>OZ030006.1:88577645-89177645 GCA_964023405.1 Apodemus agrarius | reverse complement strand
ATATTAGCCATAACATGCAGAATAACTGCTACAATCCAAAGACCAAAGAATCTAAGTAATAAGGAGTGACCAAGGGAGGAACTATGAATCTTATTCAGGAGGAGAAACAAAATAGTCATAGGAGGTGGATGGAAAGAGGGAATGGGGTGGGACCTGGGGTAAGGATGCATACTGGGATGATGATCAGGTGTGCAGGGTGGGGCAGAAAATGGATGGGAGTGAGAATGTAAAACCATGGGGGACATCTCTGGGTTAGCTGGAGATCTGGGAAGCGGGAGGCTAAGGGGACTTGTCTTAGTTTGGGTTTCACTGCTGTGAACAGACACCATGACCAATGCAAGTTTTATAAAAGACAACATTTAATTGGGGCTGGCTTACAGGCTCAGATGTTCAGTCCATTGTCACCAAGGCAGAAACATGGCAGCATCTAGGCAGATATGGTGCAGAAGGAGCTGAGAGTTCTACATCTTCAACTGAAGGCTGCTAGTGGAAGACTGACTTCCAGGCAGCCAGGGTGAGGGTCTTAAGTCCACACCCACAGTGGTACAGCTACTCCAACAAGGCCACACCTCCTAATAGGGTAACTTCCTGGGCCAATCATATACAAACCATCACAGTACTACAGAGGTGTGGGGGGTTTTGACTGAGATACCTAACAGTGGGAGATATAGCCTAAAGTGGAACACAACCTGTAACCAGAAAAGACTTTCAGTTTGAAGAAAATGGCTTAAATTTAAAGAGGCTGAAAACATTGTACAATAGCATGTTAAGCTTTAAGAGGTCTTTCTGCATATTACTAATTTTGTTTTGAGGTATTTCAAAAGATCAGGATCTTTGAATGCAGGAAATACTTTAATAAAATTATATCACCACTGACCCTAAAGTGATTAATTGATTCATCATTGTCACTGCTTTGATTCCAAGCACAATTATCAACTCAGTATAGTAGGAGGTATCTATGGTTATAAGCAACTGTAAGCCCAGACTTGGGATGTAAAAGCAGGAGCATAAATAGCTCAAAGCAGGCTTCAATTGCAATGAAAGTTCAAGTTTAATAGAGCTGAAGGAGAATATTTAACTTTGTAAATGCATGCCTGTGTGTCTAGTAAATGGGTAGTTAAGTCTGGTAGAAACTTCTCTAGCTAAAGAGACTGTAAATATGCTCATGAAATGCAAATGATACAAAAAAGGAGAAATTTATGATTTGTTGGCCTGCAAAATATTCAAGCTAGTTTGACTGTATCCCTTATTGAACTAAGGAGGTTATAATGTACCTCCTTTTACTACTTTTTAGAATATTAAGAAAAATATATCTTGAGGAGGGCTATTTCAAAGAGCATCATCTTTTTTATTCATAATTCTATCCTGTATAATGTTTCCAGAGTGAATCTAAGACAACCATTCTGTATTGTACAATTGTGTAATAAGAATATATGGAACAGGATTGGACAAAGACAGCAGATGCCTTAAATACATAAGATAGAAAGAGATCACAGGCTTATGAGGCATCTGACCAAAGACATTGTAGCGTATTTTTTTGTAGGGTATTATTGAAGAGATACTTGAATGACAGAAAGGTCCACTCACTTACATTCCACATCCAAATTAACTAAAGCCAATTACTGGACAAACAAAATCTGGTGATATTTGTTTTCAGCAGACCTACACTAGAAAAAGCATTATAAAGTTCTCCAGGATGAAAAATAATGAGGCCAAATGGAAAATTAAATTTACATGGGGAATTAGATGGTGAACATATGAATGCACAGAAAAAAGCTTACAAAAATCTGAAAAAGAGGAAATGACATTAAAGGTTTGAGGTCCCTAGAGTAAACAAGGAAACATAAGAGTCATATTTAAATCTGGAATGGAAGTGTGAATGCATGCCACAGGCATTAGACAAAACCAAGACAGTGCTAAGATCTCCACAAGTAACAAATAAGTTTATAAAAAAGAAGTCTTTGGAACCCTACAAACTCACAAGTAGAATACAATGATGACAACAGTGCCAGTGTGGAGTAAACACTGGCAGAAAATGTGTGTCATCTGTATTACAAATCTGTAGTAAGTAAGATTTCAATGAAGAAATAAAAGCATATAAATAGATGATTGTACTTCTGGATTTTGTATTTGAAAATTAAAGTAAAAAAATGATAATGCAAAGTTAGAATAATACTTTTCCCTTCCAACAAATGAAGGGATAACAGAGCAAAGATACATCAAAAATTGATGAACCCACACACATATGGTCACTTGATCTTTGACAAAGGAGCTAAAACCATTCAGTGGAAAAAGAAGCACATTTTCAACAAATGGTGCTGGTTCAACTGGCAGTCAGCATGTAGAAGAATGCAAATGGATCCATTGTTATCTCCTTGTAAAAAGCACAAGCACCACCACAAAAAAAGCATATACACTGAAAATAATAGAAAGGAAAGTGGGGTCGAGCCTTGAATAGATGAGCAGAGAGGAAAAGTTCTTGAACAGAAGAACACCAAAAGCTTATGTTCTGAGACCAGGAATTGACAAATGGGACCTCAAAAAATTGCAAAGCTTCTGTAAGGTAAGCCAATAGTACAAAATGGCAACCAACAGATTGGGAAAAGATCTTTACCAATCATATATCCAATAGAGGGTTAATATCCAATATATACAAAGAACACAAGAAGTTAGAATTCAGAGAACCAAATAACTGTAGGTACAGCAACAGGCAAGTAGATCAATGGAATATGATTGAAGACCCAGAAATTAACCCACAGACTTATGGTCACTTGATCTTTGATAAAGGAGCCACAACCATCCAGTGGAATAAAGATAGCCTTTTCAACAAATGGTGCTGGTTTAACTGGAGGTCAACATGCAGAAGAACGTGAATTGACCCACTCTTATCTCCTTGCACTAAGATCAACTCCAAGTGGATCAAGGACCTCCACATAAAACCAGACACACTGAAACTAATAGAAAAGAAACTTGGGAAGACCATGGAGAACATGGGCATAGGGGGAAAGCTCCTGAACAGAACACCAATAACTTATGCACTAAGATCAAGAATTGACAAATGGGACCTCATAAAATTACAAAGTTTCTGTAAGACAAAGGACACTGTCAGAAGGACAAAACGGCAACCAACAAAGTGGGAAAAGATCTTCATCAACCCCACATCCGACAGAGGGCTAATATCCAATATATACAAAGAACTCAAGAAGTTAGACCCCAAAGAACCAAATAACCCTGTCAAAAATGGGGTACAGAGCTAAACAAAGAATTTTCACCAGAAGAAATTTGGATGGCCGAGAAACACCTTAAAAGATGTTCAACATCATTAGTCATCAGGGAAATGCAAATCAAAACAACCCTGAGACTCCACCTCACACCAGTCAGAATGGCTAAGATTAAAAACTCAAGAGACAACAAGTGCTGGCGAGGATGTGGAGAAAGAGGAACACTCCTCCACTGTTGGTGGGATTGCAAAATGGTAAAACCCGCTCTGGAAATCAGTTTGGCGGTTCTTTAGAAAATTGGGTATGCCACTTCCAGAGGACCCTGGCATACCACTCCTGGGCATATACCCAGAGGAATCCCCTGCATACAATAAAGACACATGCTCCACTATGTTTATAGCAGCCTTGTTTATAATAGCCAGAAATTGGAAGGAGCCCAAATATCCCTCAAAGGAGGAATGGATACAGAAAATGTGGTATATTTATACAATGGAATACTACTCAGCAATTAAAAATAATGAATTCATGCAATTTGTAGGTAAATGGTTAGACCTGGAAAAATATCATCCTGAGTGAGTTAACCCAATCACAAAAGAATACACATGAAATGCAATCACTGATAAGTGGATATTAATGAGCCCAGAAGCCCTAAATACTCAAGGTACAATTAGCAAGTCAAATGATTCCCAAGAAGGAGAAAGGAGAGGACCCTGGGCCTGTAAAGATTGGATCCAGTTTTGTAGACCCAGAACAGAGAAACCGTGGGGGGAGGGGGAATGACTGGGGAATAGTTGGTGGGGAGAAGAATTATGGGACGTATGGTGGGGGGGAACTGGGAAAGGGGAAATCCTTTGGAATGTAAACATAGAATATAGAAAATAAAAATTAAAAAAAATGTAAAAAAAAAATTGGGACCAGAGCTAAACAAAGAACTGAGGAATTCAGTTCAACTGAGGAATACTGGAAGGCTGAGAAGCACCTAAAGACATGTTCAACTTCTTTTGCCCTAAGGGAAATGCAAATAAAAGTAACTCTGAAATTCCATCTCACACAAGTCATAATGGCTAAGATAAAAATTTTGGTAATGCCGGGAGGTAGTGGTGCACACTTATAATCCCAGTACTCTGGAAGACAGAGGCAGGCAGATTTCTGAGTTCGAGGCCAGCCTGGTCTACAGAGTGATTACCAGGACAGCCAGGGCTATACAGAGAAACCCTGTCTCTAAAAAACCAAATCTAAAAATAAAAAAAAAATAATTCAGGTAACAGCAGATGCTGGCAAGGATGTGAAGGAAGAGGAGCATTACTCAATTGTTTTTGGTACAACCACTCAGTAAATCAGTTTGGTGGTTCCTCGGAAAATTGGACATAATACTACCTGAGGACCCAGCTATACCACTCCTCGGTATATACCCAGAAGATTCTCCAACATATAAGGACACATGCTCCAATATGTTCATAGCAGCCTTATTTATAATAGCCAGAAGCTGGAAAGAACCCAGATGTCCCTCAACAGAAGAATGTATGCAGAAAATGTGATGCATTTATACTATGGGGTACTGCTCAGCTATTAAAAACAATGAATTCATGAAATTCTTAGTCAAATGAATGGAACTAGAAAGTATCATCCTAAGCAAGGTAACCCAATCACAAAAGAAAGCGTATGGGATTAACTCACTTATAAGTGGATATTCGCCCAGAAGCTGGGAATACCCAAGATATAATACACAGACCACAAGAAGCTCAAGAAGAAGGAAGACCAAAATGTGGTTACTTCAGGCCTTCTTAGAAAAGTGAACAAAATAACCATGGGAGGAGATACAGAGACAAAGTGTGAAGCAGAGACTGATGGAAAGGACATCCAGAGACTGCCCCACCTGGTGATCCATCCCATATACCGTTACTAAACCCAGGCACTATTAAGGATGCCAACAAGTGCTTGAGACAGGAATCTGATATAGCTGTCTCCTAAGAGGCTCTGCCAGTGCCTGACAAATACAGAGGGGATGCTCTCAGCCAACCACTGGACTGAGCACTTGGTCCCAATGGAGGAGCTATTGAATGGATCCAAAGAGCTGAAGGGGTTTGCAACCCCATAGTAGGAATAAAAATATGAGCCAACCAGTAACCCCAGATCTTCCAGGGACTAAACCATGAAACAAAGCATACACATGGAGAGACCCACGGCTCTAGCTGCATATATAGCAGAGGATGGTCTTGTTGGACATCAATGAAAGGAGAGGCCCTTGGTCTTGTGAAGGCTAGATGCCCAGTGTTAGGCCATGCCAAGACAGGGAAGCAGGAGTGGGAGGGTTAGTGAGCAGGGGGAGGGGGGATAGGATTGGTAGTTTCCCAGAGGGGAAAAACCCTGAAAGGGAGTAACATATGAAATGTAAATAAAAAAAATATCCTATAAAAGAAAACAAAAAAAACCAAGAAACAAAAAAGAATGAAGCAATGATAGCTATTACTCATTTTAAATCTTATATTCAGCTTCAAACTGTAAGATCAGCAATAAGAAGCACATAAACAGGAAATAGTTGCTAGATGCAGCAGGCATACATACATATCTGTCAAGAAAGTCACAAGGAATCTAGATACATAAAAAAATAATTAGGATGAATTAATTTAGCAAGTTCATCTGATACAAGGAGTAAATTGTAAGTACTATATCAATATAAATGAAAATGGGAGATGAATGAAATAAGTGTGTGTGGGAGAGCATAACTAAATTTATTGCAGAAGATAGAATTGGTTATCTTGTCACCTCTTTTCATATAATTTATATATTAATTTGGATTCCACTAGGTATTTATACAGAAATTTGGGCAAAATTGATTTTTAAAAAATATGCAAATGAAAAATGATCACAAAGTACAGAAAAGGGATGATTTTTGGTAATGTTAGACATATTATTAACTGATAAAATAGTGTATTGTTGTTAGAAAAGTAAATAACTAGTTATTGGATTAGAATAAGGAGCTCAACCTGACCTTCTTATGTGAAGATCATTTAAATAAAGACATATAAAACATTACAGTGCTAAAGGAAAATACTGTACCTTTACCATGTGGGCAAATTGCACATCTGGAAGACAGAGCATTACATAAAAAACTATTGTATGTGAATTGTGGATCCAACAGTGAAGACCTCGTAGGAAGCTCTGTCCAACAGAGATATGAGAGCCATATATTGAATTGATTTTTAATGTTTTATTTTTCACATATATTCATGTGTGTTTTTCACATATATTCATGTGTATTTAAGCACATAGTCAATATGAGAACAATGCTGTATGTCACATATTTGTTTTCCAATGTTTTTGGATGTATAATCTGTTTTCTACACTTATAGCATTTCTCAGACTTTACCAGTCATATTTCAAGAACTTAGGAGCTCTGAGCTCATCTGATGGTCAATGTTTACTAAGATTTCAAAGATACAGCATTTTTGTGAATTAAAGGAGGCAAATGTATTTTCAACAATATAGATATTGACAATAAAGAAAGAAATTACAATCTAATATTTCTATTAAAGATTTAAGATTTTCTATTCATTAAAGACACAATTTTCCTGGACTAAGGTATCATTGAGTAGAATATTGTTCAGCCTCCAAGCGTATGGGGATTTTCTGTTGTTTTTGTTGCTATTGAAGAACACTCTTACTCCATGGTGATCTGATAAGAGGCATGGGATTAGTTCGATCTTTTTATATTTGTTGAGATCTGTCTTGTGTCCAATTATATGGTCAATTTTGGAGAAGGTACCATGAGGGGCTGAGAAAAAGGTATAGTCTTTTGCTTTAGGGTGAAATGTTCTATATATATCTGTTAAATCCAATTGCTCCAAAGTTTCGATGAGTTTCTCCGTGTCTCTGTTTAGTTTCTGTTTTCCTGGTCGGTCCACTGTGGATAGTGGAGTATTGAGGTCCCCCACAATCATTGTGTTAGGTGCAATGTGTGCTTTGAGCTTTAGTAAGGTTTCTTTTACAAATGAGGGTGCCCTTACATTTGGAGCATAGATGTTTAGAATTCTGAGTTCTTCTTGGTGGATTCTTCCTTTGACTAGCAGGAAGTGACCTTCTGTGTCTCTTTTGATGACTTTGGGTTGAAAGTCAATTTTATCTGATGTTAAAATGGCTACTCCAGCTTGCTTCCTGTGAACATTTGCTTGCAAAATTGTCTTCCATCCTTTTACTCTAAGGTAGTGTTTGTCCTTGACTCTGAGGTGTGTTTCCTGTAAGCAGCAAAATGTAGGGTCCTGTTTCCGTATCCAGTCTGTTAGTCTATGTCTTTTTATTGGGGAGTTGAGTCCATTGATGTTAAGAGATATTAAGGAATAGAGATTATTAAGAAAGAAATCAAAGAATTCTTAGAACTTAATGAAAATGAAGGCACAACATACCCAAATCTATGGGACACAATGAAAGCAGTGCTTAGAGGAAAACTCATAGCCCTGAGTGTCTCCAAAAAGAAAGAGGAGAGAGCATATACTATCAACTTAATGGTGCACTTGAAAGCTCTGGAACAAAAAGAAGCAATTTCACCCAGGAGGAGTAGAAGACAGGAAATCATCAAACTCAGGGCTGAAATCAATCAAGTTGAAACAAAGAGAACCATACAAAGAATCAACAAAACCAGGAGCTGGTTCTTTGAGAAGATCAACAAGATAGATAAACCCCTAGCCAGACTTACTAAAGGGCACAGAGACAGTATTCAAATTAACAAAATTAGAAATGAAAAGGGAGATATAACAACAGAAACTGAGGAAATTCAAAAAATCATCAGATCCTACTACAAAAACCTATACTCAACACAACTGGAGAATCTGGAGGAAATGGACAATTTCCTCGACAGTTACCAAATACCAAAATTAAACCAGGATCAAATAGATCGTCTAAACAGACCCATAACCCCCAAAGAAATAGAAGGGGTCATAGACAGTCTTCCAACCAAAAAGAGCACAGGACCAGACGGTTTTAGTGCAGAATTCTATCAGACCTTCAAAGAAGTCCTGATACCAATACTCTTCAAATTATTCCACAAAATAGAAACAGAAGGGACACTACCCAACTCATTCTATGAAGCCACAATTACCCTGATACCAAAACCACACAAAGATCCAACTAAGAAAGAAAACTACAGGCCAATTTCTCTTATGAATATCAATGCAAAAATACTAAACAAAATACTTGCCAACCGAATCCAAGAACACATCAAAACGATCATTCACCATGATCAAGTTGGCTTCATCCCAGGGATGCAGGGATGGTTCAATATATGGAAATCCATCAACGTAATCCACTACATAAACAAACTCAAAGAAAAAAACCACATGGTCATCTCATTGGATGCTGAAAAAGCATTTGACAAAATTCAGCATCCTTTCATGCTAAAGGTCCTAGAAAGAACAGGAATTCAAGGCCCATATCTAAACATAGTAAAAGCAATATACAGCAGACCAGTAGCCAACATCAAGGTAAACAGAGAAAAACTCGAAGCAATCCCTCTAAAATCAGGGACTAGACAAGGCTGTCCCCTCTCGCCATATCTCTTCAATATAGTATTTGAGGTACTAGCTAGAGCAATTCGACAACAGAGGGAAGTCAAAGGGATACAAATCGGTAAGGAAGAAGTCAAACTATCACTATTTGCAGATGATATGATAGTTTACTTAAGTGACCCAAAAACCTCCACCAGAGAACTCCTGCAACTGATAAACAACTTCAGCAAAGTGGCTGGCTATAAAATCAACTCAAGTAAATCAGTAGCCTTCCTATACGTGAAGGATAAGCAGGCCGAGAAAGAAATTAGGGAAATGACACCCTTCACAATAGCCACAAATGATATAAAGTATCTTGGAGTGACGCTAACCAAACATGTGAAAGATTTATAGGACAAAAACTTCAGGTCTCTGAAGAGGGAAATTGAAGAAGACATCAGAAAATGGGAAAATCTTCCATGCTCATGGGTTGGCAGGACTAATATAGTCAAAATGGCAATCTTGCCCAAAGCAATATACAGATTCAATGCAATCCCCATCAAAATCCCAACTCAGTTCTTCATAGAGCTAGAAAGAGCAATTCTCAAATTCATCTGGAATAACAAAAAACCCAGGATAGCTAAAACTATCATCAACAGCAAAAGAACTTCTGGGGGAATCAATATCCCGGACCTCAAGCAATATTACAGAGCAGTGGTATTAAAAACTGCATGGTATTGGTTCAGTGACAGGGAAGCAGATCAATGGAATAGGATCGAAGACCCAGAATTGAACCCACACATCTATGGCCAATTGATCTTCGACAAAGGAGCTGAAAACATCCAGTGGAAAAAAGATAGCCTTTTCAACAGATGGTGCTGGCTCAACTGGAGGTCAACATGCAGAAGAATGAGAATTGATCCACTCTTATCTCCTTGCACTAAACTCAACTCCAAGTGGATCAAGGATCTCCACATAAAACCAGACACACTAAAACTAATAGAAAAGAAACTGGGGAAGACCCTTGAAGACATCGGCTCAGGGGAAAAATTCCTGAACAGAACAATTGCTTATACTCTAAGAACAAGAATAGACAAATGGGACCTCATAAAACTACAAAGTTTCTGTAAGGCAAAAGACACTGTCAAAAGGATAAATCGGCAACCAACAAATTGGGAAAAAATCTTCACCAACCCCACATCCGACAGAGGGCTAATCTCCAATGTATACAAAGAACTCAAGAGGTTAGACACCAGAAAACCAAATAACCCTATCCAAAAATGGGGTACAGAGCTAAACAGAGACTTTTCACCTGAAGAAATTCGGATGGCTGAGAAACACCTTAAAAAATGTTCAACATCACTAGTCATTAGGGAAATGCAAATTAAAACAACCCTGAGATTTCACCTCACACCAGTCAGAATGGCTAAGATTAAAAACTCAGAAGACATCCGGTGTTGGCGAGGATGTGGAGAAAGAGGAACACTCCTCCACTGCTGGTGGGAATGCAAGCTGGTACAACCACTCTGGAAATCAGTATGGTGTTTCCTCAGAAAACTGGGCGTGATACTTCCGGAGGACCCAGCCATACCACTCCTGGGAATATACCCAGAAGATTCACCAGCATACAATAGGGATACATGTTCCACTATGTTCATAGCAGCCTTATATATAATAGCCAGAAGCTGGAAAGAACCCAGATGTCCCTCAACAGAGGAATGGATACAAAAAATGTGGTATATATACACAATGGAGTACTATTCAGCCATTAGAAACAATGAATTCATGAAATTCTTAGAGAAATGGATGGAGTGGAGAACGTCATACTAACTGAGGTGACCCAGTCTCAAAAGAATACCCATGGTATACAGTCACTGATAAGTGGATATTAGCCTAGAAGCTTGGAACACCAAAGACACAAATCACATATCAAGTGATGGCTCACAAGAAGAAAGGAATGGACACTGGTGCTAGAATGGACCAAAACATCATTGTGGGAGAGTACAAGAACAGTAAAGTGGGAGGGGGTGGATGCGGGAGCAGGGGGAGGGAAAAGGACATGTGGGACCTTTGGGGGTGGGGAACCAGAAAAAGGGAAATGAATTGTAAATATAGAATATATACAATAAAAGAAAAGAAAAAAAAAAGAAACAATTTTAAAAATGAGATCCAGAGGGAAGTAATGTATACTTCTTAAGCTTAATATAATGAAGACTGCATATTAATTATCCATTGAGACAGTGTAATGTCTCAGTCTCAGCACTGCTGCCTTGTGTGACAAATTCAGACATTAAAGATGAAAGACTATCCTATGTGGGATGTTCAACATCATCTTGGACTGTCCAGTGGTTGCCAATGGCAATCTTCTTTTGAGACAAACAGAAACATTCTTGTATACTTCTGCATATGCTTTGGAGTAAAACCATTCACATTTGAGAGATACAAATATACGAAATATGCAGTAGAACAGCAATAACAACAAGCAAACAAAGAAGAAAGGAAGGAAAAAGAGAGAAAGGTCTCAGTAAAACACATAAAGAAATATTTAAATAGATATTTTTCAAATAATGTTACCAAATTGTCTGTTACAAAATATATCAAAATATTCTTGATGGAACTAATGCCTGACATTGCTTGGGAAGCCAAGAACTTGAGTCTAGGTAGCCCAAGGATATAGGGTAAATCCAGATACTAATGATCTAAGATAAATTGGTAGATAGATAGATAGATAGATAGATAGATAGAGACATAGAGACATAGAAACATAGAGACATAGAGACATAGATAGATACAAAGATAGATGAATGGATAGAAAGATGATATAGAGAGAATCAAACAGCCAGATCAATATGGATAGATAAAATAGCAACAGAATCATTCCTAATGTCATTCCTATATACTCAAAGATGGTATTTTGAACAGTCATCATCAGTGAAGCATCACTTTGAAGCAAATAAAAACATATAAAAAAATAAAAACATCCACAGCCAGACACTATACAGTATTAGATACCTTGACAATTCAGCCATAAATGGAGTATCTATTAAATATTCCTCCCCCCAGGGCTTAGGTAACCATAAAGAGAGAAAGTAGAAAGAATATAAAGGTGGAAGAGGATGGAGGACACCAAGAATACAATGTCCTCAAATCAACATGATGGATAAACATATTAACAAAAAGTGTTGCAGCATTTCAGGGCCTGCATAGGTCTGAACCAGATGGGGTCCTAAAGCTGAAAGAAGTAGAAACAAGTCCCTGTCCCTAATCCAGATATTAACATCTCTCTCACTATTTTTTTATTTTTACTTTATATTAGTTATATATTCTTTGCTTATTGTTCTTTGTTTATACCTTACAGGTCTTTTGTGTATGTATTATAAATTCCAGTTTAGTGGGGCTTTTTAATTAATTAATTTACTTTTTTACACTCCATATTTTCTTTCCTCCATCCACCCTCCAACTGTTCCACATCCCATACCTCCTCCTCATACCCTTGCCTCCAGGTGGAAGTCCCTAGTGCCCACACCACCTGACCTCTAAACTCCCTGGGGCCTCCAGTCTCCTGAGGGTTAGGTGCATCATCTCTAAATGAATACAGACCTAGCAGTCCTCTACTGTATATCAGTTGGGGACCTCATATCAGCTGATATATGCTGCCTGTTTGGTGGTCCAGAGTTTGAGAGTTATCAGGGGTTCAGATTAATTGAGACTGCTGGTCCTCCTACAGGACTGCCCTTCTCCTCATCTTCTTTTACCCTTCCCTAATTAAACAGGGGTCAGCTGCTTCTGTCCATTTGTTGAGTGCAAATATCTATATCTGACTCTTTCACCTGCTTGTACTAGGTACCTTTTTGTGAGCACTCCATTGCCTCAGTAATAGTGTCAGCCCTTGGGACCTCCCCTTGAGCTGGATCCTACTTTGGGTCTGTCACTGGACCTTCTCCTCAGGGCCCTCTCCATTTCTATTTCTGTAATTCTTTCAGACAGGAACGATTATGGGTCTGGGTTGTGACTGTGGGATGCCCCCTCCCTCATTTGATGCTCTGTCTTCCTGCTGAAGGTGGGCTCTTTAAGTTCCTTCTTGCTACTGTCAGGCATTTCATCTAAGGTCCCGCCCTTTGAGTCTTGAGAGTCTCTGAATATGTGAAAGTGTGGGTCTCTATTTCTTGTATCTTCTCTTGGATTTGTTTCTACTTCTGTTTGTTTTGTCCAACTCTGGTGTGATAGGATTTGTTTGATATTAACATACAATATTTTATTATTATTTCTTAGAGGCCTATTTGGTTTTTTTGATGAGAGATGAAAAGGGAGTAGATCTAGATGACATGGGATGTTGAGAGGAACTGGGAGTAGTAAAGAGAGGAAAAATCATAATCAGGATGCATATATATATATGAAAATTCTATTCTAATTAAGGATAAAACTTTTAATAAAAATGATATTGGCCTCATCATTCATTCAAGAAAACATAAACCAAATCCATAATGCAAAGATGACTGCACTGCCGAAAGAATGTCCCATTAAATCAGTAGATACTGGGGCAGAAGGAGGTCCAAAGCACAGCTGGAATCTTGCAAACCGGTCAGGGAGCGTTTATTTGCACAAGTGATTTGGGAGGCTCATCGTGTTTACTGAAGCTGAGCACACTATGCTTTGTCACACACCATTGCATCTTTAGTACATTCTCAAGCAAATACAGCACAAATCTGCTCCAAGAGAAAAGCACAGCATAATTTATAGCATAATTACTCATAATAGTCAACAGCTGAAAAGAACACAACCGTATGCAAATACTTGCTGATTATTTTTAAAGTAGAATATGGTGTATTACAACCAGAAAGAATTGCATTTTTGTAGTAACATTGATTAGTCTCACAATGGGAATATCTAATAAACAGGCCAAACTATATCAAAATATATGTATATACATGTATAAACCTAAGCATATATGTATACATTATTATTTAAGTGTGAAATATCCAATAAAAGATCAGAAGACAACGTGGTTGAGCTATATTGGTGATGATGTAAAGTATAGTTAGGAAGGAGGAGCCTTAATGGAGGAATTGATCTTGTAGTTTGCAGTCTCTCCCCAGGTCCTATCCTGCAATGTTGAGGGCTCTGAAATTTCTGAGAGCAGTGTAGAACTTGGAGAATGGCAGTTTGGAAGCCAAGACTACCTGTTAGCTGAAATGGACTTCAGTGTTCTCATTTTCCAAAGAACAGCTCAAGTTAGTTTTTTGGACTTATTTGTTTATCAGCTTTTATGTTCAAGTATCTTGTATCAGGATAATATGTTACTAATTACGAGAGTTCAAATATATAGCATCCATTTACAAAAAACAAAGCACTGAAAAATTGAAACCCAGTATCTTTAATATGGTTATATGAACTATATGAATAAGTTATGCCTATAAGACACTAATAAATGGAAAACTGACATTTAAGAAAAAATGTGATGTTTCAAGGAAACTCATGTTTAGAAATCTAGAGCTTTAGAAAGAAAGCTTAATTGAAAAGTGAAAAACAATATATTTTCGGAAATAGTAAAGGAATAGAAAGATTATTTTAATTGAACATTAAAATGAGCAGATATTTGTGGGATATGTCTAACAAACAGTGACTCAATGAGTGAATGAAAGAATGAATGCTCGTGTCATGATCTTTGAACCTAGGGTCACAGCTTACACCTTTTGCAGACATCAGTTCTATTTCTGGAAAACCACCTTTTCTTCTGTTCTTGTTATTTAGGTGGTATCATTATTCCTTTATAATTTTTGTTCAGTTGAGTTCTGAGTAAAATCAAAACCAAACACATTGAATTGACTGTCAAGCTTGGGGTTGGGAAAGCATCTGTGTGAACACAAGACAATTTTGGGTTTCTTCAGTCCTAACAAAGACCATCAAAGGAAAGATGGTAACTGTGAAAAGGGAACAATTAGAGCACCTACTTCTAAACCAGACATGAAAGAATAGTTCTTCTTACCTCTAACAATTAGCAGCTCTTCTCTTCATTGATGTATGGAGTGGTTTCTTTCAACTTCAATGTCACCATTCTGAGGTGCCATAACAGATAATATACAAGTACTTTATCATATATTAGCAATTTCTTAATCTCCAACAGGACAAAGAAACCAGAGACATTGGAACAGGTTTTTTTTGGTTTTTTGTTTGTTTGTTTGTTTGTTTGTTTTGCTTGTTTTTTAATTAATTTCTAAATTCTTTGTTTACATTCCAAGTGATTTTCCCTTTCCCGGTTCTCCCTCCCCCTATGTTCCATAAGCCCTCTTCCCTCCTCCCATTCCCCAATCAACCCCTTCCCACTTCTCTGTCCTGGCAATCCCCTACAATGCTGCATCAAGCATTTCTAGGACCAGGACCCTCTCCTTCCTTCTTAGGAATGATTTGATTTGTGAGTTGTGTTTTGAGTATTCAGAGCTTCTGGCAAAATATCCACTTATCAGTGACTGCATTCCATGAGTGTTCTTTTGTGAATGAGTTACCTCACTTAGTATGATATTTTCCAGTTCCAACCATTTGCCTAAGGATTTCATGAATTCATTGTTTTTAATTGTTGAGTAATATTCCATTGTGTAAATATACCACATTTTCTGTATCTATTCTTCTATTGAGGGACATCTGGGTTATTTCTACCTTCTGGCTAATATAAATAAGGCTGCTATGAACATAGTAGAGCATGTGTCGTTATTGCATGCCAGGGAATCCTCTGGGTATATGCCTAGAAGTGGTAAAGCAGGGTCCTCTGGAAGTGACATGCCCAGTTTTCTGAGGAACCACCAGACTGGTTTCCAGAGTTGTAGCAGCTTGCATCCCACCAGCAGTGGAGGAGTGTTCCTCTTTCTTCACATCCTGGCCAACACCTGCTGTCTCCTGAGTTTTTAATCTTAGCCATTCTGACTGCTATGAGGTGAAATCTCAGGGTTGTTTTGATTTGCATTTCCTTAATGACTAATGATGTTAAACATTTCTTAAGGTGCTTCTCAGCCTTCCGAAGTTCTTCAGGTGAAAATTCTTTGTTTAGATCTGTACCCCATTTTAAATAGGGTTATTTGTTTTCCTGGGGTCTACCTTCTTGAGTTATTGTATATATTGGAAATTAGCTCTCTGTCAGTGTAGGGTTGGTAAAAATCTTTTCCCAATTTGTCGGTTGCCCTGTGTCCTTTGTCTTACAGAAACTTTGTAATTTTATGAGGTCACATTTGTCAATTCTTGACCTTAGCACATAAGCTATTGGTGCTCTGACCAGGAACTTTTCCCCTGTGCCCATGTCCTCAATGGTCTTCCCCAGTTTCTTTTCTTTTAGTTTCAGTGTGTCTGGTTTTATGTGGAGGTCCTTAATCCCCTTGGAGTTGAGCTTAGTACAATGATATAAGAAAGGATCAATTCACATTCTTCTTCATGCTGACCTCCAATTGAATCAGCACCATTTGTTGAAAAGGCTATCTTTTTTCCACTGGATGGTTTCAGCTCCTTTATCAAAGATCAAGGGACCATAGGTGTGTGGTTTCATTTCTGGGTCTTCAATCCTATTCTATTGATTCACCTGCCTGTCACTACAAATACCATGCAGTTTTTAACACTGTTGCTCTGTAGTGTTGCTTGAGGTCCAGGATACTGATTTCCCCAGTTCTTTTACTGTTGAGAATAGTTTTAGCTCCGCTGGGTTTTATTGCTATACCAGATGAATTTGAGAATAGCTCTTTCTAACTCTATGAAAAACTGAGTTGGGATTTTGATGGGGATTGCATTGAATGTGTATTTTGCTTTTGGCAAGATGGCCATTTTAACTATATTAATCCTGCCAATCCACGGGCATGGAAGATTTTTCCACATTTTGAGGACTTCTTCGATTTCCTTCCTTAGAGACCTGAAGTGCTTCTCATACAGGTCTTACACTTGTTTGGTTATAGTCACCCCAAGATATTTTATATTCTTAGTGACTATTGTCAAGGGTGTCATTTCCCTAATTTCTTTCTCAGCCTGCTTATTCTTTGAGTATAGGAAGGCTACTGATTTGCTTGAGTTGATTTTATAACCAACCACTTTGATGAAGTTGTTTATCAGCTGTAGGAGTTCTCTGGTGGAGTTATTTTTTTGGGGGGAGTCATTTAATTTTACTATCATATCATCTGCAAATAGTGATAGTTTGACTTCTTCCTTTCCAATTTGTATCCCTTTGACCTCCTTATATTGTCTAATTACTCTAGCTTGGACATCAATTACTATATTGAAAAGATATGGAGAGAGGGGGCAGCCTTGTCTAGTCCCTGATTTTAATGGGATTGCTTCAAGTTTCTCTCCATTTAGTTTGATGTTGGCTACTGATTTGCTGTATATTGCTTTTACTATGTTTAAGTATGGGCCTTGAATTCCTGTTCTTTCCAAGACTTTTAGCATGAAAGGATGCTGAATTTTGTCAATTTTTTTTCATCTAAATAAATGACTATGTGGTTTTTTCTTTGAGTTTGTTTATGCAGTGGATTGTATTGACTAGTTTCCATGTATTTAACCATCCCTGCACCCCTGGGATGAAGCCTATTAGATCATGGGAAATGACCATTTTGATGTGTTCTTTGATTCAGTTGGCATGAATTTTATTGAGTATTTTTGCATCCATATTCATAAGGGATATTGGTCTGAAGTTCTCTTTTTCTTTTGGATCTTTTTGTGGTTTTGGTATCAGCGTAATTGTGGCTTCGTAAAACAAGTTAGGTAGTGTTCCTTCTGTTTCTATTTTGTGGAATAGTTTGAAGAGTATTGGTGTTAGGTCTTCTTTGATAGTCTGATAGAATTCTGCACTGAAACCATCTGGTCCCATCCTTTTTTTGGTTGGAAGACTTTATATGACCCCTTCTATTTCTTTAGGGGTTATGGGACTGTTTAGATGATCTATTTGATCATGATTTAATTTTTGTATTTAGTATCTGTCTAGGAAATTGTCCATTTCCTCCAAATTTTCCAGTTGTGTTGAGTATAGGCTTTTGTAGTAGGATCTGATGATTTTTTTAATTTCCTGTTTCTGTTGTTATATCTCCCTTTTCATTTCTAATTTTGTTAATTTGGATACTGTCTCTGTGCCCTTTGGTTAGTCTGGCTAAGGGTTTATCTATCTTGCTGATTTTCTCAAAGAACCAGCTCCTGGTTTTGTTGATTCTTTTGTTCTCTTTGTTTCTACTTGATTGATTACAACCCCAATTTGATGATATCCCCTTTTCTACTCCTCCTGGGTGAATTAGCTTCTTCTTGTTCCAGGGCTTTCAGGTGTGCAGTTAAGCTGCTAGTGTATGCTCTCTCCAGTTTCTTTTTGGAGGCACTCAGGGCTATGAGTTTTCCTCTTATCACTGCTTTCATTGTGTCCCATAAATTTGGGTATTTTGTGCCTTCATTTTCATTAAATTCTAAAGTCTTTGATTTCTTTCTTTATTTCTTCCTTGACCAATTTTTCATTGGGTAGTGTATTGTTCAGTTTTCATGTGTATGTGGGCTTTTTGTTGTTTTCGTTGCTATTGAAGACCTCTCTTACTCCATAGTGATCTGATAAGAGACATGGTATTAGTTCGATCTTCTTATATTTGTTGAGGTCTGTCTTGTGACCAATTATATGATCAATTTTGAAGAAGGTACCATGAGGTGCTGAGAAAAAGGTATATTCATTTGCTTTAGGATGAAATGTTACATATATATATATATATATATATATGTATGTGTGTGTGTGTGTGTGTATGTGTGTGTTAAATCTAATTGTTCCAAAGCTTCAATTATTTTCACTGTGTCCTTGTTTAGTTTCTGTTTACCTGATAGGTCCATTGAGGAGACTGGAGTGTTGAAGTCACCCACAATTATTGTGTTATGTGCTATATGTGCGTTGAGCTTTAGTAACATTTGTGTTAAGGATGAGGTTGACCTTGCATTTAGAGTATGGCACTGGTTTAAGAAAGGCTTGCTTTCAGCACATCTTCCATTTCATTGTTGTTATTTTTTCAACTCTTGTTGTTCACCAAATATTCTTTGTTGGTTAATTTATTGTCAAGTGTACTTAAACTAGAGCTATCTGGGAATATGAAAGAGCAATAAAAAAAAAACAGTCTTTATCTGATTGGCCTGTAAGCTATTCTGTGGGGATATTTTACTGATTAATGATTGAAGTGATGTGGGAAGGCTGAGATCCCTAAAACTGGGTAGATGATCCTGAGTTACACATAAAAGCAATTTAAATAAGCCATGCGGAGAAAGCTAGTTTTCCCCACATTCTCTGCTTCAATTCTTGCTTTGGCTTCCCTCTAAGATGGACTGTGATGGGACATGCAAATTAAATAAAAAACATTCTTTTCTATGTTAGTCAGGGAATCATTTAAAAGAGAGAAATGAACTGATATAGAAGAAATATAATTAATATATATGTATGTAAATATATTTTCAACATGTATAATATATCAACAATGCTGTCTTTTTGTAGAAAGTCCAGGAATCTGGTTTATTCCTTGAAACTGGATATCTCAGATGTCCTTCAGCCCATGATTAGATCTTTGAGAACTAGGTTCTAACACCAAGCAGGGAATGCAGCAATTCAGATTAACTTGTCATCATGAGTAATGACAAACAGGCAAAAGACAAAAAGCTTGCTTTTCCACAAAAAGTCCAGATAAGATTCAGGTAGGTCTTCTTACTTCAAATAATCTAATCATGAAATTCCTTCTGAGATCTGCCAAGAAAATTGGGTATTAGTTTATTCTATAGAAAGTGAGTATGGCCATTCATAGTAGACATCAAACTCCCAAAGTTTCTTTTGGTCATGTTCATTATCTCAGCAGTAGAAAGCAAAACAGAACACCTTGAATGACTTTTACAAAATGTCTAAGTGAAGTATACTTTCCTTAGAATTACAGGTATAGTTCTTACAGTAAGCTGAGTTTGGAGGCTCATTGTGTGTCTGAGTAGGTACGTAGGCACATGTGCACATTGAACTATGATGATAAAGTGTAAAACTTAGTTTCTCAGTCTTAGAGGTACGCACCCCTACCATTTAATGCTCTCACCAGCTCAATTAATTGCATCATGTTAGAGAGCTAATACTTTAATGGAGTTTATGTTGAATAGGTAGATTGCTTTTGATGGGATGACAATTTTTACTATGTTCATCCTACCAATCCATTAACATGGGATATTTCTATTTTTTAGCTCTTTTTTGATTTCTTTCTTGAGAGATTTGAAGTTCTTGTCATACAGATCTTTCACTTTTTTTTTTGTTTAGAGTTACACCAAGATATTTTTTTTATAATTTGTGACTATTGTGAAGGTTGTTGTTTCCCTATTTTTGTTCTCAGTTTATCTATCATTTGTAGAAAGAAAGGCTACTGATTTTTTGAGTTAATTTTATATCCAGCCACATTATTGAGATTGCTTTATCAGCTATTAAAGTATTCTGGTAGAATTTTGGGGGTCATTTATGTATACTATCATATCATCAGAAAATAGTGTTGCCTTGACATCTTCTTTTCCAACTGTATCTACTTGACTGTATTTCCTTTTGTTGTCTTATCACTCTAGCTAGTCTTCCAGTACTATATTGAATAGATACAAGAAGAGTGGAAAGCCTTTTCTTGTCCCTGATTTTAGAGAGATTATTTTAATTTGATATTTGCTATTAGTTTGCTATATATTGTTTTTATTATTTTTATGTATGGGTCTTATATCTATGATATCTCCATCACTTTTAAAATGAAGAGGTGTTGTATTTTGTCAAATGCTTTTTCAGCATCTAATGAGATATCATGTGAATTTTTGAGTATGTTAATATAGTTGTTTACATTAATGAGTTTTTGTATATTGAACCAGTCCTGCATCTCTGGGATACATCCTATTTGATCATGTTGAATGATAGTTTTGATGTGTTCTAGGTTCAGTTTGTGAGAATTTTATTGAATATTTTTACATTGATATTCATAATTGAAATTGGTCTGAACTTCTCTTTCTTTATTGAGTCTTTATGTGGTTTAAGTATAAGAGAAATTGGATTCATAGAATGAATTAGGTAGTGTTGCTTCTGTTTCTATTATATAGAATAATTTGAGAAGTGCTTGTATTAGTTCTTCTTTCATCTGGAGTTTCTTGTTTTATGGTAAGATATATTTTTTGAATTTATTCAGTTTCTGTTCTTATGTCTCTGTTTTCATTTTTGATTTTGTTAATTTGGTTACTCTCTCTGTGTCCTTTAATTTGTTTGGCTAAGGGTTTATGTATCTTGTTGATTCTCTCAAAGAACTAGCTTTTGGTTTTATTGATTCTTTGTATTGTTCTCTTTTTTTTCTACTTGTTTGACTTCAGCCCTGCGTTTGATTATTTCTTGCTATCTACTTGTATTGGTTGTGTTCGCTTCTTTTTGTTCGAAGGCTTTCAGGTGTGCTGTTAAGATCCTAGTATAGGATTTCTCCAATTTGCTTTTGAGGGAAATTTGTGCTATGAATTTTCCTCTTAGCCCTGGCTTTCATTGTATCCCATTGGGTGTGCTGTGTCTTCATTTTTAATGAATTCTAGAACGTCTTTAATTTCTTCAAAATTACAACATAATTCTTCACAGATATGGAAAGAGCAATTCTCAGCTTCATTTAGAAAAACCAAAACCAGATGAGTGAAAACAATTTTTAACAATAAAAGAATTTCTGGGGAAATCACAATCCCTGACCTCAAACTGTACTACAGAGCTATAATGAAAAGAACCACATTATCTTGGTACAGAGACAGACAGGTCAATGAATGGAATAGAATTGAAAACGTAGAACTGAAACCATGCACCTGTGGACACTTGAAATTTGACAAAGAAGACAAAAATATACAATGGAAAGAAGAAAGCATCTTCAATAAAACTGATGGTCTAGTTAGTAGTCTATATGTAGAAAAATGAAAATTGATCCATATTAATCACCTTGAACAAAGCTCAAGTCCAAGTGGATAAGAACCTCAATATAAAACCAGATAGAAAAAGAAAGTAGGAAAGAGCCTCAAACTAATTTCTGAAACAGAACTCCAATGGCTCAGATTCTAAGATCAAGAATTGGTAAATGGTACCTCATGGAATGGAAAAGCTTCTATAAGGCCAAAGACACAGTCAATAAGACAAATCTTCAACCTACATATTGGGAAAACATCTGGGCTAACCTCACATACAATAGAGGGCTAATATTCAAACTATATAAAAAACTCAAGAAGCTAACCTCCAAAAAACCAAATGACCCAATCTTGAATGGCAGAGAAGCACTTAAAGAAATGTTCAAAGCTCTCAGTTATCAGGGAAATGCAAATCAAAAGTACCCTGAAATTCCATCTTATACCAATCATACTGGCTAAGATAAAAAAGCTCAGGTGAGAGCAGATGTTGACAAGGATGTATAGAAAGAGGAACACTCCTCCATTGCTGGCGTGATTGCAGTTTTTGATTTGCATTTCCCTAATCCTAATCACTAGGGGCAATGAACATTTGTGAGACATTTCTTAGCCATTTTTTTCTGCTTTTAAGAATGCTCTGCTCATTTTTTTTCTCTCTGATTGGACAATAGTGGTTGGCAAAAATAAGTGCTTGATGAAAGATGACAAGAAGGGAGTGAAGAAGGAAGTGGTTGATCTATTTTCTAAGAAAGACTGGTACGATGTGAAAGCTCCAACAACATTCAATATTAGAACTTTGGAAAAACACCAGTTACAAGGACTCAAGTAACCAAAAGTGCATCTGATGGCCTCAAGGGTCAGGTGCTTGATGTGAGCCTTGCTGATCTACAGAATGATAAAGTTGCATTTAGATAATTCAACTAATTACTGAGG
Organism: Apodemus agrarius; assembly: GCA_964023405.1. Lineage (NCBI taxonomy): Eukaryota > Metazoa > Chordata > Mammalia > Rodentia > Muridae > Apodemus > Apodemus agrarius. Next base: position 89,155,108 of record OZ030006.1, on the reverse strand, counting down.
ACATTCATGGCAAAAACTGTCTGACAACTTCCATGGCATGGATCTTACTTGGGACAAGATGTGCTCCATGGTCAAAAAGTGACAGACCATCATTGAAGCTTTTGTTGTCAAGATGACCAGTATGTATTTGCTCCAACTTTTCTGTGTTGGTTTCACTCAAAAGTGAAACAACCAGATAATAAAGAAATCCTATGCACAGTACCAGCAGGTCTGGCCAAATCTGGAAGAATATGATGGAAATCATGATCCCAGAATCATGGTAGACAAATGATTTGAAGGAAGTAGTTAATAAACTGATTCCAGACAGCATTGAGAAAGAGAGAAAAGACTTGCCAGTCCATTTATCCTCTTTATGATGTCTTCATTAGAAAAGTAAAAATGTTGAAGAAACCCAAGTTTGAATTCAGAAAGCTTATAGAGCTCCACAGTGAAGGCAAACAACTGGTGACAGTTGCTAAGGTTGAATGAGCTGATGGCTATAAACCACAACAATCCAAGAGTTGGTTTAGAATCAAGGTTTTTAATAATGACAATAAAAAGTCCTATTTGTGGGTAGTAAAAAAGAATGCTCTGTTCATATCTCAATCCTATTATTTGAAATGGATTGGCTCTTTGTTTTTTGAGTTCTTTATATATTCTCTATATTAAGCCTCTCAGGTGTACAGCTGGCAGAAATTCTCCCCACGTTCTGCAAATTTCTTCTTTGCATTGATTTTTCTCTTAGTTGGACAAAAGCTTTCCAGTTTTTTGAAGTTCTACTAGTCAATATTTGGCCTTAATTCTGGGACAAACATAGTCTTCTTTATAAAGTCCTTTCCTGATTCTTTAGCATGTAGGATACTAAGTTGCGTCTAGAAGTTTCAGATTTCATATTGTAGGTTTTCTGCATATGGGCATCCAGTTTTTCCAGCAAAAATTGTTGGAGATATTTGCTTTTCTTTTCTCCAGTTTACTTTTGGGGAATCTTTGTTAAATATTAAATGACTATAATTATTTACACTCATGTTTGAGTCTTCAGATTTGTTCATGCATCTACATATCTATTTTTGTTTTAATATCATTTTAATGTTTTTACTATGGTACTGTAGTGTACCTTGAGATAAGGAATAGTTATCCCACCAGCACTGTTCATTTTTCTCAGGATTACAATGACTATTTTATGTGTTTTATAATTTCATTTAAATGGCTGGATAGTTTTTTATATGACTATGAAGAATGAGATATGTATTTTTATCAAAATTATATGAAATCTTTGTTTTCTGTAGGATGATAGTTCTACTATCTTATCTTCATCTACTTATTTAGTTTTATTTCTGATAGTTTAAGTCAATTTTAAATATCAGTGTGCCCGCAATCTTTTTCTGTGGGTATGTGTTTATGGTACATACAAAGTTATTGATTTGTGAATGTTGGTTCTATATTTTGTCAAGTTTCTGAATTTATTTAATATTTGTAAAAGTTTTCTGATAGAATTCTTGGTCTCTCTTATGTGTAACATCATGTCATCTACAAATAGGGACGGTTTGATGTATAACTTTATTATTTTATCATTATTTTTATTATTTTTGTTATTTTACTATAGTTTTTATTTTATCATTATTTATTTTTAATATTAATTTTCTTCTCTTACCTACTGATTTAAGAACTACTTCAAGCACAATAAAAAAAAGGAATGGGGATGATGAACATCCTTGTCTCATCTCTGACTTTAGTGGAATTACTTTTATCTTTTCTCCATTTAAGATGTTGGCTATAAACCATTGAACTGAACACAGGGTCCCCAATGGTGGAGTTAGAGAAAGGACTAAAGGAGCTGAAGGGGTTTGCAATTCCACAGGAAGAACAACAATACCAACCAACCAGAGCTCCCAAGTTCTAAACCACCAACCAAGGAGCACACATGGAGGCACCCATAGCTCCAGGCTTGTCGTGCATCAATGGGAGAAGAGGCGTTTGGTCCCATAAGGGCTTGATGCCCCAGTGTATAGGCATGTGAGTGGGTCGGTGGAGGAGCACCCTCATAGAAGCAGGAGGAGCGGGGATGGGATAGGGATTTTGGGGGGAGAATCAGGAAAGAGGATACCATCTGAAATGTAAATAAATAAAATATTCAGTAAAACAAAGAATAAAAAAGATGTTGGCTATGGGTTCTCATATATAAAATTTGTTACATTAATATGATCTCTATAGTCCTATATTTGCTAGTAATTTCATCATGAAGCCATTTGAATTTTGTTGATGGCTTTTTCTGCATCTCTCAAGATGATTGTGATTCTTGTTTTGAAATCCATTTATGTGGATATGTTGTTTTTAATTTTGTAATTTTTACAATAATCTTCAAGATTTCACATATCAAATCCAGTGGAATAAACAATAAGAAATAAGGTTCATTGCAACATTTAGTCAATCAGGCTCCCAAGTGAAAACTAACAAGCAGAATTAAAATTTAAGCATAATTGTTCTGAAAGGGGCCTATAAATATGACATTAGAACCAAGGGGATTAAAACTAAACAGAGACATTTATGTATGAGCATCAATTATTTTATTTACTTACATCCCCAATGTTGCTCCCTCCCATCCAGAGTTCTTCCCCCCATCTTCCCTCTGTTTGCCTCTGAGAGGGTGCCCCTTCCCACTGCCCTGGGTATATTCTCACTCTAGCACATCAAATCTCTGTAGGATTAGGCTTATCTTTTCCCACTGAAACCTGACAAGGCAGCCTTTTGGCACATAGGTGCCAGAGGCCTCAGACCAGCCTCAGTATGCTCTTTGGTTGGTGGCTCCCTCTCTGGAAGCTGCCAGATATCCAGGTTACTTGATACTGTTGGTCTTCCTATGTGGTTGCTGTCCCCTTCAGTTACTTCAACCCTTCCCCTGACAATTTCATAAGAGTCTCTTATCTCCATCCAATGCTTGGCTGTGAGTATCTGCATCTATTTCAGACAGCATCTGGCAGAGCCTCTCAGAGGACAGCCATGGGAGGTTCCTGCCTGCAAGCATAACATAGCATTAGCAATAGTTTCAGAATTTGGTACCTGCCCATGGGATGATTCCCAAGTTGGGAGGGTCACTGGTAGGCTATTCCTTCAGTCTCTTCTCCCTTTTTGTCCCTTCAAGTGTTTTAGATAGGAGCAATTTGGGGTCAGAAGTTCTATCGTTGGGTTGGTGTTCCCAATGCTCCACTGGAAGTTTGAGTCTGAATACTGAATGTGAACTCTACAGGTTCAATATTCCTACTGTTTAGAATTTCAGATAAGGTCATCCACATTGAGTCCTGGGAGGGTCCCCCATCCTAGGACTATGGAACGTTCTAGTGTCTCCCTTCACTCCAGGCAGCTGCATATTTTCACTCATTCTCATGGCACTCTGAGCCTTTCTCTTGTCTCTACACTCACCTGATCCTGACCTTCTTTCCCCTCCCTTTTCCCTTTTCCACCCACATCCCTGCCTACTTTCCTTTACCTCCCATGATTATTTGGTTCCCCCTTCTAAATGGGATTTAAGTATCCTCACTTGGGTCTTACTTGTTTTACTTCTTAGGGTCTGTGTGATGCATCATATGTAATCTATACTTTTTGACTAACATCCAATTATCAGTGAGTACATACCATGTATGTCCTTTTGGGTCTGGGTTACCAAATTCAAGATGATATTTTCTACTTCCATTCACTTGCCTGCAAAATTCAGGACGTCCTCATTTTAATAGCTGACTAGTTTAATACTATTAAATTTAATGTTGTGTAAATGAACCAAATTTTCTATATTCATTCTTTAGTTGTGGGACATCTAGGTTGCTTCCAGTTTCTGGCTATTATAAGTAAGGCTGTTATGAACATAGTTGAGCACAAATGTTTGTGATATGGTGGAACATCTGTCCGTCATATATAACTGAATCTCAGATATAACTATTTCCAATATTCTGAGAAAACACCAGATTAATTTCCAGCATGGTTTTACAAGTGTGCAATTCCACCAGCAAAAGAGGCAAAGGACACTGTCAATAGGAAATAACAGCAGCCTACAGATTGGGAGATTTTCACTGATCCTATATCCAATAGAGGGCTAATATAAAAAATATATAAAGAAGTCAAAAAGTTAGACTCTAAAGAACCCAAATGACCTAATCATAAAATGTGGCACAGAACTAAAGAGGGAATTTTCAAGAGAGGAATCTCAAATGGCCAAGAACCACTCAAAGAAATGTTCAGCACCCTGATTAATACAGGAAATGCAAATCAAAATGACCCTGAGATTCTACCTTACACCAATCAGAATGGATAAGATAAAATACTCAAGTAACAGCATATGGTGTTGAGGATGTGGAGAAAGGAGAACACTCCTCCACTGCTGATATATGAATTTTAACAAATAGATAACATTAAAAAATATCTATAGTATAAATATATTTTCAGGTACAGAAGATAAAATATTATTCTAGGTGCTACGATTGTATTAATCACTGGAGGTGTTATCAGAAAGTTAAAAAAAACCTGCATGTGGTTGATGATTTGCCAATACTTTTATGATAACAGTAGCATACAAATATCCTGGAAATTTAACTTCTTGGAAAGATCCACATATGTAATAGTAAGGCAGAAGACCATAATATAGATGAAAGGAATGAGCAAGATATTTTGGAAAAGTTAAGTAACACCTCCAGTTTTAGAAAACAACTGCTGTAAAATAGGAGATGTGTTGAAAGCAAGATGGAACTACTCTGTTAAGGTATGTCTCCCCTTCATTGCTATTGCAAGAAATACTGCAAACTTATACAGCTACTGTGGAAATCAATATAGCAAGTCCTGAAAAAAAATGGGAAATGGTCTACCTCAATACCAAAATATATCATCCTTGGACATATACCCAAGATATAACAAGAATACTTGCTCAACCATGTTTGTTGGTGTTTAATTCATAATACCTAAAACCGATGAATAGACTAGATATTCTACAACAGAGGAATGTATAAGGAAAATGTAGCCCATTTACATAATGGAGCATTACTCATCTGTTAAAAAATGACATCATGAAATTTGCAGGCAAATGGATATACTAGAAAAAACAGTTAAGTAAATCAAGCTCAGAAAGATAAGGATGATATGCATTCACTTCTAAGTGGGTATTTGCTATTAAATAGATGATAATCAAAAGACAATGTACAGATCCAGAGATGTTATGTAAAGTGGAAAAGTCTAATGTAGATACTTGGATCTACCTGGTAATGTGAATAGAATAGATTTTATGGAAAAACTTGGGGAAGGTGAGAAGTGCATTAGGAGGATCAGATCTGAAGAGGAGATGGGTTGGAAAAAAGTGTTGTGAGAGATAGCAGGGATTAGGGGAGGGGGCATTGGGAGGGTGTAGAAACCTAGTACAGTAGAACTTCTTGGAATCTATGAAAGTGATCCTAGTGATGAAATCTAGTAAGGAGAAATATTGAGTCTTAACTCCCATCTCTTGTACATGGGCAAGATTTCCTAGTGATAGAAATTGCTTGCATTCAATTGAGTTGTTAGCCAAAGGTGGCTCCAAGGAAATACCCAAATAATCCAGGAGGTTGTTAAAACAAAGGGCTGCTTTCTGCAAAGTGACAGCACTGAAGATTGGAGGTTTTAATGACCGGAATCTATGCTTTGATTGGGGTATAGAATTGAGAGAGCAAAATTAGATGTTGCCTTGGTGGAAAATTCTTGTGTTCCAGTTTCTTAGGTGAAGCATTCATCAACTTCACTGAGCCTTTACTAAATGAAAAATGAGCAAATTGTCCATGTTTCTAGGTCAAGAACTTGATTCCTATTCTTCATCTTGAGAAAAAAACAGTAGGTATGATTCATGACAGGAAAAATGACTTATTACATAAAATTCATGTCAATTCTTGAACTTAGAGCATAAGCTATTGGTGTTCTGTTCAGGAAATTTCTCCCTGTGCCCATGTCATCCAGGGTCTTCCCAAGTTTCTTTTCTATTAGTTTCAGTGTGTCTGGTTTTATGTGGAGGTTCTTGATCCACTTGGAGTTGATCATAGTACAAGGAGATAAGAGTGGGTCAATTCACATTCTTCTGCTTGTTGACCTCCAGTTGAACCAGCACCATTTGTTGAAAAGGCTATCTTTTTTCCACTAGATGGTTGTAGCTCCTTTATCAAAGATCAAGTGACCATAAGTCTGTGGGTTCATTTCTGGGTCTTCCATTCTATTCCATTGATCTACTTGCCTGTTGCTGTACCAATACCATGCAGTTTTTAACACAATTGCTCTGTAGTACTGCTTGAGGGCTGGAATATTGATTCCCCCAGAAGTCCTTTTATTGTTGAGAATAGTTTTAGCTATCCTGGGTTTTTTGTTACTCCAAATGAATTTGAGAATTGCTCATTCTAGATCTATAAAGAATTGATTTGGGATTTTGATGGGTATTGCATTGAATCTGTAGATTGCTTTTAGCAAGATGGCCATTTTTACTATATTGATCCTGCCAATCCAAGAGCATGAATTATTTTTCCATTTCCTGAAGTCTTCTTCGATTTCTTTCTTCAAGGACTTGAAGTTCCTGTCATACAGATCTTTCATTTGTTTGGTTAGAATCATGCCAAGATACTTTATATTGTTTGTGGCTATTGTGAAGGGTATTATTTCCTTAACTTCTTTCTCAGCCTGCTTGTCCTTTAAGTACAGGAAGGCTACTGATTTGCTTGAGTTGATTTTATAACCAGCCACTTTGCTGAAGTTGTTTATCAGCTTTAGGAATTCTCTGGTGGAGTTTTTTGGGTCACTTATGTATACTATCATATCATCTGCAAATAATGATAGTTTGACTTCTTCCTTTCCAGTTTGTATCCCTTTGACTTCCTTATGTTGTCTAATTGCTCTCGCTAGAACTTCAAGTACTATATTGAAAAGATATGGAGAGAGAGGGCAGCCTTGTCTAGTCCCTGGAATTTTCACCAGAAGAAATTCAGATGGCTGAGAAGCACCTTAAGAGATGTTCAACATCATTAGTCATCAGGGAAATGCAAATCAAAACAACCCTGAGATTCCACCTCACACCAGTCAGAATGGCTAAGATTAAAAACTCAAGAGACAACAGGTGCTGGCAAGGATGTGGAGAAAGAGGAACATTCCTCCATTGTTGGTGGAATTGCGAGATGGTACAACTGCTCTGGAAATCAGTATGGCAGTTCCTCAGAAAATGGGCATGACACTTCCAGAGGACCCTGTCATACCACTCCTGGGCATATAACCAGAGGATTCCCCTATATGCAATAAAGACACATGTTCCACTATGTTCATAGCAGCCTCATTAATAATAGCTAGAAGCTGGAAAGAACCCAGATGTCCCTCAAAGGAGGAATGGATACAGAAAATGTGGTATATTTATACAATGGAATACTACTCAGCAATTAAAAATAATGAATTCATGCAATTTGTAGGCAAATGGTTGGATCTGGAAAATATCATCTTAAGTGAGTTAACCCAATCACAAAAGAATACACATGAATTGCAGTCACTGATAAGTGGATATTAATGAGCCCAGAAGCTCTGAATACTCAAGATACAATTAGCTAAGCAAAAGATTCCCAAGAAGAAGGATGGAGACAACCCTGTTCCGGAAAAGACTAAATCCAGTTTTGTAGGAGAGTACCAGAACAGAGAAATGGTGGGGAGGGGGGTGATTGAGGAATGGGCAGGGGAGGGAGAGAGGACTTATGGGACATATGGTGAGGGAGGGAACTGGAAAAGGGAAAGCCTTTGGAATGTAAACAAAGAATATAGAAAATAAAATAAACAAACAAACAAACAAATAAATAAATAAATAAATAAAAAGAAGATGAGAACCCCATATTTCAGCCTACTGACCATCCTGCTATTTCATTTCTATTTCAAATGTAATATGTTACTCTGAATATTTTCAACTAGTCAATGGGCTTACTGCAAAATTTCTGTATATGGTTAGATGTAGTACTGCTTTTCACTCTCTAAAATACATTGTAACTTAAATGTATGTTGTTTTCTCAGACTAATATGAATTTCCTGGTTCTGCTAATCTTTGGATATGCCATATCATAGCCAGTGTTCTCAAGTAAATGGTGTCTTTCTATAAAGTTGATGATTCCAAATTCCCAAGTAATTGCAATAGTTGAACAGGCTAGGAAACCATAAAAAGTAGAAAATAGAAAAAAATATGGAAGTACTGGGCTTGAAATAGTTATACAAAAGATTAATTCTACTCTTAAATCTTACAATTCTCTACCATGTCAAGAATTTTAGGACTGATTATCGTAACAGGAGTAAGTTATTAAAACACTCATGTTCTGGTAGAGCTTTATACCTCAGATTGAAATATACAAATGGACTCAATTTATAGAATAAATCCTAGTTATTTGGGCCAAATGCTAGAGACATATGCAGAAATTCAATCTGCATCTCTCACCTGATAATATAATCTTGGGAAACAAATGTTGGATTTTGATGAGATAGCACTTTTAATCTTCATATATTTGCTTCTGAGATATTTGTGAGGCATTTTGAAGCCTATGAGAAAATATAAGAATACAGAAAGGCTTCACAATAAAGAAAACTGATGAGAAACAAAAATGAAAATAGTATGTATTCTAGGAAAGAAAACTGAAATGAGCATGTTCATGATCTATATATATTCTGGGTAAAAACATAATAAAAGAAGGGAAATATTCATTGTCTCAGAAGATACCAGCACAAAGCCATGAAGAATGCAAAATGTAACCAAGATATCAGTGGTATGGTCTGGAAGGCAACTTCTTCTGTTTTGCCAGTGCAAATACAATTTTCCTACTATATAGTGATTGCCTAAGAGGATAGATAATCACTGAGTACATATGCACTTTTAAAAAGTTCTAAATACTTCAGTGAAAAGCATTTTGACCTGAAAATTAGACAGGAGAAGCTTTACTTGCAAGTGAAGAAATACAAAACAATGCTTTCTCCACCTAAACACCTGGATAAATTAAAAAAAAATTAAAAGAGATTTGTTAGAGATATAGCAAAAATATTAATTGTGTCCAAAACACACCATATTTTAAGTCACTAAATCTAAGTTCAAACCATTTGCAAGACATTCCCAAAACACCATTAGATGAGTTAAATTAAAATAAAGTCTATTTTGATTAGTATGGAAATTTTTATTGTAAAGATCAAGAAAGAAACAAACAAATGAAAGAAAGAAAGGAAAGAAGGAGGGAGGGAGGGAAGGAAGGAAGGAAGGAAGAAAAGAGACAAATCCAGCAATGAGTCAGAAAGTAAAAATAATAGCCCCCAAATCAGGAGAGATTTATAATCAGAAAAATAATTTATATCTCTAGTATACCCATATGATCTTTGACTGTATTCTATTCTATACTTTCCTTTTGAGGGAAGAGATGTAAAATGGAATGAGTGTGGCTGTCAAATCTCAGTTAATGTGTGTACAGTGTTTGGTACAGAGACTGAGAGTTTTCAATGAATTGACATCACCAAAGTGAGTTTTCTAAGAAATGATATTTAGAGGTAAAGAAACAAGAAGCAGTGACACATATGTAGAAGTGGTAATGAGATAATCTCTAAGAGAATTTAGGATGATAAACACACATAAATGGAACAATAAAAAAATTAGAGAGAAAGCATCCACCACACATATATGTAAAAAGGTGAACATTTAACAAAGTACTTGGTGATTGCACTGTATACGGGAAAGGTTTAGTTGGAGGAGGAAGGGGGAAATGATGCAATTATATTATAATTTCACAAATTAAAAGAGAAAATTCATGTTTTCCCTCTTTCTAGAATTTTCACATCCCACTTCCCTTAGACTTTTTATGTATTCTGGGAGCAAGTGTAATTTCTATATTGGAGACAAAATTTCTTAGTGGCAAAATCTGTCAGAACCCCATCCCTGTCCTATACAAATCAAAATAAAAAGGTAAGATTAACTTTTATAAAAATGTGTTTTTTAATCACATTTAGTGTTGGTACTATGTGGCTAAATAGACTATTCACACTAATATAAAAATTACTAATTCAATTAGACATAGAAAGAAATTAGACAATTAGAAAATATAAATGTAAATTTTATTCTCTGGAAGTAATTGTAATCTCAGAGACATACTGTTGAATATGTTCAACCTTTCTAGTTCTTTATGAACTCTGGCAAGGTGGTTAAACCCACCTGGCTCAAATGCTTCTCTGGGCTGACTGATTCGGTTGGCTTCTCTTGGTTTCTGGCTGAATTGTTCTGATTGGCCTTAAACTGACTCTTTTAATCTGTTCTAATCCTTAGGCTTCTTCTCATTCTTTGGCTCATAAAAACTCTCCCTCTCCCTCTTCCTCTCTCTCTCTCCTCTCCATCTCTCTCTCCCTCTGTCTTTTCCCTTCTCTCTCATCCTTTCTCCCTCTCCTGCTCTTCTCCCTCTCTCCCTCTCCCTCTCTCTCTTCCTCTCTCCCTCTCCCTCTCTCTTCCTCTCTCCCTCTCTCCCTCTCCCCTCTCTCTCTCCTCTCCCTCTCCCTCTCTCCATTTCCCTCTCTCTCTTGCTCTCTCCTTCTCCTCTCCCTCTCCTTCTCTCCCTTTCCCTCTCTCTCTCTTCCTCTCTCCCTCTCCCTCTCTCCCTCTCCCTCCCTCTCTCTCTCCCTGTCCCTCTCTCTCTCCTTCTTTTCTCTCCCTCTCCCTCTCCTGCTCCTTCTCTCCCTTCAGCTTCTGCTCCCTCTCCCTTCTCTCCTCTCTCTCTCTCTGGTGCTGCTGCTTTCCAAAGTCAACTCTCTTCCTCTGCTGTTCTCACAAGAATTGGGTATATCCCATTTCTAACACATTCTGCCAAATCTTTCTTTGATTTCTCACTTTGTCCCTCAGTTAGACGTCATTTTGGAATTAAATGTGTGACTAAGACCCTTAGTTTATATTCCCGCCAGAAGTGATAAAAGTGTGTGTCATGTTTGTATTAAATCTGGATTAAACAGACCTAGAAGGTCTTTGAATGTGATTCTTTGCCAAAGCAGACATATTGTTGAATTAAAATTGTTCTTCAATAATAGATGTAATATAATATGTGTATTTGGAAAATCTAAAATACTTTTTGAATGTAAAAATATCTAGCAGAGTTGCTGTTACATCAAATGCATAAAATATGCTTACTTCACATAATGTCAAGTCTCACTGAACTGGAGTCTCCCCTTTTGCAAATGACCACCTCTTAAAAAATACCACAATTTTTTCTTTGTTTCAAAGGCAGTTCTGTAATAAAAGGAACCTCATTTTTACCTAGAGCAACTTTGTCATGAATTAAATACAAGTTAAAGACAATGACTTTTTCTAAAATATTTGTTTAGTAGACACAAATCAAAGTGTACATAAATTCACTTAAATTATTAGCATAGTTCTGGGTTCAATTATAAAAATGTTTGTAAGTAAATGAAGTAAAGATGCTATAATAGAGTTAAGTGAAGAAAGAGTATATGAAAATTCATAATTTATTTTTCATGGTTGTCATAGGGAGAATTCCTAAGCAAGATGCAAAATATGCAAATCACAGAGGGGAAAAGTATGAAATGATAAGAAAGCCTGCAGGTTATGTTTTTATCTCTCTCTTAAGCACACACACACACACACACACACACACACACACAGGAATGGGTTTTAAACTCCTACATTGTTGTGGATAGTTAGTCCTGGTGCTGTTTGTAATTTGGTGATAATTCCACTATCCCAGGAGGGGCTTTGGATGGACAAAGTACACAGATGACTTCTTTTGAACTTTCTTCTCACCTTAACTTGTAAAATAAAGGCTAGAGCCAGTGATTAGACAGTGGAAAGGAAGGTGGAGCTGAAAAGCTTGGGGGAGCAGGAGGAGAGGGAAGACAGAAGACAGAGGAGAAGGGAGGAAGATGGAGGAAGGAAAAAAGGATACAGATTCTGCATGGCTTTAAATAGCCACAGGTAGCTATGAATATCTTATGAGGAATGGATAATTACAGTACAGTTTGTCTTATCTAGGTGGGCAATTTATATAATTCTCAAATGGCTCTGAAATTATTGTGTGGGTGTCTTGTGAATTGAGAATTTATTGATATATAAATTTGAGTGATTATAAGCTTCTAGAGTTTTGATTTCCTGGGTTAAGGGGTTTTGTGACAACTAGCCCCGGGGGTAGAAGCCTGAGAAGGTACAGGCAGCTCTGAGGCAGGCAAACTGGAACAGGGAAGACCACCAGCTAGGGCTAGCCAAATGGTGCCTCTTTTTTAATATTTCCCACAGCACCACATTACTCTGGTGACCCACTTGCCTCCGGTACCTGAGCAGCTGAAACTTCTGATTTATGCCACTACTTCCAGCTTGCTAATTTATATTTAGGAACAAATGAACTAAATACAAAGTATAAAAAAAATCAAGATAATAGGATGAAAAACTAAGCAAAACTTGGCATATTCCATAACAAATTATGTACACACTAGAAGCTACACAGTTAAGAAGTATATAAAGAGATGTTTTGAATTATAGGAACAGAGAAATATCACTAATAGTTACCATATGGAACAATGATAGGGAAATGGTTAACAGCAAATACTATCAAAGATACAGAAGACCTGATTATGACACGTGGTAGAGTGCTACCCAATCACTCTCTGCTGCAGTGAATACACAAAGTCCTTGTTAACTGTGGGAAACCCATTTACTGAGCTGTGGGCTTTCATTTCTTGGAAATAATCCAAGAGGTTTGCACAGACAATTCTAGGGGATATTTTCTGACAAATTTATCTTAGCACCATATACTGGAAATTGTATGTCAATATGCAATGAACAGTTGTGCATTTCAAAGAATTACTGTGCAAGGAAAGAATATAAGTGAGAAATTGGGCATAATGATTGTCAGCATAGAACTGATGAAAAATAATTGTTAATAGTTCAAAATATATTGCACAATAAAATTTATTGAAAATTAAATATAAGCAAAATACCCAATTTTTATAGGTTGTACCTCTACGATAATACAGGGAAGTGGTTTAGAAAATAGAATCATCGTTGTGCAGGAAATGTGAAGTAAAGAAGGCTGGGAAAGGACCTGGAAGAAAGGGATAAACAATGAAATGAAAGTCCTACTTAGGAAATTAGAAAGGTTATTAATTCAAGCTTTAGGCTTTAAGGATACCAAAATGAAAATTTAGAACAATGTGAAATTCAAAGCAAACATAAACAATTTTCACTAAAAGTTTTCTAAAAGTTTTATTACTTCATGATAATCATCCAATACAGAGTTTCACATTTTTACATGAAGCACACAATACTAGAATTGTTATTAAACAAGCACAAAGACAACAACAACTGACAACAAAAACTGTACATAACCTTACAGTGCCCAAAGGTGTTTGACACTATAAAAATAGGCCAAACCATTTTTGCATATTTTCCTGCCTCCCAGTGACATACTTTCTCTGACGACTTCCATCTGTTCATCTGCCTCTTGCAACTGATCTACTAACTAGAGTGAGCTTCTTGTAGTCATACCAGACACAGAATAGTATACAGGCACCAGTCCCTTGAGGCTTTGTTGACTGAAATCCAGGGACAAGGGAAAGTTTTCAGCAGATACAGAGCTAATAGTTTAGAACTTGGCAATTGAGTTGTAGGACTGGTGCCACTTGATGGAAATAGTTTCAGGCTCAAATTACTTTGTTAATATTTTTTAAAGTTTTTATTGGTTATTTTATTTATTTACATATCAAATATTAAACCCCATCCGGGTTCCTCTCTGCAAACCCCCTATTCCATCCCCCTTCCCCTTCTTCTGTGAGGGTGCTCTCCCACCTGCCCACCCACTCCTGCTTCACCAAACTCGCATCCCCCTATGCTGGGGCATCAAGCCTTTACAGGACCAAGGGCCTCCCCTCCCATTGATGCCAGATAAGGCCATCCTCTGCTACATATTCAGCTGGAGCCATGGATCCTTCCATGTGTACTCTTTAGTTAAAATTTATAGAAAACTTTATTTAACTTTTAAACTATTCAAAATTGAAAAGAGGAGAAATAAAGAGAAGCAGTAAAACCAGTCTTCATTGTTTTTGTTTTTGTTTTTTGTTCTGTTTTGTTTTGTTTTTTGTTACAGGGCTATCTTAGGTTTTCTCAGGCCCTTAAGATATGATGACAGAGGAAAAGTCAGCTTTCTTTAATGTTACTCTTGGTAGGTCAACTGAGTTTGAGGACAAGCAACATATCCAAGAATAGCTGAGTAACTCAAATTGGAATGCATGATATTTTTAATAAAACAAAATGGAGTATGTTTTTTAATAAACCATAAAAAGGGCAGAAGAAGATTTATTGCCAGGTGTCTCAGTTGTTGCCCTGATTAACGATTATTCCTTCTGCCTGAACAGTAAGACAGCTAGATTTGTGCTATTGAGGTCAAGTTATCTACTCCAATCAAAATTACATCAGCAATTTTATCACCAATCTTTAAGTAAATGGGTCAAATGTCAGATAACTAAGTGCAAAATTTAAGAGAAATGGGACAACAGGAGTTCAATTATTGCTGGATCATTCCGTTAACCCATAGAAATACAGATTTAGAGACTTCGTCACAGAAGGGCAACCTGCATAAGCCCTTAGTTTTATTGGCCTAAATCATTAACTCCTGATAACTATGTACTGTTTTGCATATTCAGCAGTTACTCTTTAGTTACAGTAGAATAGGTGTCACACAAACTCCAAGTTTTGGGAAGTAGGGAACTGCTCTGTACCCTCACTCCTCCTGGACCAGTCACTGCTTGATCTATTTGTCACAGTGTCATTCAGTGTCATAGAAGTGTTATTTTAATTCAAATTATTTTTCTAACCCCAAGTAATCCATTTGCATACTAACTGCATACTAACAACCTCTAGCAACTCCAAAATGGGACAAACATCCCATCCTGGGGGAGTAGATATCCTCCAGTTTTCTTTCCTGAAGAAAGACACATGGTAAAACAGCATTGTTATTCTCAAGTCCTGGGGATTCATTCAGATAGGAATTGATATCATAAGCATTTCTGAACTTTACAAAGGAAGAAAGGGAGGAAGGAAAAGAAAGAAAGAAAGAAAGAAAGAAAGAAAGAAAGAAAGAAAGAGAAAGAAAGAAAGAGGAAAGAAAGCAAAAAGAAAGTTACAAAAAGAAAGAAAGGGGAAAAAAGAAAGAGAAAAGAAAGAGATCATAGCAAAACAGCTGCTCAAACACAACTGGAAGAATTAGCACAACAGATGGTGGGCCCAGAGAGGACCTGAACTTCCTATTTCATGTGTGTACTGAGCTGTTAGCTCTAGTAATATTGCATGCAGCCACACTCAAGGGATTTAGCAGGTTACACATATATATGCTGACTCATTCATGTTTTGTTTTTAAACAACGGTGGTGATTAGGGTGTTCTTTTGGAGGGACTCAGAGAGATAGAAGGGAAGAGAGGGAAAGGAGAAATAATACAATTATTTGATTGAACTTCTAAGAGGCAGAGAACTGGAAGTTGGGTGATAAGGGTTGTAATGGTTTGTATATGATTGGCCCAGGAAGTGAACCTATTAGGAGGTGTGGCCTTGTTGGAGTAAGTATGTCACTGTGGGTGTGGGCTTAAGACCCTCCCCCTGGCTGCCTGGAAGTCAGTCTTCCACTAGCCACCTTCAGATGAAGAGATAGAACTCTCAGCTCCTCCTGCACCATATCTGCCTGGATGCTGCCATGTTTCTGCCTTGATGACAATGGACTGAACCTCTGAGCCTGTAAGCCAGCCCCAATTAAATGTTGTCTTTTATAAAACTTGCATTGGTCATAGTGTCTGTTCACAGCAGTAAAACCCTAACTAAGACAGAAGTTGGTACCAGAAATGGGGTATTCCTGTGACAACCTGACCATGTTTGGGGGAGGACTGTAGAAGGACTTTGGAATTTCGGGCTAGATGGTTCATTCAGTGCTGAGACCTCCATGAAATGTTGTGTAAGAGCTTGGAAGATAATGTTGAAAACAGTGCAGAAGATGGAGGCCTGGCTTGTGAAATTTCAGAGGGAAGATTAAAGACTCTTATCAGGGCCATGAAGATTCTGTGGTTTTGGTTATCTGGGGCTGAAGAATCAGCTGTGAGTAACAAGATACCAAAACCACTAGAGTCAACTTTTATGTTACTGGGACTATTGATGTTGGTTAGCTGGAGCTAAGAAATTAGCGGCGATAAAGAAGAAACCAGCATTACTGAGATGAAATCTGGGACGTGTTTTCTGAGAGCACAGAGGGTGTGTTCCAAATAGCTAAGGTTGTACATCATGCTGTGGTAGGACTTGGTACTGTGTAAGAGTCACCCAGGTGGTACTGGTTTTGAAGGCATGAAGGCATCATGAAGAACAGCTGAGGCTTGGTACTGTGAGAGGCCATGGAAGGCCATTGGTGAAAGTGTACCCTCAGTTGTAATTGACAGCCCAGGACTGAAGGGGTCATGAAAAAGAGTTGAGGCGTGGCACCATGAAGAAAGCCTATGAGCGGCTATTAGTGAAACCTAGTTACAGTGGAAGATAGTGTTTTGGAGATGCCAGTACCATGAGATGACCACCAAGGACAGCAGCAGCAGTGGAGTACAGGCAGCTGGAGCCTAGAAGACAAGGTGTGTGCTCCAAAGGTCACAGCTGGAAAAGTGACCCAAGCCCTTGGAGGAGCCCAGAAGATCATGAGTTGGATCCCAGACTTTGAGCCATTGGAGTTTGAGTTTTGCTTTTGATTGTGACTGTGCCCTGATATTTTTCCCTCTTGAAGGAAGAAAGTATTTTAGTGGAGCCCACAGTTAAGAGACTTTGATTTTTAAAAGACTTTTAATTTTAAGATATTGGACATTTTAAAGGGATTGAACTTTTAATATGTAAAGACTGTGGGACTTTTAACGTCATTTAGATCTTGGGGATGAATAAGAAAGTAAGGGTTGAGACTTAATAGTGATATGTTGGTGTGTCAAATTGACAAGGGGTCAATTGTACTGGCTGGTTTTGTGTGTCAACTTGTCACAGGCTGGAGTTATCATAGGAAAAGGAGCTTCACTTGGGGAAATGCCTCCATGAGTTCCAGCTGTGGGGCATTTTCTCAATTAGTGATCAAGGGACGAGGGCCCCTTGTGGGTGGTACCATCTCTGGGCTGGTATTCTTGGGTTCTATAGGAGAGAAGACTAAGCAAGCCAGGGGAAGCAAGCCAATAAGGAGCATTCCTCCATGGCCTCTGCATCAACTCCTGCTTCCTGACCTGCTTGAGTTCCAGTCCTGACTTCTTTTGGTAATGAACAGCTGTGTGGAAGTGTGAGCTAAATAACCCCTTTTCTCCCCAACTTGCTTCTTGGTCATGATGTTTGTGCAGGAATAGAAACCCTGACTAAGACAAGGGTGGACATGGGAGGTGGAGTGGCAGTGCTGAATATGATCAAAATTCATTGTATGAAGTTCTCAAAGAATTAGTAAAAAGCATTAAAAAATACCCTAAAATCATATTAAATATACTAATCATTTTAGAATTTTTTCTTTTTTCTTGGATGTTTTATTTACTTACATTTCAAATGTTATCCCCTTCCCCTGTTTACCCTTTGGAAATCCTCTATGTCCCTCTTTGGCTTCCATGAGGCTGTTCTCCCATCCACCCACACACTCCTGCTTCCCTGTTCTGACATTCTCCTACACTGCGGCATTGAGCCTTCCCAGGAATAGGGCTTCTCCTCCCGTTGATGTCCAACAAGGCTATCCTCTGTTACATATACTGCATATGTGACTGGAGCCATGTGTACTCTTTGGTTGGTGGTTTAGTCCCTGGGATCTCTAGGGTCTGATTAGTTGATATTGTTGTTCTTCCTATGGGTTGCACATCCCTTCAGCTCCTTGGTATCTTTACAGGTCACACTGACATAAATCTTTAGTGGCCAGAGGTAGTAATGAATATATTTAAACTTTAAATCTGTTGTAGGTTAAATATGATGTCACTGCCTAAGCACATCAAAGGAAATGAAACAAAACACTTGCAAGAACAGTAGTGGCAGTGATTCTTGCTGTTTCCAGGAATTATGGGCCAAAAATTTTTTTTTTCTAAAATAGTCTCGTTTCAGGTTCCTCAGTTGCTACTGTTTCTACATCAAACAATTAAGCAGCCTTGTAGGAAAAATAAAAGGTTAGCTAGCTGTACTTTCCTGTGGACTTTTAGATTCATTTTGGCCATTTTGGGTCCTGATTCTGAGTATGTATCAAGCCTTCTGACTGGACTATAAAATGTGCATACTTGAGTGTCAGCACTTCCATGCTTCATAAATGTTTATTTTAGGTAGATATTTCACAGCATCTAAACACATCTTTAATCCTGGAGGTAGGGACACAAATGGATATGCAAGGGCCACAGCAATGAAGATCAAGCAGCATCTTGTACAAGATATCCTATACAAGATCTGCACACAAGAAGTTACAAGGATGCAGGGTAGAGTTAGTTTACTAGAAGGGGCTGGCAGGAGTCCTGGATGGGATAAGTGAGGGATGGGTGAGATAATTCCATTGCATTGGGTACATGTATGTAATTGTTAATTTAAAAATTATAATCGAGAAAACAATAGTGTTTAGGGATTATTTTAATTCTGTACTTAGCATGCTTGACTTTTTGTTTTCTTTTTCCAGTAAGTTAAGAACACTTAGTTTGAGATTAGTTTCAATGCAATTTTATTATTTAACAAAATTACATAATAAAAATTACATGGTAAGATGTACCTGATACTGTGTATATCTCTGAATTTTACTATTTTTCCATACATGAAACTTTATAGTAAGTAAGCAAACTACAGAGTTGAGTTTGTGGCTCTGCATTGCATTTAACTTTGCAAAGCAGAAACATCTATGCAAAAGACAATATTAAGGAAAGACTAAAAGACCCACTCACAAGATTAAGGTCACTTGAACTTGAATGGGACTTACTTCTTAGGATTGTGAACAAAATCCTTGTTTCAGCATTCATTTCTTATTTATTCCATTTTTAGTAGTTTAAAAATCTTATGATACTTATTCATTTCACATTTGAGAATTATATTTGTTTTACAATGTTAAAAGCTGATTAAATGCTTACTTAAATATCTATCAAATAATACGTATTTTGTAGTTTCTCATTTTTATGAATTTAAAAATTATTATTTTAATTTATTTTTGTTCTATTGAACATTTTTTAGCAATGACTAGCTATACATTTTATAATTTTAAAAGGGTCATAGAAAATAATATTGAATCAAGACTGGTTGCATAATTTCATAAAGATACTGTTAACTGTAGGTTGTTTTGGTCAAGTTTATAAAAACAAATTTAAACATAACAAGAACAAAATAAAAAACAAAAGAAAGCACCTTTTAGGCAAGTAAAATCTGGCTTCAAGTTGTTGCAAAGGCAAAGTATTTAAGGCAGCACTGGTAATTTCCCCTGAAATTGTTAAGGTGAAAACACAGAAGGGTGTGCTAATAGTTAAGTTCCGCCCTTATATGCATTCACTCACCAATATGCAAGTAAGCTGAATGCAGGAGCTGACATGGGCTGCTGCCTGCAAGCCTAGATAAGAGAAAGCATCATTTCCACGGAAATATGCTTGCATCTACCACATATAAACAAAGATTATTTTTGAACTTTTATAATTACATCTTATATGGCGTTTACTATCTTTTCAGAACATCATGTCATTCAACACATGCAAGTTTCTCAACTTCTAAAGCAGTTTCCAGCTGTGGGTAAGCAGCATCCACAGGAGTGTGATTTTATAGAAAGGTTTGTAGTCATTGTAGACCTTTCCCCCCCCCTTTTTTTTTAAAGAAACATGTTTATTAATCTTCAATTCATTTACATCTCAAACGATATTCTACTTCCGAATTACCTCCCATAAATCCCCAATCCATATCCGCTCTCTCCCCACCCCCTTGCCTCTATGATAGTGCTCCCCTACCCACCCACCCTCTCCTGCCCCACCGCTCCAGCATCCCTCCTACACTAGAGCATCAGACCTCCACTTGACCCAGTGCCTCCTCTCCGTTTGCTGCCAGGTAAGATGATCCTCTGTTACATATGTATCTGCAGCCATGGATCCCTCCAGGTACACTCCTTGGTTGGCAGTCTAGTCTCTGGGAGCACTAAGTTGTCCAGCCAGTAGATGTTCTTCCTACAACTATGGGGTTGCAGTTCTCCTCTGCTCCTCTAGGCCTTCCACCAGTTCCCCCACCAGGTTCTCTGAGGTCAGTCTGCTGGCTGGCTCTCAGCAACTGCCACACCAGGTTCTTGTCAGTGAGCGTCTCTTGACCACTGCAACAGTGTCAGGTTTGGTATCTGCAGACATGATGGATCCCCATGTGGGGTAGTTCCCTAATGACCCTCCCTTTAGTCTCTGCTCCATTTTTTGTCCCAGTTCTTCCTTTGGACAGGAATATTTCTGGGTTAAAAACTTTGAGATGGGTGGATGGACCCATCCCTATACTGTCTGTGTCTATGTACTGGAGGTGGCCTCTACTGGTTCTATCTCCCCTTCTCTGTGCATTTCAGCTAGTCATTTCTGTTGGGTCCTGGAATCCTTTAGTTTCCCTGGTATCAGGGACCTTCCAGTGACTATCCCCACTTCCTCATCACTCTCTGCTATATATATTTTTATGCTATTTCCTGACCCTGTGCACCTCTCTCCCATCCCCTCCAGTATCTGATACTGCCCCTTTATTTACTCCCTTTTGGCTCTCCCTTCCAGTCCCCCCTCTCCCTCTACCTCCCTCGATCATCCTGTTCCCCTCAATTCAAGACTGCAAAATCCACACCCTGGTCTTCTTTCCTCCTAATCTCCATATGGTCTGGGGTTTGTATCATGAGCATTGTGAGTTTTTGGACTAATATCCACTTATCAGTGAGTACATACCATGTGTGTTCTTTTGTGTCTGGGTTACCTCACTCAGGATAATATTTCTAGTTCCATCCATTTGCCTGCAAAACTCAGGATGTTCTCATCTTAATAGCTGAATAGTATTCCATGGTGTAAATGAACCACATTTTCTGTATCCATTCTTCTGTCTTGGGACATCTGTGTTATTTCCAGGTAATTTCACAAATAAGGCTACTATGAACATAGAGCACATGCCCCTGTAGCATGGTAGGTCATCTTTTGAGTATATTCTCAAGAGTTGTACAGCTGGGTCTTCAGGTAGATCTATTTCCAATTTTCTGAGGGATGTCCAGATTGATTTCCAGAGTGGTTGTACCAGTTTGCAGTCCCACCAGCAGTGGAGGAGTGTTCTTCTTTCTCCATGTTCTCGCCAGCATATGCTGTCACCTGATCTTTTTTGATCTTAGACATCTTTAGGGTTTTTTTATATTTATCACTGCACTAAGTTTCTTAAAACATCTCTGCACTATATCCCCTAAATGTTGTTTTATTTTAGATTCCTTCATAGTGTAAGTGATATTCTTGGTATTATTGTTTTCATCGTACAGAGATTTTAGGGAATTGTGCATATTAATCTTAATCAGTGGTTGTTACAAGGGATTAAAAAAAAACAACTCAAACATAAATATAGAAAACTGCTAATAAAAGTTTTGAATGAGGGAATCATGTGAACAACTAGACATCTTCATAAGTCTGACCATCACAGTTTTTTTTGACGCTTATAACATCTTTATTTAACTAAGTAGAAAACCTCAGTATAATCTTACATAGAAAACATTTTTTTAAGCCAGGCGTTGGTGGCGCATGCCTTTAATCCCAGCACTTGGGAGGCAGAGGCAGGTGGATTTCTGAGTTCGAGGCCAGCCTGGTCTATAGAGTGAGTTCCAGGACAGCCAGAGCTACACAGAGAAACCCTGTCTCGAAAAACCAAAAAAAAAAAAAAATAAAAATTTTTTTAAAATGAGAAAGGATACACAAAATATTCCTCTAATTATTTTATTTATAGCTGACTTTCAATGAGCCTAATCCAGAGGAAGGAGGGAGATATCAGTTCACCTACAAACCTTTCAAACTCTCTTTTATGTCAGATACTACTCTGGATTATCATAAAAATATGAAGCAGGCAATGTTTGCTTTCTCAGATAATCTATAAATAGACAGAAGATCTTCAAAACCTCAGAGACTCTCAGAATATGGTATTTAAAATGTTTTTATTAATTAAGGCTTGTTTTTGACATTGAAACAGGTCAGCCTCTAACAGAATCCCCATTCTACTTCAAAGAAGATGATGAGTATCAATACCTCCACATGGAGTTGCCTTAATTTTGGCAAACTAGCCACTGGGCTGAGAAAATGCCCATGCTTCAACTACAGACAAAATAACTTTTAAGGGAGTACAAATAGATGAAGGGAGTCGACTGTCAAACTCTGAGAAAAATAGCATAAGCAATTCATTCATAATTCCTGCTTCACAAATATGTCTGTCACATATTCTGGTGCAGAAGGCTGAAGATGATGCTCCAATTGTATAGAGACTACTGGTTAGCTGTCAAGACAATCAACTGTCTGTCAATACATAGTCTTGGAAGGTGCTTCCTTTGTACCTCCTGCATACTCAAAGAACATTTATTCCTTATCAGGTCTTTGATTTGGTTGAAGACTAGAAAGTTATAGTCTCACAATTCAACTTAAGCTGCTTAGGATTTAAGATATTTTCATGTCTAAGAAGATATTTTAGGATGATAATATAAATTAGGATATAAAATTATTTATATACAAAACTCTAACTCATCAAAATGGGATATATGGTAGAATATTGTCTCCAAATTGCTAAATACTATGAACTATGGTTTATAATGTAAGGCATATCTGATAGCCTTAATAATAATTATTATTATATTGTTTATATTTAAAAGAAAAACCCTTTTATTGGATTAAAAAGCAGCATAATAGAGAGAATACCTTGTGTCTGTTTGGATATAGAACCTTTCAATTAAAAAAGGATGGCCTACAGGGAAGGATAAATTAGAAGGTGGGATATGTGAGAGGCAAAAAAAGAATTCTAGGATAGAGCAAGACACAGGATATTTGCCCTGAATATGTGAAAAGACACATGACTGGCACCTGAGTACAGGTAACTATCCATGTGGCAGAACACAGATTGAAATAAATGGGTTATTGGAAGTTATGATCTAGTCAGAAAAGAGTCTGTCTGTATGTCAAAGGTTTTTGTAAATATAGTTTGAGTCTGAGTCTTATTTCTAGGAGCATGGGGCTGAAAGGAAGAACCAGACCAAACTTCTACACTACAGGGCTATGAAAGTAGTAATTAAAGGAGAATGAAACATCCCAGATATATTTGTCATCTTTGACAAACTTGCCTGGAGTTGGATATATATATATATGTATATATATATATATATATATATATGTATGTATATGTATATGTATATGTATATGTATATGTATATATGTATGCATCTGCTTGTATGTTTGTCTGCCTAAAGGATATATAAACCAAAACATAAAAAAAAACCTTAAAAACAAAAGACAAAGGTCAAAACAAACAAATAAGAAAAAAACCCTAAAATCAAACAAAATAAAACAAAAAGCATTCCCCACATCTGCTAATAAACTTGGAATTTTTTTTACTGTCCTGGAGGAGGGGGGATCTGGGAGAATTAATCCCATAAATTAAACTAAATTTAATTAAAATTAATCCCATTAAATTAACTAAAGTTTCATACAGTAACCAATTTTATTGAGATCGTCCAAAAGCTCATACTCTGTGGGTTAAAATGTTTACATGAGTAAAATGTAAAATGACAAGAGCAAGAAACACGTGGCTGGCAAGTTACACATGATGAACAAACCACATGGTGCAAAATAGTATGGTTTTCCATGGAGGCATGTAAACAAATAACAATACTCACAAGTAGTCAATAATCTGAAGTTAATTCATTCCTATTTGCTATATCTGGGATGCGCACAAAAGCATAACTCAAGAACAATTCCATGATTTTGTGGATTTTTGGAGTTTTCTCACAGGCTTTTGCAAATCTCCATGACTCCATTCTTGGAAATGTTCTTACAGAATTCCTTTACGAATAGCCAACTACTTCTGAGAATTGGACCTGTTCTTGAGTATGGTTGCTTTAAACAATGACACTCCATTCAGAGAAAACTGATTCTTCTTTTGACAGCAGTTATCAATTGCAAATAGATCTTCTGGTTAGGAATATGAGCCCATGTCTACTTCCTTCTTTTAGAGCTGACACCCTGTTTGGCTTCATAGGTGTAGCAGTCCTGTTGTATTCAGAAGACATTGTTTCTTTGGAGTCATCCATCACCTCTATCTCTTACGAATTTCTACCTCCTTTTCTCCATAAATCCATAAGCCATGAAATGAAGTGTCTGAAGAAGTCATCTCATTTACACATAAGTGCTCCAATGAGTCTCATTTTCTGAATATTGTTCAGTTGTGTTAATTTCCATGTACTGAAAGAAGAACCTCTTTTGTTGGAGGTTAACTGATACCCTAATAGATGGGTGTAGAAATATGTCATTAGTAGCCTTTTTAGCACTGTTCTTTTAACCAATAATGGTACTAGATATTCCCCTAGGCCCATGTCTTATCTAATTTTATGATCTTAGTCACTTTAACAGTGTCATTTTATGGATTCCATCACATGGAATGAATCTTAAATCCAAGCAAAACATGGTTGATTACTCCCATAATATTTGTGCTACTATTGGATCATTCTGTCTTGCAGGCAGGTCTCTGGTTTACATCTGGGAGATACTGATAATTACCTTTTTCCCTTCATAATATGCAGAATAGCTTCTTGTACCACAAACACTAATCAGTAGGGGTGACATTTCTTGTAGAGCATCATTTTAACTTCTATGTACTTTATGACACAAATAAGTATTATCTTTAGTAGTATGACCTTCAAATCAGGTTGTAAAGAAAAATCAATATCTTTTGCAATAGCTGGTGATATTTAGGGATGTTTTGGAACAATTTTGACCAGTGATAGAAAATATGAAGTATATTCCTGCAATAGAATATTTGATGGTGACTTGATTATATATGTGTTACTATTATGAAATCACATATCATCCCGAGTGAGGCAATCCATTCACAAAAGAACACCCATGCTATATGCTCACTGATAAGTACATGTTAGCCAAAATAAAAAATAAAAATCAAAAAGCTCAGACTATCCATGAAACAACTCAGACCATATGAAACCCAAGAAGACCAAATTGTGGATGTTTCTGTCCCACTCAGAAAAGGGAAGAAAATAATCATGAGAAGGAGAGATAGGGAGGGACCTGGAAGGGATAGAAGTGAGGGAAGGAAAGGGGTGCAGGATCAGGTGTGGGAGGAGATGGAGAAGTACAGAAGGTCAGGGAATTGAGCAGAGGTATATAGCAGTGGGGTTTCGGGATGTCCCAAATGCCAGGGACTCCAGAGGTTCCCAGGACCCAATAGGGACTACATTAGCCAAAATACCCAACAAAGGGGTGAGAGAAGCTGTAGAGACCATATCCAGTGGATATATATTGCCCTCAGTTAAGGGATGGGGCCACCTGCCCATCTCAAAAATATTAATCCTGAATTGCTTCTGTCAAAAGGAAATGCAGGGACAAAAAAAAATGGAGCAGAGATGGAAAGAAAGAGCATTTAGAGACTGCCATAAGTAGGGATCCCTCCATATGCAGACACCAAACCCAGACATGATTGCTGATGAAGTGAAGTACTTGCTGACAGGAGCCTGATATAGCTGTCCCTTCATAGGCCATGCCAGAGTCTGACCAATATAGATGCAGATGCACATAGACAACCACTGGACTCATCACAGCTACCCCAGTGGAGGAGTTACAAAATGGGTTGAAGGAGCTGAAGAGGTTAGCAACCTCACAAGAAGAATAACAATATTAACCAGCCAGACCACTCAAAACTCAAAGGGACTAAAACCATCAATTAAAGAGAACACATGGACAGACCCATGGCTCCAGCTGCATATATAGCAGAGGATTTCCCTATCTGGCATCAATGGGACGGGAGCCTTTGGTCTTGTAGAGGCTAAATGACCCAGTCTAGGTGAATGCTAGGGCACAGAGGCAGGCGAGGGTGGGAGGGTAGAAGAGCATCTTCTTAGAAGCAGGGGAATGAGGGAGGGGATAGGGGGGTTTAACTGGGAAGAGGATAACATTTGAAATGTAAATAAATTAAATAATCAATAAAATAAGAGATTAAAAACAAAATCATATATGTTACATAATTCTTTATTTTTTATATAATATAAAGCTATGTGCTGAAATCAAAGTATATTTTCTACATTTTATTTTGTATAAAATAAAAGGTATAAAGTAAATACACAGAGGTTTCCAGAACAGTAGTTGAATTTCAAAGCTTATTTGTTCTTGTATAGCATTCATTTTGCTAAATTTGATTGGATGACTACACTTATTGGAGGTAGTTTTAATGTAAAATATCACGATGATATTGAACATTAATTATGAGACATTTTAGATGTGAACTTTAAGAGCAGATTAAATAAGCCATAAAGTCAAAAAGTGCTAAAATTGAATTACTTGTATTAATTACTTAAAAAAATTGACTGAGAGGAATCTAAATTGCTCATGGGTGTCAACTGTTGAGATGCAAGAAACAGCTAAAATAACAGCCAGAAGATTCATTTCAAAATATCTAAATATAAAATTCTGGGCTGGAAATAGACACTGGGTTTTAAATACAGGATACTGTGGCTAGATAATCTCTTCTGGCAGTAATATACTAATGGATAAGGTCATAGCAGCAGTTTTTGACAGCTAAGTTCTCACATCTAGCAGTAGAAAACTGCTGATCATATTTCAATTGTTCATCTATATACATGCATAAAGATTGGTCACATAGAGCAGCTTGAAAAGAATGACCATTGATTTCCACCAAGGAAAGATACAATGAAGATATTTCTTTTGAAACTCCTTTTTTTTTAAACTCTTGTTTTGACATAACTGTCCCACAAACTTTGAACTAGAAGTTGTATTTTTAGGATCTCAAGGCTAACTTCAGTCTGATATTTGGATGCATTTCATAACTTTCCATTACTATGTAGAAGCAGAAAACCTTTTTGTAATAAAAACTATTAATGAAATAAAAACAATTGATACATAAGTGATTTATATACCACAAACTGGTTATGATACATTAAAAATACTACAGTTATTTGTATATTGGGTAATATTTTAAACTCAATATGCTAGTAAGTAGAAAAGGATGAAATCTGAATCCATATTAAATATTTATGTACTTCTGTTCTCTGAGTTTTATAGGTAAATCTTTCCTATGAAAACCTCAATATAAATGTGATCTATAAAAATACATTGCATACTAAATCATAATGTAATAATTTGTGAAAGTTGAATATGAAAACATATGAGGTATAATATGAAAACACATGGATAATCAAGAGTTTATATGTAGGTTGCCAGCACAAGAGTGAAGATTCTTGTCTGAATATTTACAAATGAGAAATCAATTGGCTAGTGTTGGAAGGGAGTTTTGTTGGAAATAAGTCTTTGTGAGTGCAAAGATTGCCATCTCAAGAAAGTGGAGTCCTTAGGAGCATTTGTGGATCCTTCAGGAAAGAAGCAAGAGTGCAAGTAGATGGTAAATAGGCTGACATCGAGGGCTCAGAACAGCAGGTTGTCATCTAATATTTACCTATTTTGTCAGAAAATTATAAGAAACATAAAATTGAAGCCTTAAAATAATGTTTTTACTCAAGTCAATCTGAGGAATGAGTGCTCAACCTGAGGGTCTGTCAAGAGTCCATGGAATAAAAAGGAGTTAGAGAAATAGTGTTAGGATACTTAGAATGGTTGGCTCAGAGTGAATACATATTTAAGAAAAGATAAAAATTCTGACTGGTGTGAGGTGAAATCTCAGGGTTGTTTTGATATGCATTTCCCTAATGACTAATGATGTTGAACATTTCTTAAGGTGCTTCTCAACCATCTGAAGTCCTTCAGATGAAAGAAGTTCTTGGTTTAGCTTTGTACCCCATTTTTAATAGGGTTATTTGGTTCTTTGGGGTCTAACTTCTTGAGTTCTTTGTATACATTGGACATTACCCCCCAGTCAGATATAGGGTTGGTGAAGATCCTTTCCCAATTTGTTGTTTGCCGATTTGTCCTTTTGACAGTGTCTTGCCTTACAGAAACTTTGTAATTTTATGAGGTCCCATTTGTCAATTCTTGATCTTAGAGCATAAGCTATTGGTGTTCTGTTCAGGAAATATCCCCCTGTGCCCATGTCCTCAAGGGTCTTCCCCAGTTTCATTTATATTAGTTTCAGTGTGTCTGGTTTTATGTGGAGGTCCTTGATATACTTGGAATTAAGCTTAGTACAAGGAGATATGAGTGGATCAATTCTTATTCTTCTGCATGTTGACCTCCAGTTGAGCCAGCACCATTTGTTGAAAAGGCTATCTTTTTTTCCACTGGATGTCTTCAGCTCCTTTGTCAAAGACCAATTGGCCATAGATATGTGGGCTCAATTCTAGGCCTTCAATCCTATTCCATTGATCCATCTCCCTGTCACTGTACCAATACCATTCAGTTCTTAACACTACTGCTCTGTAGTATTGCTTGAGGTCCAGGATACTGATTCCCCCAGAAGTTCTTTTACTGTTGATAATAGTTTTAGCAGTTCTGGGTTTTTTGTTATTCCAATTTGAGAATTGCTCTTTCTAAATCTATGAAGAACTTAGTTGGGATTTTGATGGGGATTGCATTGAATCTGTATATTGCTTTTGGCAAGATGCCATTTTAACTATACTAATCCTGCCAACTCAGGAGCATGGAAGATATTTCCCTTTTCTGAGGTCTTCTTCTATTTCCTTCTTCAGCGACCTGAAGTTCTTGTCATATAAATCTTTCACTTGTTTGGTTAGAGACACACCAAGATACTTTATATTGTTTGTGGCTATTGTGAAGGGTGTCATTTCCCTAATTTCTTTCTCAGCCTGCTTGCCCTCCTTTGAGTATGGGAAGGCTAAGATTAAAAACTCAGGAAACAGCAGGTGTTGAAGAGGATGTGCAGAAAGAGGAACACTCCTCCATTGCTGGTGGGATTGCAAGTTGGTATAAGCACTTTGGAAATCAGTCTGGCGGTTCCTCAGAAAACTAGACACGATACTTCTGGAGGACACTGCCATACCACTCCTGGGCATATACCCAGAAGATTCCCCAGCATGCAATAAGGATACCTGTTCCACTATGTTCATAGCAGCCTTATTTATAATAGCCAGAAGCTGGAAAGAACCCAGATATCCCTCAACAGAGGAATGGATACAAAAAATGTGGTATATATACACAATGGAGTACTATTCAGGCATTAGAAACAATGAATTCATGAAATTCATAGACAAATGGTTGGAGCTGGAGAACATCATACTAAGTGAGGTAACCCAGTCTCAAAAGAATACCCATGGTATGCACTAACTGATAAGTGGATATTAGCCTAGAATCTTGGGACACCAAAGACAATCCACATACCACATGATGTCCAAGAAGAAGGAAGGTGTGGACCCTGGTTCTGAAAAGGCTCAATGAATCAGTTTAGGGGACTACCAGAACAGGGAAGTTGGAAGTGGTGGATGGGGGAACAGGGGGAGGGAAAAGGGCATATGGGACCTTTGGGGGATGGGCAACCAGAAAAAGGGAAATGAAATGTAAATAAACAATATATCCAATAAAAAAGAATAAATAACAATACCAAAATCTAGCAAAAAAATAAAAGAAAATACAAAAATGACAATTTTTAAAATGCCAAATTCATACCTGGAAGTATCCATAATTTCCACATCATTTATCAGGAAGAAACATAATTCAACACATAAATGTATAAATACTACCTATATATTTATTTGATTTAATAAATTCATACTATTCTTTAGACTTATTGGCTGTTATATTTTTAACATATCTCATAACACTTTATACATACACTGTCAAAGACAGTAATATAATTCATAATTTTTTTCCTACTACCTTTGTGAAAAAGGGTCTAATAGAAACAACTTTTGGAAAGAAAGGCTAATTTCAGCTTAGGATTTCAGAGGAACCAGTGTATCATAGTGTATAATATAGTGTTTATAATATAATGTATAATAAACCAGTGTATTATAGTGAATACAATCTGGTGGATTGCTTGCCCTTGGCCTATGCAGAACCACAAGGCCAGGACTTTTACAACCTGACACCACAGGAAGCAGAGCATACAGTAGCAGAATCAGGGATGGATATAACCAGTAAAACCCACCTCAGTGACTCAATGCCATCAGCTAGTCCCCATATACTAAATGTTCTACTACCTTCAGAAGTCATCCAAATGGGCAGGCTAACTTCTCAAAACATGATTCTGTGGGATACTCACAATTCAATACACAGCATTTAACCACTTCCTAAGTGTCTGAGCCTATGGGAAGCATTTCATCATCATCTTATTTACTTAGAAAGGTCTTAGGGGATTGAAATCTATAATTTACATAGTTGAATTAGATGTAAGATTTAAAGCTGAGTTAAAAACACTGATAAAATTAAGTCCTGAGGAAAATCCATATACTTCTTTAATTTATCCAATACCTAGTTTAATATCTAGCATGTAGTAACTGCTCAGTAGATATATTTCAGGAAATCATGATATGTTAAGATTGTAACAGTGATGCAATGAAAATAGCTCAGATTTATTGAGTGTAAGATAAATGTTAAGTTTTCCACAAGAGATCAAAGGTATCACATTATCACTAAAATTGGGAGTTTTTAAAAATGAAATATGGGAAAAAGCTTCAAGTTACTTGCCACACATTTCTCATAAATGTGCACAGTTGTATTCTAGGCACACACACACACACACACACACAGTGTAGACACATGCACACAGACACACAGAGGCAAGAATTAAGGGCAGTAATGATGTTAGCCTTCCAAGTTCTAGCTTGCTATAAACAATAAGGTGGAAAAGTCAAGGAAGAAAGTAAGGTTTCTAAATCCATTGTCACTAAACATAGAAAAGACACAATGCATTTACTGTGATCCAAAACCAATGAGGAAACAGATTCTCCAAACATTTTGTATTTAACAAGAACATTCAATATTGGCATAAGTTTTTGCATCTTTGTCAGATTCCCAGTTATTTATTGAGTCATAAAGAAAGGTGCAAGGTTAAAATGGCAATCTACTCTGCAGCCTGACGTTTCGCCTTTCTTTTCTGGAATATGAATGAAGATGTGTTGCCTGCACTTACCACCTAACCTGCCCTGCCCTTGGGGGTTGTAGCTGAAGTGACACAGAGTCAACCAACTACACAGACTCCGGGAGCAGGTAAGAAATGCTGCAGCAATCTCTCTGAACACTGCTGCAACTCCTTCCTTTAACTCACTCCACCTGTGTCCCACTGGTCCCAAGAAAGCATCTCTTCTTAACAGCAGTTCCTGATTAGCTGGCATTTTCTGCACCAGCAATCCTTGGTCTCTCAGGCAGTCTTCAATTACTTTCTCCTGCTGGAGATGCTTTTGTGGCTGCACAGCCCCAAGTGCTTACATGGAGGTAGCCCTGCCATTCCTGCTACAAGGATGGATATTAAATAGGGAAATTTCATGAGACAACATCATCACAAAAATAGGAGGACTGATTCCTGTAATAAATGTAAAGACTTTTCTGATGTAAAGTTGATTTTAATCTCAGCAATTTGTAATCTCGCCAATGTGGAATCCTAGAAATATCAACATGGTTGGTGATTTGTGGATTTTTTTCATATATTTTTTTAATAGATATAAGCTCATTACTGATCCTGAGAAATCAGAGTTTGATGTTACTTTCTAGAGTCATGAATATAACCTATGGATACAATACAATATTTAAATACTGTCCGTAATTAAATTTCAAAGTCATCCCTGCCAAAAATAAAATGCAAATTCAAGCAAGAATATCTTGCAGTAGCTGAAGCAATGTTGAACAAAAAGAACAATACCTCTTGCATTCCAGTTCCTGAGTTCACATGACACAGAGTCCCAGAACCAGAAATGTGTGATAATAACACAAAAGCTGGAATGGGGCTAGGAAAACAGAGTAGAGAGAGATTCCAGGGACAAGTCCGTATTTCTATATCTAAGTGATTCGCAAATACTCAGTAACACTATGAAAAGAAGGCAGCAGGCAAAGGTTATCTTATCAAGGAATGATAATGGGGACATATGCTTTCCACATGTTGAAAACTTGAACTCTCTCCTATCCTGTATCAAAATAAAAACAGCAGCAGCAACAACTACAACAGCAACAACAAAAACAAAACAAAAACAAAAACCAAGAAAAGCACTTCAAGACACAGATTGACACAATGCTTGTTTCTTTTTATATCATGTTAATGTAGGGAAAACAAAGTCAAGAATTGATTATGGAATTACCCAAATTAAAAGGTTTCTATGCAGGAAAAGGAAAACATCAACAAAATTATGAAGCAATCTAATGTGAGAATGTGAGGAAATGTTTTCCAACACTTCACCTGACATAGAATAAATATTTAGAATATGCGAAGAACACATAAAACTTAACATGAAAAACAGTCTATTAAAAGTTGGTAAAACTTGAGAGGAAAACTATAAAATTGGAGAATACAACTGACAAATATATTTGAAAGATGATACATAACCATCAGCTATCTCAGGAGTATAAATCAGAGCACAATGAGATTGAATCTCTCCTGCTAGAAAAAATTATTAAGGAAATAAAGAAACAGAATATTGGAAGGGATTTGGAGATAAGAATCTCATATGCTGTTGGGTGAAATGTCGATTAGTATAGCCATCATAAAGAAGAATGTGGAGACACATAATAGTATGGAATATCCAAAGGTGGAGAGATGGCTCTGACTCAAATATATAGCAAGTGTTCAACCAATCTAGGCAACATGCAGTCTACCTTTAAAACTCAAATCCACATAAGTATATAAGAAACCTGCATTCATGAACTGTCAACAATGCGGTTTTCCAAACAAGAGCAGCATTATGACAACACCAGCTGATATGCCAGTGTGGTCAGGGAAAATTGCACATGATCTCCCCCACCTGACCCCCCTAGCTAGTTGATGGCAGCTGAGAGAGGGTAAGTCTGTTTCCTATAAGGAGAAACACATGATAAGTTGTTAAATTCCCTGTTGTCACCCTGTATATACATGTACATATGGGAAACATCAACATGGGCTCAACAAATTTGGTGTATGTATTGTATTGGCATGCACACGCATTTCTGTGTATGTGTGTGTGCATGCAACAATAATAATTAACAGTTCAGAAATTTTGGAAAATGATATGCTGAGGTTGGAAGGGAAGGGTAGGAGTGATGTAGATGCAGTTATCATGTTTTGACGCTCTCAAAAAACAATTAAAAATAGTAAATAAACAAAACAATTAAAATGCAAAATAATTAGCAATAGCAATCAAACAAAAATCCAAGGTCTAGCTGGGCAGTGGTGGCACACGCCTTTAATCCCAGCACTTGTGAGGCAGGGAGATTTCTGAGTTCGAGGACAGCCTGGTCTACAGAGTGAGTTCCAGAACAGCCAGGGCTATAAAGATAAACCAAAAAAAAAAAAAATCCAAGGTCTGCACATTCTGAGATCAAATTTTGTTGTGATTAAAGTGCATCAGTGGGATTTCAGAATCTATAAGTCGACTGATAAATACTTTAAATATGTTGTTGAAGACTCTGTGATGTGAGGATTTTCTCTGTTTATGAAACTTTCTTTCATTTAGTTTTCTGTCTTCTGACACAAGGGGATTTGGAAATACATGCCAGTGAATGAAGAAGTGCTGACTAATTGAGCACATTGCACTCCCTGGTTTGCAATGGAGAATAGTAAGCCCAATAAGAAGAAAGGAAATATGGCCTTTTAATAAGGCTTTGCTTTCTAATGGATGTGGGAATAAGGACACACACTCCTTTGTTTGGTGTTCCATGTCTTTAAATGGTCTAGTGGGAGGAAGTCATCAAAGTGTATGTGCAAATGCAGAATTAACAAGGCACAGCTAAAGACACTTAGGTTTGCATCATAAATTGTGACTATTGAGGAAATTGTCCAGAGGAAGATCTAATCTGCTTTTCTGGTTATCTAATAACCTATCCTCTTGTTTCACAACTGGAAAATGTTGGTTCAGCTTTGTCAACATAGCTAATGCCAATCAAATGAAAATGTTAGCTAACTTCAGTTTAGAAATGAGTATTTTGGCAGAAACTGTTTCCATTTAAATACAAATTTTGAATCCCAAGTGAGTGACATTTCAATTTAAAAGAAATCTGTTTGAGTATTTATGTCAACTTTGTCTACACAGAAGCCTACTTTTTTATGTAAAAATAAAGTGATTATGGAAAAATTGTACTACTTTGGAAAATACTTAGAAAGCAGATTTTCTTTGCAAGATGTCACTTTTCCAAAAGCATCAAATCCTCAATCTTCCCCCTTTTGTTGAAATTAGTGGCTAGTAGAACTTCCCCAAGATCTATGCAATTTGTATTTTTATATAATTCAGTATTTTCTTGTATGCAATTAACTTCTATTTTGTCAAATGACTTAATTATTATGGTCACAGACACCAAATATTACCTGGCAACCAGGGTTTTGTTTTGGCCTCTAACTGGAACTCCAGTAGTTTTGCCTGAGAGACAGCAAAAGGTCTTCATATCCTTGCCAACCCACAAAGTTAGCATGAGAAGCTAAGTTATTTTCATGTACATATAGGAATGCTTATATTCTGAATTTAGGAGTTTTACACAATTACAATTAAATTTTTGAAATGTATATGTGAATAATAGACTTGTGTGGGTATATGTATTGTTACATGTTTGTGGAGGCCAGGTTTGTTGGGTTGCTTTGTTCTGTCCATCTTAGGTGGCTTCTAGGGCAGCCATGTCTGTGGGACAGGTATTTTAGTCTCTGAGTCATCTGGTCACCACAGTGTTAGGTCCAAAGCAGGACCACTAAATATCAGTACTATTGACAATGTCCTGAATGACACTCTGACCTCAGTTCACACTGGACTCTGACTGGATAAACAGGCATTACTGCTACCTAAATTCAGCATTTCTCAGAAACCATGGAAGATGGCTCTCTGTTTGGCAGTAAAGCTGTTTTATTAAGCTGTTTCCTAAAGCCAACTATCTCATGCAAAGGCATCTAGTTTCCCTATGTAGTTCCAGTCACTGATAAGTGGATATTAGCCCAGAAGCTCTGAATACCCAAGACATAATTCACATATCAAATCATTCCCAAGAAGAAGGAAGAAGAGGGCCCTGGTCCTGGAAAGGCTTGATGCAGCAATATAGGGGATTACCAGGACGGAGAAGTGGGAGGAGGTTGATTGGAGAATAGGCAGAGGGAAGAGGGCTTACGGGACTTATGGGGCTGGGGGAAACGAGAAAGGGAAAATCATTTGGAATGTAAACAAAGAATATAGGAAAAAACAATCCAGTTGGGGATTTAGCTCAGTGGTAGAGCACTTGCCTAGCAAGCACAAGGCCCTGGATTCTGTCCTCAGCTCTGAAAATCAAATCAAATCAAAGCAAAGCAAAACAAAACAATAAAACCTCCAACCCATGAAGCATCAATGTTACCATACTAGCTCCCAGGTTATCAGCCTCCTGATGCTCTGACTTCCAGAATGATCTGACCCACTCTGCTGCCCCTACTGCTCCTACCTGCTCCCTTAAAAGTTGCAAGGCTGGAGTGAGTGGGTGGATGGGGGAATTCCCTCATAGAAACAGGATAGGAGAGATGGTATAGGGGGTTTCCTGGGGGAGTGGGAAAGGGGATAATGTTTGAAATGTAAATAAAGAAAATATCCAATAGAAATGGGGGAAAAGTGGAAAGGCTGTTTCTGATACAGAGCATGTTCTGACATTCCAGATCCTTGCCTCACACAATTTCAAAAACAAGTCCAGTCTCTCCCACCTCTGTCTCTCTCTCTGTCTCTCTCTGTCTCTGTCTCTCTCTCTCTCTCTCTCTCTCTCTCTCTCTCTCTCTCTCTCTCTCTCTCTCTCACTCTGTGTGTGTGTGTGTGTGTGTGTGTGTGTGTGTGTGTGTGTGTCCGTTTCTCCTGCAGCCATATATTTTTGGGTTGCCATTACTCTTCAGCTCTTCAGATTTGCTTTTTGTTTTCCTTTTGAAAGAAATTTTATTAAAAGTGGGATGGTTGGGGCTGGAGAGATGGCTTACAATTATCCATAATGTAGTCTGGTACCCTCTTCTGTTATGCAAGTACATGCAGATAGAGCACTCATATACATAAAATAAAAAAAGTAAGAAAAAAATAGGATATTTTTGTATGCCAATGAAATGATTTATAGGGACAGACCTATAGTTTGTAGGAGGCTGGAATTACACCCTGACAGCAGGTCCAAACAAAACAAAACAGAATAAAACAAACAAACAAACAAACAAAACTAATGCACCACAGACTTAGAAGAATATTTGCTTACAGGAGTAACCAGATGCTTTCTGACTGTATTTAATGCCTAGTCTAAAAAAAGAAAAAGAGAAAGAGAAAGAGAAAAAAGTGAACTCATGCCTGCTATTGTTACCTGAGCTTAAAATTTGTGGTGGGCAGGTCAGAGACCCTAGTGGAAAACTCGCTACTATTATTTTTCTAATTGCATATAGTATCCAGTGAGCTGTAAGTGCTTGTGGTCATAATCATCAATTAGTGAAGCTTTTTGACTTTCATTTATTTTTCCTTATAGAGGTTAGTGTATTTTTCCTTATAGAGGTTAGTGTAAAGACTCATAGCTTCTAAGTATTCAGAAAGTAAGTGACTATAGAGCAAAGGTTCTCAACCATTCTAAGGAAACCACCCTTTGACACATACAATCCCTCATTCTGTGGTGACCCCCAATCATAAAATTATTCCATTGATACATCATAATTGAAATGTTGCTACAGTTATGAATTATAAGGTAAACATCTGATACGCAAAATGTTTGGTGTTCAAATCCCTGTTGAGACCCACATGTTGAGAACCACTGCTGTGGAATATTCAATCCCCTTCCAAATAGGATCTGGGCTCATCAAAGAAGAAAAAGTAAATATATCAGGAGCTGAAGATTGCTGAGTGCAGGTGTGAATGGTATTTCCTGGACATGACAGAACTGTTGCACATAAATTCTCAGCAGTTGTTACCACATGCTTCTGTTTGGAAGGACTTCTTCAAATCATATGGAGAATTCTCCCTGCATTTTATTTTCTCGCGAAGTATTGCTGCTAAGTAACGTTTTTTTTTTTTTCTTCTTATTTTGTTCTGGTTATCAGTAATAGTTTATCTGCTTCCAGAAGTTGACATGGACACTGCCGTTCTGACTCACCCCATCTCATGTTTTCTTCTTCACTGTTCAGGAACCTAATGCCTTTCACGCAGTCTTTGTTTCTGCATCTGTCTAACAACTCACAGGGTCATTGTATCTAGGAATGATGTGAAATATTAAAAAAGAAAAGCAAAACTATAAAATAGGAGTATGAAGACCTTAACAAAACAACGAAGCATGTTGAGGCATATAAAGGTTAGTAGCTATGCTAATGGGGTTTTACACTTCATACCCTTGTCATCTCTTTGGTGCCTTACACAGGAGTGTTTTAGCCCACAAGGAATAAGTGTGAACAAGAAACAGATACATAAAACAAGCAATGTTCCTTGTAAAAGAGAGAAGAAAACTCTTCAGACAACGGAATAACTGTGAATAAGAAAGAGATATACAAAATAAGCAATGTTCCTTGTGAAAGAGACAAAAAATATCTCTTCAAACAACAGAATTTAGGAGCAGTGAAATCGGGCAGAGATGCTACATTCTCAATTGCTGGAGCTTGCTGCTTCTCTTCTTTATTCCAAAGAAAAAAGACAATATTTCCAACCCATGTTTGTAAAGAAACAGTTGAGTACTAAAACAAGTTATTTGTTAGAATATCAAGCAAATCTTATGCAGCATGTGGTAGGTAGTGCATCATGAGGAACCAGTGAGCAGAGTGGCTGGTTTGGGTTTTTTATCCTAAGTCCCATTGAATCATCAGTGAGAATACAGCAAAAATATCCCTGATGCTTCCAAACATTTGAATGACAGGTTTTGGCAGGTTACCTAGGATGATGAAGTTGGTGTTAAGCTAGTGAGGTCATAAAGCCTTGCTGGCTGGAGTTGCTGTTCCAGGGTGGAGATACATACTGATGAGAGTAAGAAGGAGGTGAGAGCAGGCACTATGTAAATATTTTTAGCTGAACGTGTCAAATCACTAGCACCAGGGTGATATTTGTTTCTTTATAAATATGAAGCAATCCAAGACAGTCTGTTCCCAGGACAGGATTGTATTAAATGTCTAAAAAAGGTTTTTAATCAAGCTATAGAAGAACATTGAGACTGATAGCATGTGAATTCTTTGTTGTTTATAACAACAAGGAGCAAATAATGTGTGTATCACTGAGAGAAGAAGCTTATATCTGTAAGCACTGTGCTTATCATTTAAAGACAACGTACTTTATGAATCCTAGGAAACAATGGAAGATACCATCCCCTTATTCCACATTCGTACAAAATTCTGAAAAGAATTGTGAAGTTTAGTTGTAATTGAAGAAAAGGAAGACCAAGTTAAGTATAACTTAATGATATTTCTTTCAAAGCATTTGAATAAAATCATTTTACTTACACACATGATTTTAGTGACCAAACTCAATTCTTTAAATAGGTCACTTAAACATGCTATGTAATTATTGCAGCACAGTCCAATGTTCAGCTAATTTATTACTTAGGAACTGTCATTTCTAACCTGCTTACATGCTTACAGTAACATCTTTCCTCCATTCTACTCATGGGTGCATCTCTTAGTCAAATGAACTGAGAAAATCAGTATCTCTACCATTCCATCCATTCACTTGAAATAAGTACTTTTAAATAATATATCATTTTCTTTTGTATTTCCTAATTATTATAAATATTCCTAATATATGCATCAGGTTCCAATTCTATTCATTTGGCACAGACATGAAAACACTGCTTTTTTTCATTTGAACATTTGAAATGTCCCTGAAAGTACCATATTTAAATAAAATAAAGATTTATCACTGGAGCGTCTGTGTGCTCTGTGCTGTGTGTAGTGTATATATGTGTGAATGTGCATATGTTTCTGGCTATTTATATGCCTATGTGTCTATATGCATCTATGAGTACCTTTGTGTACATGTGTATATGTGTTATCTTTATTAGCTTGTCTCTGTGTATGTCTCTCTCTAGAGAGAAAAACACACACACATACAGAGAGAAAGAAAGAAAGAGAGAGAGAGAGAGAGAGAGAGAGAGAGAGAGAGAGAGAGAGAACACAGAGAGACAGAGACAGATATAAAAAAGGGGGCTTGTGTCTTAGGAGGATCTATGCAATTTTATGTTTCATTTTTCCCAGGAACACTGCAATAATGTCCTTTTCTTCTTTACCAGAATGACCTTTAAATTTTTATTAGAAACTGAGGCAGGGGGCAAAGATATAAAAAATGCAATCTATCCTAAAGCTGTCATTTTATAAATGCATAGCTTATAAGAATCAAGTTTGGAGGATGAAGTGGGAATTTCTGGTTATTTTGAAGAGTTAGTGGTATCATGTAATGTTTTTCTGAAAACTGTATTGTGATAGGACGTTTTGCTGAGAACAGACATTCGGTGCTTTTCTGGAAGTTTCCTGTGAAAAAACATGTGATATTTTGCTGGAGCTGACACTTTAGAGGACATGTGATGTTTGGAAAGAGTATAACCCAACAGATAGTGGATGACATTCTTGCATTGGTTCACCTAGCAGCTCTATGCTGGTCTTCATTAGGCTTTGCTGAGGCTGCTCTTCATTGATGACACTCTTGGTTTCTTCACTGATCTTTGCTTTTCATGACTTTTTAGAAAGAAACATGCCAAAGAACAACTGGTGGTATTCCAGCTGCTTCTGCTGGTATTCTGTAGAGCCTCAGGGTTTCTTCTGGACAGAACTGCTGCTAACTTATTTGTGTTTGGTGTTTGCTATATAGACTGGATTGCCCCTGCTGATTCATATTTGATGTTTTGCTAGTGGACTGGACTTCTTACAAAGAAGGTAGGAATTGCCAAAACAACTACTTCTAAACTGATCCACAACCCAGGCCTTGGTTTTTATAACTGATAGGAAAGTTGCATTCAGAAAATTTGAACAACATGATTTATAAAGAAGACCTACATAATGACAGCACCAGGAGGATGCCAATATGGATGGATAAATCTCACAAGACTTCACTATTGTTAGATGCACCTAAAATCAAAAAAGAAATCTGAAGCAAAATTTCAGGAAGGAAATCCAGTACTAGATTATCAGCCAGCCTGACTCTTAGGACCTCTCCCCACTCCTGGTACTTGTGGTATAATCTCAGAGACATCCAATGCCAAACATCTCCCTACTTGTCTTCTCATCTATCATGAACCCTATCTATGTCTTGATTTGGGACCACTCAAAGTCTGAACTCTGAAACCCAGAGTAGCACAAAAAACTAAAATCTGAGCATCCTACAGCTGATCAACACTCTGATGGCTAAAGTAATAGCAAAGACCTGAAAACCAACCCACCCAATAAAGACAAGATCAGATAGCTTCACCAAGAAACAACAGTAACATCTTAACTACTGATACCTACATCTTATTGCTAAACACAAACGTGAACAACTGAGGAAATATAGCTCCACCAGAAACAAGAACACCCCCCTCCATTTTGTAACAAGAAACTAAGCTGATTCATGAGACAAGACATTCAAAATAGCCATTATTGATGTTTCAGAAAATCAAAAAAGATTGTAAACAAATGTCCAAATGGATACTATGAAACTACAAATAATAAAGATGAGAATAACTAAAGATATCAAAATAGAGCTTAATAAATAAAAAGAATCACTAAAGAAAGTAAAATTGAATTAAAGCTCAAAATGAAAACCTTAGAATGTCTAACTAAAGTTCAGATTAAAGCCTCACTAAAAGATTAGATGAAATGGATAGAACACCATCTATAAAAAACAAAGTAAAAAAGTGATTCAGTCAGAGACAAAAATCAAATATAAGAAACATCTGGCACAAAACAATCAAGAAAACATGTGAAAGTGCGGGAAAACAAAACCACCACCATCAACAACAACAAAACAAAAAACAAAGGAAAAACCTACAAACAATAGGTGTAAAGAAAGGAGAAGAAACCAAAGCAAGAGGTGCAGATTATTTTTTTTAAGTCTTTGGGAAAATATTCTCAAATCTAAAGACATAGCTGTCTACTAAACTGCAAGATACAAAACACAAAGTAGACCTAGAAAATAAACATGTCATGAGACTTAACAATCAAAATAGTAAAGGTAAAGAACAAAGAAAGGTTACTAAAAGTTACAAGAAAAAAAAAACAAGTCACATATAAAGACAGGACTATTAGAATATCATCTGACTTTTCAATGGAGACTCTGAAAGCTGCAAGATTCTGGGTGGATATTTTGCAAACTCTGGTATAGACTAGATTACTATACTCAGCAAAACTATCAGTCATAACTGACTGTGAGAGGAAAACATTTCATACGAAAAACAAATTAAAAATAATAGATCCAACAATCCAGCTATACATAGGATTGAAAAAAGGAAAATCACTGTAACGAGAATGTTAATTACACCTTAGAGTACATAAAAATAAATAACCCCAGAACACTCAATATAAAAAGGATTAATACACACACACACACACACACACACACACACACACTCACACACACACACACACACACACACACACACACAAACATAGTGGGAAATAATTAACAATTTTCAGTGAATTCTCTCAACATTTATAGTTTCAATTGCCCCAATAAAAACACACAGACTTCAGATTGGATTTGAAAACAGAATCCACATTTCCATTGTTTTCACAAAACAAACATCACTATCAAGGACAGAGATCACCTTAGGGCAAAAAGAATGAAAAAACTCTCTAAGAAAAATGAACAAAGAAAAAAAATAGCAATCTGATGTAGCTATTCTAATACTTGAAAAACAATCTTTAAACTTATAGGACATATGGTGAGGGGGAAACTGGGAAAGGGGAAAGCCTTTGGAATGTAAACGAAGAATATAGAAAATAAAAAAAAACAAAACAAAAAACTAAAACTAATCAAAAGGGATAAGAGAGGATGACACACATTCGTTAGATGAAAATTCCACCAAGAAGATACTGCATTTTATATACCTCATGCAAAGGCATCCATTTTCATAAAAGAGATACTATGACTTCTAACACAGATGGTGAGTCCCTTAAATAACCCATTGTAACCAGCAGACATGTCATTTAGGCAAAAACTAAACAAACTCTTGAATTTAATAATATCATAAATGAAAAGTATCTATCATACATCTAATAAACAGACTATTCAAATACAAAGGAATTAACATTTTCAGTAGCCATGAAACTTTTGTATCCAAACTCAAGATTCCATTTTTAATTGATAGTTCAATTGATAGACACCGACTATATCAGCTACACTCTAAGTCAGGTCCCATGCTCAGGTGTTGCTTGTCAAGACATTTTTTTAAAGATTTATTTATTTATTATATGGACAGAACATTGTAGCTGTATTCAGACACTCTCCAGAAAAGAGCATTAGATCTCATCACAAATGGTTGTGAACCACCATGTGGTGGCTGGGATTTGAACTCAGGACCTCCGGGAGAGCAGTCAGTGCCATTAACCACTGAGCCATCTCTCCATCCCTGACAATTTTATTAACAGAAAGAAAGATCATGAAACTGGGTAGGGTAGGAGGTGGAAGAGGACTTAGGAAGTGTTGGAAAGGGAAAATAATATTAATATATATTATGAAAATTCTAAAATAATAAATAGAACATTATATAAAATAGACATCCTAGGACTTGATGGCTTCATTGATCAATTCTAGAAAACATTTAAAGAACTAATATAAGCATTATTTAATAAAAAGAATTCTTAAGCCAAGTGGTGGTGGCGCATGCCTGTAATCCCAGCACTTGGGAGGAAGAGGCAGGCGGATTTCCAAGTTCGAGGCCAGCCTGGTGTACAGAGAGCGTTCCAGGACAGCCAGGGCTACACAGAGAAACCCTGTCTCGAAAAAACAAAACAAACAAAAAACAAAAAAATAGAATTCTTTTAAGCTTTTTATATGTACCCATCATCACCAAATACACATACCTAATAATGACACAGCTAAACCCAAACTAGACTCT
This sequence comes from Apodemus agrarius, assembly GCA_964023405.1. Classification (NCBI taxonomy): domain Eukaryota; kingdom Metazoa; phylum Chordata; class Mammalia; order Rodentia; family Muridae; genus Apodemus; species Apodemus agrarius. Next base: position 89,111,854 of record OZ030006.1, on the reverse strand, counting down.
AATATTGATGAACCTGATGAATTTAGTTTCAAATTCCATTCAATGTAACAGAAATGGAAATCAATAGCATATTCTAAGATTTTTGTATATGACCTAGTTTCCTTTTGATAAAGGTCAAAAGGAGCTTCTGGAGAAAACTATTTGCTTATTTTCCATTTCCAAATTACAGTGCCTCATTGAAGGAAACCAGGGCAAGAACTCAAGGAAGGAACCCTGAGACAAAGACTGAAGCAAAGTCAGCAGAGGAATGTTGCTTTCTGACTTGCTCTCACTGGGTTGCTCATCCTCCCTCTACAACCAAAGACTCCCTGCCCATGAGGTGCATCATCCGGGGCAGGCAAGCATATTCCATATCAATCATCAATTCCTCAGAGACTTGCCTCCAGGCAACACAATGGAAGCATTTTCTCAGTTTTGGTTACTTTTCCCAAATGACCCCAGCTTGTGTAAAGTTGATAAAACAAGCAAAAAAAAAATCACCATAACACACAAATAAGTTGAGAGGAAGCAACAGCTATGAAAAGTATGGAAGACAAGTAGCATAATTATTTTAATTAATAAAAATATCATAACAGGATTCCATATGCCCCCATGAGAACACCTACTAGAATTTGAACTCTTTATATTAATACTAAATCTAGATGTTAAAATCCACACAGAGCATCAGAAAAACTGAGACGTTAGAAGATGGTTCTTAATGATCTGATACAAGAGAAGCATATATACTTTCAGTTAGAGGCAAGCAGAAATTTCATCCAGAACAAGGTAGGGAAAAGGACATTCACATATGAAAAGGGGAAATTAACTTAACATGTGACATAAGGTTAGTCATAAGATTGTTGAAGAGAAAAGATGGAAAGGAAGGAAGGAAGAAGGAAAGGAAGGAAGGAAGGAAGGAAGGAAGGAAGGAAGGAAGGAAGGAAGGAAGGAAGGAAAAAAGAAAAGATAAAACAAAACAAGACCCTGGCAGAATTTATTAATTCTGAAAAGTTAGCAGAATAGTACAAAATCACTACAAAACATCTAAGCTATAGAGAGATTGATAGTTGATGATCTAAGGAAGACATTAAGACTCAATTTCTTTGAGAGTTAAAAAGAATTTTGAGAATAAATGTCACCGAAGTGGTGACAGATCTGTAAACTGAAAAGCATAAAATATTAATGAAGAAAACTGAAGCCATAAATTAAATCATAAGTAAATGAGAAGTTTTTCATTCATAAAAGCACATATTAAATGTCTGTACTTTCTAAAACAATGTACTGATTGTGTGACATCTTCATCAAAATATAGCAGCGTTGTTCCCATAACATTTTTTTAAAATATTTTTTAAGTTTATTTTGAAATAAAATAGCTGTGATGTCAAGAACATTAAAAAAGAATAAAGCTGGAGACATCTCATTACCTGTCTTCAACATGTCCTAACTGCACAGAAACAAAAACATCAGGATCAAGCCATCAGGGGGAAAAGATCTAAAGGCCAGTAATAAGACTCAGTATTATACTCAACCAACATTTTATGTGACAAATGCCCCATGATCATGGACCACTTTTCTGTATAACTAGATTCCCCAATTTTATAAAGATACAAAATATGTAAAGTGGAAAATGAAAATGTTAATATATGGTTAGAATAAATGAAAACACTACACACACACACACACACACACACACACACACACACATAATAATAATTATGCCTGGTATAGGTCTGGCCAAGATTTGTTTGTAAGCCACAGGCAACACAACTAATAATGTACAAGTAAAATATCAACCTAAAAATAAGTATAAGACATAATAAATATAATAAATTATTTATTAAAAGGAAATTAACTTACAAATTGAGCAACTGGCCAGTGGCTTTTGTCAATAGTATATAGGGATTTGAAAAACCACAAACATTAAACCCAACCAAATTAAAAAAAAAAGAAGAAAAAAAGGTAGATGTATATAGACATTCTTAGAAGAATATATCCAAAAGGCCAGGAGGTGGATGAAAGATGCTAATAATAATCACCAAGGATGTTAAAAGAATAAAACTAAAATGACTTAGCAGTTTCCTCAAATAACAATATGAATGTTGGCAGTGGCCCAGTATTTAGGAGCACTGGGTACTACTTCAGAGGACCCAGGTTCTAATCCCAGCATCAACATGGCAGTTCACAAATATCTGTAACTACAGCCCCAGGCTATCTGAAACTCTCTCCTGTCCTTCATGAGGATTGCATGCACATGGTGCAGAAATATACATGCAGGCAAAAGATTCATCCACAAAAAAATAAATAATAAGTAATAATATCAGAATAAAAAAATTGGAAGCTCTACTGAAAATGACTATGAGGAACTGTGGCATGGACCTATAATTTCGAGAGGTTTAGTCATAAAATCCTAAATTTGAAGTCAGCCTTTGATAAGTGGAAAGACCCCATATCAGAATCAAAGGAAAACAGAAGGGAAAAAGGAAAGTGAGTGAAAAGCATTAAAATAATACACTGGCTAGCCCCCAAACATTAAACCAGAAAACTTAAATTGACATACAATCAAACAATCCAATCTTAGGTAATCAAATCAGTATGTGAAAATAAAACTCTCCATTCCCATATTTATTTTTGCATCATTGTTCATAGTAACCACGAAATGGAAACAACCAAAATCTTTATCATTAGACAAATGAATACAGAAAATCTGTCATGTACAGAGCTAGGTCACTTCCTTCCATAATACTGGAATGGAGTCCTACTCTTCAGAGCTCAATAGGTGAATCAGGAAATCTCTTCTTCCTGTGGACTGCAAAAGCCACAACTCTAATTTAGTCTGTTCAAATAGTTTTCATTTTAGTATTGTTTCTTTCTTTTCTATACATGAAAAAGTAAGCTAAATAGTGTGATTGCCTTGATTGGCCTCAATTTTCATTTTAGGAAACAGGATAATTGTGTACATATAAAATTCCATGAAATATTTTAAGCACATAACATTCTTTGCAATTCTTATACATTCACTATATATGCCACAAAGAATTAGTTATAATTTAAGTGAATCTCTCTGGTACAGAATTAGTATAAACCAAGCATGACTTTAGGAAGCCCTTAAATCACTGGAATTCAGTAATGTAAGATCAGCTTCTTATTTTTCTATCTGTATACAAAATAAAAGCTTCATAGTTTCTTAAATGAATATCTTCACTTATCTCCACTAAAACTTTGCTGTGACAAAAAAATTATAGTATAAAAATTCTTGGATTTGAATAGTAAAGTCTACTATTTAAGTACAGTGTAAGATTACTTATTTTAGTATTACTCTGCTAATAAAGGAAAATTTAAAACAAGCATTATATATATATATATATATATATATTCATGTATTAGTGGCTGAGGAGTTTATTGAGGCTGTGATCAAGGTAGTGTACAAAGGAGGTCGAAGAACTTAAACCAACCAAACTCTGGGTCTGAACCCCATGTCCCAAGAAGGAATATCTGGGAACTATCTACTTCTGCATCTGTTTAGATTTATGTCTTTCAATATTAAAATGAGATGCATAGTTAAGCAATGTTGTATGCTTTCTCTTCTGAAACTTTCGTTTTAGTTATTACTATGAGTCTCCATTATTATATTACTAAAACATAATTTCATTTTACATTATTAATAAATATATGATGTTGCTTATATTTTCATGGTAGAGAAATAATTAATTGCTAAGTGATTATACAGTCTAAAACTTTATTTAGCTATATCAGGATGATGAGGATTAGGAGAGGTTTGAATAAGATCTGAAAAAGAGTTAAATTTTTCCCTTTATTCTGAAACTTGGCAGTTTTTTTTATTTTTTGGTGTTTTACCATGAAATCAATAGACACTGGTCAGTATAAAGAAATCTAACTACAGAATGCTATTAGTTTGGTAAAGAGAAAATTTCTAAAACTTTTGAGATGTTAGAAAACAGCAGTGACACCTCTATTTAAGTGCAAACAAATTCTTTGAGGTTATCAATTTATTCAGACATAATTATATAAAATACATCAGTCAAAAAATGATGCGCAAAGAAAGGTTTGTGGAAATTGTTGGAATTTATATTTTTCTGAACTAGACTTCAATACAAAACACTCAACCTCATTTTTTTATAATTTCAAATTGAAATTTTATTTGACATGTAAAAATAATGATAAGATAATTTCTGATAATTAAGTGCCTTCTAAATTTATTCTTTCTGGTCCAAAATAGTTTAAGATCATCAGTCTCAATTCATAATAGTAATTTATCGGGAAATATCTTTATGATTTATAAATATACTTTTCTTTAAATATCTATTATATGTTTCATTATTCCAGATATAGAATTTAGTCTGCAGAATAATTTCTTATCCTATCCAAGTTCTAATGCTTGAAAGTAAAGTTAAATCAAAGCGTTTCCAGGTTATACTAATAAGCTGAATGAAACACATCTGGTTACAGACAGTTTCCCAACATTACAGGTCAGAGTAAGGCATCTGCAGCCCTGACAGCTCCAAGCAATTAATCCACTTAGACAGAAGAGATGATGGGGTGGCCTGCGTCACATCAGTCTTCATGTCAAAGAGGTCCATGTCAGTAAGGAAACATTAAAATACCATACTGCAAGGCACTCTCCCTGACCTCTGACATTTGTGTTGGCATCCAGGAGAAAGCTGCGATTATCATTGCCCTCCTTGTCTATAAACTCACTGCTAGTGATTTTGTAAACCCTCCTATCCTTTGTTGCCTAGCTCTTTTCAAATGAAACTATGGATGTCTTGATTAATTTTGTAACTGTCATAAAAATGTGATTTTTCCTCTGATAAAGCTGAGATGTGCTTAATCAGTGTACAAAGTGGAGACAAAAACCTTATTTCTTATTGAACTCCCATAGGCAGCATTACATAGGGCAATAGAGAACATACCTTTAAATTGTTGTTAGTGTTTAGATCCCACACCTAAAGTCCCATTGCATTTGCTTAAGAATCACCTTTCTGTTTTTCAAGTCAAATATACATTAAAGACTAGAAATAATTACACTACTCCAAGCATGTCAATTTAACTTTGAAAATGCAGTTGTGTCCAATTTATTCCAAAGAGTATACTTGTGTCCTAAAATTTCTCTTCTGGTTTATATAATTCAGACATTTGTCAGACTAGAACAAACTTCTATAACAATCTTAAAAATAATATTTTGTAAAATTTTTAAATTAGCAGCTAAGACTGAGGGTTTGGCTTAGTAATAGACCACTTAGGACGCAAGTGTGAGTGAGACTCTGGGTTCCATCCCCAACCCCAAGGAAGAACAATCTAGAAGGAGTCAGGCATCCATGTAAGGCTGCAGAGGTACATTCAGTCTTCCCATCATAATATTACAGGATCTAGACATATGCTTTATGATTATTTTAATAATGCTTAATAAAGTAATTAAATTATAGATCACAGAAATGTTGAACAAATACTAAAGGTTTTACGATCACTGGAAGTGCCTGGCAGTGGTGGCGCATACCTCTAATCCCAGTAGTTGGGAAGCAGAGGCAGACAGATTTCTGAGTTCGATGTCAGCCTGGTCTACAAAGTGAGTTTCAGGACAGCCAGGGCTACAACAGAGAAACCCTGTCCTGAAAAAAAAAACAAAAAACAAAAAACAAACAAAAAAAATCACTGGAAGTATAAGTTAGGGACTTTGCTTATTTGATTGAATCAGCAGATCCCTGATTAAGTATAGATTGTTAATATAAGTACTGTAATTTAGGTTTATGAATTGTCACTTTTGTTTTGCAAAGTAAAAACTGCCTGAATCTTCTTAGTATCTAAAGCACATCACAACAATGTTGAATCTCCCCCACTTCTATGTGTAGATTAGCAGATTGCCCAGGAAGAAATTGTTCCTTTCAGGAAATGGGCATCTGTATAGCAGGAAGGAGAGGACAGCCTGAAGCTGAGAAGAGAAGAAATAGAAAATGTCTGGTAATTCAAGCCCCATGCTACATAGTAACAATTGGGTTTGTGATAATTGAAATTGTAAACTTAATCACAACTGTTCCTAAAGGAATACACCACCCCTGAGCTTTGGAAACTAAGCTTAGCAACAACACTGAAGCCAAACCCATCTTCTAATGAGCTCAGTCAATCCCACAGGCACAGTATGAGAAAAGATATGGCCACTCAGAGCCAAAAAAAAAAAAAAAAAAAAAAAACAACAAACCCTGAAATCAAAAGAGAATGTATATTTCGCAGGACAATAAGTTGTTTGTCATTTATGAATCCAGGAGGAAGGGACAAGCTAGAAATAAAACTTTTTTACATGTATTGAGAAAGTAGTTGAACTTACTTATGAAATATATATGAAAATGAATCTACCTTATAGTCTAAAAAAATTCAAATGCTTCTCACACTTACATTTGGAAACAATGCTTTGTAGGTTTGTTGTGAGGCACTCACCAGAGGAGACGGGTTTGTACACAGGTTAGAAAGTATTTATTAGCTGGGCAATGACTAGATTAGGTGTTTAGGATTACAAACATTTCTCAGGTTGTGCTTTTAAGCACAAAACTAATTCCTGTGTAAGCACACCTTTGCTAGCAAGAAGCACTATCCAGAAGTAGAACTATAGTTCCCTAAAAGGAAGCTTAGTACATTCAGGGACTGTGATGAAAGAATGGCTCCCATGACTTAAACAATACTTCTGCCATGGCTACCATTTGATTCACCAATGGTTCTATTTGTATGAGTCAAATTATGAATAGAATATTGAAAGAACTCTTTATAATATGTGGTGTTTGGTAAAAGGCAAATCGATGATGGCTACTGCCAAGTGAGAGACCTCTACTTCCTGCATATACATACGAGAGGCCAAAGCCTTTCAAACTCCATTTTAGAGAACCTGACCTAAGTTTGAACTCAGGTAACCTAACAGGCTGGTACCTAGCACTTGTTTTAAAGTTGCCTCCCAACAAAACCAGAACCTAGCTCTAGTCTCTAGGCTAATTCCTAACAGTATCTCCAGACTATACCCTCAACAAGATTAGCATCTCCAGGTTATTCCAACAAACACACTTATGCATGTCCATATACACGCATGTATCTCAGAACATTCAACAAATAAGCAGTTTTGCTCAGTGATCTGACAGTTTTCAAGAGAAAGTATAAGTATAGCATTGTATTTGAAAAATTAAAGCTTTTTATGAAAGAAATAAATTATAAGCCAAAATGAGTTATGACTGCATAGTTATTGCAGTGATTTGAATAAAAATAATACAAAGAGGCTCACAGGGAGTGGCATTAATTATTATTTGAAAGGTACATGTGGCCTTTAAAGAGCAGGTGTGGCCTTGGTGGAGGAAGTGTGGCATTGAGGATGGGTTTTAAAGTTTCAGAAGTTCAAGCTAGGCCCAGTGCCTTCTCTTTTCTTCTTGCTGCTTGCTGATCCAGACATAGAACCCTAGTCTCCATCTTTAGCACCATGTCTGTTTTCATTCCTCCATACTCCCACTCATGATGATAATGGACTAAATCTCTGAATCTGTAAACCAGCCCCAACTGAACGTTTTTCTTTATAGATGTTGCCACAACCACAGTTGTGCTTTCTCTTTACAGCTATAGAAACACTAAGAAAAAAATTTTAATAGAGCAACAAAGTATATAGCTATAACAGATGACAATAATAGTCTCTGATATTGTACAAAATATAAGTAGGAACTGTATAATAAGGAAATAACGCATATAGAAATAAAACATGATGATACCAATCTCTGGTTATATGCAGAACATTCAGTGATGGCATCAACTGTGACTCTGAGAAAACACTTGACATTATCAACATGAGCAAAGTGTCTTATTCATTTTGCCATTATAAGTCCAAAACATGTTCACACAAATATTTGTATAAATAGATGAATAAGATTCAGAGATGACTCTCAAAGAATTGAGTCTATCACAATCATTTTAAATAGGTGCAATAACAAATTATCATACAGTCATGCAAGAAATCCTACTCAGAAACAAATATATTATCACGTATTTAACAACAAATCTTAAATTATGTAAGTGGAAGAAGAAATACTCTGCTGACAAATGTGTATAGTGGTTCCTTTATAGGACATTCTAGAAAAGGAATATTGATTACTAATTAGGGGTTGATTTGTTGTCATGTAATCAGAGGAGAAGAAAGATTTATTAGTTTAAATTATGGAGGTGCACATAAACTTTTGAATGTGTAAAATCCCTAAGAATTGTAATCAAAAAATATTTTGTGAACAGTAAACTTTTACTGGGATATTGAACCCCAATAAAATAAAGAGTGAGGCAAAGAATTAAATTTATTACAAATGAATACAAGTGAAGTTTGGGAATAGAGATAATGATCTGCTTATATATATTAGAAAACAATAATTTGACACTTGTTGCATGGGTAAAATTAAAATTACCTTTATGTGAATCTATAATGTGATATCAACAGTTCTCACATGTATTTGATATTAAAATTTGTAGTAAATAGATAAAAAATATATTAGACAAGGAACACTGTTAAGAACAAAAGTTGTAACTTACCAATGGAGATTGAAAGAATCCTGATCATTTGGACGTGGATTCAATACTATCTGTCTAGAAAGTTCTACAAAGAGGGGTAAAGGTTTGTGTGGGCACAGGTGAAGTCACTAATTCAGATTTTTATCTAAGCAACCAATGTGGTTTGCTAACAGCAGTACTTCAAGAGCAATAAGCAAAGTTCATGTTAAAAATCTAGATTTTAATTCAAATTCTAAAGAAAGCAAAAAAAATTAACACCAGGAATGCTGTATAAAACATGGACAAAGAGTGGAGCACAGATTGAAGGAAAGGCCATCCAGAGTGGTCCACATAGGGATCCATCCCATAAACAGCCACAAACCCCTATCACTATCGGTGATGCCCTGAAGTGCTTGCTGAAAGGAGCCTGATATAACTGTCTCCTAAGAGGCTTTGCCAATACCTGACAAATACAGAGATGGATGCTCTCAACCAACCATTGGAGTAAGCACAAGGTCCCCAATGGAGGAGCTAGAGAAAGAACTGAAGGAGCTGAAAGAGCTTGCAGACCCATAGAAGGAACAACAATGTGAACCAATCACTATTTCCAGAGCTCCCAGGGACTAAACCACCATCCAAAGAGTACACATGGCAGGACCTATTGTTGCAGCTTCTTATGCAGCAGAGGATGGCCTTATCTGGCATCAATGGGACAGGAGGTCCTTGGTCCTATGAGAGCTTGATGCCACAGTGTTGGGGATTGATAGTATGGTGGGGTGGGAACAAGTAGGTGGGTGGGGTAGCACCCTCATAGAAGCAGGGGGAGAGGGATGGGATATGGGATTAGCAGATGAGAAACCAGGATAGAGGATAACATTTGAAATGGAAATAGCTGGGACAGGAGCCTTCCAATTTCTTCTGCTGCTGGACAGGATGCTCTGCCACAGGGCTCCATACTCAGTTGGCACATGGCTAGCCTCTCAGAAGGGCAGATTGGCCTTTGAGTGCAGGTAGAAACAACTCTGCTGCTCAGAGGAATCCACCCAGAACCCTCAGAATACAGGAATCCAGGGCAGCCTGGCACTGGGGATTTCTGATTTTTGTCTGTCCCCAGAGCTGATCATGGGCCACAGAGTCACATACACAAATACCCCAGCCAGGATAGATATGGTGACCCAATGGTGCCTACATACCTTGAGCACAGAATTCATCTTGTACCACAGCTCTCCATAACTAAATTCCTCACAGAGACAACTGGTCTTCCAAGAGTCCTGACACATAGTCTTGCAGAGCAGACAAGACACAATCAAAGACAGCCAGACCAGCTAACACCAGAGATAACCAGATGGAAAAGGCAAGCTCAAGAAAACAAGCAACAGAAACCAAGGCTACTTTATATCATCAGAACCCAGTTCTCTCACCACAGTGAGCCCTGATTAACCCAATACAGCAGAAAAAACATCTCATGATGATGATAGAGGACTTCAAGAAGGACATAAATAACTCCCTTAAAGAAATACAGGAGAACACAGGTAAATAGGTAGAAGCCCTTAAAGAGGAAACACAAAAATCCCTTAGAGAATTACAGGAAAATTCAACAAAATAGATGAAGGAATTGAAAAAAAATCCAGGATCTAAAAATGGAAGTAGAAACAATAAAGAAATCATAAAGGAAGAAAACTCTGGAAATAGAAATCCTAGGAAAGAAATCAGGAGTCATAGATGCAAGTATCAGAAAGAGAATACGAAAGAGAGAAGAGCAAATCTCAGGTGCAGAAGATACAATAGAAAACACTGACACAACAGCTAAAGAAAATGCAAAATGAAAGAATCTTCTAGGCCAAAACATCCATGAAATCCAGGACACAATGAGAAGACCAAACCTAAGGATAATAGGTACAGAAGAAAGTGAAGATACCAATCTTAAAGTGCCAGTAAATATCTTCAACAAAATTATAAAAGAAAACTTCCCTAGCCTAAAGAAAGAGATGCCCATGAACATACAAGAAGCCTACAGAGCTCCAAATAGATTGGACCAGAAAAGAAATTCCTCCCATCACATAATAAAACACCAAATATACTAAAAAAAGAAAGAATATTAAAAGCAGTAAGGGATAAAGGTCAAGTAACTTATAAAGGCAAACCTATCATAATTATACCAGACTTCTCACCAGAGACTATGAAAGCTAGAACATCCTGGGCAGATGTCATGTAGACCCTAAGAGAACACAAATGCCAGCCCAGAATACTATACTCAGCTAAACTTTCAATTTCCAAAGATGGAGAAACCAAAATATTCCATAACAAAAACAAATTTACACTATATCTTTCCACAAACCCAGCCCTACAAAGGATAATAGATGAAAACACCCACACAAGGAAGCAAACTATACCCTATAAAAATCAAGAAAGTAATCTTTCAACAAACCCAAAAGAAGATAGCCCCACAAACAAAAAAAATGTCAAAAATAACAGGAAGAAAAAAAATCACTATTCCTTAATATTTCTTAACTTCAATTGACTCAATTCTTGAATAAAAAGATATAGACTAACAGACTGGATATGTAAACAGGACCCAGCATTTTGCTGCATATAGGAAACTTACCTAAGTATCAAAGATAAACAGTACCTCAGAGTGAAACGCTGAAAATAATTTTCCAACCAAATAGTCCCAGGAAACAAACTAGAGTAGCTGTTCTAAGATCAGATAAAAATTTACTTTCAACCAAAAGTCATGAAAAAAGAAAAGGAAGGGCACTTTGTACTCATCAAAGGAAAAATCTACCAAGATGAGCTCTCAATTCTGAACTTTTATGCTCCAAATGTGATTGCACCCACATTCATAAAAGAAACTTTACTAAAGCTCAAAGTATACAGTGCACCTCACATAATAATTGTGGGTGACTTTAATATCCTACTCTCACCAATGGACAGCTAACAGAAACACAAAATAAATAGAGACAGAGTGAAAGTGACAGAAGTTATGATCTAAATGGATTTAACAGATATCTACAGAACATTTCATCCTAAATCAAAAGAATATACTTTCTTCTCAGTACTTCATGGTTACCTTCTCTAAAACTGATCACATAATTGGTCACAAAATAGATCTCAACAGATATAAGAAGACTGAAATAATCGCATGCCTCCTATCATATCACTACAGATTAAGACTGGTCTTCAATACCAATAAAAACAACAGAAAGTCCACATATACATGGAAGCTGAACAATATTCTACTCAATTATAACTTGGTCAAGGAAGAAATAAAGAATGAAATTAAAGACTTTTTAGAATTTAATGAAAATGAAGGCATAGCATACCTATGGGACACCATGAAAGCAGTACTAAGAGGAAAATTCATAGCTCTGAGTGCCTCCAAAAAGAAACTGGAGAGAGCATACACTAACAGCTTGACAGGACATCCGAAGGCTCTAGAACAAAAAGAAGCAAACACACCCAATAGGAGTAGGTGGTAGGAAATCATCAAACTCATGTCTGAAATCAACCAAATATAAACAAAATAAGAACAACAACAACAACAACAATAAAAATCTATACAAAGAGTCAACCCATCTAGGAGCTGGTTGTTTGAGAAATTCAACAAGATAGATAAACCTTTAGCCAGACTAACCAGGGGGCACTGAGACAGTATCTAAATTAACAAAATCAGAAATGTAAAGGGAGACACAGCAACAGAAACCAAGGAAATCCAAAAAATCATTAGATTCTATTGCAAATGCCTTTACTCAACAAAACTGAAAAATCTGGATGAAATGGACAATTTCCTAGACAAATACCAGGTACCAAAGTTGAATCAGGACCAGATAAATGATCTAAACAGTTCCCAGAACCCCTAATGAACCAGAAGCAGGCATCAATAGTCTCCCAACCAAGAAAATCTTCAATTTTAATTTTGATAATCTTCAATTTTAATGTCTTTCTATATACTTCCTTTATTGTATCAGAAATGTTTTCAATTTTTCCAGAAATGTTGATTTTATCACAAATGTTTCCAATTCTAAATTAAATTAATTTAGAAAGAGTTTTTATATCTACCATTTTATATGCAGAAATTTCCATGAAATAGCCAATTTTAACATGTTTTTCTATATATTTCTTCAATTTTATCAGAAATATTTTTCCATGTAAGTCTTCAAGTTTATCAGAAAATGTTTATAATTCCACTTTCAATCAACTTAGGAATACTTTTATGCCTACCATTATTATACATATATAAAATTTTCCATGATAATCTTCAATTCTAACATGTTTTTCTACATTTTTCTACAATTTTATCAGAAATATTTTCTACATAAATCTTCAATTCTATCATAAAATGTTTCTATCCCATATTTCAATTAATTTAGGAATGTTTTACATGTCTACCACTTTACTCTAATTTTCCATGAAAATTGTTAATTTTAATGTGTCCATCTGAAATATTTTTCCCTGTAAATATTTAATTTTATCATAAAGTTTTTTCCTTCCCTTTTCGATAAAAAAGAAAAAATAAAGAAAAAAGAAAAATAGTTACATATTTGGGTTATCTCAGATCAGGAAAAAAAAGAAGGACATAAATAACTCCCTTGAAGAAGTACTGGAGACCATGAGTCAACAGGTAGAAACCCTTAAAAAGGAAACACAAAAATCACTTAAAGAAGTATAGGAGAACATGGGTCAACAGATAGAAGCTCTAAAAGAGGAATCACAAAAATCCCTTAAAGAATTACAGGAAAACACAAACAAGTGAAGGAACTGAACAAAACCATCCAGGATTTAAAAACAGAAGTAGAAACTAAGTTGATAAGGGAGACAACTTTGAAGATAGAAAACCTTGGAAAGAATTTTCAACTCAGGAATACCGAATGGCTGAAAACCACCTAAAGAAATGTTCAACTTCCTTACTCATCAGGGAAATGAAAATAAAAAGAACCCTGAGATTCCACCTCGCACTAGTCAAAATGGCTAAGATCAAAAACTCAGGTGACAACAGATGCTGGCAAGGATGTGGAGAAAAAGGTACACTCCTCCACTGCTTGCGGGATTGCAAGCTGGTACACTCACTCTGGAAATCAGTTTGCTGGTTCCTCAGAAAATTGGGTATAGTACTACTGGAGGACCCCACTATACCACTCCTGGGCATATACCCAGAGGATTCTCCAATATGTAATATGGACACATGCTCTACTATGTTCATAGCAGCCTCTTTATAATAACCAGAAGCTGGAAAGAATCCAGATGTCCCCCACGAGAAGAATGGATAGAGAAAATGTGGTACATTTACATAATGGAGTACTACTCAGCTATTAAAAACAGTGAATTCATGAAATGTTTAGGCAAATGGATAGAACTAGAAAATATCATCCTGAGTAAGGTAACCCAATCACAAAAGAACACACATGCTATGCACTCACTGATAAGTGGATATTAGCCCAGAAGCTCAGAGTACCCAAAATACATTTCATAGACCAAATGAAGTTCAAGAAGTAAAAGCAACATATGGATACTCTGGTCCTTCTTAGAACAGGGAACAAAATACCCACAGGAGGAGATACAGAGACAAAGTGTGGATCAGAGAATGAAGGAAAGATCATCCAGAGATGGCCCCACCTGAGGATCCATCCTATATACAGTTACCAAACCTAGACACTATTGTGAATGTCAACAAGTGCTTGAGGACAGGAGCCTGATAAATAAATAATAAATAAATAAATAATAAATAAATAATAATAAATAAATAAATAATGCCAGTGCCTGACAAATACAGAATGAACTGCACTCTGGGTCCCCAATGGAGGAACTAGAGAAAGGACCCAAGGAGCTGAAGGGGTTTGCAGCCCCATAGGAGGAACAACAATATGAACCACCTAGTACCCCCAGAGCTCCCAGGGACTAAACCACCAACCTAATAGTACACATGGAGGGACACATGGTTTTAGCTGCATATGTAGCAGAGGATGGCTGTGTTGGACATCAAAGGTAGGAGAGGCCCTTGGTCCTGAGAAGGCTTTATGCCCCAGTATAGGGGATTGCCAGGACAGGGAAGCAGGAATGGGAGGATTAGTGAGCAGGGGGATGGGGGAAAGATTAGGGGGTTATTAGGAGGGAACTAGTAAAGTGGACAACATTTGAAATGTAAATAAATAATAAACCTAAAAAATAAAATGTAAATAAATAAAATAACCAATAAAAATTGCAATGATTGCTCTCTCTTTATTGTACTACATACACACACACAATACATATATACATATATATATGTGTGTGTGTATGTAGTGGGTAGTTTTGTGTTTTATATATATATATATATATATATATATATATATATACATATATATATACATGTATATATATGTGTGTGTATATATATACATATATATATACACATGTATATATACATGTATATATATATATGTGTGTGTGTATGTAGTGGGTAGTTTTGTGTTCTTATGAATTAAAGAGGTTTTAGTGGAAAATACTAAAGTCTGTTAAAAAGTAATTAATCACCACGAGGAAGCCCTCAGTGCCTAAGGCTGCAAAGATATGCTTAGCAGAATAATAAAAAATGATCTATGTTGAATTATAGCCCCAAGAAAAAGCAATATTCATTTGGCTAAACTGATACAAATTTGGAATTGAATGCTGAAGTGGGCCGAGACTGTGTACAAAAGATCTCCAGTTACATGATTAACTTAGAAACAAAGGGAAAATGGAATACTGTCATTGGAACATCACAGTGCTTATTACTGTAGAGACAAAACTGACAATTGTGAAATATCAGGAATATACAGTTTATATTCAAGGAGAACACATTTGAGAAGAGACGCAAACATCCTCCCAAGTAACTCCTAGTTTCAAAAGATAAATCTACAATATTAGTTTTAGGACCCTTGTCAAACACTGCCTTAGTCAAGTGATTAAAGTTGACATCACAATGCTGAGAGTTAAGAGGTTCATAGGCATCTCATGTGAAGAGATGAACCACCTCATTCAGTGCTGTCCCTTTCCTGAGTCTGTGATTACAGTCTAATCTAAAGTATATCAGAGTTCCTGAATTGAAGAATATCCTTTCACTCCCTTTCAGACCCCCTGAATAATGCTAAGGTTTCACCAAGCTAAGAAAGATTTCCAGTACTACATTACAGTAGTGAAAAAGACAAGCTCACGGTACTCAGGATCCCTGTTTAGATACATGGACACTGGAGAGATATGGGTAAAAAAGAGAGTAGAAAAATGAAGTCTGGAGTTTATTAGTAGTATTATGCTCAAATTAATTTCTCAAACTTGAGTAGTATTCATAGGCCATATTACAAATTAGCTTGGAAAAAAATAAAAGAAATAAATGAGAGAAATCTAGTACTTCCAAAGTCTATGCACTAGTCAGAGTTGTTTAGAGGATCAGAACTTGGTAGAATGACTGTTTCTAAGGGGGATTTAGGGCTGGAGAGCAGGCTCTACCCTTCAGTGGTTGCAGCACTCTAGAAAGCTGGCCGTGCTCCTTGCTCGGGCAGCAGAGTAGAGCTGGTCCTCGTGGCGGAAGTGTCAGGAAGCCAGCCTTAGAACAGTACAGCAGGCGAGGTGATCCTGTCTCTTATCAGCTGCAATCTCGGGTAAGCTAAGAGAAGGCCTTGCTGGAAAGCTTGCTCTGGCGGTGTGGGCAGTGCATACCTGATGAGCTGCCTAACTCAGCTACCTTCCAAGTCTAGATCCTGAGATTTGAGTTGACACATCCCAACATTTACACTGTCTATGATTTGCTGGAGCACATGAAAGGGTCTGTCCAGTAGAAACAGAGCTGCAGGTTCTCCAAGACACAGGGCAACAACAGGATATCTGAATCTGAGCAGAGTCCCTTGGAGGACTCAGTACAGATAATGCAGCAGAAACCAGAGGGGAACTTACACAACAAAAACACAGTGTGTTTTTACTACAGCTTCCATGGCAAGAGGTTTTGTTTTATTGGTTTGGTTTTGTTTGCTTGTTTGTTACTGTTTTATCTTGTCTTATTTTATTTCCTTTTTGGGGGAGAGGTTGCAAGGGCAGAGGGCAGATATGAAGGGACATAGAGGTGACTGGGATTAGTGTGCCTGATTTGAAATTCACAAAGAATCAAAAAAAAGTTAAAATTTACAAAAAGGGGTAAAAAGGAGGGAGCATTAGTGTGGCTAACAGGCTGTGCTTCAGCTTGTCCAACAGCAGCTGTCTCCAACAGAAAGTCCAAGTATCCAGTAGTCACTCTGCCCGAGAGGCTGGATGTCTCAGCTGATCTTCAGTATATGCCAGAACCCTACCAAAATGGGCTCGGATGCTAGGAAAATAGCGAACTTGCCACTGAGAACAGGCACAGGCAGGCAAAGAGCAAAAGCTTTTTTCCTTGTCTTTTCACTAGGCTTCCATGAGAAAGTGTGGCTCAGATTTAGGGTCTAACTTCCCATCTCAAAAGGATCCGACCGTCTAAAATTCCCTCATACTTGTTTCCAGAAGCTTAGGGTTTCAGTTAATCCCAGATATAGTCAAATTGACAATCAAGAAGAGTCAGCAGATTCTAAAATGTTCTCAAGATTAAAAGGTAATTTCTCAGCTGATAGATTAAACTCTCGGAGGAGCCTCTACCTGAGCCATCTCTGTACAAGCGTCTCCAGGTAAAACAAAAATCAAAAATGTTTTGTTGGCAAGGACCATGAAAAAGAAATATCATTAATCTTAGTATAATTTATTATTAGATTTTCAGGTTGTAATACATATGTTTCTATTATTTCTATTTATATAGTTTGCACATATAGAATTGTGTGAATGTGCATATGGAGATAAGTTAATCTCCTCTGTCTTTATCCTGTCCCATCCTTAACTTTCATTTCAGACAGTTTCTGACTGTATCAGGATCTCACTGATATGGCTATACTAGTTGGCCTATGAATGCAAGAGATCTCCAAGTATCCACCTTGCCCAGATTTGGGTTAATATATCCACACAGCCTCTTTCAGCTTTTGTGTGGTTCTGGAGAACTGCACTCAGATTGTAACGCTTGACCTGTAGTTATTTACCAATTGAGCCATCTCTCTAGCTCTTACCTTTAAACCCTAATGAAAATGTTTTATGTAACTTGTACCATGTCTATGTTGATAAAGTCATTTAGATTTTATAAACATTCATGTATAATAATAATAATAATATATTATTATTATTACCTTATAATAATATATTGGAATGATTATACAATACATATGGATCAAATGTTATAATTTATTATAAATTTTATAATATACTATTTTAAGATAATATATTGGAATTGTTATATAATATATATTGAATTAAAGGATTACAAAAATAATTTAATATCTAACTCTGCTACAGAATGTACTATATGAACTGAAGTAATGTTAACTTTAATGCTTTTCAAATGTGCACTAAATTTCAAATGCTTTATGAATTGGGAAGTAACAGAAATTATCTTTCTTAATATATAATTTGCATATTTATAAAAATTAAATGCTTTAGAAGTGAATTTTTGACATTTATAGAAACATGTAAAATTTAGCAGTAAAGCAAAAGAAAATTACCACAAATTCATTCCCTCTTCTCTACCTGTGAGTATATAATAAGACTTATTTAGTTAGCATTTCATTGCTGGAACAAAAATACTTAACATACTCAATTGATAGAGTAAAAAAGTTGTTTTGCATCATCATTTCAGAAGCATCAAACTACTCTGCAGTCTGATGGCTTCCTTGCATGACAAGAGCTTTACAGTGACTGGGAGTAGGCCAAGAATCTTGTTACCTCATCGAGCAGAAAGCACAAGAAGCTGTGCCTGCAAATAAATTCAGTTACTTACCTGTTTCCCATAATAAAGCTCACCTCTCAATGTATGCCATTTTCTTAAAATATCATAAAGTATGAGTCTATAAGTGAATTTACTCACTGATTAGACCAGCAATTTTGTGTTCCCATCAATTCTTAATGCTTCTACCAGGTGAGAACCAAACTTTCAAGCTTTCGATTGTGAGATTTTATAAATAAAACTTAACTCCATACATTTTTTTGGGTGATCACTCTTAAATTATAGTGAACTAATCAATCAATAAATGAATTACATAAGTCATTGTAAATTATTTGCCAGAAAAAAATTGAGTGGCGGTGTTTCCTTTAATAGTTGTTTTTTCAGTGGTCTTTGCCATTGTAAATGAATGTGAGTCACAAATAAGCTGTTTATATATATATATATATATATATATATATATATATACACATACATACATATATATACATATATATATGTATATATAGCTGTTATATAATATATATTATTTTGTATAAACAATATTATATATGCATATAAAATAAAACATTTTCAAATGTTTTAAATATTTCAAGATTTTACTGTTATAAGCTGAGGAAGAAGTATACTATGCAAAGACATAAGATAAAAACCTAGTGCAGATTGACTTTGTCACCTACATCAGACTTCAAGGAGTCTAAAGCTGGGCAGTTCACTATTAGCATTTTTAAATATGGTACAAGTTGTGAAAATCTTTCCAGACAACAGTGAGTCTAATCAGTCCAATTCTAGGTGCACAATAAAACTTAAGTTTTAACTACATAAAAACTGTTTTACAAAGAACATGTGACCATGAGAATGGGTTCTATCGCTAAGTGATTTAGCCTCTAGTGTGGTCTCAGGCTGATATAATAGAGGACAGCAGGCTATAAAGCACATGTGACATCTCCCCTAAGGATGAGTAATGTTCTAGGGAGGTAAGAGTTTTGACTAACCATTCTGGGGCACATGGATGAATTCTGCCTCTATAGCAAAAGGCAGGAGAGGGCTGCCTCTATAGCAAAATGTCACCAGGTCCGGAACAAAATCATTTTCCTTCTGGACAGAAAAACAGATATTTTCTCTTCTCCACTGAGAAGAGGCTCTTGTGTGTTTAACACTCAGGATTTCCCTTAGTGCTTCTTTGTGAGTACGTGTACCTTTTGACACCAGCAGTCAGCATTCCAGTACCTGGACTACTTAATTTCTAATTTTAATGAATTTGTTCATCTACTGTGAAGGAATTTCCTATTGAACTTTTTTGTATGGATTAATTAATGCTCACGAGGATTCTCTATCGTGGCTCAGGAGGAAGTCCAGCAAGGAATCTGGAGCTGGGCTTAGTTGCTGAAGTATCTCCAGAATGCAATGTCTTTCAACTCAGAATAACCCATTGGGGATATCCTGATTTTGGGGTGAGAGGATGCATCAAATGCATACTTCCCAAGGAAAATGTAAAGGCTGAAGCCAACACTTGGAAGCACTGCAGGAAAATGGTGCCTATCCTGCCTGATCAGGTGGGGTTGGCAGAACATAAGACATAGCATGTAGACATTTTCAAACTTCTTTGTACGTTCTTTGTACATTTAAGTAAGCATATTTCTAAATCATTTGTATAATTATGATTGCAGATCCTCTATTAACATCTAACAATTAATACAATATACTTGCTTTTTATTAATTTCTTCAAGGACCTTCTTGCAATAAAACATTATATACAATATATGAAATTTTATGTGTAATGTATGGACTGTTTCAATATGATTCATTCTGAAAATTAAAAAGAAATCAAATATCACTATCTTTGACATTTTATTGTATGTCAAACTATAAGGAAGAGGGATTATTATTAGTAGTATAATTTCAGAAGGGGCAGACTCTCCCAATGTGCCAGGCTGGCCTTGAAACTATAAACTTTCCCTGTCTCTCTACAAGTGCTGTAACCACCATTTTCATCTCCGAAATGAAAATTTTTATGTTAGCATTATAAAGAAAAAATACTTTGACTTTTTTCCAAACACAGCTATTTCATTAATAATCAAAACTTCCTACCCTGATTTGATATGTCACCTTCATTACATAGTAAATTCTCACATGGACACATTCTCTACGCTTTCTGTTGATCTATTTCCCTATTCCTCTACCAACACCATATTTTCATTAATAAAGATTTATGGTAAAAGTCTCGCCATTATTCTTTTCTCCTCATTATTTCCCTGGCTATTTCACACATTTAATCTCTGAGATGAAATTTCCAATCAGAATGTCAAGATATAAAACAACCAGAATCACACAAAAGGAAACAAATCAAAAAGTGAATTTTATAAGGATTTTTTCATTGAATTTATGTATTAATTTGGAAAGGATTGGCATCTTTATAGCACTTATACTTTTCTACCAAAGACGTGGCATTCATTTTATTTACTAGTGTCTTCCTTTGTGCTGTGATAGAATGTTCAGCTGATTTGGCATTTAGGTAAGGCACAGAGCTTCTGGTGACTGTTTTCAGTGATTCTAAGACTGTGTGTCAGGATAACCCAGGTCATGCTAATTGTTTCTGTGTATGTGTCCAAACAATAACATCTGTACATAGAATGTGTATGTAAATGATTATCACCACAAAGCACAGTTTTTCATTTCTTTTTGCCAAATTTGTATATAAACCCATATGTAGCCAACTACTTTTAAAAATAAACATAAAGTAGTCAAAGTGCCTTTAAATTTAAAATTTATTTTCTGTGATTATATTCCTAGGTTCATGTCACTAATAAAACTACTTTAAAACATTTAATAATAAAGGCTCTGCATTAGATATGAGTGAATAGTTATTTCCTATTTAAAATTTAGTAATTTATTTCTAATACATTAAATTTAAATTTTATTTGGAATTATATGTACTTTATGATTATAGAATCAGTATATTTCATAAAATTTTTGCTTATAAAAGTCCATTTAACAAAATATTTTAGAAAATCTGAGGAATACCTAGCAAGTCTGAGACCACAGAAATCAGAACTGAATATTTTTTAAATTATTTTGCTATGTAACTTTCAGATTTATGTATTTCATACTTTTATATTTTCAACACAAAAATATTGCAGAGAAAGGTCATCAGACATTGTATATGCTCAAAAATGATAATTATAATTGACCTAACAAATATTTTTCTGTAATTTTTCTATAATTGTTGAACATATCCATTATATATAATTTAACATTCTATTTTCAATCCTAATTGTGATTGATAATGCAATATAGGCAAATATTTTTATGCTTAGTATCTGTTTCTAGCATTGAAATTGAAAATTTTCCTGCTTTGGAATCTCCTACTCCTTATGTCATGTGGGTTTTTAAAACATGAATACAGTAATGAATGAATTAGCATTTATGTTGTTATTCTTTATGGAACTCAAAAGAAGACAAGAAAAATTAAGTAAATAGAATTTATTTATACCTATAATAATATTCTACCAATGTAGATTGCATACTTTTCATTTCCAAATACCAATAAGACTTTATATTTCAAAAGTACATTGGAGAGTTAGTTAGTATTAAATGAGACCCTAAGAATAGATTTATACTCACAAAGGATTTTTGACCTTAGAGGAACACAAAGAAAATTAGTGCTCTACCTGTAAGGCACAAAAAAAATAATTCAATACAGAGTGAGTTGATGGAAATCTGGGAGTCAGAAAGAGACCCTCACTAGCAACTTACCATGTTTGAACTTTGGCACTAGCAATGATTTAAGTAATGCTAGCATTTTGGAAGGGTCTCACTTATAATGTAATTGTAATAAGTATGCAAAAAAACTTTGTAGCATCAGCAAGAAGGTGGGATAGGAATCCAAATAACAAATATATACTGGCAAGACTGTCACCTTGAATACCCAAGAAACCAAGACAGACAGAGAAAACTCATTGGAGCAAAGAACATAGGAAGCATCTCTGACTGAATCATAAGAGGTATGGCGCTATACACTGAAAACTCTCCAGGATGCATGGTCTCTAGAGTGGATATGAAAACTGAGAGAAATAAGAAACCTGGATTTAACAATAATCCAGCTCTTGGTTTCTGTTATAGGTTACATGGTCTATAGCTGTGTGATATAGATGATTACCTTTCTTCTCTGTTAGAGTGCAGAATATCTACCAAACAATCATCAGTGAGGGTGAAGTTGCTAGTTAGGTACCAACAAGAAGTCTCTGTGTTTGATAACATAAGTTTTGTCTTCATTGTTGGACTTGTGATGAGATTGCGTTGAATCTCTAGATGATCTTTAGTATGATAACCAAATTTTAACATGCCTGCAAGATATATGTCACAATAGAGTATACATTTAGTTGAATAACCATCCTCTTTTTGATTGGATTAAAAGCTTTCTTCAAGAGATGGAACCAATGCCTAAAGTGTCTAAGAATATGAAGCTTAAAAGGTAATAGGTCTTTGTACAAAGATACAAGAATAGATGAATTTGCATTCTTCTACTACTTCGCCAAAAGAACAGTACCTTGTTAAACCAACATTAGAAAAGCTTCTCTTTGCAGTTTATTGGAATTAATACAAAGACCCAGAGCTATAAAATGTAAAGAGAGTAAGATTTTCAAGACTCTGATCCAAAATGAGGTGTCTTCATCTTCTTCAGTGGCCATGGAACTTTATCAATGAAGAAACAGAAAGATGGAATGCTGTAAGGAAACAGTGTCTTCAAGACACAACAAGACTGAGGCACATCTGAGGCACATATGAGCTAACAGGGATTGTGACAGACAGATGTGTGCCCAAGACTGGCACAAAGGTAGGCCAAATAGAATCTGAGCACTTGCATTAGGAATTGTATATCAGGTCTCACTCCTAACCAAGGAGGTTTCTACAGCTGATACCTGCTGAGGAAGGAAAAAAAAAACTTCTTAAAAAATGTCACTTGGTTAATAACCGTACTCTATAGCAGTGGACCCAAGGGTGGGGTTTATAACCATACTCCACTGCAGAGCCCAGTCTCAGAAGTGGTTGATCAATGCAAAACTAATTTAATCATATTCCTTTGGCCTTCTTAAAAATTTTACTTTGTTTTCAATATTTTTTCATTTTCTTTTGCTTGCCTGTTTTGATTTTCATTTTGAGGTGATTTTATTGTTGCTGTTATGGGTTGTTTGTGTCTGTGTGTATAGTTTTTGATATTTATTTTTAAAGGAAAGAAAGAGAACATTAGGTTGAGTGGGTAGGAAGGCAAGGAGGAGCCTGGAGCAGTTGAAAAAGAAGAAAACATGGCCACGAAATTTATGAAAATTTTAATTAAAAAAATCAATGTGTTCCTCTCTCAAAATAATAATCATGCTGCAGTAATGGACCCAGATTCACGAGAGATCAAGGAAATCACTGACCCCCAATTCTTTAGAGTAATTTTGTTTGTTTGTTTGTTTATCACATTTTGAGCTAGCTAGTAAACTGCTATGTATATCTAGCTTCCCTACCCCTTTCTCCTCAGTACTAGAATTGAAGGTGTATGCCAACATGCCTGGCCTGAAAATAATCCTAACTAAATGCAAGAAATTAGAATAAAATGCATTTAATATAAAAAGTAATATCTGGAAGTTTATTATGAATAAAAGAATTCTGCAAAATTGAAACAACAACAAATGCTGAAAGCTACATGACATAATTTTATTTAAAACAATGTATTAAAGATCCCACTGTTAGCATTCAATACTTTTTAAACTCGTGTGTCTTTGTTAAAAAGCATGTATAATTTCTTGCACTTTGATAAAAATGAGTTTTCTGTCCAATTCCATTGATTTATTGTCTGATTTTGTGTGTCGTGCCATTTTACAGTTGCTCCACAGTGTAAGTTGAGAAAATGTATCACAATGCATCTAGCATTCTCTCTTCTCTTCCCCCCAGGTTTCTGTAACTATGTGTCTATCTGAACTCTGCCTTGATTCATCTTCTTATGTGAAGAATGAACACCATTTCATGAGCATGTAAAGTCTTATTTCTATTGTCTCCCTTAGTTTCTTTCTTCAGAAATTTAAGGATTACATTATAGAACTCTAACCCTTTTATATGTTTATTTCAAGGTGCATTATTCTATGCATTGAGAGTATTTTGAGAGCATTTCCCTAATTTTTTTCTGGTATGTTTGTCACATGTATGTAGAAGACTACTGATTTTTGCGTATTATTCTGTACCTTACTGCTTTTCTAAAAGTTAATTAGTTGTATGAATTTCCTGATAGAGTCTTTAAGGTTTATTATATATAGCATTGCATCATCTTGAATATTTTCACTGTTGGTTAAAGTGTAAATTTGTGCAGCCACTATGGAAACTAGTGTGGAAGTTCCTCAACAAGAAAAATAAACAGAACTAATGTGTTCTAAGGACACATTTTAAGATGGAGGTACTTGCCCATCAGTTTATTGCTGTTCCATTTATCATAGCTATGAAAACAGAACCAGAATAGATGCTCACACATTGATGGATGGATAATGAAAACATGGTACATTTACAAAATAGAATCTGATTCATCTTAAATAAAATTGAATTTATGGAAATTTAGATAAATGGACTGATATATCAAAAATAATAGTAAATAATGCAAAAACAGTTGAGAAAACAAACATCATTTATTCTAACTCATATGTAGTTCCTAGATTTGTGTTTTTAGGTTTTTGTGTTTAATTTGGAATAACTATTAAACTACCCAAAATTAAAATGTGTATGCTGAGGTGAGAGAAGCCTTAAAAAGGGAAGATAGCACACTCTAAGTGATGTGAAAGTACAGAAGGGGCAATATGGAAGGTGGAAATGTTTAATTGTGGGAGAATAGGTGAGATAAAGGAATATGAGGAGAGCAAAACAAAGCAAAGATTGTATGACCTGCTCCTGCTTTATAATCTATTTAAAAATATGAATTAAATGCCTTATATGGAGATATCATTCATGAATACTGAGTAAAGGTTCTACTAAAAGTCATGTTATTAAGCAAAAATTCCAATTTCAGATATGGAATATCTAATAAAATTTTTTGGATATAAAACCCCACTACTCCCTCCTGTGTAATACAATTTTTCTTGTACTTCTTGATTACACAAGGAGCTATTTGATAAGACCACACTGACAAAAGATGTGCACACATTCACTAAAATATATAGATATATCAAGGTGGAATTAAACTGGAAGATTCCTTCATGATGGCAACTTCTATAATGGTTGATGGGGAAAAACATCGCCTAGCTGTTAGCCCTATGTTCTACAATAACAGTTTGTCTAGCAAGAGTCATAAATTGCTTCAGTTGTCTTTGAACTGCTATGGTACTCATCTGTCATGGAGGTATTTCATGCTGGTACCTTTAGCATGGTCAAAACCCAGTGACAGATGAGGACTCACCCTAGGGTTTGGGATTATTAGCTCAGTGATAGAATTCAAGGCCCTATGTAATATCCTCAGGTCCAGAAAAAAATGGGGGGACAGACACCTTAGGCTTTAGGAGGGAACTTATTATTTAGTTGAATTGACACAGTACCAAAATGTCTTTAAAATAGTTATTTCCACACATAGATAAATGGTACATTCACTATTAATCAGATAATTCTAACTTTGCAAAAACTGCAATGAATATAGAGTTGCATGGCCACTTTTGAGAATAAATGGTGATCGAGGAGTGTTCAACCCTTAACAAGACCTTCTTACTAACTCTTCTATAGTCCAAGAAACCCTGCACAAGAGGCACAAGAAAGAATGCAAGAGCATCAGAAGGAGGACTGAGATGCTATCATCTTTCTAGGTACAACACAGAGAATGAAAATATAATCTCATACACAGCTGCAGATACTGGGCCTGCAGAAGACTAAGCCTGTCATCAGTTAATCACTGAATCAGAAATGCCTCATGGGTTTACATTCTACACTGCTTAACTTTTCAATGGTCCCTCATTGTCTTCAGAGAGACACACACCAGTGAGCCCACCAAGTTCTACTAGACAGTTCCAAAGATATGGTGATTCAGACAGTCCATGTTAAACTCTTGGTCACAAAAAAAACAATTTTTTTTACAAAAAAAGGAACAAAATATGAATTGGGAAAAGGGATACAGTGAAGTAGAATTGGTGGGAGAGAAAAGAAGGAGGGGAATGAGGGTAAACAGACAGTACTGCATATCTGTATCATATTGTCAAAGGACAAATACAATGGACAACAACCATAAGGCATCTCGGAGGAACAAGAAGATATATCACCAATGAAATCCTAATGTGATTTTCTCTGCATTTCTTAGTAACAGCATAGCAAACCCACAGAGAGTGGGATGATACATTCAGAATTCTAAGTGACAAAGTGACAACCATAGAATTGTCATGCTGCCTTCAGATGTGAGTATGACAGGCAAGCCTTTCTCATCCAAATGAAAATTGAAGAAAGTCATTACCACCAGATGTCACGTATGATAAATGCTAAATG
The DNA here is from genome assembly GCA_964023405.1 of Apodemus agrarius. Taxonomy (NCBI): domain Eukaryota; kingdom Metazoa; phylum Chordata; class Mammalia; order Rodentia; family Muridae; genus Apodemus; species Apodemus agrarius. The sequence continues at coordinate 89,085,084 of OZ030006.1, read as the reverse complement.
GGACGCTTCAAGGTAGAAGGAAACATACCACTAAAAGGTATCTCCTGGAGGTTTTATATCTTAGACAGCCAAGTGCAGAAACCCTAAAATGAAATGGCCCCATGGAAATCAGTTGTACCTTAGTATATCATGTTTTGATTAAAGTTTACTGATAAAATAGTTACTATGTTATAACTTGAAGAAGCACAATATGAAAATTTCTATATTGTGATATCAAAAAATTTTAAGTGTATAAAGTAATGGAAAAATTCAAGATCTAGAGTCATCAGCTTGTATTAGTATGTACTAACCATAAGATGATTTCTGTGGGTCTGATAATAAGCACAACTCAAAATCTATTTTAGATTCACTGAAATTTATTAAGAGAAAACAACAAGGAATTAAGCACACTGCTAGAATTTTAATGAAAACATATAGGACCAACAGAGAGAAAGAACTTCAATTATGTGCAATAACAAAGTGGAGGTACTACCCCACATTCCTAATGCACCTTGACATTAGGTAGGTAAAACTTAAAGACCTAAAATGGTATACCCTACTCAACACTAACTTTCTATTTAAGGTTTCCCATATACTGAAAGAAAAGTTTACAAATGCAGTCCATAGACTGGTGTAAAGGACTACACCTATACTCCCAGCACTTAACAGGTAGAGGAAACAGGAACACACAGTGGGCTGCATAGCAAGTTTCATGACAACCAGGGATAAATAAGGAAATACAAAAGAAAAGAGAATTACCTATGTTAGATAAAATCGCTTTTAATTAAGAAAAGGAAAAGCAAATGAACTCATTATATGACAAAGAGACCAACTCAGCAAATTGGTACCAATTATAAATATTTACATAAAAACATCAGGTCACATAATTAAAATGGGAAATAATAATAAATCTAATATCAGAGATGGAAGGCAATAAAGTTTTTTAAAGACTCAATTGTCCTCAATAGTAGAATGTATTCCTTTGGCTTGAAAGCCAAACCTGTGGTCAGAGGTTAGGAGGTAGCAACAGGCTTAGATGAACATGTAGACTTGTGATTGAATTATATTTGGTTTTTTCCTTAAGCATAAATATCACAAGTAAGTCTCATATTTTAATGAGAAATATTTCTAGAACTGAGGCATGTCAAACTGCTATATTGTTTACTTTCTTCAAAGAAACTTACTTCAAGTAAAAGCATAAGATAAATTATAAAATTTTAAAATGAACTGTTAACTTACATAGTATTATGAAAGATTGATAATAAATTAATGACAACTTGCTTTAGAAAGCAGAGATGTCAGGCAGCAAAATGACATCATTAGAGTGCTGGGATGAATGGGAATGTTAAAATTCTATATTTGACATAATCAATTTTAAAGTGAGATGAAGAGCCAGACATGCTTGGCATATGCATGTAGTACATCTCTAAATAAGCTGTAGCTGAAGAAGAGCATTTTGAGGCCAGTCTATGTTATTTGATAAAATCTTTTTCAAAACTTAAAAATCATGATCTAATTATTGTCCCAAGAGATCCTACTATTACTAATCTACTAAAGGAAAATAGCAACCAAATGATTGCTAATTTTATATTGTTCTACCATTGCATTAGTAAGCTCTTGGTAGAGAAGTTTTTTTGGAGTATATATTAATTAAAGACTCTCAACTGAAAAATGCACAGAGAGTAACAGACTTTGGAGCCTTCAGTCCTAAGTCAGATGTCTTTATCTTGCCTCTCCCTTCAGTTCTCAGGAGTGCATATAAATGGTGAATGGGAAAGATAATAAGAGCCAGGAGGGATATCTGATTCAAGGAAGGTATCTGTTAGACATAGAAGGACTGTTGCACATCCAAACTCAAGCAAAATGAGTTAATATGTACAAGACAGGCATAAGACCAAGCCAAATATGGCCCCAGGTCTGAGTGGAAAGAAGATACACTACTAACCAAGGAGCTATATTCATTTGATTGCCACAAGCAAAAAAAAAAAAATCACTGTTCTTTAATGGTGTGCCTCAGAGAATACTAACAACATTTCAGGACAGGATCCATGCCTAGGATGAGTTGGCCAACAGGAAACAGACTCCATATTGAGTTTTTAATGGTTTGTTTATTTTGTTTATTGCTTCTGTTTGTGTTGACTATATTTTTTTGCAAACAGATAATTTTCTCATGCAATAAAACTGACCAAAATTTTCCCTCCCTCTATGTCCCACAGCTCCTCCCCTATTCCCTTCCTTCTAGGTGTTACTCCCATTATTTTTCCTCTTCAGAAGAGAACAGGCCTCCCAGAGAGTACAGCCAAACAAGACAAAACAAGATAACAATAACACAAGGCAAAGACAATGATATCAAGGCTGGATAAGGCAAACCAATGGGGAAGAATCCAGTCTCAAGAACACCAAAAAGAGCGAGAAACACATGTGCTTCTGCTTTTAGGACTCTTACAAAAAACACCAAGCTAACAGCCCCAATATATTCACATAAAAGCTGGAACAGAACCATGCAGGCCCATGCTTGTTGTTTCAGTCTCTGTGAGCCCATGGGAGCTCTGCTTAGATGATTCTGTTGACCATGCTCTCTTAGTGTCTTCCATTCCCTCTGATTTCTACAATTTTTCCTATGCCTCTATTGAAGAGTTCCCTAATTTCTGAGGAGATAGACTTGATGACAGCCTCCAATAAACTCTCTGCATATCTACCTGTGGATTTCTGCTCCCTCTCTAACAAGCTGCCAGAGGAAGCCCTTCTGATAGCAACTGTCTAAGGCATTGATATGTGAGTATAGCAGAATATCATTAGGATTCATTTTCTTGGTGTGCTGTTGGGGTTTGCACCACTGTGCTTGTTTTACCTTACATCTCTGGGCCATAAGTGGATATTAGTTGTTAACTAAATGATAACCAAGTTAAAATTTACAGACCTAGAGAAGTTAGAAAAGAGGAGGCCTCCAGCAGGTATGCATGAGGTTCTCTGGGAAAAGGAATTCGAATACATTTTGCAGGTGGACTGTGGCCAGGTAGGGACCAGAGCAAGAAGGATCAAGTAAGTGAGGAGGGAGGAAGAGAGATAGTTGGGGAGCACTGTGGAAGTGTTGCGAAACCTCTTTCAGTGGAAACTCCCTAGAATATATAGGGAGACTCTGGTGAGAACTCGTAGTAGTAGAAGCCACCAAGTCTGAAATGGTTATCCTTTGTAGCTAGGTCAGGCTTCCAGTGTTGTGACAGGGTTGCACTCAATTGAGTTGTTGGCTGAGATAGTCCCATGAACACCCCTAAAAAACTCAGGCTGGTGATGAAACAGAAGATTGCTCTCTGAAAATTGACATTGGGATTCAATTACCAAGAACATCTACACGCCTCATAGAATGTAAAAAGACTGAGGTGGTATCAACATGGAGTCTCCATAGCTATGTTTATTAATTTTTTGAGGGAGAAACAGGGTAATGTGAAGTTGGGTGGATATGAAGGTAGGGAGAAAAAGAGAGGACCTGGGGGAGGGGAATGATATCATCAAAATATAGTTCAATGTTCAAAATTAAAAATCCATCTAAATTAAATTCAGAATATCTTTGTAGTAAAGAAGAGTGTACAGAACTGTCTTCTGATGTGATACTAGAAAAACAAATTTTCAAAACTTACTATAGATCATAAAAGCAACTAAAATTGTTTTCATTATCTTTATTGATGGTTCTAAACTTTTTACTTTTTCCTCACCAAGTCATGGCACTGAGTTCATTTTATTACCAAACTGTTGGCCAGGTTATTAGAGAATGAATTTATAGGCTCCAAGTCTTATTTTTATGTCTGGAAAATTAGTTTCTCAGAATATTACCTTCCTTTGTAAACAATGTTTTTACATAAATTATCAATTGAAGGGAAGTTATTAGATCTAATACAACATGGTTCATGTCCCTATGAAAAGAAGAAATGTGGACACACTAACATGTGCAGTGATGGAACATAATAGAGACCGAAGATAAAAGATCCTTCTGCATGCAATTCAGAGAGGTCTGAAATGGATTCTTTGTGCACTGCTGAGCAGAGGTGGACATTGCAGATCCATTGGCTTTGCCATTACCTACATTGCACATAATATATCTCTGTTATTTATGGTACCAAGTTTGTGGTACTGATAATGTCCAAGGAAGACACAATTCATTAATACATAGTTGTGTCTCTTTGAGAAGCAAAACTTGCTAAAATAGACACAGTCAGTCTCCTAATAAACTCTGCCTGGTAAAGTCCAGGCAGACGAAACCTGAAATCAATCCATGACATAAGGTGGATAACCTTGGGAAGAATAAGACGCCTCATGAAAGAGTGTCTAATTCAAGGATTTCCAACCAATGTGTAATCTGGACAAATATACCTACAAGCTATCTACTGTGAATAAGACCATTCTGAATAATATTGCAATCTGATAACAACATAAACATGTACAGATGTGCCTGTTAGTTGAAACAGGACAGATTTCAACTGGGCTAAGATAAAGGAAGGAGGTAGGGTTGGTGGTTGCTTCAGGTTCACTACCAGAATCTGACCAACACACCCCAAATGGAAAATGAGGCACAGGAAGAGTTAAGAACGTTCAGGTAGAGATGGAGATCTTCATGACAAATGAAGATGTGAGGAGTTTCTAATTGTCATTTAATAATCAATGTAAATTTATAATATTTAGTGAAGTAAAAGATGTATGTAAAATACTGCTCATAAATACACAGATATGTCAGGTTTGAATATGAAGTGCTGTAACTCATTTGTTTCTATGGAAAGGCTTTGCAGTGACATAGATATTTGCTTTCATGATCCATTAATACATATGATGATGGAAAGTATATTTTGGATACACACACAAGTAGTTCTGCTGTGGATGTATTTGGATACACACACAAGTAGTTCTGTTATGGATGTATAGATACTGAATTGCATGGCAATCTCCCAATAAATCTTGAATGAAAGGAATAGTTAACAAAATGGACTTTTTTTACAAAGAAATTGTCACAGTCCCTAATACCTCAGCAGCTTCACCCTGATTGGTGGAAATGAATAACAGTGAACAAGCCCATCCAAAAGCAAATGGTTATATTTATCTAAAACTTAAACATTGTTCAACATTAAATAATTTTTAATTAAGTCATGTGTATTTGTAAACATAGCATATTGCTTGTTCATCATTAAAACATAATATTCATGAGTGGAAAATTAAAGATATGAGATGAGTTATTATCCACACAAATAGTTTTTTTAAAAAGTGCCCCAAAAGCATATGAAACTGCAAAAGAACCTGCATAGTTTGAACAAATATTTCATAAAATGAACAATGCTGAGAAGACTCACTGTCTAGGCCTTAAGATACATTGCAAAGCTATAGCATTAAATGCTATATAGAACTGGCACATAACCTAACATGTAGACCAAAGAGAAAGTTCTGAAGACTCAAACATGTGTATACAAGTAACTATAGACATTTCATTTTTGACAAGACTATGGCTTTTAAAGAACACTGAGTTCTCAAAAGAAGAAATAACTTAGGAATGTAGCAAAAATATTCACATCTTTGGAAATTAGAGAAAAGCAAATTAGCCAACAAAATTTTATCCCAATTGAAATGGGAAAGATCAGCAAAATACAGGCTAGTGGGGATACAGGAAAAGGAGACCCTCATTCACAGGCAAAGATTACAAACTGGTTCACACATCCTGGAAATTAGTGTGGAAATTCTAAATAAGCTGAACAGAAATCTCTGGTATTCATCCATATCATCCTTTGGCTATGCCCAAAGAGCTTGATGTCCCATCCCACAGATATTTTCTCAGTAATGCTTACTGCTGCTCTATCCACAGTACCTAGGAAAGTAAAACAATCTAATCCTTCTTCAACTGATGATTAGATAATGAAAATGTAATACATATACACTATGAACTACTCATCTGCAAGAAAAATGAAAGCAGAAACATTGCTGATAAATTGTTGGAACGAAAAAAGTTTAATGAGTTATCCTAGACACAGAAATTCAAATGTCCCATGTTCTCTCTCATCTGAGGCACCTAGCTTCGAAGCTTCAAATGAGAGTACACACCTGGTATAACTGTAGAAACCAGTAAAATAAAAAAAGGGACCGTTTCTGGCATAGAAGGTAAAGGGCAATAGAGAGTGGAGTAGCAGGTTATAATGGATCTGATAGTGAAGATGAGAAATGGGGCCCCTAAGTAGGAAGTGGGAGCAGGATGGCTTCAGAAAAAAGAGGAGGAAGGGTCAAATAAATGAGAACATCTGAAAAAGTCATATAGCTCAATCAATTAACTATCTTTGTAAAAAGTATGATACATGCAATCCTCTGTAGAGATATATCCACAACTTTTAAATAAAACATTCTCATCTGTCCTAAAAACACTCCCTCCAAGCATCAAAACCCACACCACTTAAGAGAAAATCCAACACTACACATGAAACATACCCTTTTATGTTGCTGCCAGGGTTGACCCAGAGACTTTCTAATCATTATAGGCTCTTCCATTGTCCCATGGTTGCTCTCTTAAGGTAGAAGGTAAGTTCCTGTTTGTGAAGACACCATACATGTTAGACATGATCCTAGAAGCTTCTGAGCTGGAACTAACACAATTTTCCCTTCCTGAAGATGAACTGTCATGTAGCAGAAGACTCTATGCAAGCTGTCCAAAGGAAGCAAGCTATAAACAGTCCTACCTAACTATGTCACCCATGAACTAAAGCATAGATCAGCATGGTACAATAACCCCAGGGATATTGCAGTGAGACATATACTTTATTGGTAACCAAAGCTACTCAAACTGGATTTAAGACCCCTCATCTACAATAGGGATATATAGTTGGTATAGAAAACCAAGCTAACCATCACTTTATTAGACAAGCACATTTAATAAATACACACTAAATTCTTGTCCCCATACCCCAAATTAAATGTTGCCCTTACCTCTCATCAAGAACATTTTTCTTTGAAGAAGATAGAGATCACTACAGAGAATCACAATCAATCAAAACACATAGTTGTAGAGCTCAGTTCAAATGGATATATCTGCAAAACAGCCCCTACACCTAAGGCTCAGGGAACCTGAGAAAGATATTAGGACCCCAGAGGACTGGTGAGTTTCCTGTGAGACTATGTCCCCCAATAATATCAGAGGCAATATCTATAAGTTCTTAGCAACTGTGTAAACATCAGACTAACTAGTACAACAATAGACCAGGCATAGTGAGTGGATGGGGGCAGGAGGTGTGGAGGAGGAAAACCCAAGAGGCCAGAACAGTATACAAAGAACTATAGGAAAACAAGAAATTCTGAGAAGAGGAGAAATAGTCTTCACCAGAAAAGAATGGCATAAGTTATTCAATATCAAATAGTTTGCCAAAAAATACAAAATGGCAACATTATAGACTGAGCATGCTAGATTTATGAATAAAAATTTTATGTATATATACATATATATATGAATGTAGGATGTAAAAACAATTAATGAAACAAGAAATCATGAATTGGAAGGAGAAAAGGAACATGTATGGAGAAGTTTAGAGGCAAAAAGAGAAAGGTAGAATTAGTAAGTATGTTATAATCTCAAAATGTGAAAGAAAGAAAATATTGGATTATATTGTTATTGCAGAACTTACTTTATTATGATGATCATAAATTTAGTACACAGTTTTTGTCAGATATGTATGTGTATATATGTAGAAATGTATGTTCATATACAGAACATACAGATACATGATTGCAAATATATACTAGCACACATTTATTTCATATATTTGTTTTCATTTTAAAATTTATTTTTCAATTATCTGTAAATCATATTAGAGAAGTGTCATATAATACTTGAAAATTGCCCTATTATCATCAAAAATATTTTTATTAATGTATTTAAGATTCTTTTTCATATATACATTATAACTGTAGTGATGATATCATTTATACAAAAGTCCTTTTCTTTCATTTTCCACCCATAAGTAATTATGTATCTTAGTAATCCTCAGAATTTGAGTAGAAATACTGAAAATTCAATTTCCATTGGATTTTGACATTACTTTAATTCTCACTGATTTTATTTGAGTTCAGACCCTCCGCATGTCAAGGTCTATATTTTATAGCTTATAAACATAATGCTAAAATAAAATATTCGTGCTGTTTTCTGCCAACTCTCAGCATGAAATTTTGTTCTAGAATTTAATTAGGCATGCATTGAAGGTCCCATGTGATTTTTTTTTATTAGCATCCCGCTAGAGATAGATTTGCATAGATCTTTTGGATTGCTACATTTTTCTGAGAAGGAAATTTTACAGCTTTGTCCATACTTAACTTTTCAAAGGTGCTGACCTGTACCTCCACTAACACACATCGTATCTCCACTGGGAAGAGAGGCAGAACTGTTTGCAGTATATGATGAAGATGTGGATGCCTCTTTAGGGAACAAAGGTTGATTAGACACATCATCTGTTTTCATTGGACATTTGCGTCTTAGGTTCAGGCTCCTCATTTGGAAATGAATCTTTTCTACCTTCTTGAGCCACACTCATTTCATTAGTGGAATTTCCAGGTACACAGAAGCAAAGCAGACATGAGAATCTAACTACTTCTTGTCAGAAATAAGAAATCTCCTTGTGTTTGATGTTAGAAACTGTGATTTGCTAGTATTCAGAAGACTCAGGAAAGTTAATCTCTTCCGACCTGCAAATAGGGGATAATCTTGATGCTTCATTGCATATAGTAGTCAGACTACTATAGATTCATGGTAGTGCTTCAGCCAGGCTGGTTTTCTTGACCTTACAACTGTATTTCACTACTTTCAGCAGTGGAGTTAGTTTTACAACTGAACTCCAACTATATCTCATATAGTCATCATATTTCATTGTGAATAACTGTGATGATTTTGTAAAACAACTGCAGGTACTCAGCTTGCACTGCCTTCTGTTGGTGCCAAACGTAGTATTTACCTATCACACCCAAGCCTGTTGTGAGATTGTCAGAGAATTTTCTATCGTAACATCTTAACACTAAGCATTTATTTGGATCCTTTTGATTTCACATCTCTTCCATTCTCTTCTTCATCCCAATGGTACCACTTTTGTATGAAAGTAAATATATATATTTATTTTTGGTTTTTCGAGACAGGGTTTCTCTGTGTAGCCCTGGCTGTCCTGGAAATCACTCTGTAGACCAGACTGGCCTCGAACTCAGAAATCCGCCTGCCTCTGCCTCCCAAGTGCTGGGATTACAGGTGTACACCACCAATTCTTTAGTACTTTAAATAACAGAATCTATTATTTTCTGGTTGATATGACAAAACACCCATATAAGTAGCAAGTTAGTGAATGAAGTATTTATTCAGAGCAATAGAGTCTATCATTGTAGGCAAGACATAGATCAGAGGAGCAAAAAGATTGCGGACTACATTTTTATCCATGTTTAAGAAGCCCAGTAAACAGAGAGCATGGTGAGGCTGTAACACTCAAAGCCCACAATCACTTTTTACAGCAAGGGTCAATTACAAAAGGTTCTACAACTTCCCCAAACAGTGCCGCCAACTGGGGACCACAAGATTGAATGCATGTGCCTATTGGGGAGCATTTCTCATCCATACCACTCCACAAAACCTGTATTTATCCTTCAGTTTTCAAACTATTGTCGCCCAAGTAATTTTTCACCCTGTATCAGTTGGTAGGAGTCCCATTCCATCCAGGGCTAATACATGCCTGTGTTTCTTGTGCTTTATAGAAAAACTGCCATTTAGGAAAATAAAAGTTCAAGAGTTGTTATATAAAACAATGTTTATTAGTAAATTCATGTGTACCTTAGAATTATTTCAGAATTGGTATATTTTATATTTATTTATTTATTTATTTTGACCTCATATCTTTTTTTTATTTTCTATATTCTATGTTTACATTCCAAAGGCTTTCCCCTTTCCCAGTTCCCACCCACCATACTTCCCATAGTTCCTCTCCCCCCAACTATTCCCCAATCATTCCCCCTCCCCCCTCGGTTTCTTTACTAAACTGGATGCAATCTTTACAGGCCCAGGGTCCTCTCCTTTCTTCTTCTTGGGAATCATTTGACTTGCTATTTGTGTCTTGAGTATTTAGGGCTTCTGGGCTCATTAATATCCACTTATCAGTGATTGCATTTCATGTGCATTCTTTTGTGATTGGGTTAATTCACTCAGGATGATATTTTCCAGGTCTAACCATTTACCTACAAATTGCATGAATTCATTATTTTTAATTGCTGAGTAGTATTCCATTGTATAAATATACCACATTTTCTGTATCCATTCCTCCTTGGAGGGATATTTGGGCTCCTTCCAATTTCTGGCTATTATAAACAAGGCTGCTATAAACATAGTGGAGCATGTGTCTTTATTGCATGCAGGGGAATCCTCTGGGTATATGCCCAGGAGTGGTCTGCCAGGGTCCTCTGGAAGTGACATGCCCAATTTTCTGAGGAACTGCCAAACTGATTTCCAGAGTGGTTTTACCATTTTGCAATCCCACCAACAGTGGAGGAGTGTTCCTCTTTCTCCACATCCTTGCCAGCACTTGTTGTCTCTTGAGTTTTTAATCTTAGCCATTCTGACTGGTGTGAGGTGGAATCTCAGGGTTGTTATGATTTGCATTTCTCTGATGACTAATGATGTTGAACATCTTTTAAGGTATTTCTCGGCCATCTGAATTTCTTCTGGTGAAAATTCTTTGTTTAGCTCTGTGCCCCATTTTTTGATAGGGTTATTTGGTTCTTTGTGGTCTAACTTCTTGAGTTCTTTGTATATAATGGATATTAGCCCTCTGTTGGATGTGGGGTTGGTGAAGATCTTTTCCCACTTTATTGGTTGCCGTTTTGTCCTTCTGACAGTGTCCTTTACTTTGCAGAAACTTTGTAATTTTATGAGGTCCCATTTGTCGATTCTTGATCTTAGTGCGTAAGCTATTGGTGTTCTGTTCCACAAAATAGAGACGGAAGGGACACTGCCCAACTCATTCTTTGAAGCCACAATTACGCTAATACCTAAACCACAAAAAGATCCAACAAAGAAAGAGAACTACAGGCCAATTTCTCTTATGAATATAGATGCAAAAATACTAAATAAAATTCTTGCTAACGGAATCCAAGAGCACATCAAAACGATCATCCACCATGATCAAGTAGGCTTCATCCCAGGGAGGCAGGGATGGTTCAATATACGGAAATCCATCAATGTAATCTACTACATAAACAAACTGAAAGAAAAAAACCACATGGTCATCTCATTAGATGCTGAAAAAGCATTCGACAAAATTCAGCATCCTTTCATGCTAAAAGTCTTGGAAAGAGCAGGAATTCTAGGCCCATACCTAAACATAGTAAAAGCAATCTACAGCAAACCAGTAGCCAACATCAAAATAAATGGAGAGAAACTTGAAGCAATCCCACTAAAATCAGGGACTAGACAAGGCTGCCCTCTCTCTCCATATCTTTTCAATATAGTACTTGAAGTTCTAGGGAGAGCAATTAGACAACATAAGGAAGTCAAAGGGATACAAATTGGAAAGGAAGAAGTCAAACTATCATTATTTGCAGACAATATGATAGTTTACCTAAGCGACCCAAAAAACTCCACCAGAGAATTTCTACAGCTGATAAACAACTTCAGCAAAGTGGCAGGTTATAAAATTAACTCAAGCAAGTCAGTGGCCTTCTTGTACTCAAAGGACAAACAGGCTGAGAAAGAAATTAGGGAAATAACACCCTTCACAATAGCCACAAACAACATAAAGTATCTTGGCGTAACTCTAACCAAACAAGTGAAAGATCTGTACAACAGGAACTTCAAGTCCTTGAAGAAAGAAATCGAAGAAGACCTCAGAAGATGGAAAAATATTTCTTGCTCCTGGATTGGCAGGATCAATATAGTAAAAATGGCCATCTTGCCAAAAGCAATCTACAGATTCAATGCGATCCCCATCAAAATCCCAACTCAATTCTTCATAGATCTAGAAAGAGCAATTCTCAAATTCATCTGGAGCAACAAAAAACCCAGGATAGCTAAAACTATTCTCAACAATAAAAAGACCTCTGGGGGAATCAATATCCCTGACCTCAAGCAGTACTACAGAGCAATTGTGTTAAAAAACTGCATGGTATTGGTATAGCAACAGGCAAGCAGATCAATGGAACAGGATTGAAGTCCCAGAAATTAACCCACAGACTTATGGTCACTTGATCTTTGATAAAGGAGCCACAACCATCCAGTGGAATAAAGATAGCCTTTTCAACAAATGGTGCTGGTTCAACTGGAGGTCAACATGCAGAAGAATGCGAATTGACCAACTCTTATCTCTTTGCACTAAGATCAACTCCAAGTGGATCAAGGACCTCCACATAAAACCAGACACACTGAAACTATTAGAAAAGAAACTTGGGAAGACCCTGGAGGACTTGGGCACAGGGGAAAAGTTCCTTTATATTTATTTTTATAACAAGTAAATAAATATCTGTGACTAGCCAAGAGCAGATAATTACATATCTACTCATACATATGATTACAGCTTTGCTTTGAACTAGTAATGCCAGATTTCTATTGCCAAAACTAAACATAACCTTGATTTAATCTTATTGCTTTGTTGAATGCATTACATTAAAGATTGAGATTAAAGCAAGAAAAAATTACATTTGTTAACGAGATATTGGAGAGGGTATAAGTTAGTAGCTTTCATTTACACATTTATGCCAATGTCAAACTTTCCTTTAAAAAAATCCTCAAGTTTAACTTATTTTTAACTGTTTAGTATATTACTTTATGCAAATGAGACAGGGAATCAAGGATTCAAGATCAGCCTGAAATTCTGCCCCAGAATTTCAAAAGAAGGGGTGCTGTATTTTGTTAAATGCTTTTTCAGCATCTAAGTAGATGATTGTGTGATTGTTTTTCCTTTGAGTTTGTTTTTATTGTAGACTACATTAATGGATTTTCATATATTGAACCAACCTTGCCTCCCTGGGATGAAGCCTATTTGATTATGGTGGATGATGGTTTTTTATTTTTTTGTTTATTTGCTTGTTTGGTTGTTTTTTTCTGATTCAGTTTGAATATTGATAATTTTATTAAGTATTTTTGCATTGATATTCATAAGCAAAATTGGTCTGAAGTTCTCTTTTTTGCTGGGTTCTTGCTGGTTTAGGTATCAGAGTAACTGTGACTCCATAGAATAAATTAGGTAGTGTTCTTGAGTGAGGTAACTCAGAACCTAAATGGCATGCATGTTATGTATTCACTAATAAGTGGATATTAGACAAAAGTACAGAATATCCAGAATATAATCCACAGAACTCAAGAAGGCTAACAAGCCAAAGAGCCCAAGTAAGGATGCCTCAGTCTTACTTGGGAGAGAAAGAAAGCAATCACAGTAGTGGAGAGGAAGGGAGGGATCTGGATGAGAAAGGTACAGGGAGGGTAAGAGAGGAATATGATCAGGTATTGCAGGGGGAACAGGATTGAAGCCTTGAGGGCCAGCAGAAAGATGGGAAGCAAGCAGCCTCGGGAGCTAGGAGGTGGGGCATCCTCTAGAATGTACCAGAGACCTGGGAAGTGAGGGAGTTTTAGTCTTAAAGGGAGGGACCTTCTATGAAATGACCTACAGTGGGTAGAGGGAACTTGTAGAGTCCACCTCCAGTAGAAAGACAGGGCATCAAGTGGAGGGGTGAGGTTGCCATCCCACAATCAAAAATTCCTACCCAGAATTGTTTCCGTTTGAATGAACTTCAGGGACAAAAATAGAGAAGATCTCAAGGAAAAGGAGGTCCAATGATAGGCCCAAATTGACATCCAGCTCAGGAGGAGTCCCCAAGGCCTTACACTATTACTGATGTGTGCTTACAAACAGGGACCTTTCATGACTGCCCTCAAAAAAACTGTAACAAGCAGCTGAAAGAGTGAGATGGAGACCTTTACAGTAAATCAGTGAACAGAAGCTGCTTACCCTTGTGGTTGAATTATAGAACCGCTGGAAGAAGCTGAGGAGGAGGGCAACCCTACAGGAAGATCATCAGTCTAATGTTACCTGGACCTGTGGGATCTCTCAGACACTGGACTACCAAGCAGGCAACATACACTAGCTGATATGAGGACCCAAACACATATACAGATGAGGACTGCTGGGTCTGGGTTCAATCAGAGTAGATGCACCTAACCCTCAAGAGACTTGGAGCCTCAGGGAGAGGAAAGGTCTGGTGGAGTGTGCGGGCTTGGGCGGGGACTTCCTCCTAGAGATGGGAGAGGAAGTGTGGGAGGTGGAATAGTTGGAGGGTGGACCTGGAGGGTGATTTAAACTCTGGAATGTAAAAATATATTCAAGAATATTTAAAAAAAACAATTTCTAAAGAAAAGCAAAGAATATAGCAAAGAAAGGCAAAGACAATTCTTTGACTTGAAGATACTCATTTAGCAAGACATTGCTTGATAGTGTGCACCAGCCCCTTGTTATTTCCTAGGATAAAAAGAAACTATGGGAACTATGGTGGGTGGGAACTGGGAAAGGGGAAAGCCTTTGGAATGTAAACATAGAATATAGAAAATAAAATTAAAAAAAAAGAAAAAAAAGAAAAAAAAAGAAACAAAGTGAAAAAAAAAGGCAGCATCCTGTGACCTATGGATGCTCATCCAAAGCTCTTTTTCTGGTATCTTAGCATTAAAACAAAACAAAACAAAACAAAACAAAACTGTAGCATCCAGTCATATTCTTTCTTCATTCTTTAGCACCTTGGTTTTCACTGTTCTCATGAGTGAGTGAATTCTCCGTTTCCAGACCCTAGGAGCTAGGGCTGTTCTAGTTCTTTCAGGTTTTGCTTCATGTCCTCAGTCTCCTTAAACATGGCAGTGAAATCAGACTCTCAACTCAGACATTTTCATCCTAACTATGTTCTTCTCTGTCCCAGTTCTCGTGTCACTGAGATAAAACTCTGACCAAAATCAAGGTAGGAACCTCAAAGCAGGAATTTAAACAGAAACTATAGAGGAGTACTTATTCATTTGCTCTCTGTGGTTTGCTCAGTTTTCTCTCTTATTCACTCATGATCACATGCTCAGGAGTGGCCCTGCCCAAAGTAGGCTTGGACCTCTCACATCAATAAGAAATCATAAAAATGGCCCACAGTCTGCCCACAGGCAAATCTGATTTTTCAATTGATATTCCTGCTTACCAGACAACTGTAATTTGCTTCAAGTTGACAAAAATAGTAACGAAAATAACTGATCATTTATTAACTTGATACAGAAGTACACCGCTATTAAGCAACCTTTCTTTTTTGTCCATTCTCAATTGTTTTGTTATATTAGTCATAATATAAAACATACTATAACCTTAAAATCCTATAGGATTTTTAAAAATCAACTACTTTAAAATTCTTTTTGTTTTCAACATGCAGTGGATTTTTCAAAGTCTTATCTATACCAGCTGTGGGATACTATAAAATCAAAACTATGAAATATACTTTTTATCTCAGGAGGGCAGAACTAGGTCAAGGTTACAATTAGATTGAAGCAAAGGCAGACAGTACAAATAGGCTGAAACTCAGTCATGATCTTTTGGCATCCATATGGCTGAAGAAAGTCTAGTTCTCCATTCCTGCCATGCACAGCACATCATACATAGAGGCCATCTCCACTTTACACCTGCTTCTGTCGTAGACGGTAATGCACAGTAATGGGAGAGCATATGCTGGAGAATCCACTGCAACTGAGACCACACATTTGCTAAAGTCTTCCTTGTGCTACGTGGGGCCCAGCCTTGGCTTATCTTTATGAAAATTTTGATTGTAGAGTTTTTAATTGCAGTTCATAAATACTATTTATTACCAATAGTCTCACCTTTCTTTTCTTCATAGAAGTCATAATCCTGCTACAGAATGCCATGCCTGAATTTCTCTCCTTTACCTCTTCACATCTTCAAAACAGGTGCAAGACTCACACAATATCAAGTTTAGTTGCCAACATAAGATATAACCTTGGTCTCTTTTGGACTACAGTTTCAGTATGATAATTCTGAGGAAATATTTCCTGATATTAGAGCTCAATGATGCTGCTTTTTTGTTAATTATAGCATACTTTATCCCTAGAAAACCAGTGTCATTTGTCTCAGAAAAGCAATTGTTTCACTTTAGTTGTGCTAACCTCTTGTTAATTACAGATGATTCCCCAGCCACAGCTGATAAGAAACCTTAATATTAATTCAAATATATTACACAAATGCACCTGAGAGAGCTAGGCTTTCAACATCTACATTTCCCTTAACTTTCTTATCCTATAAGCTCCCACTTAATAGACATTTAAGCTATGAACGTTCAATGGTCTTTACTGCCCAAAGTTCTAAAGTCTTCCACAAAGTTCACAAACACAACACAGTATTGTCTATCACAGCAATAGCCCCCAACCTGGCACCAATTTCTGTCATATTTTGTTTCTATTGCTATAACAAAACATTGTTCAAAAGGAACTTCAGAAAGAAAGGGTGGGTTTTACTTTACACTGCCAGAAAACAATCAGACAATGGGGAATCAGGGCAAGGAGCTAGTGGCAAAGGTGAAGCAAAGAGCATGGAAGAGTACTTCTAATGAGCTTGTTCTCCATGGCTTACTTGGCTTACTGTTTTATACCAGCCATGACGGCCTGTTCACAGGTGGTACTACAATAGTTAAAGAATACTGGTGCTCAGTAGTCATAGAAAGAGAAGGTGGAAAAGTATGAACATGAGAAGAAACTGTTGAATAGATATCAGAAGATAGCAAGAAAGATACAAGACTAGCAAAACAAATCACTTACCTAAGGGAAGGTATTTAACTCTGTGGGTCTTAATTTCAAAATGTATAAAACATGAAGATTGATGTCTGTCTCAAAATCTTATTGTCATTGCTTGTGACATGTAGCCAATGTAGTCTCTTAATATAATGAATAATATATAATATATTACCCACAAACAATAGCTTTCTGTTTTCATCCATGCAACTACAAACTGCTTTCAATGTATTGTCTATGTATTGCCTATGTATTGTCTATGTATTGTCTATGTATGTATGTATTTTTGAATGTATGTATTCAATGTATTGCTTAGTAAAGATAATTCCTATCCTAAAGTTTTCCTAAGATGAGTTAACATTCCTTTATTCTTTTTTTAATCTTCTCTGTACAAATACGCAGTGTTTTCAGGGAGGATAATATGCAAAATCTGGCCTCAAATATTAAAAACAACAACCAAAGTTGATGTTTTAAAACTTAAATTGATTGAATATAGAATTTAGTGTCTGTAATTGTGAAAAGCATATTTAGTAATTATAAATATTTTACAAATGAATTATGCTAATATATTATTTAGAATTATCCTGGGTCAGTTTATGGTACTTTACACTGGGCACAGCTGAAAATATTCTATGAGAAATAACCTAAATTTAGCCAAAACCCCTTTTTCTGTGTCACTTCCATTAGGCTCAATTACTTGAGCACAGAGAATTAATATTAGGTCTAACAATAGTTACTTATATAACACTGTATCTTAATGAGGTTGAAGTATTAACATTGGATGGAAAGAGTTATGTCTTGAAACTAGTACACATTAATTTGAAAGCTATGTTATACTCATAACTCCAAACAAATTGTCTAGACTTTTAACAAGGGCTTGATTCAAATGTCAGCTTTTGTGGCAGCATCTGAGAGTGCCTAAGAAGTTTTCAAACATTTTAAACATACTTTACACATAGATATAAAAGCTGCTTCCTATAGATAAATGGACCTTATCAGTAGATTGGGGCATCTAATCTGTATAAATTCTATTTATTTTGTGAACATTAGCATGCATACTTGATAAAATTGCTTCTTCAAATTATCTGTATATTTTTAAAGATCTGATATTTTAAAACGGTGTTTAAAAGCAGTGAATTATTCCAAAACTATATTAAACTTACACCTCTATTTTTTTCCTTTTATGGAAAAATTTTTCTCTTACATAATATAGCCTGATTGTGGTTTTGCCTTCTCCATTTCCCGGTTCTTCCCCACCTCCTCTCCCATCCTTTTCCTTGCCCTTTCTGTCTCTCATTAGAAAACAATAGGATTCTGAGGAATAGTAAAATAATTAATATAATACAAGATAATATGATCAAACAAAATAATATATCAGAATAAAACACAGTTTTTAAAAAAGGAGGAAAAGATTCCAAGGTTCATAGAACAGAAATACATGCAGAGATCCAGTTGTTTGCACTTAGGGTCCAGAAAAACCCAAACCAGAAGCTGCAATATATAGGGAAAGAACCTGTAGTCTTTAAATGTCAAACATACAAGTATTTAGAGAAAAATATAGTTACTCTAAATTAAATATATTTTTCTAATAATAACCTCTTGACAATCCTCTGACAAATGAATTACCATTACTATTTCAAAAATCATATACAATCTCAGATATTTTGAGCATTAATTTGGAGATGTTGCAGTTAAGTTATTTACTGACTATACTGAAGGCAGAGGTGAGTTTGATTTGGTGACAGGGATTCTTAGAAGTTCCCTTAAAAGGTTAAAAAGTTTTCTTTAGCAATGTCCAAATATTGAACAAGAAATCAAACTCAAAATTCAAAGATATTCTGTTCATATCTTGACATTTGATAGTTGATGAAGGTTAGAGTGGTTCATGATGGAAGATAAACATGTATTTTGTTTTCTCTTTTGTGTGTTATTTTGCTGTTTATTTGTAGTCACAATTGCTGAAAGGACTGAATATTACTATAAAAATGTATTTTCTCTATTTACTTTAGGATATGAACAAAAATCAACTATAGACATGTTTCAAATCAGAAACTGACCAGTTAAGAATTCTAAAGAAAATCACAGAATTTTCTCAATGGTTTTAGAACCTAAATCATAAATAGTTTTAACTATTTGTACACAAATTTCACTTTTTTATTTACATTTGGATATAGTTTTATTGCACATATGTACCAATAATTACTTTCTAAGTGATAGACAACAAGGCATTTTTATTTTCTGGATCTTGTGAATCCAGCAGCAGTGAAAATGAAGGAGGAAGTTACTCTGTGGTAAGATAGATACTTCTGTTGATATATTCCTAGGAGTGGTATATATATATCAGAAAAAAGGCATTAGACTGATTGAGATAATTCAGGCCCAGGGAAACAAATGCTACATCTTCTTGCTTATATGTGGATCCTAGTTTCAAGCTTTAGTTTATGTATCCAACTAGGAGCATTTGTAGAAGCAATGAAACCAGAGATATTGAGGAGAAGCCTTGTAGGAGCGGGGCTTGTAGAATTTAGGAAACTGATAATGATTGTAGAAAAGGTCAACAGGGATGGTGATGGGGAATGGGAAAACAGGGAAACTGGGAGGGATGGGTAACTAAATTGTGGGTTACATAAAAAATTAAATGTACACCCATTATTAGGTAAATCAATAAAAAATATGAGTTAAGAATAAATAGAAGAGGATGATCCTGCATGGATAGACAATATTGCTCGTGGATGCCATTGTGAATTAAGCAAAAATTTCAGTGCTAAGTATATAGAATCTCCTTAGGAGCTCTTTGATGAGGGAGGTTCCTGAGGGTCCCCAAACAACACAGGCTGTTGCCATTACTTTTCATTTCCTACTGGAATTAGATGATCAAACCTGATTGCTCAAGACACAACATATTATCTTTGTTAAAAATAGAGATATAAAGCTGTAACTGACCTGGTGTTTTATCCTATTGCCAGGATTCACAGTGACACTGGCTTGTGGAAGAAAAAAAATGGCTTACCTAACTGTAAACTCTGTAAAATTCAATGTTAACCTGCCAGGCAAGATGATCCTTCTTGTGCAATAGTAACACAAGTTGTCATAGAAAAACTGACCAATAGAAGATTATATTTGAAGCCATTCCAAATGAGGAAAACCATGTCTGGTTTTATGAAACTAGGCATAATTCCATGTCTGGGAAGATTATAAATTCTAGGAGAGACCTGATTTCTGCCGTTTACCTAAACTGTCATGGCAACAAATAGTAGTCTAAATGGTTTTGCTTATAACCTTAAGCCAATGTCGTGCTCATCCTTAATATGAGAGGCTTCTCTCTTCAGGGATGAGTGATGAATTCAGAAATTCATGGCTGCTCAAGATGCTTAGAATAAATGAGGGTAAGGCATTTCACCTTAAGATGGACATTCATGGCACCCTCTCTAAGACTCAGTGCATATTGTAGAAGAAAGAGAGGAAAAATACAAGAACCAGAAAACAAAGAAAATAGATAAATAGATACAAACTGCTATATTCAGGATGTAACAGCCATTACAAATATGATCTAAGTGCAGCTGTAGTTAGATACACTTGCCCTGTTATCCTTTCAAATGGATAGTCTCAAACCTATGAAAATATAAATGGTCCAGGTTAATAATAGAGTCACAAAATTTTTAAAAAAAGCATGACTGTGAGAAAGGAACTGGCATGAAATAGATGCAATAATATGGGTAGCAGGTTACAAAAGAATATGAGAGATGAGAGTAAGCAGAATGTATTATGCATTTTAATGAACTTTCTAATAGACACATTCATTCAATAAAAAATACAAAGAGAAAGTTATTTGTAAATTTATCAATAAAGGACATCAAATGATTTTATCCCACCAAAGACATCACAAATGTGTGAGGAATCAAATAAAACATTGGGGAGAGACATACAATAACAAGGGACTTATTTGAAATCATGTATAAGAACTACACGTTTACTGAAAAAATCCTTTGTATTATTTATAAAAGAAAGTTTTAAAAGTGACAAAACACACATGCTACACTTTATAAGGTCATCGAAATGATGTATAAATATGCCATACAGTGTTTAATTTAATTAGTCACCATGGAATTATATATTTGAATTCTTGTGCAATGTAATTCATAGAGAGCCCTGCAAGTGAAAAATGCAAAAGACTGATACCGTGTGTTGACAAGAATGTGAAGCAGCTGCTCCTGGGAGTTTGCATTATTAGAAACATTTGTAAAACAATTTGTCAGTATCCATTATGTTGAAGATCTACATACTTTCTGAAGCAGCAAATCCTGAAGGTATGACTACATCAAAACTACTTACATGCACACAGTAAAATAGTTATCAGTTTTGTCTGTGTTACTTAACTGTGTAACTGTGAGGGCATTTTCACAAAGTAGTAACTGATATCCAACTAAGGCTTGGGAATCTGTACTAAGACATGGGAATGGAGAAAGGCAGAGGAATTGTCTTTCTCTACTTCCTAGATGACTATGAAAAAATTCCTTTGCTCAACCATAGATTCCCTGACTTCATGTCCTGATAGCACTGAAACCATGAGCCATAATAATCCTCCCTGCATTATGATATGTCCATTCAGGATTTTGTCATCGGAACATAAATCATCACAAGAAGTCTTAATAAACATGATTGTAATACATCTTGCATTATTACTTAGTCAATATCTATCACTGAGCACCACAACACCAGATGATCAGACAAAGTATTTGGGCAATGAAAGACGATAAGGAAAAAGCATTTATTATGTAAATTCTGGACAAAGGTTTGAATAGAAGGAAAATGGCATTGTTTTTATATTTGCTGCTGTAATAAAAATGTATAGATTGAAAGGAAAGGCAACTGGAGCCTCTGGGATGATATTGATTTTCTTTCTAAATCCAAATTTCATAACTTTCCAGATATTTCATTATTTATTTACTTTTGTGCTTCTTTTTATCTTCTCTGTTGATTACATAAAAGTTGTACTTCCTATTCTTCCTAAAAATTAATCCAAGAAATTACTTTAATTTTTTTTTTGATCTTGTGGACAAGAGGCCTACTTTTGCTTGACTAGGGCAAACACTCTTACATATTGTATTGGAGTTTCGCCCAAAGAATATACTTAAGAGTTTCATTAGACAAAAATCATATAAATTGCTCTGTTTGTTTTTTTTTTCAGTTAAAGTCCTAGTATTTATTGTGAAAATAACAAATTTTGCCACTGTGTCTTTTGTTGCTTAAGTTTAATGCTTATACTGCTTATTTCTGGCTACAGCAGGTCTTGAACCTCAGGTTATGCTTCTCTGTATAGCATAGGGGAAGTAGTCTCAGAAGCCTGGCAGTTAATTCTCTAATCAATAGTCCTGAAAACTGGACTTACATTCTTGACTGTTCTACTGGGATGACAGGAATTTTCAAAGGAGAGTCTTTTCTTCCTGCAATCCACTGAAAACTTCACTTTGCCTATTTTGTCATTATGTTTCCATGCCTGTTTATATTCCAGCAAGTACTTAACATGTTTATTCTTTTGGTGATCTGTTTACTATCTTCACTGTGATAGGTTCAGATCCTCAAAGTTTTTGTAAATTATTATCCTAATGGTATATTAAATATACTATAAATATGTAATTAGAAAACAATAGGCAAATGTATAGATTACATTTTTTGCAGTAAATCACAAAGACAATAGATACATTTTAAATTTGAAATGTGTGTGGAGGCTACAGCTGAAGAGAATGATAATTATGATCATTACAATCATGCATTAAATATTTGATTTTGGCCAAATACTTAATAGTTTTTATTATAATTTGAAACAAGTATAAAACACATGAAACAAAGAACATAACAGTATATTTAAGGATAACTAGTTATTTTGACCTCTTTGGAAACATTGATTTAAAAAATATTTTAAATGTGTGGTTTTATTTCTGGGTCTTCAATTTTATTCCATTGATCAATGTTCCTTTCTCTGTACCAATATCATGCAGTTTTTATCCCTATTGCTCTACAGTATAGCTTGAGGTCAACAAGAAAATTCAGGAGATAGGAGGTGGTGCACCCTCTATAATGACCCAGAGACCTGGGAGGTGAAAGACTATCATCACTTAAAAGGAAGGACCTTAGATGAAATGCCCTACAGTGAGTAGAGGGAACATGTAGAGCCCACCTCCAGCAGAAAGGCTGGGCATGAAGTGAGGGATGAGGTTGCCATCCCACAGTTAAAACTCAGACCCATAATTGTTCCTGTTGAAAAGAACAGCAAGGACAGACATGGAGAAGACACTGAAAAAACAGGAGGTCCAATCATAGGCCCAAAGTGTGATCCAGCTGAAGGCCTGATATTGAGGCTATGGAGCACTCACAAAAATGGACCTATCATGACTGCCTTCCAAAAGACCCAAAAAGCATCTGAAAGAGTGAGTTGCAGATTTTTGCACCCAACCAAGTGACAGAAGCTGGTAACCTCTGTTGTTGAATTAGGGAAAAGTTGGAAGAAGCTGAAGAGAAGGGCAAATCTGTAGAAGGACTAGCAGTCTCAATTAACCTGGACCCCGTAGATATCTCAGACACTGAACCGCCAAGCAGGCAGCATATACCAGCTGATATGGGGCCCCCAAAACAAATAGAGCAGAGGACTGCAGGGTCTGGGTCTGGGTTCAGTCAGAGAAGATGCACCTAACCGCCAAGAGACTGGAGGTTCCAGAGAGTTTAGAGGTCTGATGGCATAGGGGTGGGGAGATGGGAACATTCTTGTTGAGACAGGGGGTTGAGGAGGAGGTATGGGATTGGGAACAGTCAAACAGTGGACCAAGAGGGGGATACAATCTGGAGGATAAAACAAAGATTAAATAAAATTAAAATAAAAAATATTTTAACATGTGATACAATAATAATTGAGTCTAGAGATAGTTTGATAGTGTATAGAGCAAAAAAAGTGATCTATCTATACTACAATATCTGTAGTGCAATTTTTCCTAATAGAATTAATAAAACAATAATTTTTCATCATTCTAATTTTTTTAATTCTTTTCTGATATCTTTCAACATTATAGCATATAAGGCTATAATTAAAGCATTTTTTAAACCAGGAATTTGTAGGAAGACAAAATTTGTAAACAAAAGGAGGTCAAAGGGATATAATTGGAAAAGAAGAAATCAATATCACTATTTGCAGATGATATTATAGTATACTTAAGTGACCCCAGAAATTCCACCAGAGACCTCTTAAACCTGAGAAACAACTTCAGCAAAGTGGCTGGAAATCCTCTACTTAAATGATAAATAGGCTGAGAAAGAAATTAGGGGAAAAAAAACCCTTTACAAAAGTCACAAATAATATAATATACCTTGGTGTTACTCTAACTAAAGAAGTGAAAGGTCTGTATGACAAGAATTTCAAGACTCTGAAGAAAGAAATTTAGAAAGATTTCCAAAGATGGAAAGATATCCCATGCTCATAGATTGGCATACATATGGTCACTTGATCTTTGACAAAGGAGCTAAAAACATCCAGTGGAAAAAAGACAGCATGTTCAACAAATGGTGCTGGATCAGCATGTAAAAGAGTGCAAATCGATCCATTCTTATCTCCTTGTAAAAAGCTCAAGTCAAAGTGGAACAAAGACCTCCACATAAAACCAGATACACTGAAACTAACAGAAAAGAAAGTGCGGAAGATCCTCAAGCACACGGGTACAGGGGAAAATTTCCTGAACTCAATACCAATAGCATATGCTCCATGATCAAGAACTGACAAATGGGATCTCATAGAATTGCAAAGATTCTGTAAGGCAAATTACACTGTCAATAAGACAAAACATCAATGAACAGATTGGGAAAATATCTTTACTAATCTTGTATCTGATAGAGGACTAATATCCAATATATACGAAAAACTCAAGAAGTTAGACTCCAGAGAACCAAATAACCCTATTAAAAATGGGGTACAGAGTTAAACAGAGAATTCTCAAATGAGAAATATCCAATGGCTGAGAAGCACCTAAAGAAATATTCAACATCCTTAGTCATCAGGGAAAAGCAAATCAAAACAACCCTGAGATTTCACTTCACACCAGTCAGAATGGCTAAGATCAAAACTCAGGTGACAGTAGATTCTGGCGAGGATGTGAAAAATGAGGAACACTCCTCTATTGCTGGTGGGATTACAAACTGTTGTAACCACTCTGGAAATCAGTTTGGTGGTTCCTCAGAAAATTGGACATAGAATTACCTGAGGACCCATCTATATCACTTCTGGGCATATATCCAGATGATATTCCAACATATAAAAAGGACAAAGTACTCTACTATGTTCATAGTAGCCTTATTTATAATAGCCAGAGGCTAGAAAGAACCCAGATATCTCTCAAGAGAGGAATGGATAGAGAAATTATGGTACATTTACACAATGGAATAATACTCAGGTATTAAAACCAATGAATTCATAAAATTCTTAGGCAAATGGATGGAACTAGAAAATAGTATCCTGAGTGAGGGAACCAAATCACTGAAGAATACACATGGTATGCACTCACTGATAAGCAGATAGTAGTGCAGATGCTTGGAATAACCAACATATAATTCATAGATCACATGAAACTCAAGAAAAAGGAAGACCAAAGTGTGGGTACATAGGTACTTCTTAGAAGAGGAAACAAAATACCTACAGGAGGATAGACAAAGTGTGGTTCAGAGACGGAAGGAAATGCCATCCAGAGACTGCCTCACCTGGTTATCAGTCCTGCACACCAAACCTGGACACTATTGGGGATGCCAAGAAGAGCTTGTGTGATTTCCTGCCTTGTGTTGGAATTTTCCAACCATTATCCTTTGCAGAGCTGGATTTGTGGAAAGATATTGTGTAAATTTGCTTTTGTCATGGACTGTTTTATTTTGTCCATCTATGGTAATTGAAAGTTTTACTGGGTATAACAAACCCAGCTGACATTTGCGTTCTCTTAGGGTCTGTATGACATCTGCCCAGGATCTTCTGACTTTCATAGTCTCTGGTGAGAAGTCTGGTGAAATTCTGTTAGGTATGCCTTTCTATGTTACTTGACCTTTTTCTCTTCCTGCTTTTTTTTTTTAACAATTTTTTTTTATTTTCTATATTCTTTGTTTACATTCCGAAGGCTTTCCCCTTTCCCTGTTCCCCCCCACCATATGTCCCATATGTCCTCTTCCACCCCCCACTTCCCCCCTCTGCCTATTCCACAATCACCACCCCACCATTTCTCTGCTCTATTCTGGTACTCTCCTACAAAACTGGATCCAGTCCTTTCAGAACCAGGGTCCTCTCCTTCCTTCTTCTTGGGAATCTTTTGACTTGCTAATTGTGCCTTGAATATTCAGAGCTTCTGGCCTCATTAATATTCACTTATCAGTGATTGCATTTCATGTGAATTCTTTTGTGATTGGGTTAACTCGCTTAGTATGATATTTTCCAGATCCAACCATTTGCCTACAAATTGCATGAATTCATTATTTTTAATTGCTGAGTAGTATTCCATTTTGTAAATATACCACATTTTCTGTATCCATTCTTCCCTTGAGGAACATCTGGACTCCTTCCAACTTCTGGCTATTATAAATAAGGTTGCTATGAACATAGTGGAGCATGTGTCTTTATTGTATGCAGGGGAATCCTCTGGGTATATGCCCAGGAGTGGTATGACAAGGTCCTCTGGAAGTGTCATGCCCAATTTTCTGAGGAACTGCCAGACTGATTTCCAGAGCAGTTATACCATCTTGAAGTCCCACAAACAGTGTAGGAGTGTTCCTTTTTCTCCACATCCTCGCCAGCCAGCACCAAAGAACCAAATAACCCTATCAAAAAATGGGGTACAGAGCTAAACAAAGAATTCTCACCAGAAGAAATTCGGATGGCCGAGGAACACCTTAAGAGATGTTCATCAGGGAAATGCAAATCAAAACAACCCTGAGATTCCACCTCACACCAGTCAGAATGGCTAAGATTAAAAATTCAAGAGACAACAGGTGCTGGCGAGGATGTGGAGAAAAAGGAACACTCTCTTCCTGTTTTTAATATTCTTTCATTGTTTAGTGTATTTGGTGTTTTGATTATTATGTGACAGTAGGAATTTCAGCTCTGGTCCAATCTGTTTGGAGTTCTGTAGGCTTCTTGTATGTTCATAGGTTTCTCTTTCTTAAGGGTGGGAAGTTTTCATCTATAAGTTTGTTGAAGATATTTACTGGGCCTTTAAGATATAAATCCTTGCTTTCTTCTATACCTATAATCCTTAGGTTTGGACTTCTCATTGTCTCCTGGATTTCCTGGATGTTTTGGGTTGCAACCTTTTTGCATTTTGCATTTTCTTTGACTGTTGAATCAATGTTTTCTATGGAATTTTCAGCATTCAAGTATCTTTCTTCTATCTCTTGTATTCTGTTGATGCTTGCATCTATGACTCCTGAATTCTTTCTAAGGTTTTCTATCTTCAGACATGTCTCACTCTGCGATTACTTTTTTGTTTCTTTTTCCATTTTTAGATCCTGGATAGTTTTGTTCAGTTCCTTCACTTGTTTGTTTGTTTTTTCCTGAAATTCTTTAAAGAATTTTTGTGTTTCCTCTTTAAGGGCTTCTACCTGTTGATCCATGCTCTCCCATGTTTCTTTTAGGGATTTTTGTGTTTCCTCTTTAAGGGCTTCTATCTGTTGACCCATGTTCTCCTGTATTTCTTTAAGGGTGTTGTTTATGTCCTTCTTGAAGTCCTCCATCAGCAATATGACATTTGATTTTAAATCTAGCTCTTGTTTTTCTGATGTGATGGAGTATCTGCTGTTGTGGTAGTACTTGGTTCTGATGGTGCAATGTTGCCTTGGTTTCTGTTGGTAATGATCTTGCATTTGCAGAGTCAGTGGAGGAAGGAGGGGTAGATGGGACTGAAGGGGAGTGGTGATCTCAAGGTTGCTCTGTAGTGAGTCCCAGAGCAGCTCTGGGCCTCTAGAGGTGGAGGTGGCCCTTACCAAAGGCCAGTTCTCTAGAAAGTACCAGGAAGTAGGATCCTCCCCATGTCAGAAGTGGCAGATATATTCTTTATTTTCATTTCAAATGATTACCATTTTCTTTGTCCCCCTCCACCCAAGCCAAAAGTACCACAAGCCATCTCCCCTTCCCCTGTTCTGCAATCAACCCCCTCCAAATTGCCTGTCCCAGTATTCCCCTATACTGCTCTCCAGGACCAGGTGTCCCTCCTCCCTTTGATGTGCAACAAGGCAACCCTCTGCTACCTATGCATCTGGAGCCATGGGTAACACCATGTGTACTATCAGGTTGATGATTTTGTCCCTGGAAGCTATGGGAGTACTGGGTGGCTCATATCATTATTCTTCCTATGGCGCTGAAAACATCTTCAGCTCCTTGGGTCCTATCTCTACCTCTCCCATTGGGGACCTTGTGCTCAGTTTAGTGTCTGGCTGAGAGTTTCCCCTTCTGTATTTGTCATGCACAAGCAGAGCCTCCCAGGTGACAGCTATATCTTGCTGCAGTCAGCCAATACTTGTGGGCATCAATAATAGTGTCTGGGTTTTGTAACTGTATATGGGATGGATCACCAGGTAGGGTAGTCTTTGGATAGTCTTTACCTCCGTCTCTGTTCCACACTTTGTTTCTGTATGCCCTTCTGTAGGTATTTTGTTTCCCCTTAAAAGAAACCCAGGATATCTAAAACTATTCTCAACAATAAAAGTACGTTTGGGGGAATCAAAATTCCTCACCACAAACAGTACTACAGAGCAATTGTGTTAAAAACTGCATGGTATTGGTACAGCAACAGGCAAGTAGATCAGTGGAATAGGATTGAAGACCCATAAATGAACCCACAGACTTATGGTCACTTGATCTTTGATTAAGGAGCCACAACCATCCAATGGAAAAAAGATAGCCTTTTTAACAAATGGTGCTGGTTCAACTGGAGGTCAACATGCAGAAGAATGCGAATTGACCCACTCTTATCTCCTTGCACTAAGATCAACTCCAAGTGGATCAAGGACCTCCACATAAAACCAGACACACTGAAACTATTAGAAAAGAAACTTGGGAAGACCCTGGAGGACATGGGCACAGGGGGAAAGTTCCTGAACAGAACACCAATAGCTTATGCTCTAAGATCAAGAATTAAGAAATGGGACCTCATAAAATTACAAAGTTTCTGTAAGGCAAAAGACACTGTCTGAAGGACAAAACGGCAACCATCAAAGTGGGAAAAAATCTTCACCAACCCCACATCCAACAGAGGGCTAATATCCAATATATACAAAGAACTCAAGAAGTTAGACCCCCAAAGAACCAAATAACCCTATCAAAAAATGGGGTACAGTGCTAAACAAAAATTTACACCAGAAGAAATTCGGATGGCCGAGAAACACCTTAAGAGATGTTCAACATCATTAGTCATCAGGGAAATGCAAATCAAAACAACCCTGAGATTCTATCTCACACCAGTCAGAATGGCTAAGATTAAAAATTCAGGAGACAACAGGTGCTGGCGAGGATGTAGAGAAAGAGGAACACTCTTCCACTGTTGGTGGGATTGCAAAATGGCAAAAACCGCTCTGGAAATCAGTTTGGCGGTTCCTCAGAAAATTGGGCATGTCACTTCCAGAGGACCCTGGCATACCACTCCTGGGCATATAACCAGAGGATTCCCCTGCATACAATAAAGACACATGCTCCACTATGTTCACAGCAGCCTTGTTTATAATAGCCAGAGTTGGAAGGAGCCCAGATATCCCTGAAAGGAGGAATGGATACAGAAAATGTGGTACATTTATACAATGTAATACTACTCAGGAATTAAAAATAATGAATTCATGCAATTTATAAGCAAATGGCTAGAGCTGGAAAATATCATCCTAAGCGAGTTAACCCAATCACAAAAGAATACACATGAAATGCAATCATTGATAAGTGGATATTAATGAGCCCAGAAGCCCTAAATACTCAAGGCACAATTAGCAAGTCAAATGATTCCCAAGAAGAAAGGAGAGGACCCTGGGCCTGAAAAGATTGGATCCAGTTTTGTAGATCCAGAACAGAGAAATTGTGGGGGTGCGGTGATTGGGGAATAGTTGGGGGGGAGAGGACTTATGGGACATATGGTGTGTGGGGGGACCTGGAAAGGGGAAAGCCTTTGGAATGTAAACAAAGAATATAGAAAATAAAATTAAAAAAAAAGAAACACCAGAGTATCCATACTTTATTCTTCCTTTTTCTTGGGCATCATTTGTTATGTGAATTGTGTCTTGTGTATTCTAAGCTTTGGGAGTAATATCTACTTATCAATGAGTGCATAACATGTATGTTCTTATGTGATTAGGGTACCTCTCAGGATGATATTCTTCTGTTCCACCCATTTGCCTAAGAATTTCATGAATTCATTTTTAATAGCTTACTAGTATTTCATTGTATAAATATACAACATTTTCTGTATCCATTCCTCCATTGAGGGACATTGGGGTTCTTTCTAGCTTCTGGCTATTATCAATAGGGCTGTTATGAATATAGTAGAGCATGTGTCCTAATTACATGCTAGGGAATCCTCTGGGTATATGGGCAGGAGTGGCATAACAGGGTTCTTCAGAAGTATCATGCACAGTATTCTGAAAAAGCACCAAACTGCTTTCCGGAGTGGTTGTACCATTTTGTAATCCCACCAGCAGAGGAGGAGTGTTCCTCTTTCCCCATACCCTTGCTAGCACCTCCTGTATCCTCAGATTTTGATCTTAGCCATTCTGACTGGTGTGAGGTAAAATCTCAGGGTTGTTTTGATTTGCATTTCCCTGATGACTAAGGATGTTGAACATTTCGTTAGCTGCTTCTTAGCTACTGGATAGTCCTCAGGTGAAAATTCGTTGTTTACCTCTACCCCATTTTTAATAGGGTTATTTGGCTCTCCAGAGTGTAACTTCTAGAGTTCTTTGAATATATTGAATATTTGCCCTTTGTCAGATGTAGAGTTGGTAAAGATCTTTTCCCAATGTGTTGGTTGCCATTTTGTCCTATTGGCAGTGTCCTTTGCCTTACAGAAACTTTGTAATGTTATGAGGTCCCAGTTGTCAATTCTCAATCTTAGAGCATAAGCTGTTGGTATTCTGTTCAGGAAAATTTCCCATGTGCCCAGGTGTTTAAGGCTCTTCCTTAGATTCTTTTCTATTAGACTGAGTGTTTCTTCTTTTCTGTGGAGTTCCTTGATCCACTTGGATTTGAGCTTAGTACAAGGAGATAAGAATGGATCAATTTGAATTCTTCTGCATGCTGACCTCCAGTTGAACCAGCATCATTTGTAGAAAAGGCTCTTTTTTCCACTGGATGGTTGTAAATCCTTTGTCAATGATCAAGTGACCATGGGTTTATGGGTTCATTTCTGGGTCTTCAATTCTATTCTATTGAACTACCTGCCTGTCACTGTACCAATACCATTCAGTTTTTAACACAATTGTTCTGTAGTACTGCTTGAGGTCGGGGGTGGAGAATGTCATGCTGAGTGAGGTGACCTGATCACAAATGACCACACATGGTAATCACTCACTGATAATCGGATATTAGCCCAGAAGCTCGGAATACCCAAGAAACAATTCACATAACAAATGATGCCCAAGAAGAATGTTAGATGGATGACAGCTGTAGATCCCCTCTCCCAAGAGGGAATCTGCTTTTTAAATTTTTATTTTTTATTTTTTTAATATTCCCTTTTAATAATCTTCGGCTATAACTGAAAACTTGAAATTCTTTACTTAGTGAATAAAGAAACCCAAGTCCCCTACAGTGCATCAGAAGGGATCTGAGTAAGGCTTTATTAATCACCCTCTGCTTCTGAGTGGGAATAAATTGTGAACATTTTAAAATGCTTCATCAAGCTCCACTTGTTGTGACTCCCCATCATGATGAACTTTAACCTTGATTGTGAGATGAAATAAATCTGTTCTTTATAAATTGCTTTTGTCACAATATTTTTTCACATCAATGGAAAGGAAACTAAAGCAGTGTCTTTCCAGTACTGGAGAGACAATAGGGAAACTCAAGCCAAGGAAGACTTGACTGGTTACTGTGTTTCTACAGTCTGTAGCCAGTTTCTGGTTGACAGATTCATCCTGCAGAGTTGTAGGGAGTCTGATGCTCTTCAAATATTTATACATGTTTTCTTATTAGGTTTTTTAAACCAAGACCTAGTGACTGTGTTAATAGATAGGTTCAAAACTTCTTTGTATTGTGATGTTCCGAGAAATTAAGTTCTTGACAAACATTTTGATTTTTTCTGGCAGATCCCAAACATCTTCAGGTTCCCCAGCTTGTCATTTCTTCCCTTGTCTCTTTTCCAACTCTTGACTTGGTGTCTTCCAAGGCAGAAACAATTGATTTATATAGATATTGTTTGGTCCTTACAGTAGAGTAAGGTCAAAATCCCAGAAAACATACACTCTTCATGTCACACGAAGTAGCTTTACTTACCTGATTGAAACATAACTGATGAGAAACAAGAAGGTACACTCATCGAGTACAGAGTACACAACATAGGGGCATTTATGCATGTTAAGAAGTTAAAGGTATACATAAAAGACAAATACAAATCAAGAAATTTTAGCGAAATGATTATATTTGTTAAAATTAACCAAATTTATGAATTGAGGGCTGGTATCAACTGAAAGGAATCAAAGCTATATACATTTGTAAACAGATGAAAATGCTATGTGAATAATTTTTTAAATATTATAAAGTAAGCCATTTGATACAGTTTTCTAGAGAGCATGAATGAAAAAGTCAAAATACATTGAGTAAAATTTGGATTATTTCAAAGAGCAGAAAATAAATAAAACTATTAAGCAGATACATTTTCTATGAGTAGAGTAACAAGAAAAAGAATCTTATCTTCAAATATCTTGAAACCAAACAGTGAAATGGGTTAATTACTGAATGACAGCTGTTTCTTGAATCAATTCCTTTCCCCACCTTCACCAATCATCACTTTGATTTTTACAGTCCTCAAGTGTTTAGCAGGTGGTTTCCTAAGGATGCTTATCAACAAGCAGTTCTTCATGAAATGCTTCGTGTAATGGCTTCCTAATATTTCTAATTGCTCCCATCTTCAATCTAGTCTTTACATTGTTTTAGATACAAAAGAAACATTCTGAAAAATCCTTCAGCAGTTTTCTGTGATTTTGAAGAGCACACAAAATTCTTTGTATAGAGATTATCAAGCTACATGAAGAAAACGAATCCTTTGTCTCAAACTTAACTTTTTCCAGTTCAGTTACACACTAGGCAGCCTCTACAGAAAGTAACTCTTCCTGAAAACCATGCATTAGCTCACTTTATGTTCTAAGAATGTTTATTAGCGGGAAACACTGCCTAAAATGCTTTTTCCTCGTGAGTATAAACCTTTTTAATGCTTTGCAGTTGAGTGTGTGTTATATTTTTTGGTGCTCAGGTTCCTAAACCAGCTTCTGTGCCTTTGTGTTATAACATCAACACAACAGATACTTTAGATTTACATAGCTCAGACATTGTAATGAAACCCAGTTCAGTGTTATATTTTTTTAATTTCTCTTCCATAAGAGAAGTTTATTTGTGAGGCACTGACTTGTTTAAAAGTAGAAAGATGAATACTATTTCCTACTATGCTGTATTACATAAAAATATTTGAAATGCTTTTGAAAAGAAACAAAAATCAATGATTAACATATGAACTGCATACAAATGTAAAAAAAAAGCAAAGTTGTATATGTACACATATATTCTGAAATTCTAACAGAATTAAGATATCAGACAGAATGTATATGATGGCAAACACGAATCACAAGAGAAATGTTTCTTAGGAAGCAAGCCTATTTAAATAATCTATGAAGAAAATAACAGCAATAATTTATTAATCATAAAATTTAAAAATATTTATAAAATTTAAAATTATGACCTTTTAAAATTTTTACCTTTTGTAAATTGCCTAAAACTGGTATAGTGATCTTCAGTCTGCTGATATGCTCTATTTTTTTCCTTTGTTTTATTGGATATATTCTTTATTTACATTTCATTTAATTGCTTACATAGGTAGTATGTTTCTCTGTGGCTTTCTATTTTCATTTTTACATTGCATAATCCAGTACTATCAGTACTGTTTATTATGAACAATATGCTAAGATTTCCCACTGTGTCTACAACACAATCAAAACCTCATAGATTATGCCAATATTAATGAAGGACTCTGAAGATTTTATACTAGTATCAGATACTATATTTTCCATATTGAAAAATCAAATAAATTGTCAAAAACAATGGAATAATTTAAAGTCTCTATTAATAGCTTAATAGTAGACACACCAACCTTGCAAACAAAATGGAACTATTTTCAAAATTCTTTTTTATAATGGTGATAAAACTATACCTCTGAAATAAAATGCTCCATAAATATGTTTAAAATCAGTTGAAAGAAATTATTATAAATACAATTATTTTGTTTCATACATTAATATTGTAGTCTATTAAAATTTTATATAGTATAATCTACATGATTATTCTTTCTGTAATTACCTCCTCATTAATTAAGACCTTTGTCAAGATATTGAATCACTACAGTGAATTTTAATGATTTAACAATAGGTAGAGCTGCACAAGCTTTAATTATGACCCACTTGTTGAAAATAGTAAATGAAGGTCATTATTTGTCTGTCAGTGAATAGAGTTTGAAGAGACCTAATTGATGGGGGTATATACACACTGAATTGACCTGATAAGTATTTTCATTGATCAAGATGGATTTAATTTCAAAACAGTGAAACAGTGATTCCCATGTAATTTGCTAATGACAGTTGCTATTGTAGAAGTGTGAGTAGGAAGTCACAGCATCACATATAGTCCTTGAAATGCAAGCATTCAGTTTGAAGGTTTTAAGCAAATAATATATGGAGACAAAATTCTGATCAGTGTAATAGAAGCTGAATAAGATTAAGGAGTTGTAAGACAGGAGCTGCTTCCAATCTAACAATGCAAGGATAGAATGGCTAAAATATATGGAAGTGCCAATGAATGGCTTTGGGTAAACTGAGGCAGGCAACCACTGGGAGTCAGTGATTAAAACTGCCAATAGTAATGGACTTTGACCCCTACAGAGACTGCTGCCAAATTAGAGAAGTTACTCAGCAATCTTTTTTTTTGAGGGAACAAAGCTTAAATTATTGGGGGTGACATTCCCTGGGGCCAGTGGAAAAGCTATGACTTCTT
This sequence comes from Apodemus agrarius, assembly GCA_964023405.1. NCBI lineage: Eukaryota > Metazoa > Chordata > Mammalia > Rodentia > Muridae > Apodemus > Apodemus agrarius. The sequence continues at coordinate 89,050,069 of OZ030006.1, read as the reverse complement.
TTAACTCCCTGGGGCCAGCAAGAAAGGGAAGGGAAGAGAAAATTCATACATACACACTCACACCCACACACATACAAACACACACACACACACACACAGACACACACACAGGTGCATGCTTTGTGGATGAAACAAAATGTAGAATACAATAACTTCATACACACAAACATACCTGTATACACATATAAATGCATATTGGCCTACAGACAGATATATATAGTTCATACATAAAAATGGTTCCAGCAAAGCTTGAGCAAGCAGGTTCCCAGCATTTTGCAGACACATAGTTGATGGGTGGAAGGAATGCTGTCTCAACCCCAGTCACACAAATCTTACACATATACATACACATCGCTGATGGATGGGAGAATGTTCCAGCACACTCTCACACAAAAGTTGCACATATACACATATACACATAGTTGATGGATGGCAGGACCAATTTTCCAATTCCCCATTCATACAAACATTACACATATGCATGCATCCACACCACTGATGGAACGAAGGAGTGATGTCTTGCCCCCTTTCATACAAATTTCACACATATACATAAATACACAAAGTTGACAGATAGATGGAACAATGTTCCAACCACCACACCTTATTATTTCTTCTATAGCTTTTATAACCCAGCAAAATCGTTCTTTCAAACAGTATAAAATTACAATGTGATTATGGTTTGGTTTTCTTCTGGTGAACCAGAAGGAAAAAAAATGTATTCCCCATCATATTTTCAAGAAATACATTACTTTGTATAGGTAAGGAAAACAAATGATTCCCAAAAACCCATGTACATTTGTAACTAAGCAACTTGTTTTAGATTAACAAAGTGTTAGCAAGCAGAGTAGTTTTCTCAGCCAGTTTTTCTTACTAGCAGGCAGCAATTTGCAGTTACAAAGAAATGAGTAATTATGCTTTATTATTTGTCTTTAAATGTAGTGCTGTAAGACTCTGAAAAGAGTGGTAAATATAAACTTTCATATGAAAAGCAGTCATAGCTACCTTAAATCCTCAGAATAAATATCTACACATCAGCAATTCTTAGGAAATCATATCAGGAAGCCAAAGGCAAAAATGGGCATAAGAAATCAATCATCACCAGTTCAGCCTCCGTGAGAGGCACGTCAGCCCCTGCTGCCATTGTTCTCGCTCCTGACCACAAAATGTCACTAGCTTAAGTAATAAGAGTGTGCCTTTTTGAACTTCAAATTGTTCCCTAAGATTTTCCACATCAGAGCCAGTAGGAAAAAACATCTCAACCTAGTGTCACTAACAATTTTATTTTTCCAAATGTTTTCTAAGTGTAATGGTCATTGCTGACAATCTATGTCTTAAAGTTTTTTCCTAGGGTGGTGATTGAATCATTAATCTACTCCAGCAGCAGGGCTTGAAAGAGATCAAGCATTGTTATTTTGAGTATCAGAAATACTGCCCAGCGAGGGACTGGAAAACCCCTTAACACTGTTAAGTAATTCTTAGATTAAGAGGGATGTGAGGGCAGCAAGCAGAGCAAAACTCCATCACAGTCCTCAGCGCCATGCCTCACAGAGGCTCACCCATGTGGCAGTGGTAACCTATGGGTCACATGCCATGAGCTCTAATGCCATTTGCAATATCTCCTTCATGGCCATTAGCAGGTAAAAAACTAAAAGGACTAAAAGTATGGATAGATATAAATGTGATTTCTTAAAGATGATTCTAAATTCATAATTTTAACATATTATAATATTATAATTTTATTATTTAAAATATGTCTTAAACTTTCATAAACTCTCTGCTCTATATTTTGTGTCATTTTTAGAGCATGCTGCATGAACTCTTTAACACTGACATGATAATGAAATTTAATCTCTGTATACTATATTTCAGTTATTTAGGTGGATACTTTCTCTATGAATGTTTATTTTGCTCCATATTTCATAATTTTGATTTTTATTCTCTTTTTAAAAATTTGATAAATGTATATTACCTATAATCCTTTTTCTTCCTATTTCATATTGTGTTGAACTTACAATACTCACATTAATATTTTATTTGTACTAAATAAAAGTATATTGTTTAACCAGTATATGGGCATAAAGAAAATATAGCCATTATTATTTCATATAATAATAGATATGTTTTCAGATAATAATAGAAATGTTATTTCAAATACTAATAGATAAGTTTTCTATAGGCATCCACGGTTATTTTTAAAATCTGGCATGATTTTCCTCTTTGAAAAGAGGGAATGAACTTCTTCATGATATGAAGACCAATCAGGCTAGAATGGATTGTGTTATGAGAAACTTAGCCTCATTGAAAGAAGATGCTTTAGAGGATGTGCACGATTTATTAGGTTTAATAGGAAAATAAAACTCAAGAAAAAAAGTGACTTATAAAAGATATACATTGGAAAGCCTGTATTTTCAAGTTGGGATATTAGTTATTTGAAATTTGCCTTTCATAATATAAATTATGAGCTTGAAGAAAGGCAATGTTGGAGATATGGGCACATTGGCTTTGATCTGTGTCAAGTACTGGTATTTTCAGACAACATTAAGAATGGTAATTAAAGGAACATTTGGGAGAAATCATTCTGGGCACTTCATATTCCTCACTTGTAGAACTTAGACATTTGTATGACAGCGATATCAATGATTTTCACACTTATATTTATTTTATGTATGAGTGTTGAAAGAACTTCATTAATTATCCTATCTGTAATAACAGTGTGTGTTAAATAGAAAGAACAAATAAAGCATGGTCTTTGAAGCTCATAAAATTTGGTTTGAGTCTCTTAGTATATGTTGGGAGAAGGTTTACTATATAGCTCATGTAATTGTAAATTCATGGTTTTCATTTCTTGGCCTCCTGAGAGCTAGATTACAGTCATGAGGAAACACATATATGTTAAAGAAATGAATTTAGGCCTGTGGTTCTCAATCTTTCTAATGCTGGGACCCTTTAATATATTTCTTCATTTTGTAGTGGCCCCAAACATACTTACTATGTCACAACTGTAATTTTGCTACTATTTTTAAACATAACATAAATATCTCATATGAGAGTATCTGATATGTGGCCTTTATGGAAGGATTGGTTGAACAACATGGGGCATATAACTTATAGACTCAGAACCCCCTACCTTAGGTATTTGTAGATATGTAATGAATTCTTATTGGGATATCTTGCTTATTAGGAAGTATTTAGCCCACTTTGTGAGGGACTTTATAATGAGAATGGCACAAGGTTTGAACCTAAAGAATTAGCAGTACTCCAAGTTTACCTCACCTATGCTACATGCTTTATTCTATAACTGTAAAGCATAAGAATTTTTAAGATAATATAAAGATTCAGGGTTGTAATACATATGAAGACCCTCAAAATTCCAGTGATCAACTGCACTTCAAAATTAAGAGAATTATTAATAACATTAACAACAACAACATGTATTAATTTCAGAAATCTCCCTTGGTATTATGAGCCTTTGAATGTTTTTAAATCAAGCTCAAACACATGAGAGAAAAAAACTGAAGAATACTATAAAGACTAATAAATATATACATATATGTATAAACATTCTGTGATCAGAATTGTAATTACTGTTATAATAATTAGTTGAAGAAATTAGTTAGTGAGGAGAAAATGTGTATTCAATTTTGTTATCCCTTACATAACAAGCAGAAAACCTTGGATGGACCTAAAGTCCAATAAGTAACAGGAAAAATGAAAATGCAAAAAAAAAGGAAGATAACATGTTATTTTATTTTGAAACAACTATCCTTGGCCAAAAAGATTAATTGCAAGACTACTGAGCGATCAATACTAACAGCCCAAGGCTGAAAAAAATAGTTATTGGACAGAACTCCCTGGTGAGAAATTCTTTAGGTATGGTTTAAGGGCTTTCTTACAAAGTTGTGGTTTGTGTTATAGCTCTAGCTCTGAGGCATATGTGAAAGAGTTTTCCTGTTGAACGCACAGCTTTGTTTTATTATTTTATTTTTAAATATTTTATATATTTTTGTGTTTTGACAACTCCACACATGCATATAATTTAGCCTTATCCCCTCTACAGTCTCTTACCTCCCTCCCCATAATCCCTATCATTCTCCTGCTCAGAAATGGTCCCTGAGCCTTTAAAGGAAATGATGCTACCATAGTCTCTTTAGGACTGAACACTCTTCTACCATTTAGTCTCAGTACTTTCTAGAGCCATGAGTCTGCATCTACCACTCTTCAATGGACAGAGAGGCTTCTTTAATTTAAGGCTGAGAGTAGTAACACTGGTTCATGCTTATAACATTAATACAGAGAAGGAAGCTTGTTGCTAGTTCAATTGACCTGAATAACAGCATTCAGGCTCCTTCCCCCAATGACCTACTGTTACTTCAGCATGGGATTTGACTAGGTTTGCAGTAATGGATGCAAATCTGGCCAGAGAGCAGTGCATTATCTGCAAAAAAAACAGTTGTACCACTGTTGAACAAGTGGAAACATATTGCTAGGTGAGTTGTTCTTACACTTTATAGGGTTCACAAATGGTTTGACTATAGATGTTATTTCTTTACCAACAGTCTACACAGTACCTCCTGAGGCTGTGAAAACAAGCCAGCATAGAGGAATTCTCAAGCTGTTTCTGCTTTATTTCTCTATAGTGTCCAGGAAAGGCATGTTCACTCTTTAGCAAGAGAATTTTAACATTTGGTTTTATGAACAAAAAAGCCATGGTAAGAGCCTGTATTTCTGGTGGATGTGTGGGTGAGTCTACTGGGCTTCCCTGTGCACCAAGTATTTAGGAGGTTCCAGTTCCAGTGACTGGAGGCTATGCTTAATAACACATAATTTGTAGGAGCAGCTTTCTCTAGGCACTAAGGTTATCTCCTGCCAAATACTTCTTTTGAATAAAATATAACTTTTAATATGTTTGCACATAAATACATTTTCATACAGAATTTATATGTCACTCATTTTGATTAAGTTACCCTCTTGCCTTCTTGACTCACTTATCTTCTGCCATCTTCATGCCTAATTTTTAGACACCAAGTATTCCTTCTCTCTAGCTCCATATATTCTACTGCTGCTCTCTTCCTTAACTGAACCAAATCCCAATAGTCCTGCTATAGCTATATTGGAGATTCTTATGGCTTAATGACTACTAGTTTTTATTTTATGGCAAAACTTGGATATATAAGTGTTTAGAATTGTGATGTTCTCTAGACTGTGTGTTCCCTTGATCAAAATGAATGACCTTCTTTGTCTCTTTGAATTAGCTTTGGTTTTAAACTTATTGTGTGAAAGATTAGGAGAGCAATATTTGTTCCTCCTTATTACATTTGCTTAGAATATTTTCCTTCATCCTTTCACTTCATGGTAGTATCTATCATTGAAGGTGAAATGTTTACCTTACAGCAACAAAACATGAGTACTGTTTCCTAGTCCAGTCAGTGAAGATGTGTTTTGATTGGTGAATTTAGGCCATCTGAATGGAGATGAGTTGCTGGCAGATGACTTATTATCTGTCTGGTTCTATTGTCTCTAAAGAAAGTCTCAAGAAGGGAAGATTCTAGGCTGAGCATCTCAGGATGTATCCAAGATGGAGGTGAAAGATTGATTCTTTCATAGGATTTGCCTTGTTGTCTAAGTGGTCATAAGGATCCCATGACAGAGTGGATAAAATTTAGAATAAAAGCAGTCAAAATTCTTATCATGTGCTGACTTTATGGGTGTGGTACATTCTGGAGTACCTATGGCCCACTCACCACTCAGTACTGATAAAACAGATGAGGTGTTGAAAAGAGAATAGGGGGTAAAGGAGAAAGCTCTCTTCGTTGCATATTCTCTGCAAAAGGCAAATGAGGTATTGGGTGGCATAGGAAATAAAGAGAGGGATCGTGGCATAGGGTCCTTATAAAAGTTAGGTAAAGTGATACATGGCTTACAAGAAACTTGTTCACATATATTCTATGAAATAAGTAGTTACTTTTTCCCATGTTTTGCATGTTATTAAAATATTAAAATCTTTGAATTTTGGGTTCAGTAGTTAATGACACAGTTTTCTGTGTATCTTTAAAAGAACTTCCAGTTGAATTTCTTGATTTCTTATTATGTAAAGATATCATATATTTAATTAGACTATCATTGATTATCAACCATATTTTAAAATATCATACCTCCAAGCCCAGTTGAGCTCATACATTCTGTACTTTAGCCTGGTCCCATCTGAATTTTCATCTGACTGTATCTTCCTTGCATCCTCTTTAACACACATATCTACCCTAGTGCCCATAAAAATGTTTCCAGTCAAGAAGACTTGAAAGACCTAACTTTACCATGTCAAAACTCTAATATTGTGGCTAAAACCAGTGTACCAACAAACCTTCTTGTCCACATCAGATACACAGAGAGCAAAATAGGCCCATAAGACCAGGTATCATAGCAATAACAAACAAAATGCAAAGCAAAGACAATATATTCACTGTATTATCTACCATTTATACAGAAATATTCTTCGGTATTACCTTGATGAACCTCAGGACATAAAATAATAAAAAAAAACCCTCAAAAATATACTCAATGAGTTTAAATAAAACATAAATAAGCAGCTCGACCAACATTTAAGAAAGAGAACTACAGGCCAATTTCTCTTATGAATATCGATGCAAAAATACTAAACAAAATACTTGCCAACCGAATCCAAGAACACATCAAAATGATCATTTACCATGATCAAGTTGGCTTCATCCCAGGGATGCAGGGATGGTTCAATATACGGAAATCCATCACTGTAATCCACTACATAAACAAACTCAAAGAAAAAAAACCACATGGTCATCTCATTGGATGCTGAAAAAGCATTTGACAAATTTGAGCATCCTTTCATGTTAAAGGTCTTAGAAAGAGCAGGAATTCAAGGCCTATATCTAAACATAGTAAAAGCAATATACAGCAGACCAGTAGCCAACATCAAGGTAAATGGAGAAAAACTTGAAGCAATCCCACTAAAATCAGGGAGTAGACAAGGCTGTCCCCTCTCACCATATCTCTTCAATATAGTACTTGAGGTACTAGCTAGAGCAATTCAACAACAGAGGGATGTCAAAGGGATACAAATCGGAAAGGAAGAAGTCAAACTATCACTATTTGCAGATGATATGATAGTATACTTAAGTGACCCAAAAACCTCCACCAGAGAACTCCTGCAACTGATAAACAACTTCAGCAATGTGGCTGGCTATAAAATCAACTCAAACAAATCAGTAGCCTTCCTATATGCGAAGGATAAGCAGGCCGAGAAAGAAATTCGGGAAATGACACCCTTCACAATAGCCACAAATGATATAAATTATCTTGGAGTGATGCTAACCAAACATGTGAAAGATTTATATGACAAAAACTTCAGGTCTCTGAAGAGGGAAATTGAAGAAGACATCAGAAAATGGGAAAATCTTCCATGCTCGTGGGTTGGCAGGACTAATATAGTCAAAATGGCAATCTTGCCCAAAGCAATAAAGAGATTCAACGCAATCCCCATCAAAATCCCAACTCAGTTCTTCATAGAGTTAGAAAGAGCAATTCTCAAATTCATCTAGAATAAAAAAAAAAGAAACAAGGATAGCTAAAACTATCATCAACAGCAAAAGAACTTCTGGGGGAATCAATATCCCGGACCTCAAGCAATATTACAGAGCAGTAGTATTAAAAACTGCATGGTATTGGTTCAGTGACAGGGAGGCAGATCAATGGAATAGGATTGAAGACCCAGAATTGAACCCAGACATCTATGGCCAATTGATCTTCGACAAAGGAGCTGAAAACATCCAGTGGAAAAAAAGATAGCCTTTTCAACAGATGGTGCTGGCTCAACTGGAGGTCAACATGCAGAAGAATGAGAATTGATCCACTCTTATCTGCTTGCACTAAACTCAACTCCAAGTGGATCAAGGACCTCCACATAAAACCAGACACACTAAAACTAATAGAAAATAAACTGGGGAAGACCCTTGAGGACATTGGCTCAGGAGAAAAAATTCCTGAACAGAATACCAATTGCTTATGCTCTAAGAGCAAGAATAGAACAGTTGGGGGGGGGGGAGAGGAACTATGGGAACTATGGTGGGTGGGAACTGGGAAAGGGGAAAGCCTTTGGAATGTAAACATAGAATATAGAAAATAAAATAAAAAATTAAAAAAAAATGGGACCTCATAAAATTATAAAGTTTCTGTAAGGCAAAAGACACTGTCAAAAGGATAAATCAGCAACCAACAAATTTGGAAAAAATCTTCACCAAACCCACATCTGACAGAGGGCTAATTTCCAATGTATACAAAGAACTCAAGAGGTTAGACCCCAGAAAACCAAATAACCCTATCCAAAAATGGGGTACAGAGCTAAACAGAGACTTTTCACCTGAAGAAATTCGGATGGCTGAGAAACACCTTAAAAAATGTTCAACATCATTAGTCATTAGGGAAATGCAAATTAAAACAACCCTGAGATTTCACCTCACACCAGTCAGAATGGCTAAGATCAAAAACTCAGAAGACATCAGGTGTTGGCGAGGATGTGGAGAAAGAGGAACACTCCTCCAGTGCTAGTGGGAATGCAAGCTGGTACAACCACTCTGGAAATCAGTATGGCGGTTCCTCAGAAAACTGGACGTGATACTTCCGGAGGACCCAGCCATACCACTCCTGGGAATATACCCAGAAGATTCACCAGCATGCAATAAGGATACATGCTCCACTATGTTCATAGCAGCCTTATATATAATAGCCAGAAGCTGGAAAGAACCCAGATGTCCTTCAACAGAGGAATGGATACAAAAAAATGTGGTATATATACACAATGGAGTACTATTCAGCCATTAGAAACAATGAATTCATGAAATTCTTAGAGAAATGGATGGAGCTGGAGAACGTCATACTAAGTGAGGTGACCCAGTCTCAAAAGAATACCCATGGTATACAGTCACTGATAAGTGGATATTAGCCTAGAAGCTTGGAACACCAAAGACACAAATCACATATCAAGTGATGTCTCACAAGAAGAAAGGAGTGGAAACTGGTGCTAGAATGGACCAAAACTTCATTGTGGGGGAGTACAAGAACAGTGAGGAGGGAGGGGTGGATGAGGGAGCAGGGGAAGGCAAAAGGGCATGTGGGACCTTTGGGGGTGGGGAAACCAGAAAAAGGGAAATGAATTGTAAATATAGAATATATCCAATTAAAAAAATACAGTGGAAAAATGAAAAAAAGAATTAAAAGGTCACATATTATAAATTAAATGAACATTGTTTTAGGGGATTCATCAAAGAAGAAGAAGAAGAAGAAGAAGAAGAAGAAGAAGAAGAAGAAGAAGAAGAAGAAGAAGAAGAAGAAGAAGAAGGAAGGAGAGGGCCCTTGTCCTGGAAAGGCTTGATGTAGCAATGTAGGGGATTACCAGAACAGAGAAGTGGGAGGGGGTTGATTGGGGAATGGGCCAGGGGAAGAGGGCTTATGTGATTTTGGGGAGGGAGGAACTGGGAAAGGGGAAATCATTTGGAATGTAAACAAAGAATATAGAAAATAAAAATAAATAAATAAAAGAACAGATGCAACACACAAATAAATAGATAGATAGATAAATAAATAAATAAATAAATAAATAAATAAATAAAGTCTTAAAAAGATCAGGAATTCAATGCCTATTAAAGCATATTATTTAATAAGCATATTAAAATCAATATACACCAAAAAAGTAGCCATCACCAAACTAAATGGAGAGAAACTTGAAGCAATCCCACTGAAATCAGGGACTAGACAAGGCTCTCGGCTCTCTCTCTTTACCTGTTCAATACAGTACTCAAAGTCCTTGCAGAGAAATTAGACAACAAAAGGATGTTAAAGGGATTAAAATTGGAAAGGAAGAAGTCAAAGCACCACTATTTGCAGATAATATGATAGTATACTTAAGTGACCCCTAAAATTTCACCAAAATAACTCTTAAACCTGATAAACAACTTCATCAAAGTGGCTGAACATAAACTTACCTCAAACAAATGTGTAGTCTTCCTATACTCAAAGGAAAAAGAGGCTGAGAAAGAAATTAGGGAAATGACACCCTTCAGAATATTCACAAACAATATAAAATATCTTGGTGTGATTCTAACTAAGCAAGTGAAAAATCTGTATGACAAGAACTTCAAATCTCTGAAGAAAAAAATTGAAGATTTCAGAAGATGGAAAGATCTCCCATGTTCATGGATTGCCAGGGTTAATATAGCAAAAATGGCCATCTTGCCTAAAGCAATCTAAATATTCAATGCAATCCCCATCAAAATTCCAACTTCGTAGAGATAGAAACAACAATTTACAAGTTTATCTGGAATAACAAAACATCCAGGATAGTGAACACTATTCTCAACAATAAAAGAACTTCTAGTGTAATCACTTCAAGCTCTACTACAGAGCAATAGTGATCAAAACTCTATGGTATTGGTACAGAGACAGGCAGGAAGATTAATGGAATAGAATTGAAGACCCAGATATGAACCCACATGCTTGATCTTTGGCTAAGAAGTTAAAACCATCCAGTGGAACAAAAGACAGCATTTTCAACAAATGGCGCTGGGTCATCTGGCAGTCAACTTGTAGAAGGATGCAAATTGATCCATTCTTATCTCCCTGTACAAAGCTCAAGTCCAAGTGGATAAAGGACCTCCGCACAAAACCAGATACCCTGAATCTAATAGAAGAGAATGTGTGGAAGAACCTGGAGCACATAGGCACAGGGGAAATTTTTCCCAACAGCATATGCTCTAAGATCAAGAATTGACAAATGGAACCTCATGAAATTGCAAAGCTTCTGTAAGGCAAAGGACAGTGTTAGTAGGAAAAAATGTCAACCAACAGATTGTGAAAAGATCTTTACCAATCCTACATCCAATAGAGGGCTAATATCCAATATATACAAAAAACTCAATAAGTTAGACTCCAGAGAACCAAATAAACCTATCAAAAATGGGGTACAGTGAATTCTTAACTGAGGAATTCCAGAAGGCTGAGAAACACCTAAAGCAATATTCAATTTCTTAATCATCAGGGAAATGCAAATCAAAACAACCCTGAGATTCCACCTCACACCTGTCAGAATGGCTAAGGTCAGAAACTCAGGGGACAGCAAATGTTGGAGACGATATGGAGAAAGAGACACCCTCTTCCATTGCTGGTGGGATTGCAAGCTGGTAAAACCACTCTGGAAGTCAGTTTGGTAGTTCTTCAGAAAATTGGATATAGCACTACCTGAGGACCCAGCTCTAACACTTCTGGGCATATATCCAGAAGTTACTCCAACATGTAATAAGGACACATGCTGCACTCTGTTCATAGAAGCTTTATTTATAATAGTCTGAAACTGGAAAGAATCCAGATGTCCCTTAACAGAGGAATGGATACAGAAAATGTGGTCCATTTATACAATGGAGTATTAATAAGCTATTAAAAACAGTGAATTGATGAAATTATTAGGCAAGGGAATGGAGCTAGAAACTATCATCCTGAGTGAGATTACCTAATCGCAAAAGAACATACACAGTATGCATTCACTAATAAGTGGATATTATCCCAAAAGCTCTGAACACCCAAGATACAATTCAGGAAGACAAAAGTTTGGATGCTTTGATCCATAGTAGAAAGTGGATCAAAGTACACAAGGCTCACAGCCAACCAATAGAATGAACATAGGGTCCCCAATGGAGCAGCTAGGCAAAGAACCGAAGGAGCTGAAGAGGTTTTCAGACCTGCAGGAGAAACCATATGTACCAAATACCCCCAGAGCTTCTACGGACTAAATGACCAACCAAAAAGTACACATGGAGGGACCCATGGCTCCAGCTACATATGTAGCAGAAGATGACCATTTCAGACATCAAGGAGAGGAGACACCATTGGTGCTGTGAAGGTTTGATTTCCCAGAATAGGGGAAGGCAAGTCGGGAAATTAGGGTGTGGGGGATGTGCAGGGGAAGGGGGATGGAATAGGGAATTTTCAGTGGGATAATGAGGGAAGAGGATACCATTTGAAATGTAAATGAAGCAAATATCTAATAAAAATAAAACAAAAAGAAAAGGTTTTCAGCTCCACAAGAGAAATTTCTAACCACGAATACATGTAATCAGAGAGAAAATTATCTATAATGCATCATAGTCAAGAAGATAAAAATATGAAGTCAAGAAATGGTCTAAAGTCTTCTGAATATAATGTGAACTCCTATAGAAAATGGGGCTATCAGAATGACTTCAGACCCTTCATAGGCAGCTCAAAATGCCAGAAATGCACAGGTTCAAATATTTCAGCTCTGCAGGTAAATGTTTGCAATATAAGGATGTTGTATGCAGAGTTCTCTCTAACCCTAACCCTAACACTCTAACAGATGTTATCTTGTGCTTGCAGACAGGGGCCTAGCATGGTTGTCCTATGAAAAATTCTGTCAGCAGTTGAGTGAGACAGAGGCAGATACTTAACAGCTGAGCATTACACTGAGGTCAGGAACTCCTATGGAAGAGTTAGGAGAAGGAGCTGAAAGGAATGGCAACTCCATAGGATGACCAATAGTATCAACAAATCCAGTATTCTGTGATCTCCCAGAATGTTTGCCTCCAACCAAAGAGTGTACAAGGAGTGGACCATAACCTCTGGCACATAAGTAGTGGAGGATTTCCTTATCTGGCATCAGTAGAGGAGAATATGTTTTAATCCTGTAGAGAGTTGATGCCCAGGGAAGGTGATCTGGGGATGAGTGAGAGGTTGAATTGGTGAGTTGCAGAGTGGGGAGCCTCTCAGAGACAAAGGGGAGGGGGAATGGTGTGTAAAACTCTTGGAGGGCATTCTGGAAGAGGACCAAGGTTTGGAATGTAAATGAATGTGAATAAATGAAGCAAGAAAAAAATTAAAAATGATAATGGAGATAAAAGGAAAGAAAGAAAGAAAGAAAGAAAGAAAGAAAGAAAGAAAAAAGAGAAAGAAAGAAAAGAAAGAAACAAAAGGAAGAAAGAAAGAAAAGAAGGAGGGAAGGAAGGAAGGAAGGAAGGAAGGAAGGAAGGAAGAAAAGAAAAAAATCAAAGAAAAAAAGAAAGGAGGAAAAGAGATAGAAAAAAATACCTGAGGAAAAACTACCAAAAATGGTGAAAATTCACAAAAGGAACTGGAATACTGGTAAAACACATGATCTTATAGAGTTTAAAAAATGAACAGTATCTTTTGAGGCTTGCTTTGTGAGCAACCATATGGGCAATTTTGGAGAAGGGTCCATGAGATGCTTAAAAGAAGATGTAAGGGTGAAATATTCTGTAGATGTCTGTCAGATCCATTTGATTCACAGTGCCTATTAATTTCATTGTTTCTCTGTTTAGTATTTGTCTCGATGTCCCGTCAATTGATGAGAGGGGCATGATGAAATCTCCCACTATTATTGTGTGGGGTTCTAAGTGTGACTTAACCTATAGTAATGTTTCTTTTATAAATTTGGGTATCCTTGTGTTTTAGGCATAGATGTTCAGAATTGAAATATCATCTGGTAGATTTTTCTTTTGATAAGTGTGCAGTGCCTTTCCCTATCTCTTTGATTAATTTTGGTTGAAAGTTTATTTTCTTAGATATTATGATGATTATTCCAGCTTGATTCTTGGGTTCTTTTGAATGGAAACTTTTTTCTATCCTTTTACTCTTAGTAATTTCTATTGTTATGGCTGAGGTGTGTTTCTTGCATGCTGCAGAATAATTGATGCTGCTTTTGCATCCATTCTTTTAGCCTGGGTGCTTTATTGGGGAATGGAGTCCATTGAGAGAAATTTAATAAGAGTTTGTAATGATGGTGATGTGTGTGTGTGTGTGTGTGTGTGTGTGTGTGTGTGTGTGTGTGTGTGTGGTGTGTGTGTGTGTGTGTGTGTGTGGGTGGGTGTGTGGTGTGTGTATGGGTGTGTGTGTGTGGTGTGTATGTGTGTGTGTGTGTGTGTGTGTGAGAGAGAGAGAGAGAGAGAGAGAGAGAGAGACAGAGAGACAGAGAGAGAGACAGAGAGACAGAGAGAGAGAGAGAGAGACAGACAGACAGACAGACAGACAGAGACAGAGAGAGACAGAAGGAGAGATTTCCTGCCTTCTAAGCATCTCAGAGATTCTTCTTCAAAATTGACCATATAGTTGGTTAAGAGAGCAAGCATCAACAGACATAGAAAACTGAAATAATGCCTTGTATCTTATCAGATCACAGTGAATTAAATCTGGACTTTAATAACAACAGAAACACTGGAAATCCTACAAATTATTGGAAATTGAACAACACTATTCACAATAATCACTGGGTCAGGGAAGAAATAAAAATAGCAATAAAAAACTTTCTAGAATTCAATGAAAATTAAGGCAGACCATTCTCATATTTATTATGAAAGGAGTCCTAAGAGGAAGGATTATAGAACTAAGTGCCTTCTCCATAAAAAAATTAGAAAGTTCATTTATTTTTAGATTTTTTTATTAGATATATTTGTTTTTTACATTTCAAATGTTGTCCCCTTTCCTGGTTTTCCAACCTAAAATCTCCTAACCCATTCTCCCCACCCCCTGCTCACTAATCCACTCACTCCTACTTCCCTGCCCTGGCATCCCACTATATTTGGGCATCTAGCCTTCTCAGGACCAAGGGACTCTCCTCGCTTTGATGTCCAACAAGGCCATCTTCTGCTGCATATGCATCGGGAATCATGTGTCCCTCCATATGTTCTCTTTGGTTAATGGTTTAGTTTCAGGGAGCTCTGTGCGTACTGGCTGGTTCATATTGTTGTTCCTCCTATGGTGCAGCAAACCACTTCAGCTCCTTGGGTCCTTTATCTAGCTCCTCCATTGAGGATACTGTGCTCAGTTCAATGGTTGGCTGAGAGAGTCCCCCTCTATATTTATCATGCACTGGAAGAGCATCCCAGATTCCAGCTATATCAGGCTCCTGTCATCAAGCACTTGTTTGCATCCACAATGTCTAAATTTTGTAACTATATATGGGATGGATCCCTAGGTTCAGTCTCTGGATGGTCTTTCTCTTAGTCTCTGCTCCACACTTTGTCTCTGTATCTCCTCCTGTGGGTATTTTGTCTACAAATATGTAGACGGGGCATCTCCCATCTAAGAAGGACCAGAGTATCCATACATTTTACTTCCTTATTCTTGATTTTCATTTGGTCTGTGAATTGTTATATTAGGAATTTAAAAGTTCACCTGAACTCTCTCATTGCTCTTACATCTCTGCACTCTCACCTATCTGCCCCTCTTGGGCTCTCCTCCCCCCCCTCTCTCTCCAAGTGTTCATGGCCAGCCTCCACTCCTCTCTACTTCTCTTCTCTTCTCTTCTCTTCTCTTCTCTTCTCTTCTCTTCTCTTCTCTTCTCTTCTCTTCTCTTCTCTTCTCTTCTCTTCTCTTCTCTCTCTCTCTCTCTCTCTCTCTCTCTCTTTCTCTCTCTCTCTGCCTCTCTCTGCCTCCACTACACTATTAACTCCCATCCTCTTCCCTGAATAAACTCTATTCTATACCAAAAAAAAAGTTCACCTGAAGCCTCTAGAAAAAAATATTCAAGCTCACCAACAAAGAAACAAAGATATCAATACAAAGAATTAGCAAACCAAGAGGTGGTTCTTTGAGAAAATCAACAAGATAGACAACCAAGAGAGATTGTATGCAAATAAACAAAATCTGTATTGAAAAGGGAGACTTGACACCTGACCTTGAGGAAATACAAAGAATTATTAGGTTTTCAAAAATACTATACTTCACAAAATTGGAAAATCTTAACAAAATGGACCATTTTCTAGATGGATACCACCTACTAAAATTAAACCAGGATCAAGTAAACTTTTTAAAGAGTCCCATTTCCCTAAAGAAATAGAAGCAGTCATTAAAAGTCTCTCAACCAAAAAATAGCCCACGGTTTTATATGTAGAATTCTACCAGACTTTCCAAGAAGAGCAATTTCCAATGCTCTTTAAACTACTCAAAAAATAGAAACAGAATGAACACTGCCAAATCCATTCTATGAGGCCACAGTCACCCTGATACCTAAACCACACAAAGACTCAAGAAAGAAAGAGAACTTCCTACTGATTTCTCTTAAGAATATTTATGCAAAAATACACAATAATGTATGTGGAAACCAAATCCAGGAGCCTATCAAAGACTTCACCCATCAAGATCAGGTAGGCTTCATTCCAGGAACGTAGGGATGGTTTAGTATTAGAAAATCCACCAATGTCATCCAGCATATAAACAAACTGAAATTTAAAAAAGTCTCATTAGGTGCTGAAAAAGCCTTTGATAAAATCCAACATCCCTTCATGTTAAAGGTATTAGAGAAAACATGGACACAGGACACCTACTTAATTATAACCACAGCAATATACAGCAAGATAAATACAGTCATCAAACTAAATAGAATCTTGAAGTACTTCCACTTCAAGATTATGATAATGATGCCCACTATCTACATATTTATTCAATATAGAACTTGAAGTTATATCCAGAGTAATAAGACAACTAAAGGAGATCAAAGGGATACAAATTGGAAAGGAAGAATTCAAAATATGGCTATGTGGAAATGATATGATAGTATACATTAGTGACCCCAGAATTTTAACCAGAGAACTCCTACAGATGATAAACACCACCCCCAAATTGAATGCATATGAAATTAACTCAAAGAAATCAATATCCCTCCTTTATAGAAAGGATAAACTTGCCAAGAAAGATATTTGGGAAACATTACCCTCTACAATAGTCACAAATAATATAAAATATTTTGGTGTAGCTATAACCAGGCTAGTGAAAGATCTGTATGAAAAGATCTTCAAGTCCATGAAGAAATAACTTGAAGAACTTATTAGAAGATGGAAAGTCCTCCAGGGTCTTCCCAAGTTTCTTTTCTAATAGTTTCCGTGTGTCTGGTTTTATGTGGAGGTCCTTGATCCACTTGGAGTTGATCTTAGTGCAAAGAGATAAGAGTGGGTCAATTCGCATTCTTCTGCATGTTGACCTCCAGTTGAACCAGCACCATTTGTTGAAAAGGCTATCTTTATTCCACCGGATGGTTGTGGCTCCTTTATCAAAGATCAAGTGACCATAAGTCTGTGGGTTAATTTCTGGGTCTTCAATCCTGTTCCATTGATCTGCTTGCCTGTTGCTATACCAATACCATGCAGTTTTTAACACAATTGCTCTGTAGTACTGCTTGAGGTCAGGGATATTGATTCCCCCAGAAGTCCTTTTATTGTTGAGGATAGTTTTAGCTATCCTGGGTTTTTTGTTGCTCCAGATGAATTTGAGAATTGCTCTTTCTAGATCTAAGATCAAGGATCGACAAATGGGACCTCATAAAATTACAAAGTTTCTGCAAAGCAAAGGACACTGTCAGAAGGACAAAACGGCAACCAACAAAGTGGGAAAAGATCTTCACCAACCCCACATCCGACAGAGGGCTAATATCCAATATATACAAAGAACTCAAGAAGTTAGACCCCAAAGAACCAAATAACCCTATCAAAAAATGGGGCACAGAGCTAAACAAAGAATTTTCACCAGAAGAAATTCGGATGGCAGAGAAACACCTTAAAAGATGTTCAACATCATTAGTCATCAGGGAAATGCAAATCAAAACAACCCTGAGATTCCACCTCACACCAATCAGAATGGCTAAGATTAAAAACTCAAGAGACAACAAGTGCTGGCGAGGATGTGGAGAAAGAGGAACACTCCTCCATTGTTGGTGGGATTGCAAAATGGTAAAACCGCTCTGGAAATCAGTTTGGAGGTTCCTCAGAAAATTGGGCATGTCACTCCCAGAGGACCCTGGCATACCACTCCTGGGCATATACCCAGAGGATTCCCCTGCATGCAATAAAGACACATGCTCCACTATGTTTATAGCAGCCTTGTTTATAATAGCCAGAAATTGGAAGGAGCCCAAATATCCCTCAAAGGAGGAATGGATACAGAAAATGTGGTATATTTATACAATGGAATACTACTCAGCAATTAAAAATAATGAATTCATGCAATTTGTAGGTAAATGGTTAGACCTGGAAAATATCATCCTGAGTGAGCTAACCCAATCACAAAAGAATGCACATGAAATGCAATCACTGATAAGTGGATATTAATGAGCCCAGAAGCACTAAATACTCAAGACACGAATAGCAAGTCAAATGATTCCCAAGAAGAAGAAAGGAGAGGACCCTGGGCATGTAAAGATTGCATCCAGTTTAGTAAAGAAACTGAGGGGGGAGGGGGAATGATTGGGGAATAGTTGGGGGGGGAGAGGAACTATGGGAACTATGGTGGGTGGGAACTGGGAAAGGGGAAAGCCCTTGGAATGTAAACATAGAATATAGAAAATAAAAATTAAAAAAAAAAAAGAAGATGGAAAGATCTCACATACTTATGAATTGGTAATATTAACATAGTGAAAATAGCCATGTCACAAACAAACAAACAAACAAACAAATAAACAGATTCAATACAATTCCCATAAAAATCCCAACACAATTTTTATAAGTCTTTAAAGAGTAATTCTCAATTTATATGGAAAAATAAATACCAAGGATGGTCAAAACAATCCAGAACAATAAAAGAACTTCAGGAGAAATCACTATCCCTGACCTTAAGCAGTACTATAGAGTAATGGTGATAAAAACTTCATGTATTGAAAAAAAGAAAAAGAATAGAATGAGAGACAAAGAAATAAACTCCCACATCTATTGACACTTGATTTTTGATGAAGAAGCCGAAAACATACAATAGAAAAATGAAAATATCATCAATTAATTGTGCTGGTCTAACTGGATGTCTACATGGAGATGAATGAAAATAGAATGATACAGATCTCACCCTGTACAAAACTCAAGTACAAATGGATCAAGGTCCTCAACATAAAACTGAATGCACTAAATCTCATTGAAGAGAATTTTGGAAATACCATTGAATGTATTGGTACAAAGAGACAAGTTCCTGAACAGAATACCAATGGTTCAGGCTCTCAGATCAACAATTGAAAATTGGGACCTTATGAAACCACAAAGCTTTTGTAAGGCACAGCACACTGTCAATAGGACAAATGAGAAGCCCACAGATTGAGAAAACATTGTCACCACAACTATGACAGAAGGCTAATATCCAAAATTTACAGAGAACTCAAGAAATTAAACATCAAAACACAAATAATCCAATTAAAATATGGATTATAGAGCTGAACTAAGAATTCTCTTTATTATTATTATTGGTTATTTTATTTATTTACATTTCAAATGTTATTGATCTCCCTGGCTTCCCCTCTGCAAATCCCCTATCTCATTCCTCCTGACCCCTGCTTCTATGAGGGTACTTTCCCCACCCACCCTCCAACTTCTGCCTCACCATCCTAGAATTACTATACACTTGGGCAACAAGTCTCCATAGGGACAAGGGCCTCCCCTCCCATTGATAAGGTTATCGTCTACTACATATGTGCTGGCACCATGGGCCTTTCTATGTGTACTCTTAGGTTGGTGCGTTAGTCCTTGGGAGTTCTGGGGGTTCTGGTTGGTTGATATTGTTGTTCTTTCTATGGGGTTACAAACTCCTTCAGCTCCTTCAGTCCTTCCCCTAACTCCTCTATTGGGGGTCCCCAGGCTCAGGCAAGTGGTTAGCTGAAAGAATCCATATCTGTATTGGCCAGACTCTGGAAGAACCTCTCAGAAAACAGCTATATCAGACTCCTGTCAGCAGGCACCTCTTGGAATCAGCAATAGTGTCTGGGTTTGGTGTGTGCAAATGGAATGGTTCCCCATGTATATCTGGATGGCCTTTCTTTCAGTCTCTGCTGTACTCTTTTCCCCTATATTTCCTTTAGACAGGAGCAATTCTGGGTTAATACTTTTGAGATGGGTGGGTGGCACCATCTCTCAACTGGGGACTGTGCCTATCTGAATATGGCCTCCATAGGTTCTTCACTTTATTGGTATTTGTAAATTCTTAGCAGATGTATATCAAGTGACCTACAAGCACTTACAGAAATGTTCAAAGTCCTTAGTCATCAGAGACATGAAAATCAAAATAACTCTGAGGTTCCAGCTTACACCCTTCAAAATGACTAAGATCAAAATCTTGAGAGATAGCAAAGGTAACACTCCTCTCTTGCTGGTGGGAATGCAAACTTGTACAACCACTTTGAAAATCAATTTGGCATTTTCTCAGAAAACTTGTAGTAGTTCCAAATCAAGAACCAGTTTTTCTATTCCTCAGCATATGCCCAAAGGATGCTCCTCTATCCTACAAGACAGTTGCTTAACTATGTTCAGAGCAGCTTTATTAGTAATAGCCAGAAACTGGAAACAACTTAGATGTCCCTCACGTGAAGAGTGGATAAAGAAAATGTGGTATATCTACACAATAGGATATTAGTTACCTATTTAAATCAAGACATCCAATTTTGCAGACAAGTTGTTGAACTTAAGAATATCAATCTGAGTGTGGTAACTCATCCCCAAAGGACTTGAATGGTGTGTACTCACTTATAAGTGGATATTTCCCATAAAATACAGATACAATGCTACACTCTGCAGAGCCAAAGAAGCTAAAAAATGTAGGAAGTCAAAGCAGAGAGGCTCCAATCTCACTTAGGAGAATAACAGAGTCATATGAGGCACACAGAAGGAAGGGACTGGGAGAGGGGAGTAGGGAGGGGAATGGGGCATTCTGGATGAGGTGTGGGGAAGGACAGAAGATATGGCTAGATAGCCATGAAAATGAATGAAAATCTGCAACTGATGGAATGAGGAGGTAGGGAGGGCATCTCCAGGAGAAGACATAGCCTGGGACAAGGAAGGTGCCCAAGAAGGAATCAATGGGGCGACATTAGCTGTGACTTACTACATTGGAAATAGTACCTGAAGAGGCTACCTACTGTATCCAGAAAGGAACTCCAGTGGAGTGATAGAGACACCAACACACCCACAAATTTTTTAATCCAAAATTTATCCTGTCTACGAGTAATCCTGGCATGGGGGAGGGAGCAGAGACTGAGGGAATCGCTAACCAATAACTGGTCTAACCTGAGACCCTTCCCATGTACAAGCACCAACCTCTAACACTCTTAACTGTATTGTGTTTGTTACACTTTCAGACAGCAACATGTTATCCTCCAAGAGGTTCTACCCAGGATCTTAGTCAGATAGATACAGACACCCACAGGCAAACTGTAGAGTAGATGGAGCTCAAGGATTCTTATCAAAGAATAGAAGGAAGAATTGTAGGTCCTCTGAAGGGAATAGGAACTTCAGAGTAAGAACCACCAGAGGCAACGAACCTGAACACTTGAGAGTCTCATACTTCGAATAGTCTGAACCACCAATCAAAGAAAATACACAGGAGGGTTTTCTACAACTAGAGCAGGAGCTATCCCAAAAGCTGTTACCTGTATATTGGATAGGTTCTAGTAGCTGGGCTGCCTTGTCTGGACTGGGTGGGAGGTGGAGTGTCTAAACTCACAGAGACTTGAAGTGCCAGGGTGGGGGAGGGGATACTCTGGGGGGCTTCACACTTCAAGAGGGGAGGAGTAGGGGTATTATGGGAGTTGGTGGCAAGGAGCGGGTCATTGAGCAGGATGTAAAGTGACTATGTAAAAATATTAAATTAAAATTTAAAAGAGTCAAAAATAACTTATGGAATACAATTACCCTATGTGAGACAGGTAATAAATACCCAGGCTACCCAAATCAGGATTATCCCCAAAGACTGGAAAGGTTTATCTGCAGCTGTTCTAGAAGCTGGTTCTCAATTACAATGGCTGACATGCTGGCAAGAAGTTACAACTCTGCACTACTTCACTTACTCTGTTCAGCCTCCTGTAATTACCATTGTGCTTTCAATGTACTTGAGTTCACCAATTTATCTGCACACAATTACGGATTATGAACATTCAGTGTTTGTCTTTCTGTGACTGGGTTATTTTATGCCACAGTAGTGTGAAGTGAGAGTAACATTGTTACAAATGACAGGCTGCAGTACTTTTATGGCTAACCATATTTCATTGCATATTATTATTGTGATATTCTGTAATGGTTATGCCAAATAATATTACCAACAGAACATAGTTCCTCTTTGTCTTCATGCCCTCAAAAGTAATCATTTTCTTTAGTCCTTCAGGTAAGAATTATTCTTACTCAGCATGAAGGAGGTTGATTTACATTTGTTTTCATTGTACCTTTGACTTCAATTTTCCTGACTAATGATGCTGAAAACATTTCCATACACCTGTTGACTCTTCATATGTCTTCTTTAAAGATTCAATAGAGATCTATTGTAGTTTATAAAAACCTTTTATCAGTACATCAGTTTATGTATATGTTCTCATATGCTATCCTTTAAAAATTACTTTATCACTATCTTTATTATTTTACTCACATCTATCTATCTATCTATCTATCTATCTATCTATCTATCTATTGATCTGACACAAAGAGATTTATTTCTATCTCCCTCTGCCTCTATATCTCTCTGCGTTTCTCAGTGTTTTTATGTTTCATATGTGTGAGGCAGAGGACAACTTATGGGAATCATTTTTCTTTTTCTACCATGATGGACCTAGAATTGAACTGTTAATCCAGCTCAGCAGGGGAACAGGGGGAGGGGAGAGAGCTTATGGGACTTTCAGGGAGGGGTGGCCAGGAAAGAGAAAATCATTTGAAATGGAAATAAAGAATATATCTAATAAAAAAAGGATTTTAAAGAAACTCTATTCTTAAAAAATACTCAGTGGGAATATAACCAAAATACTTATTAGTTTCTTTAGTACATATCAGTTTTCTTTTGTGAAAGCCCCTCAAAATGTGCTTTATTATTTACTTCTTGCAAAATAATCTATTTTCATTACTGTTTTGTCATTTCAATAGTACATTTAAAGCAATTATATTTTCTTTCCTTTTTATAATATCAAAGAACATTTATAACTTTATGTTGTCTGATTAGCATTCCTTAAGTCAACAAATATTATAAACAATTATATAAATTGTGATGTGATATATATGTATGTATATATATATATATATATATATATATATATATATATATTCTTAGGAATGGATAAAACAAATTACATTTAGAAAATAAAGAACCCCAATTCACAGAGCGGCCTCCTCCACCCCATTCTCAAACACACTCTTCACATAACATACTCTTTGCACTCTATCCATCTACTTTGCTATGCAGAATGATTTATTCTCATAGACATTATAATTGGTCTGTTTTGTCTTATTTTGTTTTGGTTTGGTTTTTTTACTCTTTTTATATGAGTGGATTTGGAAACAATTAAGAGACCCATCTCTGGATGTCTAACTAGAAACAATTAGTTGAGAAGCAAGATTTGTTCTCAGTGTGTGTGTGGCAATTCCCAAAATCTAGGAGCTATAAAGTTGAACAAGGAAGCAGAGGTGTGTGTGTGTGTGTGTGTGTGTGTGTGTGTGTGTGTGTTTGTGTGCGTGTGCTCATTTCTTCCTGTGACTCTAAACCCATCACTATTGTGTTCTAGTAATATCAGATTTTAGCTTCTCCAGCTTTCACATGGAAACTCAATATAAGCAAATTCCAGTGAACTTTTAGTCTTCCAAAAAGTTCTAAAACTACTGAGACATCTGGATTTTACAGTGAGGATCCATTGTGTTTTCTGCCCAAAAGCAGTCAGCAATAAGCATGCCACCCCCTCAATGATGCATTTTAGTGAAAATTGGCTTTTGGCTTTTAAACTCAGTTTCAGTCAAAATTTCAAGCCAGAAGCAAGGCACAGACAGATAATTTGCCAATGTATAAACAGCCTTCTTCTAGCCAAGTTCTCAACACTATTATGTTCCAATTTGACACCTCCTGAACTATCATAACTTTCCCATCACTACTCTCATCTTTTGAACTCCCACAAGAAAGTCATATGCAACTGTGTTTAGAGCATTTGAAGACTTTCACAGTCCACATCCCCAAGCATATGATCTTCCCACAGACCATTTCTAACAGCCTAAGAATTACAAGGTCAGGTTTACCTAAGCAACAACCCAATTTGACCTTTCTGAGACAGGTTTTGTATTTTACTTACTATGATGGCTAAACTAGGTTAGTAAAACTTAACTACTTCTACAACAAATTAAAATGCAAGCTGCCACACATGTATGTGTTGAATTTTCTAACTCAGATTATTTGAAGCAGAGAAGCAAGCAAACGAATAAAATGCTAAATCTAGGTTACACTGTCTAGTGAGAGACCACATAAAATAACATAAAGGAAGGAAATTTTTCCTTGTGCCTGCTGTTCTCATCATTGGAAAACTATTTTGTTGTTGTAGTATGTATAAAATCCAGGTCCCTTGGGATTCCAATGACGACTTCCATAAATCCTCTACGAATGATACCTCTAACTAGAACTGTTAAAACTTCCAGAGTGCCAGCTTGTGCCCTTTTGCTGTGAGACAGCCTCTGTTGAACCTCTCAGACCACTGTCTGTAAGCAGTTCTAGTATGTGTATTTCTATATATTCATATTATCAGATCTGTTGATTTAGAAAACTCTGGTTAATGCAATTGCTTGACAGAAACACAAAGGAAGAAAGATTGATTTGTTTCGGGTTGTCCACCCAGGTCTAGATGACCCATCTGTAAATTAGCCTAGAGATGTTATGGCTGGATCTAAGGAAGTAATTTACAGATAATGTTTTTAGGCCATTGATGATCATGCAGATTCTGTCACTAACCAGGTTAGTAGTAGCTGACTCTTAAGAATTCATGCAATTTGTAGGTAAATGGTTAGACCTGGAAAATATCATCCTGAGTGAATTAACCCAATCACAAAAGAATGCACCTGAAATGCAATCACTGATAAGTGGATATTAATGAGCCCAGAAGCCCTAAATACTCAAGACACAAATAGCAAGTCAAATGATTCCCAAGAAGAAGAAAGGAGAGGACCCTGGGCCTGTAAAGATTGCTTCCAGTTTAGTAAAGAAACCGAGGGGGGAGGGGGAATTATTGGGGAACAGATGGGGGGGGAGAGGAACTATGGGAACTATGGTGGGTGGGAACTGGGAAAGGGGAAAGCCTTTGGAATGTAAACATAGAATATAGAAAATAAAATTAAAAAAAAAAAAGAAATGGAAAAAAAAAAAAAAAAAGAATAGTGAGATCTGTGTGTGGTTGTCCAAGATAATACCAAAGCTGTCACTTATGTAGGTCAAACCTCATCCTGTCTCATCAGCAAGAAGGAGTCTACCTAGAGATTTTATCTGTAAGATTTGTCTATAAGAAACCTTTAATTTCTGACTGATATTGGGTCTCATCATGACAGGGCAAACACTGACTTTCAAGTCAAAGATCTGTTCTAATTATTCATACACAGCTCCTTAGCTGTGTGTGGATGATAGTGAAGTTGTGGATAATGTTATTGAAGTGGCTGCTCTTAAGTATTAATATTAAGTGTTTAAGTATGTTGTTGTTAGTTTATATTCTGTATTGATTGTCAACATGGCCTGAATAAAATTACTGTGGCAAAAATTTATAGGCACTTTAGCTCAGCTATTTCAATTATTTCAATTAGATACTTTAGCAAGAATAGTTTTAGAGAAACAAGCTCTTGGTCAATAGTCTTACATACAAACACATGAACTCTTCCTTCCTGGGACAAAGGTTGAAGAGAAAAGCAAAGAAGAATTATCAGAAACTCCCCAGTAAGCTTCATTTCATCCATTCATTGGGAATTTAAAATAAACAATGTCATAAATGCATTTCTCAATAATGAAAAATATTTTCTTAGCCTTCTGCCTTCCTCCTCCTCCTTTGTCCAATTTTATAGGAGAAGTCTAAGTTATAAAGGAATTTAAGATCATTCATGGCCCTATTATATTACATTTCAAAAAAAAGCATTGCATCTCACTGCTGAATCTCACTATGCCCAAGAGGGTACACAACATTTTTATTATCAGTTGAACAAGTGACCATATCAGTTAGTACAATCTGCTATTTGTATAGAAACTGTTAAAAATGTAGTATTCACTCTAGTGTATTTCTGTCACAATCCACTTTTTGTAAGGAAAATTCAATGCCTTTATCCTTATCAATTGGCCCATTTTAAGAACACACATAGTATTATAGTAGAAAAGCAGCTGGCTGTATGGTTTGACAAATGTCTCTAGGGTAATGAGTTTGGAGATAAAAAAGTCTTCAGTGACATTTTCATAAATCTGTTCTTTCACTCCTGAAACTTCTTTAAACAGAGTGAGTCTGGGGGGATAAGACATCACAAGTACTGCTAGGGAAGACATGTTAATGTTTGTGGGAGGCTGATGTTTGTGTGGGAGACTGATGCTTGGGAGGTAGGATGATGGTTCACTCATGGAGGGGTGGGGCTAAAGAAAAACTGTGCTGCTTGAGGCATGGTGGCCTTGCCTGACTGTGTCTGTCCACATTGTGAGAAAATAATTGT
Organism: Apodemus agrarius; assembly: GCA_964023405.1. Taxonomy (NCBI): domain Eukaryota; kingdom Metazoa; phylum Chordata; class Mammalia; order Rodentia; family Muridae; genus Apodemus; species Apodemus agrarius. The sequence goes on along the minus strand of OZ030006.1, from coordinate 89,023,586 downwards.
ATGCTGCTTCTTCGTAAGACACCTTTCCTTGAATGGCAGTGATTTCCGCGATAAAATGAGAAAAGTTTTCATGCCATGGTGCTCAGATACATCTCTCTTTAGAAAAAAATTAATCTGTATGAGTGAAGTTCATAAAGCAAGATTTTTTTGATGCACTTATAACTTGCCTTAGTTTATCCAGTCATCTGAACAACATTAACATAGGTATTATTACAGTTATACATCACATGAGGAAATGAACCTCTGGGAGGTTCCAAGCTGGCAAATTTGGTCTATTTCCTCTATAGATATTTTATGTCATATCAAACTATCTATTAGCTTAGCTCCTCTGGAGAAAAACAAGGGAAACAGGAAATTTGATCAGTGGTTCTTAACTTGTGGGTCTCAACTTTTTTGTGAGTCCCCTTCACAGACCACCTCCTTTCACAGAGGTCACATAAGACAATTGGAAAACACAAATATTTACATTAGAATTCATAATGGCAAAACGTTACAGTTGTGAAGTAGCAACAAAAATAATTTTTTTGGTTTGGGGTCACCACAACATGAAGGACTGTATGAATGTGTCATAGAATTAATTGAGAGCCACTGAGGTAGCCACTAAGAAGTTCCAAGATCAGCAGTCTGCAAATGTAGGAACGCCCCCCCCCCCAAAAAAAAAAACACTTGCTGCAGTGTGAGAGAAAAATAATATTCTAACAATGACTTTTTCCACTTAGAATTTTGCTTTGTTCAGGGTATCAGCGTTTTGGATAAGGTACACCCACCTGAGAAGAGGTAGTCTGCTGTCCTAAGTATACAAACCTAAATACTAATCTCAACTACAAGTATTGGTACCCTTAGAATTGTATTTAACTAGCCAGAAGTTGGAAGGAGCCCAGATGTCCCTCAAAGGAGGAATGGATACAGAAAATGTGGTATATTTATACAATGGAATACTACTCAGCAATTAAAAATAATGAAATCATGAAATTTGTAGGCAAATGGTTGGATCTGGAAAATATTATCCAAAGTGAGTTAACCCAAATCACAAAAGAATACACATGAAATGCAATCACTGATAAGTGGATATTAATGAGCCCCAAATCTCTGAATACTCAAGGCACAATTAGCAAATAAAAAGATTCCCAAGAAGAAGGAATGAAAGGACCCTGGTCCTGAAAAGACTGGATCCAGTTTTGTAGGAGAGTATCAGAATAGAGAAATCGGGGGTGGGGGTGATTGGGGAATGGCCGGAGGGAAGAGGACTTATGGGACATATAGTGAGGGGGGAACTGGGAAATGGGAAAGCCTTTGGAATATAAACAAAAAATATAGAAAATTTAAAAAAAGAATTGTATTTAACTAAAAGTTTGAGCATCAGGTGCCCCACTAACTTGTAACACAAAACCAAACATCAAATGCCCATTCATAGTCAAGCTTCTAACCATGTTCACATCCTTAAATCGTGTTTAATTTCCAAGTAAATGCAACTAGGGTAAATCCATCTAACACTGTATATTTATGTGCATCTATTTAATATACAACATGAAAACACAAATCCCGGATATGGTGGAATCTGGTTGTAGTGATTCATGTCTGTAATTTCAGAATTTCACTTTTGAGAAAGTTGAGAAAGTAAATTTGAAGCCCATCTATGTTATATAACAAAATACTGTAATACAGAAATACTAACAAAACAGAAGCATAGACTTTAATTTGCATGCACATTATTCAGTTAAGATTGCTTTTAAAAAGTTTTTATTCATTTTTATGTTTCTTCTTTTGAAAACTCTCTGCTCATATTCATGCCCTAATACTTGTTGATGGCATGGTTTTTTGGTGTTTAGTTTTTACGAATTATTTGGTGACACTTGGGACAGGAGTCATGGAGTCAAGCATCAGCAACAGAATAGAGGAGATAGAAGAGAAAATTTCAGATGCAGAAGATACCATAGAAAGCATTCACACAACAATCAAAGAAAATGCAAAATGCAAAAAACTCCTGACCCAAAACATACAGGAAACTTATGACAAAATGAGAAGATCAAACTAAGGATTATAGATACAGAAGAGAGTGAAGATTTCCAACTTAAAGAACCAGTAAATGTCTTCAACAAAATTATAGAAGAAAACTTCCCTAACCTAAAGAGATGGCTGTGACATACAAGAAGCCCACAGAACTCCCAATAGCTCTGACCAGAAAAGAAATTCCTCACTTTACATAATAATTAAAATGCCAAATGTACTAAACAAAGAAAGAATATTAAATGCAGTAAGGGAAAATGGTCAAGTAACATAAAGGTAGACCTATCAGAATAACACCAGACTTCTCATCGGAGACTATGAAGGCAAGAAGAGCTTGGATAGATGTCACACAGGCCCAAAGGGAACACAAATACCAACCCAGACTGCTATACAAAGCAAGCCTCTCAAATAACCATAGATGCAGAAACCAACGTATTCCATGATAAAAACAAATTTACACAATATCTTTCCACAAATCCAGCCCTTCAAAGGATAATGAATAGAAAATACCTACAAAAGGAGGGAAACTACAAACTAGAAACAGCAAGAAATTAATTTGTCTTTCAACAAATCTAAAAGAGGAAAAACACAGAAACATAAAAATTACATCAAATATAGTAGGAAGCAACAATCACTATACCTTAATATCTCTTTATATCAATGGACTCAATTCCCCAATAAAAAGAAATAGACTGACAGAGTGGATACTTAAACAGGACCCAACATTTTGCTGCATATAGAAATCACATCTCAGTGTCAAAGACAAATACTACCTCAGAGTAAAATGCTGGAAGACAGTTTTCCAAGCAAATGGTCCCAGGAAATAAGGCGAAGTAGTCATTCTAATCTTTAATAAAATAGACTTTCAACCAAAAGTCATCAAAAAGGATCCAGAAGGACACTTTATATTCATCAATGGAAAAAATCTACGAAGAACTCTCAATTCTGAACATCTATGCACCAAATACAAGCGCACCCTCATTCCTACAAGGAACTTTACTAAAGATCAAGCACACATTGCATCTTACACAATAATTGTGGGTGACTTCAACACCCCACTCCCCTCAATGGACCAATCAGGGAAACACAAAATAAACAGAGACACAGTGAAATTTACAGAATATTTGGATCAAATGAATTTAATAGATATCTATAGAACATGTCATCGTAAACCAAAAAAAATATACCTTTTTCTCAGCACCTCATAGGACCTTCTCCAAAATTGAGCATATAATTGGTCACAAAACAGACCTCAAGAGATACAAGAAGATCAAACTAATCCCATGCCTCCTATCAGATCACTATGGAGTAAGGGTAGTCTTCAATAGCAACACAATCAACAGGAAGCCCACTTACAGATGGAAGCTAAACAATACTCTGTTCAATGATACCTTGGTCAAGGAAGAAATAAGTAAAGAAATCAAAACCTTTCTAGAATTTAATGAAAATGAAGGCACAACATATCCAAATTTATGGGACACAATGAAACTAGTGTGAAAAGGAAAACTCATAGCTCTGGGTGCCTCCAAAAAGAAACTGGAGAGAGCATACAATAGTAGCTTAATAGCACAAATGAAAACTTTAGAACAGAAAGAAGCTAATATACCCAAGAGGAGTAGAAGGCAGGAAATCATCAAACTCAGGGCTGAAATCAACCAAGTTGAAACAAAAAGAACTATATAAAGAATCAACAAAACCAGGATCTGGTTCCTTGAGAAAATCCATGAGATAGATAAACCTTTAGCCAGACTAACCAAAGAGCACAGAGACAGTATCCAAATTAATAAAATCAGAAATGAAAAGGAAGATATAACAACATAAACTGAGGAATTTCAAAAAAAACATAATATCCTACTACAAGAACCTATACTTGACAGAACTGGAAAATCTGTATCAAATGGACAATTTTCTAGCCACATACCAAATACCAAAGTTAAATCAGGATCAGATAGACCATCTAAATGGTCTCATAACATCTTAAGAAATAGAAGTGGTCATTGACAGTCTCCCAACCAAAAAAAAGCACAGGTTTTAGTGCAGAATTCTATTTGACCTTTAAAGAAGACATAACTCTTCAAACTATTCCACAAAATAGAAACATAAGGAACAGTATCCAACTCATTCTATGAAGCCACAATTTTAGTGATACCAAAACCACTCAATTATCCAACAAAGAAAGAGAATTTCAGACCAATTTCCCTTATGAATATCTATGGAAAAATACTCAGTTAAATTCTTGCCAAAAGAATCCAAGAACACCTCAAAATGATCATTCACCATGATCAAGTAGGCTTCATCCCAGGGAGGCAGGGATGGTTCAATATATGGAAATCCATCAATGTAATCCAATTCATAAACAACTAAAAAATGGTCATTTCATTAGATGCTGAAAAAGCATTTGAAAAAATTCAGCACCCTTTCATGTTAAAAGTCTTGGAAAAAACAGGAATTCAGGGCCCATACCTAAATATAGTAAAAGCAGTATACAGCAAACCAGTCTCTCAAACTAAATGGAGAGAAACTTGAAGAAATCCCACTAAAATCAGACACTAGACAAGGCTGTGCCCTCTCTCCATATTTATTCAATATAGTACTTCTACAAATTTCCCTGCCAAACCTACTTGTGGCTGTTTTCATTGGTGAGTTTGTTTTGCATACATAGAAGGATATCAATATAAAATAATCACAAGAGTGTAGTGTAGTAAGTATATAAATAAGGAGTAGCCACTTATTACCATTATTATCTACTCTGTCCAGAACATAGTTGTGAGGCTGTGATTTCATACTGATGCTACAGCATGTTTGTATTGGCATTGAGGGAAGAAATAAAACATTGCACAATGACATCTCAGTGTTGCCTAAACAATTGAAATATTTAAGCTTTATTTTTACACACTGTGTTATATATGTAGTCAGTTATTGAGTAAAATGCATGATGTGGCTTATGCTGCAGTATGACATAAGGCCTGTACATCATCTGTTATGTGAAAAGGGGTACTGTAAGAGAGACAAGGTTCGATTTTTTGATATTTTCTTTATTTACCTTTCAAATATTATCTACTTTCTGGTTTCCCCTCTAAAAACACCCAATCCCATTCCCCCTCCCCCCTGCTCACCAACACATCCACTTCCACTTCTCTATCCTGGTAATCTGCTATACTAGGGTATCCAGCCTTCTAAGGGCCAAGGACCTCTCCTCCTTTTGATGTCCAACAAGGCCATTCTCTGCTACATATGTAGCTCGAGCCATGGGTCCCTCCATGTGTACTCATTGGTTGGTAGTTAGTCCCTGGTAGCTCAGGGGTACTGGTTGATTCATATTGTTGTTTCCCCTATGGGGATGAGAGCTCTTTCAGCTCCTTGGGTCCTTTCTCTAGCTCCTCCATTGGGAACCTTGTGCTCAGAGCCAGCTGGGTGCACCCACATCTGTATTTGTCAGGTACTGGCAGAGCCTCTCAGGAGAAGGCTCTATCAGGCTCCTGTCAGCAAGTATTTGTTGGCATCCACATTAGTGTCTGAGTTTGGTGACAGAATATTGGGTGATCCCCAGGTGAGGCACTCTCTGGATGGCCTTTCCTTCAGTCTCTGCGACATACTTGAGACTAGGGTTTTATGCATACATGAATACTTTTATGAAAATACATGGAGAAATTTGTATATTTTCTGAAATATATAGTTTCATTCTTGTAACTGATAAGTTGTAATGGCTGATATTTATAATGCCATTTTCATTTTCTACTACCCATTTTATATTTCCTTTATTTTTTCTTCAAGTTCATTAAATGTTATGGTCCTTACCTGAAATTAATCCAAACATTTATTTCTGTGGCTTCTAGTTCATTCTTCCCTAGTTTGAACTGTAATTGTACAGGTAACTTGATCATAGGATGTTGGAATAATATGAGATGACTATTATACTGTAGCAGTATAATTACCCCTAACTACTCAATCTCAGTCACCCCAGCCCACACAGTTACTACACTACTTCAGGTTGATATAAATAATGATGATCCCAAAGCTGCAGGGATCATTCTGCAATAAATTGTGTTTTAGTTTACGTAGTATCATTTTGTATGCCATGATGCAATAATTTCTCATTAGAATGTTTGTGTATCAATGAGATTAGCGATAATTAGTATAATTCTCCATCTCTGTTTTTGATTCCTGGAATCATGAGTTCTGGTGTTGGATGTAATGTTTATATCTATATCTATATCTATTTCTATATCTATTTCTATCTATATCTATATCTATATCTATATCTATATCTATATCTATATCTAATCTATATCTATATCTATATCTATATCTATATCTAATCTATATCTATATCTATATCTATATCTATATCTATATCTATATCTATATCTAGATATACATAGAGATAGAGATAGATGTGTGTGTGTGTGTGTGTGTCATTCAGCAATTTGAGGTACATAAAAACTTCTAAAGAATTTTGTCCAGACTTGCAAGTTAGTGCTATCAACATGGGATTGCCACTGAGCAATAAAAGATAATCCCTGTGTTAAGTGGCCCAGTCATGGGCAGCAGGTAATATTTCACTGCAGACACTCACTACTTCTTTCACTTTCTTCAGTCTTTCTGCTCTCTCTTCCACAGTGATCCCTGTGCCTCAGAAAAGAAAGAGTATGTTTTAAACATACGAGTACATATAGGGAACACTAAAGTGTATTCATTATATGTAAAATAGGAGACTAAATTATGAAGTATGGAAGGGAACATGGTACAGTTGAATAAGAGAACTGGATGTGAGGGAATTGGGAGTAGATTTGATCAAGACATACTGAAAGCACTATGAAATTCAACATAGTGTCATAAGGATTCTAGGAGACAGACAAGATGATACCAGTGAACAGCAGAAAAAGGGTACATTGTTGAGCTTATGTTTGTGCAAAGAGAAGTTCTTCATAGAAAGAAATTCTCTACAGAATACCATAATACTTTTTTGAGGCAATGTGCAAGCATATCCAGCCTCTCATCTATCTAAACTATCTTACCTATCAGTGAATTAAGGTCAAGTGATGAAATGCTCAAAGTCTGAAGCAGTTACTGTTATAGAGTATGCACCTTCATGTTCTGGAAATTGTTAGCAATGTTTTATTTGCATGGTTAAAAAAAGATTATACCAAGCCCAAATTCTTCATTACTGCTTGCAAGTTTTAGTTGTGTAAATATTCTCCTAATGTCTGAATTCAAACTACCAAGAATATATGATTTAAGATAAGATTTAAAAGGATTTGCATGGTGTTCTCTGTAATATACTTTATACCATGAGTAATAAAGTTATAGTGTGATGATAGTAAAATGGTACTTGTAGCTAATAGCAGATACTTGTAAAATACTGACATATTAGAAGGAACAGAGTACATTTAAATACTTCTATTTCATAACTCTGGAATAATTTAGCTAAAAGCTCATATAGCTTGATTTTTTGGAATTACTGCCTATAATAATGGCTTCACAAAGTTACTAGAATTTTAAGGATTTGTTCACAAAATGGTAAATCCATTCAAACACACCACCAAATTGATGAAAATTATAACATTGGTAACTAAGGGAATATAAGAATAACCTCTTCAAAAATGCCAGCACCAGTGGAGGAAACTACCTAGAGAGCGCAGGGATTGACAGTGACAAGGGACAGACACTTCAGTCTTCTCTGGTGACCTCCAAGGATTTTACTTGTAACTGTCTGTCTTTAGAGATCAGAGCAATCAATATCAACCTCTGTTTTTACTCCTCATTTCACAGCTCCATCTCTTTTGTGCCAAGAGCCCTCCTGTATTCTAACCTTTGGACTTAGAAACTGTTAACTGGAAGGCCCAGGAGTTTTGTGTCAGGAAATATGAAGTTTCAACATGGCTTTCCCCTCAAGTCCAATGAAATCTTGAGTAAAATGTGATCTCTCAGACTAGGTTTACTGAATTATTAAGAGAGGTCATTTACCAGGTGATCCTCAGAGTCCCATCCATTGCTAACATCGTGTGATGAATGTCTCTCAGGAAATTTATTTGGCTGATCAGATTGACTTTTGCTCACTGTCATAAAAGTCAGACACAGATCATCCATCAGATGGACATTTGCAGTCTGCAGTTTTTACCCTTTATTGTTGGCTTCACAAGAAGATAAGATCAAGAATTTAGAAGTTGAATACTTTAGTGTCTTGGGCATAGTGAAGCAATTAAAGCCTAATCTTGCTGTTACTAGCAACCTATATGTGTTGTTTACAATAATCCCATTCTTGGCAAATGTCAAAACCATTTTCCTGTACTTCCTTGATGCTCTGTAGATGGCAAGGATGTGATAAATCTATGAAAAATATGTCTGAAAGATATTCAAGTTAAAAAGGATTTCCTCAAGAGGCATGTGGTCACTAACATTAATGAAATATAACTGGCTGCACCTGTTCATCAAATTTTAGCAAATATTATAGTAAATCCTTAGTAAATTCCACAAATATTTGAGCAAACAAAAAGAAAATTTGTTCCTTAAATCATATGATTGAACATAACCTTGAAATATCTCACTATCTTTGAAAAGCTTTTTTTTTTAAATTTCTGTGTCTATAAATCATGTGATTTGCACAAAACCTATCTTTCTAACAATGAATTAAGCAATAATATTATAGTCAAAATTATCAGAACAACACCTTTAAACAAGAAAAATCTGTCTTAAGTCAATATTGCTCATTTTAACGCATTGGGATAAAAATTACCTAAGTTTTATAATGAAGTCAACTTTTGAGAATTATTCATTTGGGTACCAGAATTATCTCAAAACTCTGGAATATAGCTGTTTTAAGGCAGTTGTGAATGGTGAATCTAAGTGTTCAGATAGAATCATTATCTTAACGGGAACATTGTGTTGTATCAAGCTTAAACAAATTAAGTTACTATGATTTCATTTTGTTCATGGGGTCCTTCAGTTTTTTGTCTTTGATCACTGCTCTAGCTATAATCTTGGGCTCTGTAATTCAGGATGACGTTTTAGCTGTGTGATAGCTACATAGCCTTGGCAAACTTCACTATACCTTCTCAACATTGATTCACCATCCCTAAACTGAGGTTAATCACAATATTTAAATTACCTGTTTCAAAGACAATTAACTAGGGGACTTTACAAAAGCATAATTAAACAGCCTGTGAAAGTCTGGAACTTTGAACATGGAAGTTGTAAATGTTTATTTATTCCTTAAAAATAATAGTCCTTAAAAACTAAGGAGCAGAAGGCAACAGCCTGATCATTTTAGCAAGCTTTTGCTAAATGTGAGATCAGAGTATATTAGGAAGTTACCCAAAGATAACTGATTCTTTTGTAGAAATTAGTGTGTTAACAAAATATAAATAAACATATCAATAAAAAAAACAGGGTAACATAAAGAACAAAAAATTAGAATGGGCCCATTGCTTAAGCAATCAGAGTGGAAAACAATGACCCAAGTCCACCTTCAAACTTGATTTCTCTCCAGAACTCAAAGGAGAATCTCATTTGAGCTTGACTAGTTCAAGTCCAATCTCCAGTACTTTTTAAGTACAGCAAATAGTTTTAGCTTCTGAAACTGTATTGCATAGAAAGCTTGAAGAGAGATCTGATTATGGAATTTCCTAGGACTGATGACCTAACTACTGCATGACTTGGAAGAGTAATCAGAGCCCAAGAAAGAGCAGTGCTGAATTCTGAACACTAGATTCTCAATCTCAGTTCTCTGTCTGCATGTAATTTATTTCTACTTCCTGTGAGACCTGTGTGTATTTTCTAATATTTTATCTATCCTTAGCATTTGTTGTGATTTTTCTCTGTAGTTGGCCACTCAACAAACCATATTTAAAAACAAAAACAAAAAACAGTTTGAGCCTGACTTGTTTAGTCTTGCTCAGAATATGTTTTTCAATTGGAGTAGTGTGATTTCAGAAATGCCATAATGGAAAATCTGCAGGGGGGCACATTATTCCTAAGATTTGTATGGAAACCCTCTTTGGAAATATTCAGTAAGATGACTATCATGAGTATATTTACAGATTACAAAAGAAAATTGTCTAACAAGTAACTTCCTGTAATTGCTAACTATAATTTTGTATCTTAGAGTAAATAGATTAAAAATGGAAGAAAGAGGTGATTTTTCAACAAATATTTATTAACTGCAAGTAATCTGAAGAACAGGATAAAGAGAATTGAATTGATCTGGGCATGTGTGAGGCTGTGTATGGGTGTGGGCACTTGTGCACATGAACCATTTACAATTACGTTGTGCATCTAGATATTAAAGGGATAGCAATGGAAAAATGGGGTGAATAAGTAATAATTGAAATTAATGCAGCCTTATTTATAATATTCAGAAGCTAGAAACAGCCTAGATGTCCCTCAACAGAAGAATGGATACAGAAAATGAGGTACATTTACACAACAAAGTACTACTTTGTTTTTAAAAACAATGGCTTTATAAAATTCACAGGCAAATGGTTGGAACTAGAAAATATCATCGTGAGTGGGGTAACCCAGACCTAACAAAACACACATGGTATATATTCACTGATAAGTGGATATTAGCCCAAATCTTCACAATGCCCATGATGCAACTCACAGACCATATGAATCTTAGAAGTAAGGAAGAACAGAGTGTGGGTGCTTCAATCCTGCATTGAGGGGGGAACTGGATAATCATGGAAGGTAAAGGGAGGGGGAACTGGGGAAGCAGACAGGACAGGGTGAGAGAAATAAGGGAGACTGTGTCAGGTACTGGAGGAGACAGAAGAGTGGTACAGAAGGTCAGGAAATCAAATAATCAAATGTAGCAGTGAGGGATGAGGAACTGGGAATAGCCACTGAAGGGCCCAGACACCAGAGAAGCAAGAGGCTCCCAGGACCCAACAGGGGTGACTTTCATCAAAATGCATAGCAAACAGGAGATAGACCTTGGAGAGAACACCTCCAGTAGATAGGCATGGCCCCTTGTCGAGGGATGGGGCCACCCACCCATCTCAAAATTTTTAACCCAGAAATGTTCCTGTCCAAAAGAAAGACAGGATCAGAAAATGAAGTAGAGACTGAAAGAAGGGCCATCCGGGGACCACCCCTTCTGGGGATGCATCCTTTCTGCATACACCAAACCCTGACACTGTTGATATTGCCAAGAGGTAATTGCTGACAGGAACCTGGTGTGGCTGTTCCTTGAGAGGTTCTGTCAGCAATTGACCAATGCAGATGTGGATGATTTGGGGCCAACCATCAGACTGAGCTTGGGGGCCCTGGTCAGGGAACTGGCAGAAGGACCAAAGGAGCAAAGTGGGATTGCAACCACGTAGAAGAGCAATATATGCTGACTGGACCACCCAGTTCTCCCTGGGATGAGACCATCAGCCAAGGAGTGTACCGGGAGGGATCCATGCCTCCAGATATATATGTAGCAGAGGATGGCCTTGTCTAACATCAATGGGACGAAGGCCCTTGGTCCAGTGGAGGTTCAATGCCTCAGCATAGGGGTATGCTGGAGTAGTGGGGTAGGAAAGGGTGGGGGTGGAGAGCACCTCTATAGAGGCAAAGGTGTTGTGGAATAAGGGTTTTGTGTAGGGATAACTGAGAAGTAGGTGATCATTTGTGATGCAAACAATTTGAATGATTAATAAAAAATAGAATGATTACTTTTTGTTTTTTTCCTTGAAAGTTTTGTACACACACACACACACACACACACACACACACATATATATATATACATAATTTCTATAGGTCATGATCATTCACCCCTCTCTAGTGCTTGTTCCCCTTCTCCTCACTTCATCTCCCTCCCAACCTCATATCCTCTTTTGCTAATTATTCTCCACAACCCCTGAGTGGAGGTAGTACTGCTCAGGTGGGCAGAAGTGTGCAGAACTCCACTGGAGTATGACTACCCTACTGGCTTCAGGTCCAAAGGAGAGTGTCTCTCACTTCCTTAGAAGCCATCAAATGTCAATGGCCTCCACAATAGGGAAATGGCCTCACAAATTCTTCCTCAGCCTGTGCTGTCATTTTTACTGGCAATTTCTCATATAAGTATTGTGCCAGTAACCACAAGTGCTCTGAATTCATGAGTGCAACAGGTATGTCATGTCCAGAAGTCAGCATTTCACAACTCTCCTCCTCATCATTCAGATTTTACACTCTTCTGTCTCATTTTATTTGAGGTATCCTGAAACTTGGATGTGGGAGGTTGAGATAGAATACTCAATATTATGTATATTAATAAATTTTTACCAATTATGGGTCTCCATACTAACCACTGCAAAAAGAACACTGCCTGACCAAAGTTGAAAATGGCAAAACAGTAAGCATAAGTATTTAGAATTCAATTCAACAGAATGAACATTTATTAAAATAGCATTGTATTCCCTTTTAGAGCGTAGAATCATGGACTTTTAATCAGATTTATACCAGATGTGAAATCTCTCCAATGGAACAGACATGATAGCCAATCAGAATGTGGCTAGTTACTCCCAAAACCATCATGCCACTAACATACCAGTTACTTTTGCTAGCAAGTAGATATTGGAGCATGCAAGATCTAGTGTTTGGTAGAAAATTAATGTTTTGCCCCTACCAACTGGAATATTACCTTCTGGCATAAAATAGACTGGTCATCAAGTTAATTTGAAGATTTGTCTGAGTTTGATTTCTCTGTGCTCTGCTTCCAAAACAATGAGATCTTACTGAAATAGTAAGGTTGAAAAGGCAAATTATTAGACACTGATTTAATGATTTATTTAGTGATTTACTTAAAGCACTGCTTGTGCTGCCCATTTTCTAGGCATGACTCAACTGACTATCTGGAACAGAATAACTGGAGAAATGTGGGACCATGAAAGGCAGCCTGGTTTCTGGATGATCTAATTTTGAAACTCCAGTGGCCCCGCAGGTGACCCTGTAAGGGATGATAGGAATTTTGCCACACTCCTAGACACCAGGCCCCTGACATGAGGCAGCAGGTCTCCATAGGTCTGTGGCCATCAGTCATGTAAGGGCAACACCCTGAGCCCCTACACAGGTAGAAAACATGAGTAGCCTCAAGACAGATCTCCATTTTAAGGAGGTGTCTAGAGGTCTGAAGGGCTTAGCCAATAAACTCTCCTTCCCAGACACTCCTTCCAGCAAAAGGTATTTAACCTTAGGCCTGCCATGAGAAAGTAAGGTAAAAGCTTTACCCATCATTACTCTCTGCCGTGACAATAAATACCTTAAAAGCATGGACTGTGTCTTTTTATCAGGATCTGCTGTAGGGAGCAATGGAACAGGTCTTTGTCTAAAGTGCCAGCTCTAAAATCACACAGAAGTCAGCTCAATGTACTTAGTCACAGCCTCCACCAAGCCAAGCTGCCCAGCAATCAAGGCAAGGTAGCTCTTCTCCCTGCAGGACCAAACTGGAACCCTTTTCTCTCACTTTGGCCAAGGCTAGATCCAGCCTGTGGGCCCCTACTCCATTCTCAACTCTTCAATGGTAATCAGCTGAGTCTAGGGTGTCCAAGAGTCTGAGAACCTGATGTCTGCAGCCTCTATGCAGGTCAGGGGACCCCCAAGTTCCAGTGGAGCTCAGGCTGTGCTTCCCCACACCTGGAGCAGCGTCCCAGGTCCTTTTCATAGCCCAAAGCCTATGTGATACAGGTGTGGGCTAAGTGTCGTCAAAACATCCAGTATCCTACCCAAGCCCCTAGCAAACCATGAACCCCACCTTTAACCCACAGCGAAATAGATTAAACAATGTGCCATTTCCCTTAACTACCTGTTGATTGCCAGGTAAAATCTTGTTCTTGCTTGCCCTACCTGTGGTTTCAGAGTATACAACAAGAATGCAAACTTATTCATACTAAAAAATCCAAAGTTTTTCTTTTTTCCCCACTTCTTTTTTTTTAAATTAGATATCTGCTTTATTTACATTTCAAATGGTATCCCCTTTCTGCATTACCCTACTGAAATTCCCCTATCCTGCCCCCATCCCTCTGCTCATCCCCCTCCCCCAAATTTCCTTACTTTCATTCCTCTATTCTGGGGAATCCAGGCTTCACAGCACCCATGGTCTCTTCTCTCATTGATGTCTGAAATGGTCAGCTATTGCTCCATATGTAGCTGGAGCCATGGGTCCCTCCATGTGTACACTTTGGTTGGTGGTTTAGCCCCTGGGAGCTCTAGAGGTACTGCTTGATATATATTATGGTTTTGCCTGCACATCTACAAACCTCTTCAGCTCCTTGGGTCCTTGCTCTACCTGCTCCATTAGGAAACCTATGTTCATTCTATTAGTTGGCTGTGAGCCATGAGTATTTCGATCCATAGTCCAGTAAGGATCAAAGTATCTGCTCTTTGGTCATTCTTCATCTTGAGCTTCATGTGATCTGAGTTGTATCTTGTGTGTTCCCTGCTTTAGGGATAATATCTACTTACCAGTGAGTGCATACCTTAGGCTTCATTTCAGGAATGCAGGGATGGTTCAATATATGGAAATCCATCAAAGTAATTCACCACATAAACAAACTCAAAAGAAAAAAAACACATGGTCATCTCATTAGATACTGAAGAAACATTTGAAAATATTCAACATCCCTTCATGATAAAAGTCTTAGAAAGATCAGTAATTCAAGGCCCATACCTAAACATAGTAAAAGCAATATACAGCAAATCAGTAGCCAACATCAAACTAAATGGAGAGAAACTTGGAACCAATCCCACTAAAATCATAGAATAGACAAGGCTGACCACCTGCTCCCTATCCATTCAATATAGTACTTGACATTCTAGCTAGAGCAATTAGACAACAAAAGAGGTCAAAGGGATTCAGATTGGAAATAAAGAAGTCAAAGTAGCACTATTTGCAGACAGTATGATTGTATACTGAAGTGACCCCCAAAATTCCACCAAAGAACTCTTAAACCTGATAACTTCAGGAAAGTGACTGGATATAAAATTAACTCAAACAAATCAGTAACCTTCCACTACTCAAAGGATAATGATGCTGAGAAAGAAATTAGGGAAAGGACACCCTTCACAATAGTCACAAATAATATAAAATATATTGGTATCACTCTAACCAAGCAAGTGAAAGATATCTATGACAATAACTTCAATTCTCTTAAGAAAGAAATTGAAGAATATCTCAGAAGATGGAAAGATCTCCCACACTCATTGACTGGCATGGTTAATATAGTAAAAATGGCCATCTTGTCTAAAGCTATCTACATATTCATTACATTCTCCATCAAAATTCCAATTCAATTCTTCATAGAGTTAGAAAGAGTAATTTCCAAATTTATCTGGAATAACAAAAAAAAAAAAAAAAACAGGATAGTGAAAACTATTCTCAACAATAGAAGAACTTCTGGTGGAATCACCATTCATGACCTTGAGTAGTACTACAGAGCAATAGTGATTAAAAACTGCATGGTATTGGTAGAGAGACAGGCAGGTAGATCAATGGAATAGAATTGAAGACCCAGAAATAAACCCACACACCAATCGTCACTTGATCTTTGACAAAGGAGCTAAAACCATCCAGTGGAAAAAAAGACAGCATTTTCCACAAATGGTGATGGGTCAACTGGTAGTTAACATCTAGAAGGATGTAAATTGATCTTTTCTTATCTCCATGTAGAAAGCTCAAGTCCAAGTGGATAAAGGACCTCAACATAAAACCAGATACACTTAATCTAATAGAAGAGAAAGTGGGGAAGAATCTGGAGCACATGGGCACAGGGGAATATTTCCTGAATTGAACACCAATAGCTTATGCTTTAAGATCACGTATTGACAAATGGATCCTCATAAGATTGAAAAACTTCTGTAAGGCAAAGGATATTGTCAATAGGACAAAATGGCAACCAACAAACTGGGAAATCTTTTCACTAGCTATCCTGGCTTAGATCCCCCAATAATAGCTCCTTTCTTCCATTTTCATTTATGTGGGTTTTATTCCAGAAAGATTTCTACAACATTACCATCTTGTTTGAGTGGACAACCAATAGCAATGCCAAAAGCAATTTTGAGTGATTCCTTGAACAGTATATCATAGTGATATAAACATGTGTGCACGTGTGTATTCATGTATGTGTGTATTTAATTGGTTTCCACACCAGGTGATTTCCATAAAATTTGTTCATGTATCTTTAGTTTTGTCTGATATACCCTTACCTTCTTCTTTACCAATATTTTCTATGCCATTTAATTATTTAACTTCAAATGTCCTCCCTTCTATGTCATGTTTGTTCTATCATCCTCTGTGATTAATATTTCATAGATCTGAAAATGGTAGATTTCTATGAAGCATTTCATGTACCTTTTGCATTGGTTAAGCTCTTCAACAAGCCCTCATTTTTCCATCTCCTACTCTCTTATTTTATTGAACCTTCCTGCTGCCAGTGTTATAGTTCTAAGCTTTCAATATACCTGTTGTTACTATCACCCTCCCATAATAAGTCCACTCCAAGTGGTCCATTTCTAATTTCCTGATTTTCATTGATGCTCCAGGATAAATATACAAAACAAAAGATCACACTAGGATCCACACATGAGTTAAAATTTGAAGCAAATGTCTTTCTGTGTCTGAATGATCTCCATCAGCAAAAGATTTTAGCAATTCCATCCATTTACTAACAAATTCCATTTCTTTTTCTTAACAGCATATTGATTGTGCAATGTATATATGTACAATATTTTTATTGTGGTATCCACCAGCTGATAGACATCTTAATTAATTCCAGTTTTCTGACTATAATTGATGAAGATACAATGAATATGGATGTTCAAATATCTCTTCAATAAGATGTTATATCTTTTGTGTATATTTTCATGAGTTATAAAGCTACATAATATAGTTGTTTTGTGTCTTGTACAGTTTCATCTTCCGTACTCATTTGTCACAACAGCTATACTACTTTATATTTCATCCAAGAGTAAGTAAAGGGTCTTCTTTCACCATATACATTGTAGTAAGTGTTGTCATTTTTATTCCTGATTTGGGTCATTCTAGTTGTGGTAAAATCTTAAAGCAGTTTTAATATGCATTTCCCTAATAGCTAAGAATTCTGTAGACTAATTGTATCTTGGGTATATAGCTGAAAAGGACTTTTATGCCATTTTGTTGGCCTTCTCTTTATTCTGTTGGCTTAACTTTTCTACAGAGAAGCTTTCTAATTTAGTGAGATCGTGTTTCTTCATTGTTGCTCTCACTTCTGGTGCTACAAAAGTCCTGTTTGGGAACTCTATACCTATGGCCATAAGTTACCCAAATTTATTTTCAGTTTCATAATATCGAGTTTTATATTGAGGTCTTTCATCCAATGGAATCATATGATCTAACTATATCATTCCTGTGTATTGTCAGTCCTGTATATATTATAAAACGGCTTTATCCTACTACAGAAATACTTGTGAATCCAAACTCATTGCTGCACTATTCCCTATAGTGAGAAAATCGAATCAACCCAGCAGCTAATCAAGAGATTAATGGAGATAGCAAGTTGGTATAATTACACAATAGAGTTCTATTTGGGTTTTAAAATTTAAATCATGGAATGCAGGCTAATGGAGAGAACTTAAAAAAAACAAACAAAAAACAAGCAAACAAACAAACAACAACACCACCACAACAACAACCCTAAACCAAAATACTATCCTAAAGGTGGTAACTCAGTCCCAAAAAATGTCTGTGTGTTCTTTCTAGTGTGTGGATGCCAGCACTATGTCTTTGGTTTTGTGTGTTTAACTTATAAAATATGAGTAACCTGGGAAACTAGATAGGGGCCTTTAGGACACATTAAGCAGTGGATATAAATTATAAGTAAAATGAAATCAGTGAGGGGAGATATTAGGGTAAAAAGTCTCAAAAGTTTGCTGTGGGAGTATCGGGAATACCATGGGAAAAAAGGGAAAGTAAGTTGATAAGGAAGTTATTATTCCAAAAAAAAAAAAAAAAGAAAAAAAAGAAACAGTGGAAGATAGTAGAAAGCACGAGACATGAAAGAAAAGAGGGGTGCTGGGCTTTAATGGATTGAGTGAAATGAGAGTAAGGGGTCAGGGTGAGATGGGAAAATGGTGTGTTAATAAAAACTAGAGAAGTCCCAGTCCCTACATAGCATCTCTGTGGTACTTCTTAGAAAAACCCAAAAGCAAAGAAGTTAGTGAGGGCTTAGCAGGGACCTCTAGGCAAACTTCTAATTAATTGTCAGTGTGGGCTCTGCTCAGAACATCAGTCAATGATACCTATACTGCTAGCCAATTTATTTATCCATTTTTCTGTATTAATTCTGTATCTGCCTCTGCCACCATGCCTTATTTATTATTGGAGATACTAAGTTACTATTTTGGAAGGGACTCTGGCTAGCTAAAATATAGTAGATGGCTAGTAATCCAATTCTCTGACTAATATTCTATTTTCTTAACTTCAAATATATTCATTCTCTAGGTTGGAATATTACACTTCATTCATTCTGTAAAAATTCTCATCTCCCTCCAGTGAGTTGGACATATCAAAGAACTTTGGTAGATTGACAAAGAAAGAAAATGCCATAAATACCTTTCCCAAAATATTTCTGTACAAAACCTGCTGAAAAATTGGGATAAGATGATTAATATTGTACCAAGAGATGGTATTTAGGCACAGGAGAAAAATAAAACTGGGAAATAGATACCTAAATCAGCATTGTATAATTGTTTATGGACCCAAAGTATATAATATCAATGTGATGATTATATTAAGTATGATTAAAATATATAATGCATTTCATCAGTAAGATAGATTTATGAAAGTTTATATCCAGCCAAATGGAAATAATCTAGTTTGCTGAGTTTCTCTAAGCACATGATTAGAAACAATATATATGCATTCACTCATTTCTAGATTTTAACACACATATGTAGCATATTAAATTTTTACATTCCTTATGACATTTATTATTCCTAGTGCTTGTTGTATTTCATGTGCATAAAATAAGCATTGTTTATAAATAAGCCACTGAAGAGTAGAGTGTTTCATCTTTCTTATGAAAGTGTGTCCTTTTCTTCTTTCTCTGGAAAATCTGAATTTGCTTACTCTAGCCATTTAATTCTGTAACTTCATAGGAAATTTTGTTCTTTGAATTGGCTGATGAAACAAGCAAACACCTGAAAAACTTTTTTTTAAATGTACCTAAGCAGTGGATATTAATTATGTATAATTTTAATAAAATACATACAAATTATAAATAGTAGCTCATATATTCAAGGGAAAATTGCAGAGTCAGTAAACATCTTCAGAAGACATTGTAGGAAAGTTTCAGTTAAGGATGTTTATGTATGTGTTGGGTAGACAGACTTAATTCTCAGGCAGATTACAAAAGACTGCCAGTCTTCAGATATTATTGTGATACTGTAGCCTCAACACTCCTGAACTCACTAACTAGTTACTTTCCTCATATATTGAGAAGGTAATAGAAGTGCTAAAATGTCTATAATCTCACAGTTTTAAGCCTAGACTCATAAAAAGGACCTTCTGACAAAATGTAATATGTGCTTTGCAGCCCTAATTATCTCCATGAGTTTTGAAGAACTTTGACACACTGCCTTGGTAAATTAATCAGAACATCTCTGTGATCCATTTGGATTTTTCTCATGTCCAGATTTGACACCTGCTGACCCAGATGACAGTGAAGAGGCTGCTGAGGGAGTGACAATAGCTCTACCTGCCAATGAGAGATACACATATCATTGTACATGGCTTCATTTGATTTTTAAATCTCTAATTCAAGAATGTGTAAACTTAATGACAGTAAAATTCTTCTGTACAAGTCTTTTGGTTGATGTCCTAATGAGGAAACTATTGTATGTGTGTGCTGAACATATTGTAATAAGAATCTTCTTTATTGTCTTTCTCCTGAGGTAGATAGTGGACTATATTTAGTTAGGTATTTAAGTAAATCTGGAATGATACATAATACACACACACACACAAACACACACATATCTATCTATCTATATATCTATATCTATCTCTATTTCTCTATCTTTATCTCTATCTCTCTCTATCTCTATCTCTATCTCTATCTCTATATCTATCTATCAGTATGGGAAAGAAGAGAGGAAAGAAGGATAGATTTGTCTGCCACACATGGATTTGTTAAATAAGTTTGAGATGAATTTTAAAAGGCTTCTCAAGCATTTGTTTAAATTCTATTCATTTTATTTAGCTATCATTTTCCTATGTTTTGCGATAGTTACTTAAGAAAGTTAGGTCTCCGTGGAATATTATGATAATGAGACATGCAGTGACTACATCTTTCAGAAGATGTGTTTAACAGTGGAGTCACTTGCACTCTTGATCACCTTTCTTTTAGTCTCAGTGTACTTTCAGCTTCTCTTTCCCAGTTATCTACTATTGGTTACATGGATGAGAGATGACAGCCAACACTCAGATGCTTGATTTATGGGAATTGTTATGGGCTCTCTGATAACTGTACATGGCTCATTGCCAAGCTCCCCCCCACCCCCCCACACACACACAAACATTCCCCTAGATTCTTGTCATGGTTTTGTATCCACTTGCTTCTTCTAAGAGCAGTGTTTCTGTTGACTTTAAAGCCCAAGTCTGTCAAAATTATTTGTGTCACTCCAGTAGAGAAAACTGAATTTCCTTTGCCTAGCTATCAGTTACGTGTGACCTCTTAATTAAAGATCGGTGTTGTGTCTACTTTACCTTCTCCTTCATTTGATTTTGTGTTTGATCTTGTACATATCTTGTGCATGCTATCATAGTCTTTGTGATTTCATATGTTGATAATCCCTCTTGTGTCTAGGAGAGGCTGTTTCCTTATAGTCGTCCATATCTCTGACATTTCCAATCATTCCATCTCCTCTTCCTCATAGAGCCTTGAAGGGAGGAATTTGATAAAGATTTTCCATTTATGACCGAGGGCTCAGGAGTAGTTGTCCAATAAAAAATGAACTCCATAATTTTTGTGTGCTTGTTTTTGTTTATTTTTGTATTTATTTTCTTAGTAATTTTGTTTGTTTTAATTTGCATTTATTTTGTTTTTGTTTTTGTTTTGAGAGACAGGAATGGAGCATAATATGAAGTTTATGTGTGGAAGGAGGGTCTTGGTTGAGCCAAGGTTTGAGGAAGAGTATTGCATTGTCAATAGTTATTGTATATAAATTTGTTTAAATTTTTATTAATTTATTTGTTTACCTTATATCCCAATTACAGCTTCTGATTCCTCCTCTCC
The DNA here is from genome assembly GCA_964023405.1 of Apodemus agrarius. Lineage (NCBI taxonomy): Eukaryota > Metazoa > Chordata > Mammalia > Rodentia > Muridae > Apodemus > Apodemus agrarius. The sequence continues at coordinate 89,002,341 of OZ030006.1, read as the reverse complement.
TTCCAGTCCCTTGTTCTCCTGCCCCCCCCCACCTTATTCACTTCTCAGAAAAGCAAATGTCTCCCATGGATATCAACAAGCCCTGTCATATTGAGTTGCAGCAATTCTAGACACATCTTCATCTCTTAATGCTAGATAAGGCAGCTCAGTTAGGGGAAAGGGTCCCAAGGCAGGCAATGTAGTCATAGAAAGCCCTGACTTTGCTCTAGAAGTCACAGATGAAGATACAGTTACACAACTGGTACTCAACTGTTACATATGGAGATGGCCTTGGTGCATCCCATGCATACTCTCTGGTTGACAGTTCGGTCTCTGAGTTTCTATGGGCCAAGGTAAGTTTATTCTGTAGGATTTTTTTGTGTAGTGTCCTGACCCCTCTAGCTCCTTAAATCCTTCCCCCTCCCCTGTTCCTCAGGGTTCCCCAGCTCCACTCAAGGTTTGACTATGGGTCTTTGCATCAGTTTTCATCAGTTGCTGGGTGAAGTCTCTCTGATGCCAGTTATACTAGGCTCATTAGTTTACATATCTCTTAAATTGTCCTCCATCACTGACCACTGCACATTTGGTAGGCAAGACAAATTGTGAGTTCAAGGTTTTGTGCCTGTATTGGTGTCTTATTCCCTCCATTGAAAGTCTTGCCTGGGTACAGTAGAGTGGATAAAGGAAATGTGTTGCATTTACAAAATTGAGTATTCCCCAGCCATGACAGGATGCTGTTTTTAGGCTAATGGATGTATCTAGAAGAGATCATCCTGAGTAAGGTAATTTATTCCCAGAAAAACAAACATGATATGTACTCACTTATAAGTGGATATTAGTCATAAAGCATAGGAAAACCATGCTACAAATCACAGACACAAATGATCTAAGTAACAAAGAGGCCCAATGGAGAAAACTAAAATCTCACTGAGAAGGGAAAATATATTAATGGGTGGATGGATGAAGGGAATTAGATAGGGGATCTACAAACAGGAGGAAAAGGGTAGGAGAATGATGACGGGAAAGAGCCCTGGGATAGACAACTGGATTGGGGGTATCTCTGGGACACAGCTAGGAAAATGGAAAACTCCCAAGATTCTGTGAGGTTTATCCTAGCTAAGACCAGCTATCTCTTTAGTTGGCATATTTTTAAAAATAATTTTAAAAACATATTAGTTGATCTGAACATTTATCCAAGTTTCCCTTCTTCCTATGTTTAGGGATTAAGCTTTATAAAATCCATATTTAATTAATGTCATGCAGAACCAAATAAGAAGTGATACTGAACAGTTGAGTTGTATTGACAGAGAGAATGAGAGGATGCCTTAGGGCTAGGGCCAAACCTCTATTGATTCCAGCCTCTTTCCAAGAAGAACTTGGTAACAGTGCTGACCTTTGCTTGGCAGGGCCTGCTTTTCACATCTTATTGGATGGCAAGTTACAAAATACCTCCAAAGAAAAAGTTACCCAAGGCACAGGATACCATTATTTTTTAGAATAATGACAACTGGTTAATCATTCCACTTTATATATATATATTCATTTATGAGTAAAGCAGCTGAATGGATCTTGGGAAAAACTGACCTTCCGTTGATTGCAGACTCTAATTCTGATATGGCTGAAAGGTTAACTAGTGTTTCATCTGATTTATTTTCTGTATGACACATGTGTTTGAATTCTTGTATACCTTGATAGCTCTCAATTTTTAATATGCAGTAGCTATTGTTAATCACTAGATAGAGTTTAATTCCTAGAAAAACTTTATTTTATAATTAATTGACTCTTGGGACTGAAGAGATTCTTTAAGACTCAGATATTAAGGGTGTGCTTTTTCAGAGGAAGTAGTCTTCAGCACCAGTAGTAGACAGGTCACAAGAATCTGTAATTGCAGCTCCAGAGGAAAGATGTTATCTTCTGACATATTTAAGAAACTATACTCATATGCTCATATCTATGAGCACATATCGACACATATCAACTATTTTATTTCTTTTGCAAGAACTCACCAAGATCAAGAGGGGATGAATTTAGCATGATAATTATTAAAACATTGGTTTTTGTACCTTTGGATTAAGGGTTCATGATTTACCTCCAGTTTTGAATAACACAATTTCGGCAATTTGATATCTGCTTTCAGGTTTATGAGTTTAATGCCTGTAGTATACATGATAATGGAAACTTCATTTAAGAATATTTTTCTCAGAGTATTCAGATAATTATTTTATGCTTTCCTTTATATTTAATGAACTATTTTATCCATACGATGTGCTGTGGTTTATGTACTATATGCAACCTGTGATGAAGAGCACTAGGAGACAATATGATTTGCCTTCAAAGCAGTCCAGATTGTGGCATGGGGCACAAAGCTTCCACCGAACTGAGAAGTTAATAATTTTCTTTAACCACATAATTTTTATGGCCTTGGTAGGTTGACTGTGCTCCCATGGATGGACCTATATGGCTAACACAAATTAGAATGCTTAGGTAATAATATAAAAACAAGCAAATATTATTAGGGGTAGAGAAGGATGTATTTGAGAGGCATGTTTTATAAGTTCTTTTCTTAGAAATATTTTTTATTGGCTATATTCTATATTTACATTTCATTTCCCTTTTTCTGGTTCCCTGCCTCCCAAAGGTTCCACATGCCATTTTCCCTCCCCGTGTTCCCACATCCACCCTTTTCCACTTCCTTGTTCTTTTATTCCCCTACACTGATGCATTGAGGCTTTTCAGAACCAGGGTCCACTCCTTCCTTCTTGTCAGACATTTGGTATGTGGATTGTGTCTTTGGTGTTCCAAGGTTCTAGGCTAATATCCACTTATTAGTGAGTGCATACCATGGGTATTCTTTTGAGACTGGGTTAGCTCACTTAGTATGATGTTTTCCAGCTCCATCCATTTCTCTCAGAATTTCATGAATTCATTGTTTCTAATGGCTGAATAGTACTCCCTTGTGTATATATACCACATTTTTTGTATCTATTCTTCGGTTGAGGGACATCTGGGTTCTTTCCAGCTTCTGGCTATTATAAATAAGGCTGCTATGAACATAGTGGAACATTCTTAAAAAATTCTTAAAGAATTTATAAAATAAATTAAAGGAGTTTCTGGGTGTACTAGTTAGTGTTATGATTGCTGTCATAAAACACCATGATTGAAGCAAGTTGGGAAAAAATGGTTTATTTGGCTTAGAGCTCCTGATCATTATTCATTATTAGAAGAAGTCAAGGCACTTTTTCAAATAAGTGGGCTCAAATAAGGCAGGAGCTAATGCAGCAGCATGGCCAATGCCACTGATTTGATGATCATGGCTCTTTCTCAGAAACCAGGACCACCAACTGAAGGATGCCGCTTCCCACATTACTCTGGCTGTGCACTCACTCCCCCATTACTAATTAAGAAAATATTCTGTTGCAAGATCTTATGGAGGCATTTTCTCAGTTGGAAAATACCTAGCTCCAAAAATATTTAACTACAATTCCTAATAATAGCAAAATTGCAGTTATGAAGTAACAATGAAAATAATTTGATTGTTAGGGGTTGCTACAACCTGAGACTTTATATTAAAGGGTCACATCATTAGGAGGATTGAGAACCAGTGCTCGAAATAAATGATACTAAAATCTTTATTCTTCTAAAATGTTTTAAATCATTTTGATTGTTTATAAGCTTCACATAATCTACTCTACTCTTACAAATTTTCATGTCCATGTATCTCCATGTCCTTTCATATCTGCCCTCTGTCTAGCAACACTCCCTCATCAGAAATCAAAATAAAACAAAAGGGCAAAAATAATCAAACCCCCAGCCCCCAAAAAATCCGAAGCCAAACCAACCAACAAACTAACCAACCAACCAACCAACCAACCAACCAAACAAACAAACAAACAAAAAGCATAGAAAAAACCATATTGTGGAAACTGCAGCTTTGGACTTATAGGACTGCCTGGCCCTTTCATATGCTCATGAAGTTCATGTTGAGATGGGCCAACTCAAACCCCTGGATCTGAGCCTGTGTGCTGGCTGAGTTTGTCAAACTGCCTGCTGTCCCATATCACACTACAAGGGCAAGCACTCCAGCACTGCCTCAGCTAGCTTATCCAGTATGCAACATCACAGAGCAGACTCAGTCCTCCCACTCTTGTGCCCTTGCAGACTGCTCACCTGTACCATGGTCTACCAAGGCCAGTTCTCCTTTGTCTTCTAGGCAAGATACAGAGCCCACTCTTACAAATGCTGCAGGCAGTAAGGGAGAGGGCCTATCTCCTGTTCTCATGACACAGGTGACAAAAGGCAAGAGAGGTAAAACCTTTTATATTAATACTTAAGTTATCAAAAGAACATAATTAACACTACCAAAAGCCTATTTTTCATGAATACAATATTTACTTTCTTGTAGAATGCCATTTTTTAAAATAATATATATATATCTTATTATAATTTCTTATAGATATAAGTGAATATGATATTTACCTTGAATTTTCTTAATTATTATGTTTCATACTCTTGCAGAGTGTTCCTGTGTAGTATATAATTTAAAATTAGACTCCTATATTATAAAGAGTTCAAATACAGAGATTGGCAGGCCTGCTCCACACTCCAAAGTCATACTTGTCTCCTAAGAACACTGATCTACCCAGGGATGAATGTGAGACCCAGCCTCTATACCCACAGCATCTGGGACCCCAAAGAGCACAGCTGACTAGTGATCTGTCCCACCCTTCCTGAGGCCTGTTGTCCTGGTTTGTACCTCTGCCTGTAACCTTGGCATGTGGATATGGTTGCTCTGCCATGCCACAGCTCTGCCTGATTCCCAGGAGGACTTCTCTAATCAAGGACACAGAAGGCCTGCACTAACTAGGGGTACGGGAGGCCTATATGAACCTGAACTACAGCACTGGCCACTTGCCAGGAGACCTGCTCCAGTCCAGGATGCCCAGGCCAAATAAAACCAAAGAAAACCAGATGACTAAAGGCAAACACAAGAATGTAATCAACAGACATCAATGCAATTTGGCATAATTAGAACAGAACTCTGAGACAACAGCAAGCCCTGGATACCTTAACAAAACTGCAAAGCAAGATTCTGCCCTCAAATCCTATCTTATTGAGATGATACGGGTGTTTAAAGAAGTATAAGAACACACATTCAAACAGGTAGAAGCCCTAAAATATAAAATAAATCAATTAAACAAATACAGAATAATATAATGAAACAGGTGAATGAATTGAACAAAACAGTCCAAGACATAAAAGTCAAAATAGACATAATAAAGAATTCACAAATGGTTGGCAACCCTGGAGATGGAAAACCTAGGAAAGTGTAGAGTAAATACAGATGTAAGTGTCACCAACACAATAAAAGAAATAGAAAAGAGAATCTCAGGAGTAGAAGATATCATAGAAGATATTGATATATTGGTCAAAGCAAAGGCCAACTGTAAAATATTCCTAAACTAAAATATCCAGGAAAGTTAGGGTACAATAAAAAGACCAAACATAAGAATAATTGGAATAAAAGAAGGTAAAGATTCCCACTTCAAAGGACCAGGAACCATCTTCAACAAAATCATAAGAAAAAAACCTCCCATAACCTAAAGTAAGAGATAACCTTAAACTTTGAAGAAGTCTACATAACAACAAAGAAATTAGACCAGAAAAGAAAATCCCCCATTCACATAATAATCAAAACAGTAAATGTACAGACCAAAGAAAAAAATATTAAAAGTTGTAAGGGAAAATGCCAAATAACTAATAAGAGCAGACCTAAAAGAATTACACCTGACTTCTCAACAGAGACTCTAAAAGCCTGACAATCCTGACAGGAGTCTTGCACACCTCAGAGACCACAGATGCCATCCCAGGCTACTATATCCAGCAAAACTATCAATAATCATATATGGAGAAACCAATGTAGTCCATGACAAAGCCAAATTAAAACAATATCTTTCTACCAATCCAGCCCTATAGAGAATACTAGAAGGAAATCTCCAAATTAAGGAGGGTAATTGCAACCAAGAAAACACAAGAAATTAATCAACAAAACAAACAGAAGAGAATCACACACACACACACATACACATAATACTACTTCCAACAACAAAATAATAAGTAATAAGAATCACTGATATTAATATTGATCATTAACATCAAAAACACAAAAACACAGGAAAACAGACTAGATACATAAATAGGATCAATCATTCTACTGTATGCAAAAAATACACCTCCCCTAGAAAGATAGACACTACTTCAGAGTATAGTTCCAGTGAGCTGGAAAAAATCATCCTAAGTGAGTCAACCCAATCACAAAAGAATGCACATGAATTGCAATCACTGATAAGTGGATATTAATGAGCCCAGAAACTCTGAATACTCAAGCACAATTAGCTAAGCAAAAGAGTCCCAAGAAAAGGGATGGAAAGGACCTGGTCTGAAAAAGACTAAATCCGGTTTTGTAGGAGAGTACCAGAATGGAGAAATGGTGGGGAGGGGGTGATTGGGGAATTGGGGGGGGAAGAGGACTTATGGGACATATGGTGAGGGGGGGAGAACTGGAAAGGGGAAAGCCTTTGGAATGTAAACAAAGAATATAGAAAATAATAAAAAAAGGAAATAAAAGAAAAAGAAGCAAACATATCCATTAAAAGATGACAGGAAATAATCAAATGCAGGACTGAAACCAAGAAATTAGAAACAAAGAGATCACTTCAAAGAATCCAGAAAACCAAGAGCTGTTTTTGGGAGAAAACCAACAAGACAGACAAAGGCTTAGGCAAGCTAACTAAAAGGCACAGAGACAGTATACAAATTGACAAAATTGGCAGTTTAAAAAGAGACATAACAATGGAAACTGAGGAAATTTAAAAAATGGTCAGGTCTTACTATACAGACCTCTAGTTGGCAAAACTGGAAAATCTAAGTAGAAAAAAAAATGATTTTTTTTTTTTAGATAGAAACCATGTACCAAAGTTAAATCAAGATCAGGCAAATGATCTAAACAGTCCCACAACCCCTAATGAAATAGAAGTAGCCATTAAAAACATCTCAAACAAAAATGAAAGAAAGAAAGAAAGGAAGGAAGAAAGAAAGAAAGAAAGAAAGAAAGAAAGAAAGAGAAAGGAAGGAAGGAAGGAAGGAAGGAAGGAAGGAAGGAAGGAAGGAAGGAAGGAAGGAAGGAAGGAACTAAAGAACTAAAGAAACCTGGGCCAGAAGGTTTGACCATAGAATTCTACCAGACATTCAAAGAATAGATAATAACAATAATCCTCAAACTACTCCACAAAGTAGAAACAAAAGGAACAACACTTAATTCATTCTCTGGTGCCACAGTTGCCCTGATACCTAAACAAGTTAAAGATCCAACAAAAAGATTTTCTCATCAAATTCTCTTATGAACCTCAATGTAAAAATATTCAATAAAAGTCTCTCAAATGGAATCTAAGAGCACATCAAGAACATCATTCACAATGATCAAGTCATCTTCATCCCAGGGATTCAGGGAAAATCTTTTAACATAATTCACTATATAAACAAACTCAATGAAATAAAATACTGTGGATCATCTCATTAGATGCTGAAAAAGATAAGGGCAAAATCTGACACTCGTTCATATTAAAAGTCTTGGATACATGAGAGATTCAAGTCACAGACCTAAGCACAATAATAGCAATGTACAAGAAACCAATAACTAACATCAAACTAAATGGAGAAAAACTTGGAGCAATCTCAATAAAATCAGAGACAAGACAAGGCTGCCAACTCTCTACCATATATAGTCAATATAGTACTTGAAGTTCTATCTAGAAGAATAAGAAAACAAAAGATCAAAGTGATACAAATTGGAAAGGAAGACATCAAGGTATCACTATTTGTAGATGATATGGTAATATACATAAGCAAACCTCAAAATTATACCAGAGAATTCCTACAGCAGATATCTTCAGCAAAGTAGGTGTATATAAAATTAACTGAAATAAATCAGGAGCTGTGACAGAAGTTAGGGAAACAATACCCTTCAGAAAACCCACAAATAATGTAAAATATCTTGATGAAACTATAACCAAGCAGTTACAATATGTATATGACAAGACCTTCAAGTCCCCCAAGAAAAAAATTGAAGAAAACCTCAAAAGATAGAAAGATCTCCCATACTCATAGATCACTGAAATTAACAGTGAAAATAGTCATCTTTCTAAAAGCAAACTACAGATGCAATGCAGTTCCCACCAAAGTTCCAACACAATTTTTTAGACATTAATGGAACAATTCTCAGCTTCATGAAGAAACACACAAACACACACACACACACACACACACACACACACACACACATATATATACACACATAAACAAACAAAACCAGCAGAGCCAAACAATTCTGAAAAATAAAAGAACTTCTAGGGGAAGCACTGAACTTAAGGAGAAATCACCATCCATGACCTCTAGCTGCACAACACAGCAAAAGTGAGAGAAAAATCATGGTATTGATACAGAGACAGACATGTTCATGAATGGAATAGAATCAAGTTCCAGAAATAAACTCAAACACCAATAGACAATTTATGACAAAGAAGCCAAAATCATACAGTGGAAAAAGCAAAGTATCTACAACAAACTGCTGGTCTATCTGTAGTCTGCATGTATAAAATGCAAATTATTCTGTATTTATCACCATGCACAAATATCAAGTCCAAGTAGATTAAGGACCTCACCATGAAACAAGATACATGGAATAGACTAGAAAAGAAAGTGGGAAAGGGCCTCGAACTCATTTGCGCAGGGGGAAATTTCCTGAAAAGAACTCCAATGGCTCAGGCTCTAAGATCAACAACTGATGAATGGAACCTCATGAACCTGAAAAACTTCTGAAAGGCAAAAGATATAGTCAATAGGACAAATCAGTAATCTGCAGATTGGACAAAATGCTCACTAACCCAACATCTGAAAAAGGGCTAATATCATATATATATACACATATATATGTATAAAGAACTCAAGAAGCTAAGCTACAAAGTCCTGAATACCACAACTTTAAAATGGGGCACAGAGCTAAATAGAATTCTCAACAGAGGAATCTGGAATGGAAGCATTTGAAGAAATGCTCAACATTCTTAGTCAAAAGGAAAATGCAAATCAAAATCACCTTGATATTCCTTTTACCATACACCAATAGAATGGCTAACATCAAAAACTCAAGCCACAACACATGCTTGTAAGAATGGGGAGAAAGGGAAACACTCCTCCACTGCTGGGGGGATTGTAAATTTGTATAACCAATCTAGCAATCAATCTAGACATTCCTCAGAAAAATGGAAATAGTTTTAACTGAACACCCAGCTATGCCACTCTTGGGCAAATTATACCCAAACTGTTGGTCAACCATATCACAAAGACATGTGCTCTACTATGTCCATAGAAACCTTATTAATACTATCTAGAAGTGGGTAGCAACCCAGGTGTCCCTCACCAAAGAACTGATATAAGAAAATGTGGTTCATTTACAGAGTGGAATATTATTCAAGCTTTAAAAACAAGGAGATAATGAATTTTTGCAGGCAATTGTATGGAATTAGAAATTATTATCCTTAGTGAGGTAACCCAGTCCCAAAGGGACATACCTGGTTTGTACTCAGTAATGAATGGATATTTTCTAATAAGTATATAATACCCATAATACTTCCCAGAGACCCTAAGAAGTTAAACGGGAAGGAAAGCCTAAGTGAGGATGCTTTAAAATAATCATGGAAGGGATAGCGGCAGGCCTCCATATTGCAACCAGGACACAGCTGGAAAGGTGCAGGTACACAGACTCGTTCTGGGGCTAGAGCAGGGAGATCTGCTAAGCTCTCGCCCCCAGGCGGGCCCAGTGGTGGGGGCCTAGGCTCTGCCGCATGTCCCTGCGAGCTTAGGCAGTGCACCGAGGCAGCTGGAGCCACCCAGTTCCCCAGGACCCCGGACCAGCAATAGCAGCAGGCCTCCATATTGCAACCAGAACACAGCTGGAAAGGTGCAGGTACAGACTCCGTCTGGGGCTAGAGCAGGGAGATCTGCTAAGCTCTCACCCCCAAGCAGGCCCAGTGGTGGGTGCCTAGGCTCTGCCACACGTCCCTGTGAGCTTAGGCCGTGCACCGAGGCAGCTGGAGTCACCCAGCTCCCCAGGACCCCGGACCAGCGATAGTAGCAGGCCTCCATATTGCAACCCAGACACAGCTGGAAAGGTGCAGGTACACAGACTCGTTCTGGGGCTAGAGCAGGGAGATCTGCTAAGCTCTCGCCCCCAGGCGGGCCCAGTGGTGGGGGCCTAGGCTCTGCCGCATGTCCCTGCGAGCTTAGGCAGTGCACCGAGGCAGCTGGAGCCACCAGTTCCCCAGGACCCCGGACCAGCGATAGCAGCAGGCCTCCATATTGCAACCAGAACACAGCTGGAAAGGCACAGGTAGACAGATTCCATCAGGGGCTACCACATGGGGGGATCTGCTAGGCTCTCGCTACTACGCAGGCCCAGCAGTGCCCGCCTAGGCTCTGCTGTACTCCCCCACACTTCCCGGAGACCTCAGGCCATGCACAAAGTCAGCGAGTGGCAGCCAGCTTGTGATCCCATTGAGCAGCAATCACGCATAACCACCAGTAGAGAAACAACAGGTAAGGCCAGCCTCACAGGAGATTCAAACACCAGCCAGTGACAACAAGGTCAACTAACACCAGAAATAACCAGATGGCAAAAGGTAAACGAAGGAATGTCACTAACAGAAATCAAGGCAACATGACAGCATCTGAACCCAGTTCGCCAACAACAGGAAGCCCTGGATACCCCAAAACACCAGAAAAACAAGACTTGGATATAAAATCACTGGTCAGGATGCTGGTAGCTGAACACATAGAAAAATCTCGTAAAGAAACAGAGGAGAAAATGGATCAAAAGCTAGAAGCCTTTACAAGGCAAATACAAAAATCACTTCAAGAAATACAGGAGAAGATGGATCAAAAAGAAGAAGACAATAAGGAAGAAAGACAAAAATCACTTAAAGAAATACAGAAGAACGTGGGCCAACAAGTAGAAGCTATGAAAGAGGAAACACAAAAATCTATTAAAGAAATACATGAAAACACAATCAAGCAAGCGAAAGATCTGAGCATATCCATCCAGGTACTAAAAACAGAAGTAGAAACAACTAAGAAATCGCAGAGGGAGACAACATTGGAGATAGAAAACCTTGGGAATAAATCAGGGGCCATAGATGCAAATATCAACAATAGAATACAAGAGATAGAAGACAGAATATCAGGAGCCAAAGAGACCATAGGAACCATTGATTCAACAGTCAAAGAAAATACTAAATGCAAAAAGGCTGTAACCCAAAACACACAGGAAATCCAGGACACAATGAGAAGACCAAACCTAAGGATTATAGGTATAGAAGAGAATGAAGATTTACAAGTTAAGGGGCCAGCAAATATCTTCTACAAAACTATGGAAGAAAACTTCCCCAACCTAAAGAGAGAGATGCCCATGAATATCCAAGAAGCATATAGAACCCCAAACAGACTGGATCAGAACAGAAATACATCCTGTCACATAATAATCAAAACTCCAAATGTACTAAACAAAGAAAGAATATTAAAGGCAGCAAGAGAAAAAGGCCAAGTAACTTATAAAGGAAGACCTATCAGAATAACACCAGACTTCTCACCTGAGACCATGAAAGCTAGAAGATCCTGGGCAGATATAATGCAAACTCTAAGAGAACACAAACTTCAGCCAAAACTACTTTACCCAGCAAAGCTCTCAATCGCCATAGATGGAGACATCAAGGTATTCCATGAGAAAACCAAATTTGCACGATATCTTTCCACAAATCCAGCCCTACAAAGGATAATAGGGGGAAAACACCAAGACAAGGACAGAAACTACACCCGGGAAGAAGCAAGATAGAAACATCCTCTAATCAAACCCAAAAGAAGGTAACCTCTCGAATATAAAAAATAAATAAAATAAATAAATATAATTTCAAAAATGTATGGAGGAAATAATTACTATTCCTTAATATCTCTTAACATCAATGGACTCAATTCCCCAATAAAAAGACATAGATTAACAGACTGGATACGGAAACAGGACCCTACATTTTGCTGCATACAGGAAACACATCTCAGTGTTAAAGACAAACACTGCCTTAGAGTAAAAGGCTGGAAGACAATTTTACAAGCAAATGGTCTCAGGAAACAAGCTGGAGTAGCCATTCTAATATCAGATAAAATTGACTTCCAACCTAAAATCATCAAAAGAGACTTAGAAGGTCACTTCTTGCTGGCCAAAGGGAAAATCCACCAAGAAGAGCTCTCAATACTGAACATCTATGCTCCAAATGCAAGGGCACCCTCATTCATAAAAGAAACCTTACTAAAGCTTAAAGCACACATTAATTGTGGGTGACTTCAACACTCCACTCTCCTCAATGGACCGATCAGGAAAGCAGAAAATAAACAGGGACACAGTGAAACTAATTGAAACTCTGGACCAATATGATTTAACAGATATATATAGAACAATTCATCCTAAAGCTAAAGAATATACCCTTTTCTCAGCTCCACATGGTACCTTCTCCAAAATAGACCATATAATTGGTCACAAGACAGATGTCAACAAATACAAGAAGATTGAGCTAATCCCATGCCTCCTATCAGATCACCATGGAGTAAGAGTGGTCTTCAAAAGCAACAAAAACAACAGAAAGCCCACATACACATGGAAACTGAACAATACTCTACTCAATGACACCTTGGTCAAGGAAGAAATAAAAAAAGAAATCAAAGACTTTTTAGAATTCAATGAAAATGAAGGTACAACCTACCCAAATCTATGGGACACAATGAAAGCAGAGCTAAGAGGAAAACTCATAGCTCTAAGGGCATCAAAAAAGAAACTGGAGAGAGCATAAACTAGCAGCTTAATGGCACACCTTAAAGCCCTGGAAGAAAAACAAGTTAATTCACCCAGCAGGAGAAAAAGACAAGAAATCATCAAACTCAGGGCTGAAACCAATCAAATAGAAACAAAGAGAAACATACAAAGAATCAACAAGACCAGGAGCTGGTTCTTTGAGAAAATCAACAAGATAGATAAACCCTTAGCCAGACTAACCAAAGGACACAGAGACAGTATCCAAATTAACAAAATTAGAAATGAAAAGGGAGACATAACAACAGAAACTGAGGAAATTCAAAAGATCATCAGATCCTACTACAAAGGTCTATACTCAAAACAACTGGAGAATCTAGAGGAAATGGACAATTTCCTAGACAGATATCAAATACCAAAATTAAATCAGCATCAAATAGACCAGCTAAATAGTCCCAAAACCCCTAAAGAAATAGAAGGGGTTATAGAAAGCCTCCCAACCAAGAAAAGTACGGGACCAGATGGTTTTAGTGCAGAATTCTACCAGACCTTCAAAGAAGACTTAACACCAATACTTTTCAAACTATTCCACAAAATAGAGACAGAAGGGATACTGCCCAACTCATTCTTTGAAGCCACAATTACGCTAATACCTAAACCACAAAAAGATACAACAATGAAAGAGAACTGCAGGCCAATTTCTCTTATGAATATCGATGCAAAAATACTAAATAAAATTCTTGCCAACCGAATCCAAGAGCACATCAAAACGATCATTCACCATGATCAAGTAGGCTTCATCCCAGGGATGCAGGGATGGTTCAACATACGGAAATCCATCAATGTAATCCACTACATAAACAAACTAAAAGAAAAAAACCACATGGTCATCTCATTAGATGCTGAAAAAGCATTCGACAAAGTTCAGCATCCTTTCATGCTAAAAGTCATGGAAAGAGCAGGAATTCAAGGCCCATACATAAACATAGTAAAAGCAATCTACAGCAAACCAGTAGCCAACGTCAAAATAAATGGAGAGAAACTTGAAGCATTCCCACTAAAATCAGGGACTAGGCAAGGCTGCCCTCTCTCTCCACATCTTTTCAATATAGTACTTGAAGTTCTAGCGAGAGCAATTAGACAACATAAGGAAGTCAAAGGGATACAAATTGGAAAGGAAGAAGTGAAACTATCATTATTTGCAGACGATATGATAGTTTACCTAAGCGACCCAAAAAACTCCACCAGAGAACTTCTACAGCTGATAAACAACTTCAGCAAAGTGGCTGGTTATAAAATTAACTCAAGCAAATCAGTAGCCTTCTTGTACTCAAAGGACAAGCAGGCTGAGAAAGAAGTTAGGGAAATAACAACCTTCCCAATAGCCACAAACAACATAAAGTACCTTGGCGTAACTCTAACCAAACAAGCGAAAGATCTGTACGACAGGAACTTCAAGTCCTTGAAGAAAGAAATCGAAGAAGACCTCAGAAGATGGAAAAATATTTCTTGCTCCTGGATTGGCAGGATCAATATAGTAAAAATGGCCATCTTACCAAAAGCAATCTACAGATTCAATGCGATCCCCATCAAAATCCCAACTCAATTCTTTATAGATCTAGAAAGAGCAATTCTCAAATTCATCTGGAGCAACAAAAAACCCAGGATAGCTAAAACTATTCTCAACAATAAAAGGACTTCTGGGGGAATCAATATCCCTGACCTTAAACAGTACTGCAGAGCAATTGTGTTAAAAACTGCATGGTATTGGTACAGCAACAGGCAAGTGGATCAATGGAATAGGATTGAAGACCCAGAAATTAACCCACAGACTTATGGTCACTTGATCTTTGATAAAGGAGCCACAACCATCCAGTGGAAAAAAGATAGTCTTTTCAACAAATGATGCTGGTTCAACTGGAGGTCAACATGCAGAAGAATGCGAATTGACCCACTCTTATCTCCTTGCACTAAGATCAACTCCAAGTCGATCAAGGACCTCCACATAAAACCAGACACACTGAAACTATCAGGAAAGAAACTTGGGAAGACCCTGGAGGACACAGGCACAGGGGGAAAGTTCCTGAACAGAACACCAATAGCTTATGCACTGAGATCAAGAATTGATAAATGGGACCTCATAAAATTACAAAGTTTTTGCAAGGCAAAGGACACGGTCAGAAGGACAAAACGACAACCAACAAAGTGGGAAAAGATCTTCACCAACCCCACATCCGACAGAGGGCTAATATCCAATATATACAAAGAACTCAAAAAGTTAGACCCCAAAGAACCAAATAACCCTATCAAAAAATGGGGTACAAAAATGGGGTACAGAGCTAAACAAAGAATTTTCACCAGAAGAAATTCAGATGGCTGAAAAACAGCCCTGAGATTCCACCTCACACTAGTCAGAATGGCTAAGATTAAAAATTCAAGAGACAACAAATGCTGGAGAGGATGTGGAGAGAGGAACACTCCTCCACTGTTGGTTGGATTGCAAAATGGTAAAACTGCTCTGGAAATCAGTGTGGTGGTTCCTCAGAAAATTGGGCATGTTCCTTCCCGAGGACCCTGGCATACCACTCCTGGGCATATACCTAGAGGATTCCCCTGTATACAATAAAGACACATGCTCCACTATGTTTATAGCAGCCTTGTTTATAATAGCCAGAAATTGGAAGGAGCCCAAATATCCCTCAAAGGAGGAATGGATACAGAAAATGTGGTATATTTATACAATGGAATACTACTCAGCAATTAAAAATAATGAATTCATGCAATTTGTAGGTAAATGGTTAGACCTGGAAAATATCATCCTGAGTGAGCTAACCCAATCACAAAAGAATACACATGAAATGCAATCACTGATAAGTGGATATTAATGAGCCCAGAAGCCCTAAATACTCAAGGCACAATTAGCAAGTCAAATGATTCCCAAGAAGAAAGGAGAGGACCCTGGGCCTGGAAAGATTGGATCCAGTTTTGTAGAGAAACTCTGAGGGGAGGGGGATTGATTGGGGAATAGTTGGGGTGGAGAGGAACTATGGGACATAAGGAGGAGGGGAACTGGGAAAGGGGAAAGCCTTTGGAATGTAAACATAGAATATAGAAAAAAAAGATAAAGAAATAAAAAAAATAATCATGGAAGACAGAAGGAGGGAGAGACCAGGGTGGGAGAAGGGAGGGTGAAGATATGGGAGGGGGGCGTTAGGATCAGCTATGGGAAGAGACAGGAGAGAAGCCCAGAGTGCCAGGAGTATAAATGGAATTATGCACCTGCCAGTACTGTGGGTTGGGGGAGAAGTCCAGAAAGTCTCAGAGCCCAGGGATGAGGGAGGCCTGCAGAACTCAATGTAGCTACCCTTACATGAAATGCCTAATAGTGGGGATATGGCAGCTGAAGAGATCACCTTCAGTAGATATACAGTTCTTCCAGTGGAGCGATAGGGACACCAAACTACCTACAAAACAGTGGATACAAATTTGTTCCTGCCGAAAATAAATCCAAGTATAAAAATGGAGCAGAAGGAATGGCTGTGTAGTTATTATCCCCACTTGGGATCCATCCAATAGGTGGACACTAATCCCTGACAACATCACCTTATGCTACGTTGTGCTTGCAGAGAGGAGTCCAGCATGGCTGTACTCTGAGAGGCACTATCAGCACCAACTGAGACAGACATAGATAATCTCAGCCAAGCATTGAATGGAGGTCCGGACCCCTATAGAGGAATTAGGGGAAGGATTGAAGAAACAGATGGGATGGCAACCCCATAGGAAAAACAATAGTGTACACTTACCTGGTCCCACAAGGAACTCCCAAAGAATGGATCACCAATTAAAAGTGTGCAGTGGTTGGTACAAGGACCCCAGCTCATATGTTGCAGAGGACTGTCTTGTCTGGCCCCATTGGGAGAGAACACACCTAATCCTGTAAAGACTTGATGTCAAAGTGTAGGGGGATGGAGGAAGCACTCTGATGGGGGGAAGAGAAGGGGGCAACATTTTGATGTAAATCAATAAAATAATAAAAGTACAAATATAAGAATTTATACATAAAGTTTATTTAATTAATAAAATCAAAGATTGACATATACAATAAAATATATGGTATTATATGATGGCAAGAAAATGTTGCATGTTTGCTAGCCAGCAAAGACTCAGCTGTAATAGACTGTAGTAGAAACATTTAAAATAGATCACATTGGAATAAAGGAACATTAGTGTATAATAGAGATGAATTTGAAATGTTTTAAAAGTAAATTTTAAGTAGTAAGTATCAATTAGTTTATACATTTAATATTATCTTCTGTTTCAAGACAGTTAAAAGTCTTAAATCAAATGATTGGTAAAAGTTGATGAGATGATTAGATTGTGTTTATTTTTCTAATACTCTGGAAAGTAAAAAGATAGCTGGGTTGATAGATTGTCTTCACATAGCATAAAGTGCTTTAGCATACTTTATCACATTTCTTAAGCAATTAGAATGTGATAGAGGATATCTATATGATAATCAGTCCATTTCTCTTGAAAAAAAGTCCATATATTTCAGCAAACATCTTTGAGCCAAGTAATGACAACACTATTATTTCTAGACCATTTAACAGCCCTCATGAGGAACATTGAATGGTTAAGGTCATTGACTTCAAAACACCTAGATTTGTGCCAGAATTTGAGCAGAGAAATGACTTGAAAGGCTCTAGAGTGAAGTCAAGGAGTAGGAAGTAGTAAGAGTCAAACTATCATTATGGTATGGAGGTATTCATTATGAGACATTTAACAGAAAACTTTATATTTCCCATATAACTTAATCAATGCTATGGTGACATTACAAGAATATGAATTGGATTTTATTCCAGATGTTCTGGAATGGATCGTTGTTGATGTCATTGTTGTTAAAGAAGTGAAGCAGAAGGTACAAGGCATCTTTAAATTTCCTCCCCAATACAGCCACTACTGCTTGCAATTCATCAGCACAGGCACTTAGGCAGACAAAATGATCCTTCCATTCACACTCATAGGCATAAACAGAAGTCACCTTTAGGGAAATCTTCCATGCACTGCTTGCTTTTCTATGCCCATCCATCAAACAAATGAGCAATCTATTTCTGTCATGCGGTACTGCCACCTCAATGAATCCCTAGACATCCTCTGCAGTCAATTTGAGCATCAGCAGACAAATCCACAAATAGGTCCAATTTGTTCAATTTTGTAGGGTGATTTTCAAGTAGTGGCCAATATACCTCTTCAGTTCGTTGTGTAGAAGGAAGTTAGAACTTAAGGACTATGAAAATAAACAATTTAGCACCTGGTATATCCTTCCAAAGACTTTACATTACAACCTATTTGATCGGGCTTGCATAATTACACACTCTGGGATATTATAAGTGATAAGAAAAGATAAAATTATAGTAACTGAGAAAGGACTCATGCTTTCCCTCTGATTGACCTTATCTGTTTATTACTGTTATCTGAAATAACTCATGAGTAATAGAAAAATATCATAAGTAACTAAGATAGACACTGGTATACACCATTATAGAAAAGACATTAGCCAACACAAAAAATTCTAATTGAAAGAAAAGATCAAATAGCTATGAAAATTATTAAGGGCATGTATTTAGACCTTAATAATTTAATGATGTATCTAATAATTTTCTTAATTTAATACATTACCTGTAAAATATTTATGATTAAGTTGGGGATTTGTATTAAGTAAAATATTTTCTAATGTGTAGAATTTGTAGATAGAGAATGATATAATATAAAATATATAAGAAAAGACTTTCAACATACTATACTATATTTATTTAATGTAAGATTCATATTTTATTTCAAGTGACAGAAATGACTGGTGTTCCTAAAGGCATGCTGGAAACAGCATTACTTTTAAAGATGGAAGAAGTGTTCTTTACAGCATAGGATAAGTTACATATTGATGATTAATGAAGCATACCTTAAAATGAAGAATTAGTGAATGCTATTAATCAAACTTATAAACCCATGGTAAAAAGGAATGTGGCAAAAAAAGCTGCATCTAAAAACACAACCCTCTGAGAATTAATTTGTGGTTTAACCACAGAAAAAATTTAAATCGAATTTTGATCAATACATTTTGCCAATCAGAGTTTTTCTCAGTGCAACTTTGACACATTTGTTCCTCAAATTGTAGATGAAGTAATTTTTCATGGGAACCACAAAAGTATAAAGGATGGAAGAAAAATTTCCCTCATCAATAAACCCAGTTGAGGAGGGCTAAAGATATATTAACATACTTGAAAAAAAACAGAGAAAGAACAAATGTATGAGAACTGCAGGTGCCGAAGTCTTTGTGTCTGCTCTCAGTGGACCTAACTTGGAATATTCTGCAGATAATGAAGCCATAAGAGGTAAGAATGACCACCATGGGAACAACAATTTCCTTTCCTGCTACAATGAACAGCTCTTTCTCATCGACAGCTGTTGCCTACTCTATATTGTCAAGTACAGCCTAATAATTTTAACTTTTATGGCACTTAATATTTATACTTTTTTTTATATTTCTAGAGCTCAAACTTGGAGCTGTGCATGCTAAAGAAGTGTGGTACCATTCCAGACCTAATCACTTTAAAAATTATTTATGAGGTTGCCCCCATCTTGGCTCCTGTGACCAAGCAGCCAGCTCAGACACCTATGCAGAGAACATGAGAGGGAAAGATTGCATGGGACACAGCCCACCTGGGTTTCCTCTGCATGTAGGAGCTGGGCAACTCTACAGCTGCCTGGGCATGTATACTGCAAGGGAACATCTGACTTGCAGGGAGTCCAGCACTTAAAGTGAGCCCTGCAGTTTGAAGTCGCCACCATCTTGGCTCCTGTGACCAAGCACCCAGCTCAGTCAGGTACACAGGGAATACCAGAGTGAGAGATCGCTTGGGACACAGCCCACCTGGGTTCCTTCTGCATGCAGGAGCTGGACAGCTCTACACCTCTCTAGGCACTTCTGCAAGGGAACATCTGACCTGCAGGGAGTCCCACAGTTAGAAGGAGCCCTGCAGTCTGAGGTTGCCGCCATCTTGGCTTCTGTGACCAAGCAGCCAGCTCAGCCAGAGACCTGTGCCACATCTGACACTGAAACAGGGAAGATACCACTTTCTGATACTCTTCAGAGAATGAGCAGGAGCAGGTTAATCGCCAGTGCCCCAATCCAACCGGATGTGGTAGACCTGTGCCATATCTGACACTGGGAAGATCTTACTTCCTGATACTGTCTCAAGAAAAGACAGGAACAGGTTATTCGGTAGAAGCAGGGCATTCAAGGACCAGCATCAGCAGAGCATTTGGAATCTGGCAGCAAGCCCTGTCCTGGGCATTTTACCCTGCAGAGTGATCAGCACTTGGAGGGGGTCTTCTTGGTGTCCACCATCTTTGATACCAGGCAGACCAGACAGGCAACACCAGGTACACAGAGACAACCCGAGTATGAAATTGCTTGGGACAAGGCATACCAGGGCTCCAACAACATCCAAGAGTAGGGCAGCACATCAGCAATCTGGGCCAGGGGAAATTCAGTCATCCAGTGGTGCGGAAATAGACTTACAGGCCCACAGGAAGTTCAAGCACCAGAGATAACCAGATGGCAAGAGGCAAATGAAAGGAATGTTACTAAGAGAAATCAAGGCAATATGGCAGCCTCTGAACCCAATTCTCAAACACCAGCAAGACCTGGATACCACAACAGAGCAGAAAAAAAATTTGGATTTAAAATCACTGCTCATGATGCTGTTAAAGGAACACACACACACACACACACACACACACACACACACAAACACACACACACACACATACACACAAAGATATAAATAAATATCTTAAGTAAATACATGGGAACATGAATAAGTTAGAAGAACTTACAATGGAAACACAAATAATCACTTAAAGAAATTCAGGAGAATATAGGTCAACAGATAGAAGCCAATAAAGAGGAAACACAAAAAATACTTAAAAATGCAGGAGAAATTGGGTCAACAGGCAGAACTCATAAAAGAGGAAACACAAAAATCTATTAAAAATATAGGAAAATGTAAGCAAACAAGTGCAGGAACTGAGCAAAACAATCTAGGATCTAAAAACAGAAGTAGAAACAACTAAGAAATCACAAAGGGAGACAAATTTGGAGATAGAAAACCTTGGAAAGAAATCAGGGGTCATAGATGCAAATACAACAGAATACAAGAGATAGAAGAAAGAATCTCAGATGCTGAAGATACCATAGAAAGCACTGACTAAACAGTAAAAGAAAAGGCAAAAAGCAAAAATCTTGTAACCCAAAACATCCAGGAAATTCATCACACAATGAGAAGACCAAACCAAAGGATTTTAGGTATAAATGAGAATGAAGATTTACAACTTAAAGGGCCAGCAAATATTTTCAAGAAAATTATGGAAGGAAACATCCCTACCTAAAGAGTTGCCCATGAATATATAAGAAGCCTACAGAACTCCAGACTAGACCATAACAGAAATACCTCCTGTCACATAATAATCAAAACCCCAAATGTACTAAACAAAGAAAGAATATTAAAAACAGTAAGAGAAAAGGGCCAAGTAACATATAAAGGAAGACCTATCAGAATTACGCCAGACTTTTCACCAGAGACCATGAAAGCTAGAAGATCCTGATCTGATCTCATACAGAATCTAAGAGAACACAAAGGTCTGCCAAGAATACTATACCCAGTAAAACTGTCAATCATCATAAATGGAGAAACCAATATATTCCATGATAAAACCAAATTTGCACAATTCCTGTCCTGGAACAAAAAGAAGCTTATTCACACAGGAGGAGTAGAATATAGGAAATCATCAAACTCAGTGCTGAAATCAATCAAGTAGAAAGAAAAAGAACCATATAATCAACAAACCAGGAGATGGTTCTTTCAGAAAATCAACAAGATAGATAAATCCTTAACCAGAATAACTAAAGGGCACAGAAACAGTATCCAAATTTTAAAAAGTTAGAAATGAAAAGGGAACTATAGCAAAAGAAATTGAGGAAATTCAAAAAATCATCAGATATTACGACAAAAGCCTATTCTCAACACAACTGGAGAATCTGGAGGAAATGGACAATTTCCTAGACAGATACCAAAGACCAATATTAAATCAGGATTAAATAGATCATCTAAACAGTCCCGTAACACCTAAAGACATGGAAGGATTAATAGAAAGTCTTCCAACCCCCCCCCAAAAAAAAAGAAGAGGAAAAGATTGTTTTAGTGCAGAATCCTATCAAACCTTCAAAGAAGACCTAACACAAATACTCTTCAAACTATTCCACAAAATAGGAACAGAAGGAACACTACCCAACTCATTCTATGAAGCCACAATTATGCTGATAAGAAAACCACACAAAGATCCAACAAAGAAAGAGAACTTCAGGCCAATTTCCCTTATGAAAATCGATGCAAAAATACTCAATAAAATTATTTCATTAGATGATGTAAAATCTTTTGACAATATTCAGCATCCTTTCATGCTAAAAGTCTTGGAAAGAACAGGAATTCAAGGCCCATACCTAAACAAAGTAAAAGCAATATACAGCAAACCGGTAACCAATATCAAACAAAATGGAGAGAAACTTGAAGTAATCCCACTAAAATCAGGGGCTAGACAAGGCTGCCCCCTCTCTCCTTATATTTAAATATAGTACTTGAAGTTTTAGCTAGAGCAATAAGAAAACATAAGGAGGTCAAAGGTATACAAATTGGAAAGGAAGAAGTCAAACTATCACTATTCTTAGATGATATGATAGTATACTTAAGTGACCCAAAAATCAACCATAGAACTCCTACCACTGATAAACAACTTCAGAAAAGTAGCTGGCTATAAAATCAACTCAAGCAAATCAGTAGACTTCCTATACTCAAAGGATAAACAGGCTAAGATAGAATTTGGGGAAATGACACCCTTCACAATAGCCACAAACAATATAAAGTATCTTGGGGTGACTCTAACCAAACAGTTGAAAGATCTGCATGACATGAACTTCAAGCCTCTGAAGAAGGGAATTGAAGAAGACCTCAGAAAATGGAAAAATTTTCCATGCTCTTTGATAGGCAGGATTAATATACTAAAAAGGGCCATCTTGCCAAAAGCAATATATAGTTTCAATGCAATCCACATCAAAATCCCAACTCAGTTCTTCATATAGTTAGAAAGAGCAATTCTCAAATTAATCTGGAATAACGTAAAACCCAGGAGAACTAAAACTATTCTCAACAGTAAAAGACCTTCCAGGGGAATCAAATCCCGGACCTCAAGCAGTACTACAGAACAGTCGTGTTAAAAACTGCGTGGTATTGGTGCAGTGACAGGCCGGTGGATCAATGGAATAGGATTGAACACGCAGAAATGAACCCATACACCTATGGTCACTTGATATTTGACAAAGCAGCTGAAGCCATCCAGTGGATAAAAGATAGTCTTTTGAACAAATGGTGCTGGCTCAACTGGACTTCAGCATGCAGAAGAATGAGAATTGATCCACTCTTATCTCCTTGTACTAAGCTCAACTCCAAGTGGATCAAGGACCTCCACATAAAACGAGACACACTGAAACTAATAGAAAAGAAACTGGGGAAGACCATTGAGGACATTGTCTCAGGGGGAAAGTTCCTGAACAGAACACCAATAGCTTATGCTCTAAGATCAAGAATTGACAAATGGGACCTCATAAAATTACAAAGTTTCTATAAGGCAAAGGACACTGTCAAAGGCACAAAATGGCAACAAACAAATTGGAAAGTGACCTTTACCAACCCTACATCTGACAGAGGGCCAATTTCCAGTATATACAAAGAACTCAAGAATTTAGACACCAGAGAGCTAAATAACCCTATTAAAAAATGGGGTACAGAACTGAACAAAGAATTTTCACCTGAAGAACTTGGAATGACTGAGAAGCACCTTAAGAATTGTTCAGCATCATTAGTCAATAGTGAAATTCAAATCAAAACAACCCTGATATTTCACCTCACACCAGTCAGAATGGATAAAATTAAAAACTCAGGAGACAGCAGGTGTTGTTGAGGATGTGGAGAAAGAGGAACACTCCTACACTGCTGGTTGTTACAAGCACCCTGGAAATCAGTCTGGTGGTTCCTCAGAAAACTGTGCGTGACACTTCTGGAGGACCCTGCTATACCACACCTGGGCATATAGCCAGAGCATAGAGTATCTCTACAGATTCTGTGGTGGATCCATACCCCAACCAAAGCTAAAAAATAGGAAAAGCAAATCTGAAGTCAGAGAGATTCTGAAACAAGGACACATAACAACCTTGTGAGTGTGTAAACTCTTTTTTTTTGAATTTTAAAACACTATGACTTTATTTTATTTTTTAAATTTTTTATTTTATTTTCTATATTCTTTGTTTACATTCTGAAGTCTTACCCCTTTCCCAGTTCCCCCCAAACCATATGTCCCATATGTCTTCTTCCACCACCACCACCACCACCCCCCGTCTATTCCCCAATCACCACCCCACCACTTCTCTGCTCTATTCTGGTACTCTTCTACAAAACTGGATCCAGTCCTTTCAGGACCAGGGTCCTCTCCTTCCTTCTTCTTGGGAATCTTTTGACTTGCTAATTGTGCCTTGAGTATTCAGAGCTTCTGGGCTCATTAATATCCACTTATCAGTAACTGCATTTCATGTGTATTCTTTTGTGATTGGGTTAACTCATTTAGGATGATATTTTCCAGATCCAACCATTTGCCTACAAATTGCATGAATTCATTATTTTTAATTGCTGAGTAGTATTCCATTGTATAAATATACCACATTTTCTGTATCCATTCCTCCTTTGAGGGACATCTGGGCTCCTTCCAACTTCTGACTATTATAAATAAGGCTGCTATGGACATAGTGGAGCATGTGTCTTTATTGTATACAGGGGAATCCTCTGGGTATATGCCCAGGAGTGGTAGGACAGGGTCCTCTGGAAGTGTCATGCCCAATTTTCTGAGGAACTGCCGGACTGATTTCCGGAGCAGTTGTACCATCTTGCAGTCCCACCAACAATGTAGGAGTGTTCCTCTTTCTCCACATCCTCGCCAGCACCTGTTGTCTCTTGAGTTTTTAATCTTAGCCATTCTGACTGATGTGAGGTGGAATCTCAGGGTTGTTTTGATTTGCATTTCCCTGATGACTAATGATGTTGAACATCTCTTAAGGTGTTTCTCGGCCATCCTAATTTCTTCTGGTGAAAATTATTTGTTTAGCTCAGTACCCCATTTTTTGATAGGGTTATTTGGTTCTTTGGGGGTCTAACTTCTTGAGTTATTTGTATATATTGGATATTAGCCCCCTGTCAGATGTAGGGTTGGTGAAGATCTTTTCCCAATTTGTTGATGGCTGTTTTGTCCTTCTGACTGTATCCTTTGCCTTACAGAAACTTTGCAATTTTATGAGGTCCCACTTGTCATTTCTTTCTCTTAGAGCATAAGCTATTGGTTTTCTGTCCAGAAACTTGCCGCCTATGGCCATGTCCTCCAAGGTCTTCCCCAGTTTCTTTTCTATTAATTTCAGCGTGTCTGGTTTTATGTGGAGGTCCTTGATCCACTTGGAGTTGATCTTAATACAAGGAGATAAGAATGGGTCAATTCTCATTCTTCTGCATGTTGACCTCCACTTGAACCAGCACCATTTGTTGAAAAGGCTATCTTTTTTCCACTGGATGGTTGTAGCTCCTTTATCAAAGATCAAGTGACTATAAGTCTCTGGGTTCATTTCTGGGTCTTCAATTCTATTCTACTGATCTACTTGCCTGTTGCTGTACCGATACCATGCAGTTTTTAACACAATTGCTCTGTAGTACTGCTTGTGGTCAGGGATATTGATTCTCCCAGAAGTCCTTTTATTGTTGAGAATAGTTTTAGCTATCCTGGGTTTTTTGTTATTCTAGATGAATTTGAGAATTGCTCTTTCCAGATCTATGAAGAATTGAGTTGGGGTTTTGCTGGGGATTGCATTGAATCTGTAGATTGCTTTTGGCAAGATGGCCATTTTTACTATATTGATCCTCCAAATCCAAGAGCATGAAATATTTTTTTTTTATTTCCTGAGGTCTTCTTCGATATCTTTCTTCAAGGACTTGAAGTTCCTGTCATACAGATCTTTCACTTGTTTGGTTAGAGTCACGCCAAGATACTTTATATTGTTTGTGGCTACTGTGAAAGGTGTTATTTCCCTAACTTCTTTCTCAGCCTGCTTGTCCTTTGAGTACAGGAAGGCTACCAATTTGCTTGAGTTGATTTTATAACCAGCTGCAATGCTGAAGTTGTTTATCAGCTGTAGGAGTTCTCTGGTGGAGTTTTTTGGGTCACATAAGTATACTATCATGTCATCTGCAAATAGTGATGGTTTGACATCTTCGTTTCCAATTTGTATCCCTTTGACTTCCTTATGTTGTCTAATTTCTCTCACTAGAACTTCAAGTACTATATTGAAAAGATATGGAGAGAGAGGGCAGCCTTGTCTAGTACCTGAGTTTAGTGGGAATGCTTCAAGTTTCTCTCCATTTATTTTGATGTTGGCTACTGGTTTGCTGTATATTGCTTTTACTATATTTAGGTACAGGCATTGAATTCCTGATATTTCCAGGACTTTTCACATGAAAGGATGCCGAATTTTGTCAAATGCTTTTTCAGCATCTAATGAGATGACCATGTGGATTTTTCCTTTGAGTTTGTTTATATAGTGGATTACATTGATGGATTTCCGTATATTGAACCATCCCTGCATCCCTGGGATGAATCCTACTGGAACATGGTGAATGATCGTTTTGATTTGTTCTTGTATTTGGTTGGCAAGAATTTTATTTAGTATTTTTGCATCAATATTCATAAAGGAAATTGGCCTGTAGTTCTCTTTCTTTGTAGGATCTTTGTGTGCTTTTGTTATCATCATAATTGTGGCTTCGTAGAATGAGTTGGGCAGTGCTACTTCTGTTTCTATTCGTGGAATAGTTTGAAGAGTATTTGTGTTAGCTCTTCTTTGAAGATCTGATAGAACTCTGCACTAAAACCATCTGGTCCCATACTTTTTTTGGTTGGGAGACTTTCTATAACCCCTTCTACTTCTCTGGGGGTTATAGGGCTGTTTAGCTGATCTAATTGATCCTGATTTAATTTTGGTATTTTGTATCTCTCTAGGAAATTGTCCATTTTCTCCAGATTCTCCAGTTGTGTTGAGTATAGGCATTTGTAGTAGGATCTGATGATTTTTTGAATTTCCTCAATTTCTGTTGTTATATCCCCCTTTTCATTTCTAATTTTGTTAATTTGGATACTGTCTCTGTGCCCTTTGGTTAGTCTGGCTAAGGGTTTATCTATCTTGTTGATTTTCTCAAAAAAAACAGCTCTTGGTTTTATTGATTCTTTGTATGGTTCTCTTCGTTTCTACTTGATTGATTTCAGCCCTTAGTTTGATGACTTCCTGTCTTCTACTCCTCCTGGGTGAATTAGTTTCTTTTTGTTCCAGGGCTTTCAGGTGTACTGTTAAACTGCTAGTGTATTCTCTCTCCAGTTTCTTTTTGGAGGCACTCAGGGCTATGAGTTTTCCTCTTAGCACTGCTTTCATTGTGTCCTATAGATTTGGGTAGGTTGTACCTTCATTTTCATTAAATTCTAAAATGTCTTTGATTTCTTTCTTTATTTCTTCCTTAACTAAGGTGTCATTGAGTATTTTTCAGTTTCCATGTGTATGTGGGCTTTCTGTTGTTTTTGTTGCTTTTGAAATCTAATCTTACTCCATAGTGATCTGATAGGAGGCATGGGAGTAGTTCGATCTTCTTGTATTTGTTGACATCTGTCTTTTTTCTTTAAATTTTTATTTTCTGTATTCTATGTTTACATTCCAAAGGCTTTCCCTTTTCCCAGTCCCCCCCCATACGTCCCATAATTCCTCTCCCCCCCAACCATTCCCCAATCAACCCCCCCCCCGCGATTTCTCTGTTCTGGGTATACAAAACTGGATCCAATCTTTTCAGGCCCAGGGTCCTCTCCTTTCTTCTTGGGAATCATTTGACTTGCTAATTGTGCCTTAAGTATTTAGGGCTTCTGGGCTCATTAATATCCACTTATCAGTGATTGCATTTCATGTGTATTCTTTTGTGATTGGGTTAACTCACTTAGGATGATATTTTCCAGATCTAACCATTTAGTTACAAATTGCATGAATTCATTATTTTTAATTGCTGAGTAGTCTTGTGACCAATTATATGATTGATTTTGAAGAAGGTACCATGCGGTGCTGAGAAAACGTGTATATATATATATATATATATATATATATATATATATATATTTTGCTTTAGGATGAAATCTATATATATCTGTTAAGTCCAATTGGTCCAAAGTTTCAGTTAGTTTCACTGTGTTCCTATTTAGTTTCTGCTTTCCTGGTCAGTCCATTGAGGAGAGTGGGGTGTTGAAGTCGCCCACAATTACTGTATTAGTTGGAATGTTTGCTTTAAGCTTTGGTAAAGTTTCTTTTACGAATGATGGTGCCCTTGTATTTGGAGCATAGATATTCAGTATTGAGAGTTCTTGGTGGATTTTCACTTTGACCAGCAAGAAGTGACCTTCCGCATCTCTTTTGATGATTTTAGGTTGAAAGTCAATTTTATCTGATATTAGAATGGCTACTCTGGCTTGTTTCCTGAGACCATTTGCCTGTAAAATTGTTTTCTAGCCATTTACTCCAAGGTAATGTTTGTCTTTGACATTGAGATGTGTTTCCCGTATGCAGCAAAATGTAGGGTCCTATTTCCATATCCAGTCTGTTAGTCTATGTCTTTTTATTGGGGCATTGAGTCCATTGATGTTAAGAGATATTAAGTAATAGTAATTATTACCTCCTGACATTTTTTAAATTATTTTTTATATTTGAGAGTTTATCTTCTTTTGGATTTGATGAGAGGAGTTTTCTATCATGCTTCTTCCTGGGTGTACTTTCCCTCCTTGTGTTGGTGTTTTCCCCCTATTATTTTTTGTAGGGCTGGGTTTGTGGAAAAATATTATGCAAATATGTTTTTTTCATGGAATACCTTAGTTTCTCCATCTATGGCGATTGAGATTTTTTTTCTGGGTATAGTAGTTTTGGCTGAAATTTGTGGTTTTCTTTTCTTTTTTTTTTTTTTTTTTACAGTTTGCATGATATCTGCCCAGGATCTTCTAGCTTTCATGGTCTCAGGTGAGACAACTGGTGTAATCCTGATAGTTCTTCCTTTATATGTTACTTGGCCTTTTACTCTTACTACCCTTAATACTCTTTCTTTGTTTAGTACATTTGGGGTTTTGATTATTATATGATTATAAGTCTGCGTCTCTGGTCCTTTCTACTAGTGACCTAGCGACAAGATAGAGATGGTCTTTCTAAGGGCCTGGGAGAACAGCGGGGCAAGCAGCTCCCAGCCACGCCATGGAGATGATCCTCCGATCTGATCTGCCCAACTCTGGCTCCTGGCCCGAGCCTGGTGGTTTCCCGCCCGAGTGATGGCAGGCCCAGATTAGGCCTGGTTACCTGCACCTCTCTGTCGGTGATTCCTAGTGTGTAAACTCTTGCCCATAAGTATATTGTAGGCAGTGTGTCTATTTCAACCTGAAAATTATTTACATAGAAGATGGGAATATTAGATGAATGTACTATGGAAATAGAGTTCCTTATATGTGAAATATGGCAGGTTAGAAATAGTTGTTAAACCTTTGAAGAAGGCAAATTATTTGGTTAAAATTTAATGTAAATTAACTTACAACAAAATCAAAATTTAAAATACATAACAAAATTAATGCTACTGAAAAGTTTGGATCCAGTTTTGTAGATCCAGAACAGAGAAATGGGGGGGGGGATGATTGGGGAATAGCTGGGGGGAGAGGACTTATGGGATGTATGGTTGGGGGGAACTGAGAAAGGGGAAAGCCTTTGGAATGTAAACAAGGAATGTAGAAAATAAAAAAAAAATTGGTAATGAAAAAAAGAAAAAAGAAAAAAGAAAAAAAATAAGGAATTGCAGAAAATGTTATCTATTTTAGCTGTCTGTCAGGATATTTTTTGCTGTGATAACACACCATGACTATAGCAACTTCTGTAAAGGAAAAAGTAGATTGGGGTTGGCTTACAGTTCAGAGGTTTAGATCATTATTTTCATGGCCAGAAGCATGGCAGGATGCAGGCAGACATGGTGCAGGATAGGGAGCTGAGAGTTCTAAATCTAGATTCACAGGCATCAGAAAGAAATCTGGCTTGAGCTTCACAGACTTCAAAGTGCATTTACTAGTATAAGTCACATGGACCATGCTCCCAGACCAGCATAAGAAATGGTGAGGTGGGGCATCCTCAAACTCTCAGAGATCAGAGACAGGATTAGACCTGCCGCCTTCATGCCCTCTGTGTCATCTCTGGAACAAATAAGCATGAGCACCTGCTGAGAAGTGTGTGGGCAGTCAGTAACTTAATGTGGCATCTAGAGTGTCTCCTCATGCTAATGAAGCTGCATAGTAGCCTTAACCATCAGCAATGACCTTCCTTTCCTGGATATTTTCATGCCATTCCACTATTTGAAATTATCTTATAATATCTATAAAGCAAAAGGCTAAATAATTGTTCTGTGGAGTAAAATAATTACTAGAAAGTGAAATAAGTGATCTGAGAAATTGATGGATCATAAATTTATTGGAATATAATTCAAGCAATTTCCAACTGAAAGATCAGACACCCTAATCATCTTAGAAATACAGGATGGAAACTAATAGGTGACCAGTTCCAAGAAAACCAGTTCACAGAAACAAAAGTCATTTTAAGAAAAACACCACAATAGAGCACTACACTTGGGATATGGAAAAATGACAGAAACTTACATTCATTTTAGATGAAACAAATATGAGTAACAACTGAGAAGAAAATGTACAAAAGTCACCATTATAATATTCTTGACAGAGTGTGCATTTACAGTATCATCTCTGTCCAATAAAATATGGGAAATAGAAAGTGAGCAAACCTATAACCTCTGCCTTATTATCAAGACAATAAATAAGAAATAATAAGTCTACTAGCACAAGGATAGAATTCAAAGCCTCAGAAACCATGATAACATTCCTGCTTAATGTGAATTCTAATTTCAGGGCTAGGAGGGTAGAGACAGGCAGATCCATGGGACTTGCCACACAAGATGATATGGATATGATGTAGATACAGATAGATGATAGATAGATGATAGATGATTGCTAGATGATTTCCAGAGAGATAGAAGATAAATAGGCCGGGTGTTGGTGGTGCACGCCTTTAATCCCAGCACTTGGGAGGCAGAGGCAGGCGGATTTCTGAGTTTGAGGCCAGCCTGGTCTACAGAGTGAGTTCCAGGACAGCCAGAACTATACAGAGAAACTCTGTCTCAAAAAAAACAAAAAAAGAAGATAAATAGATTAAAATATGCTCATAAATAGAATTCAGAGCTTCAGAGACTGTCAGGACAGTATCTATGCATTAAGAGTTACACACTGAAAGTAAAGTTCATTGGAATTGAGACCTGTCACTCAAAGTGTGGAATCTACCTAATCTGTATGTTCATAATGGAGTTAACAAATACAACCTGACTCCCATCAGTCTTTCACTAAAAGGTGTCCACTCAAGGATAGAGAATAACTACAGCATTGATTGAGCCCAAGTTACAATGAATGCTATTATTTGGCATCAACATTTATTATTCTTATTAGACAGGCTACATACTAGAATATTGTATTTAGATATAAGTAGATTGGGAGTCACTCCAAGTTATTTCCTTAAGGAGAATTGAAAATATTTTAAAAGATAAAATTTGTATCCAGTTTTACTCTGTCGTCTAAAGACAACAGTGAGAATCCCATTCAGTATCTTAAAGCAATATTTGAAATGTAACACTTTCCTCCTGAGAAAATTACAAAACAGTACTTTGACTCTTTGCTAAATGCCTTATGTTCTTAGAAAAATATACTAGACATCTAAAATCCATTTGTGAAGCATTTATCAAAAGTATCTACCATGGCTTTTTTTTCAGGCTTTACTGGTACTTGGACCCTGCACATCACTCATTCTACAAAATTAAATTCATTCTATTTGTGCCCCTTGAAAGAAAATTGCCCATCTTTGAGAGTCACTTGCACATCAGAAAATGAGAAATTCATTTTCCAAAGTACTCTCCCCAATCAAGTGCTACAAGGATGTGGAATCTTGAGCAGAATGAAGTGACCCTATTAAATGAATGGCTGTAGTAAGTATTAATACATGGATTATAAATGCATCTATTAATATTGAGTTCTAATTACCCATCTCCATAGATAAAATCTTTGAAAGTTATGTTCCAGAAATAAATTTGAATGAGTACTCTAGCAGGTTTGGAATACATGTCAACTGAACTATTGATGAAGTCATTTCTTTTTCCTGGTGAAACATTGTAGCTTTAATCGCAATGCTAAAATCAAAACCATAACATGCAGCATCATTAAGAATTTATCTAGCTTCTTTGAAGAAAACTGGACGTGATACTTCTGGAGGACCCAACCATACCACTCCTGGGAATATACCCAGAAGATTCTCCAGCATGCAATAAGGATACATGCTCCACTATGTTCATAGCAGCCTTATATATAATAGCCAGAAGCTGGAAAGAACCCAGATGTCCCTCAACAGAGGAATGGATACAAAAAAATGTGGTATATATACACAATGGAGTACTATTCAGCGATTAGAAACAATGAATTTATGAAATTCTTAGAGAAATGGATGGAGCTGGAGAACATCATACTAAGTGGGGTGACCCAGTCTCAAAAGAATACCCATGATATGCAGTCACTGATTAGTGGATATTAGCCTAGAATCTTGGAACACCAAAGACACAAATCACATACCAAGTGATGTCTGACAAGAAGAAAGGAGTGGCACTGGTGCTAGAATGGACCAAAGCATCATTGTGGGGGAGTACAAGAACAGGGAGGTTGGAAGGGGTGGATGAGGGAGCAGGGGGAGGAAAAAGGGCATGTGGGACCTTTGGGGGTGGGGAACCAGAAAAAGGGAAATGAATTGTAAATATAGAATATATCCAATAAAAAAAGAATTTATCTAGCATCATTTTGTCATTTCTTTACTTCCCTTCTCTTCTCCACCCCTCAGCTCCATTTTTCTATGTTCTCCTCTTCCATGCTCCCATCTCCACTTCTTCTCTCCCCATCCTCATTTCTCTCCCCTTCTTTCCCTCACTTTGTCCCCCTCTTTTTCTGTGGTTGTTTTTCTTTGTTTCTGTTGCATTCTCTCCCTCCTAACTCTATCTCTAGGTTTTATGCTCTGTAACTAAGAATGACACTTCATTCTTCCTAAAGGAGAAATCCTGCCATTTGTGGAGGACAGAATATGAGACAGATGAATAGGCATATGCTTATAATAGAAGATTTATTTTTAGTCTTTTATATTTGATACTACTCATAGTACTGTTACTGTGCAAAGTACAATGTCTGTATTCTGGGCTAGCTGTCAAAGACAGTCAAACTGTTTTGAATTTTTTAAGCAATGGTGACAATATTGGAGAAAGATATTTTTCATCATAATAACAGAGAAGACTTGAGTAATGCTCAAGAGGTTGTTCAAGAAATTTTCTGAGTCCAGTGAATAAAGACTTTTGGTTATTCTTCCTTGTGTGTACTCATTCGTAAATAATGTACTGCTATGGGAAATATGTATTTAACACTTCTGTAACTTTAATTATTTCAAATTCTATTTTTACTACACCAATATTCAACAATCTCTTTTTATTTTATTCTATTTGTTTTATTTTCTATGTTATTTGTTTACATTCCAAATGATTTCCCCTTTCCCAGTTCCCCCCTCCCCATAACTCCCATAAGCCCTGTTCCCTCAGCCCATTCCCCAATCACTCCCTCCCATTTCTCTGGTTCATAAAGGCTTTAACCTCCCTTGTAGCCAACCACTTACCAGAGGTAGTGGAAAAATTAGGAGACAGGCAGGTGGACATGTTTGCAAAGATTCTTTGCAGTAATTCCCATCTGGAAATCAGGAGTTCAAATCATGTTAGCAGGCAGTGACAACTTGATCCACTTGCAAAGACTGCATATATACACCATTGGTCCAGTTCAGTAGAATCTGGTCAGTAACAGCAGTAACAACACCTAGCCTCAGCTGGAGTCAGCAGAAGTGACCCACATGGACCTCAGGAGAAGTTCTCTGTTGTGCCTCTCTCGGGGAAGCAAAGGTCAGAGAAAACTGGAGACCCATAATCATTGCACAGCTAGCCAAGCTCTGTCTCTGTTACTCTGTGGAGTCTTATTTATATCTTCCAAACATCATGTTTTCTATGTACCTTGAATTAACAAGTCTCTTGCCTTAGCACTTGTTTTGCCTCGATACATACATCCAATCAGTCCAAGTTTGCAGAGTCCCGCAAAATGCAAAACTATGGAGCATAAGACAGCCAGTTATTAGTAAGGAACCCTTCTTCACATCAGGTGTCCTTTCACTTGTTAGCTTTAGAAGAACATCCTCTCTTCTGTTTCTGCTGCAGTGAAACGTTCTTTCACAAGTCTGCCTTAATCTTTCACATATGTCCATGTCAGGAAAACACTCCTTCATGTGTCTGCCCCAAGAAACTGACTCTCCAAAGAGTCCTTACATGTCTACTTCACACTTCACACACACACACACACACACACACACACACACACACACACACACACCACATACACAAACACACACACAAACATACACACACAGAGAGAGAGAGGGAGTGAGAGAGGGGGAGAATGAAAGAGAGAGAGAGAGAGAGAGAGACTGAGAGAGAGAGACTATGAAAAATGTACTTGTCACGTGAGAAATTTTAAAGGATGTAAACTAATCATATTTACACATACAATTTCAAAGTTTTTTTTTCTTTTTTAAAAAAACATGTATTTTTTAAATCATTTTATGTAGTCCAGACTTTATGCCCTTCCTGGTCCACCTTCTGACTGTTCCACACCCCACACCTTCTCCCCAAACCCCCATCTCCAAGAAGATGTTCCCACACCCACACCCTACCAGACTTCCCTACTCCCTGGATCCCCAAGTCTCTCCAGGTTATTAGATGCATCGTCTCTGACTGAGTCCAAACACAGCAGTCCTCTGCTCTTTATGTGTTGGATGTCTCACATCAGGTGGTGTATGTTGTCAGGTGGCTAAGTGTCAGAGATCTCAGGGGCCAGGTTAGTTGAGCTGGTCTTCCTATTTGCCCTCCTCCTCAGCTTTTACCAGCTTTCCCCTAATTCAACCGCAGGGGTCAGCAGCTTCTGTCCATTGTTTGGGTATAAATATCTGCATCTGACTCAGCTTGTTGGGTCTTTCAGAGGATAGTCATGATAGGCCCCTGTTTGTGAGCACACCATAGCATCAGAATTAATCTCAGGTCTTGGGAACTCTCTGAGCTGGATCAAAATTTGGGCCTGTCACTGGGCCTCTTTTTCTTCAGGCTCTTCTCCATTTCTGTACCTGGGTTTCTTTCAGAAAGGAACAATTCTGGGTCAGAGGTTTTGACTATGCGATAGAAACCCCATTCCTCCACTCAATGCCCAGTCTTTCTACTGGAGGTAGACTCTACAAGTTCCCTCTCCCCAATAAAGGACATTTCATCTAAGGTCCTTCCATTTGAGTCCTGAAAGTTTCTCACCTCCCAGGTCTCTGGTACATTCTAGAGGATACACCTACACTTCCTACCTACTGAGGTTGCTTGTTTCCATTTTTTCCCCTGGCCCTCAGGGTTTCAGTCCTGCCCCCCACCAATACCTGATCATGTTCTTCTCTTCCCCTCCCTATTCCCTTTCCAACCCAGATGCCTCCCTCCCTCCATGTTCATGTGATTGCTTTCTTCTTCCTCCCAAGTGGGATTGAGGCATTCTCACTTGGGCCCTTTCACTCATTAGATTTATTGAGTTCTGTGGATTGTATCCTTGGTATTATCTACTTTTTTTGCTTAATATCCACTTATTAGTCAGTATATACCATGCCTGTCCTTTTGGGTCTCAGATACCTCACTTAAGATGACATTTTCTAGTTCCATTTGCCTACAAGACTCATGATGTCCTCACTTTTAATAGCTGAGTAGTATTCCACTGTGTAAGTAAACCATATTTTCTTTTTTTTTTTTGATTTTTTATTAGATATATTCTTTATTTACATTTCAAATGATTTCCCCTTTCCTGGTTCCCTTCTCCCTGAAATCCCCATAAGCCCTCTTCCTTCCCCCTGTTCCCCAATCAACCCCC
Source organism: Apodemus agrarius (assembly GCA_964023405.1). NCBI lineage: Eukaryota > Metazoa > Chordata > Mammalia > Rodentia > Muridae > Apodemus > Apodemus agrarius. The sequence goes on along the minus strand of OZ030006.1, from coordinate 88,966,130 downwards.
TCCTGCTTCCCTGTCCTGGTATTCCCCTATACTGCAGCATCGAGTCTTTCCAGGACCAGAGGCCTCTCCTTCCTTCTTCTTGGACATCATTTGAAATGTGAATTGTGTCTTGGGTATTCCAAGCTTCTGGGATAATATCTACTTATCAGTGAGTGCATACCATGTGTGTTCTTTTGTAATTTGGTTACCTCACTTAGGACAATATTTTCCAGTTCCACCCCTTTGCCTAAGAATTTCATGAATTCATTGGTTTTTTTGTTTTGTTTTGTTTTGTTTTTCTTTTTTTTATTGGATATATTCTATATTTACATTTCATTTCTCTTTTTTTGTTTCCCCACCCTCCTAATGTCCCACATGCCCTTTTCCCTCCCCCTGCTCCCTCATCCACCCCTTCCCACTTCCCTGTTCTGGTATTCCCCTACACTGATGCTTTGATCCTTTCCAGCACTAGTGTCCATTCCTTTCTTCTTGTCAGACATTATTTGGTATGTGAATTGTGTCTTTTGTGTCCCAAGATTCTAGGCTAATATCCACTTATCATTGACTGCATACCATGGGTATTCTTTTGAGACTGGGTTATCTCACTTAGAATGATGTTCTCCAGCTCCATCCATTTCTCTAAGAATTTCATGAATTCATTGTTTCTAATGGCTGAATAGTATTCCATTGTGTATATATACCACATTTTTTGTATCCATTCCTCTGTTGAGGGACATCTGGGTTCTTTCAAGCTTCTGGCTATTATAAATAAGGCTGCTATGAACATCATGGAACATGTATCCTTATTGCATGCTGGGGAGTCTTCTGGGTATATTCCCAGGAGTGGTATGGCTGGATCCTCCAGAACCATATTTTCTATATCCATTCTTCTCTTGTGGGACATATGAGTTGCTTCCAGATTCTGGCGATCACAAATAAGGCTTCCATGAATGTAGTGGAACATGTGTCCCCTGGCCAAGTTCTTGTGTGTGTTTTGATATAAAAGCAAGTGTGTAAATTTACAGTTAAATTGTTTAATCAATTATTTAATGAAACTGAATTAAATACATTACACATACTTTTGAATTTATTTTTATAAATATCCTCCTGAAATTCTCACTTGTTGAAGTCTCATTATCTGTAGGTTGCACAAGTGCTTGGCTCCTCATGTTCATCCACCAACTCTTGATTTCACAGTTAAATGGGCTCTTAGAGTAAATTTACTGTCAAGTTGTTTTCTCAAATATTTATCCACAGTGATAACTTGTGAAAACACAGCATTATAAGAATTTTAGGAAACTTCCATGAATTATCCCTATTGAAATAAAGCACAAAGTCTGGAAAGTTCTGTGCTGCTTTATATCAATATGTATACTGTACACTATGGAGCAGATGATTCATGAGATAAACCATCTCTGATTCTATTTATGCACTAGTTGGTCAGCCATGAAAGTGTTTTCATACAAGTAACATAAAGACAGAGCAGTTTCTATTTGTGTGTGTGTGTGTGTGTGTGTGTGTGTGTAACAAAAGTTAATGGAATAAGATGCTATAAACATAATAGATGCCAAGGACAGGGATTGAAGGGAGGAAAGGGAAGAAGAAACTATATAATAATAATAATGTTGATAATGAAATTTTTAATTTGAATTTTGAAAAAAGATTTTTTTCATTTTATGGATATGGATGTTTTGCTTGTATATTTGTTTGTAAACCATGGACATGCAATGTCACAAATAGCATTGGACACTCTGGAATTAGAGTTACAGAAAGTTGTTAGCTGCCTTTTGGATATTTGGAATGGATCCCTGGTCCTCTGGAAGAGCAGCTAATATTCTTATCCACTAAGCTTTTAAGCACAAATGTGACTGCCATATTTGTACCACAAGGCCTATTGTTCTCAGTTCATGTACCAATTCATTTCTAGAAGCAATGATTTCTAGAGTGTTATATTTATTCTTTACTAAAAATGCCCTCAGTGCCTTTTTATTTATTCTAATTTAGAGACTGGGAAAGACAAAAGGCAAGAAACTCAGCAGCTGTGCTCTCAGGGAATGGCAAACATGTTACATGAGCTGCTCTAATGTGGTACAGAAAGGTGGTTCTTATTTTTACAAGGTTCACAGGATATGTTTCTCTCATTTTTATTTTTTTAATTTTCTATATTCTTTGTTTACATTCCAAATGCTTTCCCCTTTCCTGGTTCCCCTCTCACCATATGTCCCATAAGTCCTCTTCCCTCTGCCCATTCCTCAATCACCCTTTCCCCCTTTCTCTGTCCTGGTACTCCCCTAAAATACTGGATCAAGCCTTTTCAGAGCTATGTTTCTTTGACACATAATATTCTTTCCATTAAAGCAGATTTCTAATCTTTACCTTCTTATATTTGTGGATGTCTCAGTGACAGATAGCTGTGGAAGTTATTATCAAAACTATAAATGAGGTCATACTTGGGAAACAAAGGTGTTATTAATATGATTTGAGAGAATAAGCATAAGCTAGGCAGGTCCATAGGGAAGCCAGTGGGCATTGCTGACCTACTCATGGAGGACAGGATATACATACCTATTGGCAATAAAGCTGCGCACTGGGCGGTGGCATAGCAGAGCCAGGGAAGCTCTCTGCTGCTCAGGGAAGACAGTATTCTTTTGATCTTGCACACAGCTTGAGGATAGTTTTCAGGTTTTAATATCTTGCTCATAATAAACTCTCATTCATACTACATTTTCTTATTTTTCTCTATACGGCCATCTCTTCTAGGATGACATGTCACATTGATGACAGAACTACTTTCAAGCAGGACCTGAGGGAAAACATGGAAAAGTCTCCTTTCTCTATTTAAATAGGATATTGTCTTGGTAAGCAATAAGATTTCTTTGTGTTGTTCTGAGGGCTGACCTGTGCTTTCACACCCTGATATGGTGAGATGCAAATCAATAAATCTCAGAGTGGTTCTTACTTGGAAGCAGATTTATTCCAGATACAGTCTTTTAAAATGAAGTTACATTTAAATATGTTGGTTTATCTAATAGAAGTGCTATTTTATATGACATGGATAATTTGGATAAAGTCCATAGCAGTGGAGTCAAAAGTGAGCCCAAAGGCCCATGTGAATATTAGACCACAGCAGAGGAGCTCCTGTGGCTGTCAGAACTGGGAGAGAAAACGGAGCTATCCCAGGAAACTCTGGTGTCCATAAAGTGTACCAATGTCTTAATATCAGACCCCTACTCTGAAAAGCAAAACAGTAAATACCCAGAGTGTTTTATTCCTGGTCTGTGCCTGGTTGTTACTATGACCCTGTGACTGTAACAGACGACTCTTGCACCACTATGTAGCCTTTCTGGTTTGTGCAACATAAATATTACCATCACCTCAAAATGTAGGAAGTCAATTCTGGCTTAGTGGAATTCTTCAAATTAATTATCATTTAAATGATGAAAAGGACAAACCCAGAGAGCTGAGCTGAAGTCACAGATATATAAAACTGACTGCTGTTTCTAACCTGCAATGTCCCTACTGCTCGGTTGTTTTGAGATATTTCAAGCCATAAATAATTTGTAATCCACTGTTTGTTTTCTATGAAGCAACAGCCTTGCAAATGCGAAAGATCTGAGCTACTCACACAACTGGATAACAATACTTTAGGTCATCTGTATTAACCACCACGGCTCAAATAAATAAAATTAAGCCAGGATAGTGGTTTTCCCTGGTATTCTAAGCACTAATCGTAGCACTTGAGAAGCTGAGGTAAGCAGCTTGAGCTGCGTAGTGACACAGTGTCTTCAAACAAAACAACAGCCACACAGTTAGTTATACTTTTTTCTAGTTACTTAGTAATGTCTCTGCTCTTTGGAATATGAAAAACAAGCTTTAAGCAAGCTTTCCAATCTGGACAAGGAATGCCTGTGCAGGGGGAGTTATTAAGTCAATGCTTTCTCTCGCCATTCTGAGTTCCACATCCTAACTGGTTAAACTCTTCAAGTGAGACTCACATCTTTAAAATTCTAAATTGATTCCAATTTTAAAAATGTCTTAAATTATTCATTTGTTTGAGGAAAATCCCACAAATGTGTTGGAGTGGCAATGGGCAGGGACAAACAAGCTAAAACAATAGGCTGCAAACTGCTACTGACAAAGCCTGCAGCTGGACGTTTCACACTGTCACACTAAAAGACTTAACCTATAGAAATCCAGTTCTAAAGTGGTAGAAAGAACTGAAACGCAAGCATCATGGTCACATTTGGTCTTTGGTGGGGAGGAACATATCAATCATAATGTAGTACCTGACATATGTAACCAAACTCAGGACCGCATATAGATATCAGCATAGGAAAGGTAAATCCTATCTGTGGCATACTGTGAACCAACAGCAGCAACAACAAATGCTCAGGAGAAGCAAATTCTAAGGCGATTACCATGTATGGCATTTATAGAGTAGTGATTTCTGATGCCAGGTAGGATGCCCCTGAATTGTGCTTAGGAATTGCTGCCTACAGCCACCAGCACACTATGCCCGGCCAACTTCCTGCCTGAGAAACAGGCCTTATCCACAGGTTACAGGATAAACACAGACACAGGAAAATGAGTCACCAGAGGAAAACAAAAAATCTAAATTGAAGGTAAATGGAGCTTTGTGCACACGCATGACAAGAAATCCATCGAGCAAAACTAATTTTATATTGGAGCCAAATGGCTGTTGTGTACACTGAAAACATGGAACAGGAGGGAAAGAAAATTGCCACATAATCACAGACCTTGAAGTAAATTAAAATAAAGAATGTCTTCTGTATTGACAAATACGTACACATTCACACAGAGAGAGGTGGGAGAGAGGCCTACACACACATGTATGCACACACATATGCATACACATATACACACACATTCACTCATATATATAATACACATATATAATATACTGTGTACTTTATGTATATAGATAGGTATATATACTTATGTGTTTGTGTACATATATAATAAGTGGTAAAATCTATCCAATTTATACCACCTGATAACGCAAAAGTTTGAAAAAGTGAAAAAAAAACACTGAGAAAAATATTCAATTGAAAATTAAGAGCGAAAAGGCCATTAAATGAATTATTTTATAATGTACATAAAATGAGAATTTAAAAAATCACTAATTTCCAGTAATGTTTTCATAAAATGACTAATGCTTTACTTAAAATTTTCTTGTGCCATTCTCTTTTCAGTTTTTGGTTTAATTACTAGTGCAAGAAGAAGCTTAATTTCTACATAATTTAGTCTCAGTGCAGAACTTTTGTGCTGATTTGAAACAAAAAATCCATAGCACTTCCCTTGAATCTGATGCTAACACTGTGGTAACTAGCACATGTTCACTGAGGCCTGGGGTTCTGTCAGTTAGCCTCTGGGTAATTGTGGGATGTGTGTTTATAGTCTAGCATTATTCATTGAATTGCCATGTTCTTTGATACTTTTTTCTTTTTTATAGAAAAGAAGTGGATCTGAATACCTCCTTCTGAGACAAGTTAGTAACTGATAAGATCTTGCTTCAGCTGCTTTGCCTCTTTACTGAAAGATTATGACTAAAGAACACAATACTCCTTATGTATTCAAAATTCCTTTTCTAGCTGTGTCAATATCAGGAAGTGACCTTGGAAAAGGTCTTGGCTCAAATAGAACAGAGTCTTGGTAGGAAGCCATTTGGCCTTAATGGGATGGAGGGCCAGCTCATCCTGTTCATTTGGCACCAATGTGCTGTTCTGTGGAATGGAAGTCTTGCTGCACATAGCCTCAAGTGCTGGCTTCTTGAGGACAGAAGGGACATGACTGTCTCTGTCTCTTCTATTACTGATTCCCTCTGAGTGACATCTGTCGTCATTTCATTTTTTCAAAAGGTTGCAGGTGAAAGGAGCTACTTCAGTTAGTAATTTCACCAGAATATACTTGGTACATACCATCCTGAGCATTAAATAGGAATTGAAAGACTAAAAAGTAATAGTCTCTTCAGTATAGGTCTTTAAGATTTGTAGGAGTTGAATATATTCAATATGAAAACAAGATAGAGGAATATTATATGACTAAATGTTTCTTAGGTTTTTGATCATTTTTATTCTTAACTTTCTTTTATTTTCCTTTGTGAAAGGAAAAAAATATAGGTATCAAAGATAAAACAGATAATAAAAGACTCATGGAATTTTATTAAGATTCAAAAGAATAATAAAATGCTAAGGGTAACATTTTTTCTACCATCTAATACAGAAGATTTTTCCATTACTAATTTTTCTGATAAAAGAGCAGCAAAACCATCCTGTTGATTCTAGATTCTCTGTGTAATGGCACAAAGCAAAGAATCTTTCTGCAGTGGCCACAGCCTGTAAGAACATGGAATCTTCTTTCCTCCTAATTCTGTAGCTCAAAGGTCAATTATATTCTTTCAATTCATTTGTAATTTAAGATACTTGTATACTTGTGACACCAGGGAATGTTGAACATGAGATTATGATTGGTGCCAATAAAAGAAGAGATAGAGAATAAGAAATGTAAAGGTAAAAGCTCACTTAGAGGACTATAACTCCAGATGGAATCTCTCTGTGTCTGTCTTTCTCTGTCTCTGTCTCTTTCTGGTCTCTGTCTCTCTGTCTCTCTCCCTGTGTTTGTGTGTGTGAGTGTGTGTGTGTGTGTGTGTGTGTGTGTGTGTGCATGAGTGGCTATATGAAGATGAGAAGTCTTCCTTACAGTTCTCTGCCTTATTTGAGAAAATGTATTTCAATAAACCTAGACATCATCTGTTTGGCTAGACTAGCTGGAAAATGAGCTCCAAGAACACGCTCTCCCAATGTTTTGACCAGAGATGTGTGATATGAAAATTAGATTTTCTGTGAACGTTGGGAATTCAAAATTAGGTTCTTATTCATGGGAGTCCACATAATACAAATTAAACTATTTCCCAAGTCCCTGATCTTCATATTTTTGACACTGAGATGGCATTATGGGAACATTTCCAAGTGCTTTGACATAGCCATGGGTGTCTTGAAACAAAGCGGATGTATTTACATATAGGAGATCCTCATGATATCTCCTCATGCCTCTTAATAATCTCTCATAGAATGGATGGAACTGAAGACCTCTGGATACACTAAGAGCCTTCTCAAGATTCACACAAAGCCATGGGTATTATTTTGAGACTGGGTTACCTCACTTAGTATGATGTTCTCCAGATCCATTTCTCTAAGAATTTCAGGAATTCATTGTTTCTAATGGCTGAATAATACTCCATTGTGTGTGTGTGTGTGTGTGTGTGTGTGTGTGTGTATATATATATATATATATATATATATATATATCACATTTTTTGTGTCCATTCCTCCGTTGAGGGACATCTGGGTTCTTTCCAGCTTCTGGCCATTATAAATAAGAATACCAATGGTATGCACTCACTGATAAGTAGATATTAGCCTAGACTCTTGGGACACCAAAGACACAATTCACATATCAAATGATATCCAACAATAAGGGAGGAGTGGACACCAGTGCTGGAAAGGATCAAAACATCAGGGTAGAGGAATACCAGAACAGGGAAATGGGAAGGGGTGTATGGGGGAACAGGAGTAGGGAAAAGGGCATGTGAGACCTTTGGGGGATGGGGAACCAGAAAAAGGGAAATGAAATGTAAATATAGAATATATCCAATTAAAAAAGTGACATAAAAGCTTGTTGCTAATTTGTTGCTTAAAAGTCACAATACTTTTAACTTGTTATTAATCTTATAGTCAAAATATTATCTTCTAGATGGGATAAAATGTTAGGATTACTATTCTATAAATAAATCAAGTTTATTTATTAAAAAAAAGATAAAAAAAAGAATCCAGACCTGTGAATGGCTTCAGAAAACTGGTTCATTTACTGTTGGTGGGGGGAAGTGGGTACTTTTGCAATGATACTTATATGTTCCATTGGACTCTGGAGCAAGGTTTCTGTAGGCATGTACAATTGATCAGTCAAACATGTTGGAAGATACTTCATCTGCATACTCAGGTGCTATATAGTGGAGGTAGAGATGGGAAGAAACCTAATAATGTCAAAGAAGGAATGAATCCTAATGAAAGTCAAGGTAATAAATTCTTACTAGTGTTGATAGTGGGGCAGAGTAATTTATGGTGCCAGTTTGGGAGTAGGGAGTAAGCCAACACCTGCTACCCTTTTCTAAGGTATCCAGGGTTGAAGCTCTCCTCGACCCTTCTTCAGTTAATAATGGGATATTATGGTCCCACAGCTCATTCCCTTTGTTTTATAAAGGAGCAGTGTTGTCATGGTTAATATCTATGTTGGAAATGGTTCCGTATTGGACCAAAACCTGATTGGAAATGATTTTTGCAGTGGTATTTATATGCCATTTAAAAAAGTGGATGAGAAAAAACAAAAAAGAAATTGGATGAGGCAGGGTACCAGGAGGAGGAGGGGCCCTTCTGGGGGTAAAGGGTCAAAGTAGGAAAAAAAGTGAAATCACAAGAAGGTTTGAGAATCAACATGTGGAAATGCCTGGGGCATAGTTGTAGATTGCGGTCCATAAGCCAGTGAGGTCAAGTGAAATATAAGGCTAGAGCCTGTGATTGGGCAATGGAAAAGTAAGATGGAGCTAAAAGTTTTAGAGGGAGACAGAGGAAAGATTGGGTCAGAGAACGAAGATGGAGGAAGAAGATAAACCTGATAACTTCCTTGAAAGAGTCAAGGGGAGCTCAGGATATCATAGAAGGACAATAGTATAATGTAGGGTGCATTTGCTCCATCTAGGTGTGCAGCTTTTATTTATATATAATTGAGTTCTGAGTTCTTTTCATGAACATTTTGAGGTTTGAGAATTTATTGTTATGAATCTGACTGATAAATTATAAGCCTCTGGAGTTTTCTTTATATGGTTCAGGGTTTAGAACCAGTCTTGGCATACTAGCCACAGAGGCTGGATGACTGGGAATTCAAGCAGTTTGACAGCCAGCAAACTGCAGGAAAGCTGGCAGACCACTACTTGGGAATAGCCTTGGGGTAGGGGAGACTGAGGTGCAGGAGTGTAGCATGGACTGTTTTTAATAATTATATGCTGGGTCTGGAGAAATGGCTCAGTGGGTAAGAGCACTGACTGCTCTTCCAGAAGTCCTGAGTTCAATTCCCAGCAACCACATGGTGGCTCACAACCATCTGTAATGGATTCCTATGCCTTCTTCTGGTGTGTCTGAAGACAGAGACTGTGTACTCACATATATAAAATAAATACATATAAAAACATATAAAAAAGCCAGTCAGTGGTAATGCATGCCTTTAATCCTAGCACTTGGAAGGCAGAAGCAGGTGGATTTCTGAGTTTGAGGCCAGTTGGAACTGGAGGGTCAACTACAGAGTTCTAGGACAGCCAAAGCTATACAGAGAAACCTTGCCTCAAAATAATAATAATAATAATAATAATAATAATAATAACAACAACAACAACAACATGCTATACACAATGAGCTCAGTGATTGCAAGAGATTCTTAAGTACCAGTATGTTTTGTTCTACTAGCTCAGATTTATGAGTACAGACCCAGCATTCCTTCACCAGTACAGCACAACTCCCTCCCTGCTATACAGAGCTAACTGATTTTGTAGAACAACCCCTTCCATGGAGGAAATCTATGCTTGGAGGAACTTGAGACTGATCATTGTGGAAGCCATGGCCTGGTCAAACCTGTCCTAGAAGTCTTGGGCCAGATGGTATGTTTGGAAGAAGGCTGCTGTGCCCCTAGTAAGGCCACTCAGTCTGATAAGCAGAGGGATAAAGACCTCCTCTTTTGTTCACTCCTCTCCCAGCTGTAAGGTGAGTTCTTCAGGATCCTAGAGATAAGCCTGGGAAACAATCATTACAGGAGTGCAGAAACCTTGAAAGGGGTTTTAATACAGGATCTGTTAACATTATTATTGTACCAGAGGAGGAAGGAGTTAACGCATATTGGCTTGCTGATGGTGATGTTTCAGGAACAAGTAGGATGGAGCTTGAAGAGAGCCCTAAGAGATAAAAAAGGGATGGATAGATTATAAAGAATGTTTTGTGACTTCCATGCGGGTAAGGGCCCATGAGGTTCTTAAAACAAAATGGGAATGGGAATAGTTGCCAGTAGTGGCCAGGAGACAAAATGCAGAAAAAGCATTGAGAGGAGTTAGATTGGGCGGTAGAGGAAGGATGTATTATAGCCAGGAGAGAATAATGTGGGCCTCCTTTTGCACTCAGTTCTCCTCTTGAAGAATGTTAACATGGATAAGGCTGACTTAGAGGCAGAAACAAGCTAACAGGAGATGTGTATGTCATCTATATGGTATTGGGCATAGCCATTTGGGTAAAACTTACCCACAACTCCCATTTGCTATTGATTGTCCCATGGATCAACAATGGAAAGCTAAAAAATGAGTTTTAAGGCTGGCAAGCATGGTCTACCATGACTGGTATTTTCCATCCAGAATCTTCAATATCTGCAAACTTCATATACTGAGACATCTCAGAAGCAGTCATTTGTGTTACTATAAGGAAAGCAGAGGAAACGACTAAGGTTACTGGAGGTAGAATCAGAGTGTAAAAGAATCTCAGTCTTGGTCCAATATCCTTCAAGTACTGTATTCCTATGACTTTGTTGTGCCTGAAATAGGTCTCACCAGCAAAGATTCTTTAGTGGTTGGTATTGGGAGGTTTACAAAATGTCTGGGTGGTAGCTGGGTTAGAATGAAGAATATCAAAAACAGCTCCACATACCAAATGATGTCCAACAAGAAGGAAGGAGTTGACCCTGGTTCTGGAAAGGCTCAAAGCATCACTGTAAGGGAATACCAGAACAGGGAAGTGGGAAAAGGTGGATGGGGGAACACAGAGAGAGAAAAGGGCATGTGGGACCTTTGGGGGCCAGGGAACCAGAAAAAGGGAAATGAAATGTAAATATAGAATATATCCAATAAAAAATTAAAAAAAAAACAAAATGCATATAAACATTACCACGAAGAGTCTGCACACATTCTCATGGACACATCTTCGTTTGTCTGGGGTAAATGCTGTCAATTAGAGTTGCTGAGTTGTAAGACAGGTCATTAATTTTATCTGAAATAGCATGAAGGTTTTTCTCCACGTGGTTGAATGACTTCCTTCACAACTAGCAATGGATAAGCATCCCAGTGGTTTGACATCTTCATGAATATTTGTGTTATTTGCTTTGAAAAACTCCTTAATGTTGGAAGCCATACTTCATTACAGTTGTTATTTACATTTCTCTGACCACTAGCAACATTAAACAGCTTTTCATGTTTTTTTTTTAAAAAAAAGAATGGAGGAAAGGGTAGTTCTGTGGAGGGCACATGGTCTGGGCAGCATGCTCACTGGGTCATGAACATCTTTCTATGTGATCTTCGTTTTCCACTAAGGATTGCATCTCCTTCCCCTACTCAGTCCTTGACCTATCATCAAGAGGGGGGCCGTCTTCTTTGTCTGTGCAGTGGTGTCAGACATTTCTGGCTGAGATCCAAATAGGCCTGTGCTGCTCCTGTGGGGGGGAAAACACAAACAAAGCCTCTTCCTGTTTTAAGGAACAGGTCTGGCCTCATCCAAGTTGGTCCTCTATAACACTAGAATGGTAGGAGTTAATGCTGCTGAGTACCAGTTGAGCTAGGTAGGAGCTTAAATATGTTTGAAGCTTAAATATCAAATGTATTGAGAGTAGTTAGAGCTGTCCTTAGTTATATTTCAGGGTAAGCATTTGCATTTTGGTTTTTAAGTTGTGTTTTTAGGGTTTGATGTGTTCATTCTATTATACCTTGTCCCAGGTGGGGTGTATGACAAATCCCTTTGTGGTAGGCAATTTCCCATTGGAAGCTAGTAATCTGCATAGTCAGGGGTTGGGGTGGGGAATCTTATAAGACCAAACAAGGAGTGAAACCTGATAACCATCAAGGTAATTAATTCTTATTAGGGTTGACTTTATTGAACCAGTTTGTGAGTGGGTAGGGAGCTGATGCCTGCTGTCCTCATCTGAGGTTACTAGGGATGAGACACTTCTTGACCATTTCTCTGTTAATCCTTGGCCATAATGGTACCACAGGAACTCACCATCAAGCTCCAAACTCATTTATTCACCAAGCTGCAGTTATTTGAACTTCTTTCTTTGGTTTCTTACCTTTCTATCTGGGGTGATTTTTGTCTGTCAGTCTCCCTTAGAAGACACCTTGATTGAGCTGAAGTATGCTTCCTAGGATCTGCTTCCTTGAGTGTTCTATGTTTCTCATCTGGACAGATATACTTCACAATTTGGAAACATAATGAGGCAGTGACCATATGCATGTTTTAAAGTTTATGTGCTGGACATGTCCAAATCTCTAAACCCTGGTGTTAAGGAGGCAGTCCCACTAGAAACACAATGAGTTTCAAGGAGAGATTTCAGTTGCAAGTTGTTCTTTGGGAGTGTCTTCTGTTGCTGTACTCTGAACTTACCCATTTAACTTTCTATAAGGCAACTTCACTCATCCCTTGAGTTGTGTCTAGAAACAAAATCCAAAGCAGGGTTGTTTGATCAACTCCAGTAATTAGAGATAGCTCTGTCACTCTGTATAAATCTTTTCTTCTCCATCCTTCCTAGTGGTTCTGAGTGAATAATGATTATTTTCCTTACATGCTTTGCTTCTTTTTATAATCCTGATAGATATTAAAAACCACTCTGTTAACTGCTTTTTGGAATTTTATATTTGGTGCTAAAGTGTTTTTCTAAAGTGGATGTTTGATTTTAATTTCTATACAAGGAAATAACAAGCATGGTTTATGCAATTCCAAAACTCAGTTATGAAGTTGCTTCACCACTTAAAAATCCTCCATTTTCTTTCTCAGATTAAGTTAGTCTGTGCATCACTTCACCTTTCCCAAGAACAAAAAATAACTCAGAAATACTTCATATGCAATCTTTCTTCTCATTTTATTTTCAATTATCCATTTTGGGCTCTACTAAAAAATGTAGACACTGTCATTAGTCCAATTGTTTACTTAATTATACTGATAATTGTAGTAATAGGTGAGATTTTTACTAATGTATTCAGTACCAAAATACTTATATAACAAGATTGTGCCACCTCAGACATTTTAAGCTGTTAAATCATAACATATTTTATTTACTTGAACATGACAGTTCATTACTTTTTTCTGTATAAATGCAATTCTTGTTAAATGTCAGTCTCAAACTAATGACAATATTCATTTTTAACCATACTCTACAAATTAATTTTTTAAATCACATATCTTTTCTATATTTCCATTTCTGTTTTCCATTACTAAAACAGAATAGGGAGTGCTTAAGAAAAATTACGCATGGTTTCCCAGTGTCCCATTTCCAGTTTTATTTAGTTGTTTATGAAGATTTCAGGAGGTGTTTGAGGAAGCTAAGTAGTTTTTCAAGTTAACAATCAGTACTATTTCACAATGAAATTAGGTGGTTTCTCATATTTTCTCAAGTGCAAAAATAAATGCTAACAAATTGTGAGCTGTAGGGATTGTGTCATTTATGGGCAAGAATCATAAACAAAAATTACTACTGTTAAATTTCTTCTTTCATTCTGCAGTAGGAGAGTATAAACAGCTGGTAATCAGTATTTGTGTAAATAAAAATGTTACTTAGTAAAGTTTAATACAAAGTGGAGAAAAACGTGGATCCATAAGACAAAATTATTATTTTACTACAAATTGTTTAATTTAGAAAGTTCTGGACATATAAACCCAGCTGTTTTCTCATGTGTTAAGTATGTTTCAAAGTATGATAGAGATTAAATCTAATTTTCAATAAAACCTATATCTAGTATTTATGTCTGTCCAGTTTCAGATAAATTATCTGTCATTAGCTTTTAATATGTGTAAATGTCTTGGTTGCTTTTCTATTACTGTGGGAATACACTATGACCAATATAATTAATAGAAGAAATTTTAGGGCTTCCTTAGAGGATTAGAAGATTAGTCCGTGACCATCATGGTAGAAATCATAGTGACCGTTAGGCAGGCATGATGTTGGAGCTCAGAGCTCACATTCTGATTTGAAGGAAGAAAGACATTAAAGCAAGGCTTTTCATGGACTTTTAAATGTTCAAAGTTCAAGTCCAGTGAAGCACTTCCTCCAACCAGATAATACCATCTTAAACAAGATCATACATTCTAATCCTTCTCAAATAGTACCACTGTCAGGGAATAAAGCATTAAAATATATAAGATTATGTGGGCATTGTAATTGAAACCATCACTGCTTATTATTCACTTCTGCATTGTTAAAATTCTCAAATAGATCTATATCAGAGATTAGTAATATACTATGCTTTTCCCATACTGGCGATTTGCACTGAGGTAATTAGCATTATAACAAAACAGAAATGAGTTACAAAATGTTTACACAGAATTTTGTTAATGTTGGTAATTCTGAAATGGCAATCCTTTAAATTACTAAGTACACAAAATTATCTGTTTATAGAAGAATCTCTCTCATTGGCATCTTAGCCATGGTATAAGTGATATAACTTCTTTTATTGCCCTATCAGACATCATAACGATAACTGGACCATTTTCATTGGTATATCAGCCATGGGAATAGTGATGCTACTCCGTGCTTGTCATTTCAGCCATAGAGCAATGATTGTTAGTATTCAAAGGTACACAGAATGATGTATTCTGTTCCTAAACACTATTATAGATTTTTTGGAATATCTTTTAGAAAGGTTAAAGGCAAATCCTTACATGACAGATTTGACAGTGCTAGTTTGTGACCTTCAAAGGGTGTTTAATTACTCCAAAATATTTTGATAAATTGAAATATATGTTTATAAGAATTGAGGATAAAAGAATGCTTAACAAGCTAAATAAAGAAAAAATATGTAGTTTTAGCAGAATAATTATTTATTTACTTTATACTTGCTCAGGAGCACTTTGATATTTGTTCCTGATACAAGTGATGCAAACCGAATAGAATATTCTATAACTTGCTTTGAAATATCTATGTGCTTGATTTTCTTTACCCTAATTAATATAACCATGAATACATTCCCTCCAACTCTAAAATGCCAAGATCAAATTCCACTTTACCTATGTTATTCCTTCACTAAATGGATCCAAATTTCAGCACTACTTAAAAAAATGCATACAGCCATACCCTCTAGAAGGACTTTGTACCTAATATAATAAGCCTTCTTGAGCCCTCATCATATAGTCCTTATGGGTGATGGTGTCCAGCACTGCCTCTTCACTCATAAATGTAGAAAAACTTATATCATTACACTAAACCGTGGCAAAGACAAAGTTGTCTAAGCTTCCAATATCTACTCAACATAGTACCTGAGGTTGTAGAGTTCATGAATATACCTATTCAATATAGTACTTTAAGCTTTAGCTTATCAACAAATGGAAAGCTAAAGGAAATGGAGAGGATAAAAATTGGAAAAGAAGAACTCAAAGTACTGCTATTTACAAATGATAAGATAGTATACATGAATGAGCCAAATGTCCTACCAGGGAACTTCTACAGCTGATAAACTCCTTCAACTAAGTGGTTGGATAGGAAATTAACTCTAAAAAGTCAGTAGCCCTGTGGACTTGTGTTCTGCCTCTTCAATGATGGTATCTCAGTGCTGCCAATATCCTGGCTCCTGTGGGATTCAGCAAGTTCTGGAAAGGACTGCATTTCATTTAAGAATCAGAACTTGATTTTGGTGGTGGGTGCTTAGACTGAGCGGGCAGAAACAGATATTGAGATACCCCAAGCTTAAGATCTCGGGGGACCCGGGCTGCCAGCCAGTCATCTAAGAATAGGAGCTTGGCATAGCAGCAGTCCTGTGTGACAGCAAGGCGTGGTTTCCCTGCCCTGCAAGGGACTTGGCAAGCTGCACTCCCTACATCCAGTGGCGACCGCTGGCATCCTTGCAGTGTTCCAGACTAAGGAGAGCGGAGCCAGGCACCCTTAATTCCCAGAACTTGGAATCTTTGGGGACACACCGCCTGGCAGCAAACCAGGTGGAGCAGGGTTCCTGGGCCCCAACCAAGCATGGGCTTTGCGCTCTGAGGGGAACCTTGCACTCTGCTCATCCACGGCCATTTTGGTGGCAGGTGCTTAGACAAAGTGAGCAGAAACAGATATCTAGATACCCCAAACTTAAGATCTCAGGAGACTCTGGTTGCCAGCCAGTCATCTAAGAACTAAAGCTTGGCAGAGCAGCAGTTCCTATGTTCCACCAGGGTATGGGTTCCAGGCCCTCTGGGAGTCCCTGCACTCTGCACTCCACACTTCACACTCCCCACTCCCCAAGGCCTCAGACAGCATCCTTGCTGCTGACTGAACTTAGCAAACAAATCCAGAGAAGACAAGCAGCATCAGGTCCACAGTGATAACCAAATAGAACATTGCTTAGAGAAAGATACACCAGGGGTCCAACAGCACCCAAGAGGAGAACAACACATCAGCATTCTGTGCCATGGGAAACCCACTCATCCAGTGGTGGGGAAATAGCCTTTCGAGCTCACAGGAGTTTCAAGCACCAGTTAGTGACTACAAGACCATCTAAGGCCAGAGATAACCAGATGGCAAAAGGCTAATGTAGGAATGTTACTAACAAAAATCAATGCAATATGGCAGCATCTGAACCCAGCACCCCGACAGCAATAAGTCCCAGATATGCCACCACACCAGAAAAACAAGATTTGGATCTAAAATCACTGATCAAGATGCTGATAGCAGAACACGTAGATAAATCTCTTAAATACAGGAGAAAATGGATAAAAAATATGAAGCCCTTTCAAGGCAAACACAAAAATCATTTAAAGAAATTCATGAGAATATGGATCAAAAATTAGGAGTCAATAAGGAGGAAGTACAAAAATCACTTAAAGAAATAAAGGAGAACATGGGCCAACAAGTAGAAGTCATGAAAGAAGAAACACAAAATACTCTTAAAGAAATACATGAAAATACAAACAAGCAAGTGGAAGATCTGAGCAAAACAATCCAGGATCTAAAAACAGAAGTAGAAGCAACTAAGAAATCGCAAAGGGAGACAACTTTGGAGATAGAAAACCTTGGGAAGAAATCAGGGGCCATAGATGCAAATATCAACAATAGAATACAAGAGATACAAGAAAGAATCTCAGATGCTGAAGATACCATAGAAACCATTGATTCAACAGTCCAAGAAAATACAAAATGCAAAAAGCTTGTAACCCAAAACATCCAGAAAATCCAGGACACAATGAGAAGACCAAACCTAAGGATTATAGGTATAGATGAGAGGGAAGATATACAACTTAAAGGGCCAGTAAATATCTTCTACAAAATTAAGGAAGAAAAGTTCCCCAACCTAAAGAGAGAGATGCCTATGAATATACAAGAAGCCTATAGAACTCCAAACAGACTGGGCCAGAACACAAATACCTCCCGTCAAATAATAATCAAAACCACAAACTTACTAAACAAAGAAAGAATATTAAGGGCAGCAAGAGAAAAAGGCCAAGTAACATATAAAGGAAGACCTATCAGGATTACACCAGACATCTCACCTGAGACCATGAAAGCTAGAAGATCCTGGGCAGATATCATGCAGACTCTAAGAGAACACAAAATTCAGCCAAAACTACTATACCCAGCAAAACTTTCAATCACCATAGATGGAGAAACCAAGGTATTCCATGACAAAACCAAGTTTGCACACTATCATTCCACAAACCCAGCCCTGCAAAGGATAATAGGGCAAAAACTCCAACATAAGGAGGGAAACCACACCCCAGAAGAATCAAGATAGAAACCTCCTCTCATCAAACCCAAAAGAAGATAACCTTTCAAAAAATAATTTCAAAAATGTTGGGAGGTAGTAATCACTATTCCTTAATATCTCTTAATATCAATGGATTCAATTCCTCAATAAAAAGGCATAGATTAACAGACTGGATACGGAAACAGGACCCTACAGTTTGCTGCATATAGGAAACACTTCTCAGTGTTAAAGACAAACACTGTCTTAGAATAAAAGGTTAGAATACAAATTTACAAGCAAATGGTCTCAGGAAACAAGCCAGAGTAGCCATTCTAATATCAGATAAAATTGACTTTCAATCTAAAGACATCAAAAGAGACTAGGAAGGTCACTTCTTGCTGGTCAAAGGGAAAATCCACCAAAAAGAACTCTCAATACTGAACATCTATGTTCCAAATGCAAGGGTACCCTCATTCGTAAAAGAAACCTTATTAAAACTTAAAGCACACATTGCACCTAACACAATAATTGTGTGTGACTTCAACACTCCACTCTCCTCAGTGGACCAATCAGGAAAGCAGAAACTAAACAGGAACACAGTGAAACTAATTGAAACATTGGACCAATTGGACTTAACAAATATATATATATAGAACATTTCATCCTAAAGCAAAATAATATACCTTTTTCTCTGCACCGCAGGGTACCTTCTTCAAAATTGATCATATAATTTGTCACAAGACAGATGTCCACAAATACAAGAAGATTGAGCTAATCCCATGCCTTCTATCAGATCATCATGGAGTAACAGTGGTCTTCAATAGCAACAAAAACAACAGAAAGTTCATATACACATAGAAACTGAACAATAATTTGCTCAATGACACCTTGGTCAAGGAAGAAATAAAAAAGAAATCAAAGACTTTTTAGAATTCAATGAAAATGAAGGTACAACCTACCCAAATCTGTGGGACACAATGAAAGCAGTGCTAAGAGAAAAACTTATAACTCTAAGTGCATACAAAAAGAAATTGGAGAGAGCATACACTACCAGCATAACGGCACACCTTAAAGCCCTGGAACAAAAAGAAGCTAATTCACCGAGGAGGAGTAGAAGACAGGAAATCATCAAACTCACGGCTGAAACAAAGGAAACCATACAAAGAATCAACAAAGCCAGGAACTTGTTCTTTGAGAAAATCAACAAGATAGATAAACCTTTAGCCAGACTAACCAAAGGACACAGAGACAGTATCCAAATTAACAAAATTAGAAATGAAAAGGGGGACATCACAACAGAAATGGAGGAAATTCAAAAGATCATCAGATCCAACTACAAAGGTCTATACTCAACACAACTGGAGAATCTGGAGGAAATGGACAATTTCCTAGACAGATACCAAATACCAAAATTAAATAAAGATCAATTATATCAGCTAAATAGTCCCAAAACCCCTAAAGAAATAGAAGGGGTTATAGAAAGCCTCCCAACCCCCCCCCAAAAAAATGTATGGGACCAGATGGTTTTAGTGCAGAATTCTACCAGACATTCAAAGAAGACTTAACACCAATGCTCTTCAAACTCTTCCACAAAATAGAAACAGAAGGGACACTGCCCAACTAGTTCTTCGAAGCCACAATTGCGCTGATACCAAAACCACACAAAGATCCAACAAAGAAAGAGAACTACAGGCCAAATTCCCTTAAGAATATCGATGCAAAAATACTAAATAAAATTCTTGCCAACCGAATCCAAGAGCACATCAAAATGATCATTCACCAAGATCAAGTAGGCTTTATCCCAGGGATGCAGGGATGGTTCAATATACAGAAATCCATCAATGTAACCCACTACATAAACAAACTAAAAGAAAAAAACCACATGGTCATCTCATTAGATGCTGAAAAAGCATTCGACAAAATTCAGTATCCTTTCATGCTAAAAGTCTTCGAAAGAGCAGGAATTCAAGGCCCATACCTAAACATAGTAAAAGCAATCTACAGCAAACCAGTAGCCTACATCAAAATAAATGGAGAGAAACTTGAAGCAATCCCACTAAAATCAGGGACTAGACAAGGCTGCCCCCTCTCTCCATATCTTTTCAATATAGTATTTGAAGTTCTAGCAAGAGCAATTAGACAACATAAGGAAATCAAAGGGATAAAAATTGGAAAGGAAGAAGTCAAACTATCATTATTTGCAGAAGATATGATAGTTTACTTAAGCGACCCAAAAAATTCTACCAGAGAACTTCTACAGCTGATAAACAACTTCAGCAAAGTGGCTGGTTATAAAATCAACTCAAGCGAATCAGTAGCCTTCCTGTACTCATAGGACGAGCAGGCTGAGAAAGAAGTTAGGGAAATAACACCCTTCACAATAGCCATAAACAACAAAAAGTAACTTGGCATAACTCTAACCAAACAAGCAAAAGATCTGTATGACAGGAACTTCAAGTCCTTGAAGAAAGAAATTGAAGAAGACCTCAGAAGATGGAAAAATATTTCTTACTCCTTGATTGGCAGGATCAATATAGTAAAAATGGCCATCTTGCCAAAAGCAATATACAGATTCAATGTGATCCCCATTAAATCCCAACCCTATTCTTCAGAGATCTAGAAAGAGCAATTCTCAAATTCATCTGGAGCAACAAAAAACCCAGGATAGCTAAAACTATTCTCAACAATAAAAGGACTTCTTGGGGAATCAATATCCCTGACCGCAAGCAGTACTACAGAGCAATTGTGTTAAAAACTGCATGGTATTGGTAAATCGACAGGCAAGTAGATCAATGGAATAGGATTGAAGACCCAGAAATGAACCCACAGACTTATGGTCACTTGATCTTTGATAAAGGAGCCACAACCATCCAGTGGAAAAAAGATAGCCTTTTCAACAAATGGTGCTGGTTCAACTGGTGGTCAAAATGCAGAATAATGCAAATTGACCCATTCTTATCTCCTTGTATGAAGATCAACTCCAAGTGGATCAAGGACCTCCACATAAAAGCAGACACACTGAAACTATTATAAAAGAAACTTAGGAAAACCCTGGAGGACATGGGCACAGGGGGAAAGTTCCTGAACAGAACATCAATAGCTTATGCTCTAAGATCAAGAATTGACAAATGGGACCTCATAAAATTACAAAGTTTCTGTAACGCAAAGGACACTGTCAAAAGGACAAAATGGAACCAACAAAGTGGGAAAAGATCTTCATCAACCCCACATCCGACAGAGGGCTAATATCCAATATATACAAAGAACTCAAGAAGTTAGACCCCAAAAAAACAAATAACCCTATCAAAAAATGGGGTACAGAGCTAAACAATGAATTCTCACTAGAAGAAATTCAGATGGCTGAGAAACACCTTAAGAGATGTTTAACATCATTAGTTATCAGGGAAATGCAAATCAAAACAACCCTGAGATTCTACCTCACACCAGTCAGAATGGATAAGATTAAAAACTCAGGAGACAACAGGTGCTGGCAAGGATGTGGAGAAAGAGGAACACTCCTCCACTGTTGGTGTGATTGCAAAATGGTAAAAACCTCTCCTGAAATCAGTTTGGCGGTTCCTCAGAAAATTGGGCATGTCACTTCCAGAGGACCCTGGATTACCACTCCTGGGCTTATACCCAGAGGATTCCCCTGCATACAATAGACACATGCTTCACAATATTCATAGCAGCCTTGTTTATAATAGCCAGAATTTGGAAGGATCCCAGATATCCCTCAAAGGAGGAATGGATACAGAAAATGTGGTATATTTATACAATGGAACACTACTCAGCAATTAAAAATAATGAATTCATGCAATTTGTAGGCAAATGGTTGGATCTGGAAAATATCATTCTAAGTAAGTTAACCCAATCACAAAAGAATACACATGCAATCACTGATAAGTGGATATTAATGAGCCCAGAAGCCCTAAATACTCAAGGCACAATTAGCAAGTCAAATGATTCCCATGAAGAAGAAAGGAGAGGACCCTGGGCCTGAAAAGATTGGATCCATTTTATAGAACCAGAATAGAGAAATGGTGGGGGGGTGCGATTGGGGAATAGTTGTGGGTGAGAGGACTTATGGGACATATGGTGGGGGGGTAACTGGGAAAGGGGAAAGCCTTTGGAATGTAAACAAACAATATAGAAAATAAAATTTAGAAAAAAAAAAGAATCAGAACTCTGCTGTTTTCCAGGCTCGAAGGGGAAAGCAAGGTCTGGGACAAGCAGGCTTCAGCTTCTGTTGGAAGCAATTGCTGAGTACTGGAGAGGAGAGAGGAGATGTCTTCTTCAATAGTCTTAGTGTCATGGCTCTTTTACAAAAAGATAGACCATGTTGTGGTGATCTATAATGAAGCAGCTCTCTGAGACATTAGATTGTTCACATTTCTTTATTTGGGGTGGATGTGAATGTGTATACTTTATTCAGACTGAATCAGAAATTATATAATTTTCAGAAAGTGTGTGAGAACATTCAAGAAGGAAAAGCCATTGGCTGGAAGCTAAGTCTATTGAGATGACTCATTAGCATTGAGAAGCAATCCAGAGTTGAGTTACTTAACTGATTCCCTGTGGTCATATCAGTTGTGGGTCATAGTTAAATGTTCCAACACAGGCAATATAAGCAGAGAGGGAAAAGCTTCACTCCTGCTGTCTCATATCTCTGAGATTCCTGGAGTTAAAGCACACTCTACTAGTTCTTATGCCCACCTGTTGGCGCAGTCCACATGCCCTACATAATCTTCCTATATATACACAATAACCTATACACAATTGAGAAAGAAGTCATAAAAACAACACCCTTCACAATATCCTCAAATAGTAAGAAATATCCTGATATAACTCTCATCAAGTAAGTAAAAGGTATGACAAGAATGTTAAGTATTTGAAGAAAAAAATTAAAGAAGATATCAGAACATCCAAAAAATCTCCCATGTTCATGAATCAGTAGTATTAACATAACTATGGTCATATCATCAAAAGCAATATACAGAATCAATGTAATTTCCACCAAAATTCCAACAATTCAATCTAGACTTTGAAAGAAATATGTTCAACTATATATATGGAAAAAAATCCAGCATAGCTAAAACAATCCTGTACAATAACTGAATTTCTAAAGATGTCACCATTTCTGATTTCAAGATGTCCTACTGAAAATACTAATAAAAACTAAATGATATTGGCATGAAAACAGTCATGTTGGTTAATGGAAAAGAACTGAAGACCCAGAAGTAAATCCACACATTCATGGACACTTAAATTTTGCAAGGAAGCCAAAATTATACAATGGGTTTAAAGCATCTTCAGCAAATGGTACTGTTCTAACTGGATGTAGAACACAAATAAACACTTATCTATTACCCTGAACAAAATTCAAGCCCAGTTGTATCAAAGATGTCAACACAAAACCCAATGCACTAAACTTGATAGAAGAGAAAGTGGAGAATAACCATGAATGCGTTGGCACAGGATACAACTTCCTGAAAAAATTGCATCAATTGTGCAGGTACTAAGATTAACAATTAATAAATGGGATTTCATGAAACTTAAAAGCTTCTGTCAGGCAAAGGACAGTAAGAAAGTAAAAAATGCACCCAACAGAATGGAAAAAGATCTTCCAACCCCATATCTGACACAAGGCTTATAACTAAAGTATATAAAGAACTCAAGAAACTAAACATTACAAAACAAAGAATCAAATTAAAAAATGTGACAAAGATTTAAAGATTTCTTAATATACTATCTCAAGTGGCCAAGAAGTACTTAAAGAACTATTCAACATTCTTAGACATCAGGGAAATGCCAAGAATACCAACTAAGAGATTCTTACACTTATCAGCATGGCTATGATAAAATTCTGAAGTAACAGCTCATGTTGGTGATCATATAAAATGAAAGTAACAGTGCTTGATTGCTGGTAGAAGTCCTTGTATAGCTAGTTTGGAAATCAATATGGACATTTCTCAGTAAATTGGAAATTGATCTAGCTTAAGTCCCAACTATACTACTGCTGGGAATATACCCAAAAGAAGCTCCACCATTCCACAGGAGCACTTGCTCAATTATGTTCACAGGAGCTTTATCCATAATACCCAGAAATTGGAAAGAATTTAGATGTCATTCAACCAAGGAATGGATAAAAAACTTGGTACATTTACACAATAGACATTTACTCATTTATTAAAAATAATGACAACATGAAATTACAGGTAAATGAATGGAAATAGAAAAGTTCTTTCTGAGTGAGTGAACCCAAACCCAGAAATGAAAATAGGATACATAATTACTTACAAATACATATTAGCTGTAAAATTTAAAAAAAAATGCTAGAATCCACAGACAAAAACAAATAATAAGGATGGCTCAAGGGGAGGGGTGCATAAAGTTCAAAGAGAAGTGGAAATAAAACAGAAATTGAAATCCAAGTTAGACAGGGGCAGTGAGTTAATATGGATAAGGTTGAATTGGGGATGGGAACGGAATAAATTAGATGAGGGGAAGACAGAGGGAGAGAGTACTGGAGAGTCAACTGGAATAGAGAGGGGGTGGGCATCTCTGGAACAAGCTAGAAACCTAGTGCAATGGAAACTCTCAGAAATCTATAAGGGTGACCCTTGGTAAGATTCCTAGCAATGGGAGAAACCAAGCTTCAACTGTACAACTATAACCAAGCATGAGTTACAGTGGTGGGACAAGGACAAGGATACCAACCCAGTAACAAAAACCTTTGACTTAGAATTTGTCCTCCATATAAAATGTGCTAAAGTAAATGAGGCACAGATTGTGGGAATGGCCAACCAATGACAAATCCAAATTGAGGCCCATTCCGGGGCTGGGGGGGAGTTCAACTCTGACACTACTTAGAGAGCCAAGAACCAAAGGCTGGATAGCCCAGATATAGCACAGAACCAAACATTACTGGAAATAAAGTTAATGAAATGATTCCTAATGACATTCTGCTATACTGATAGATTGGTACCTAACCTATTTATTGTCAGTGAGATTTCACTTAGCAACTGATGGGAACAGATAGAGAGCCCCACAGCCAATCATTAATTTGAGTTTGGAGAATCCTCCCCAAGAGTGGGGAAAAGGATTATAGGAACCAAAGAAGTCAAGGCCACCACAGGAAAACACAGAGAACCAGCTAACCTGGTTTGATATGGTCTCATAGAGAGTAAAAAGAAAACCAGAAACGATGCATTGGACTGGCCTAGGACCTCTCACATATGTTATATTTATGTAGCTTAGTCGTCTTGTGGGACTCTAAACAATGACAGTAGGAGCTGTCTCTTATTCTGTTGCCTCTTTTTGTGACCCTTTCCTCCTACTGGGTCATGTCATCTCATCTAGCCTTAAAAGGAAAGGTTGTTTTCCCAATTTGTTGGTTGCCCTTCTGTCTTATTGGCAACATCCTTTGCCTTACTGAAACTTTGTAATTTTATGAGGTCCCATTTGTCATTTCTTGATCTTAGAACATAAGCTATTGGTGTTCTGTCCAGGAATTTTTTTCCCTGTTCCCATGTGCTCAATGCTCTTCCCCAGTTACTTTTCTATTTTTTCAGTGTGTCTGGTTTTATGTGGAGGTCCTTGATCCACTTGGAGTTGAACCTAGTTCAAGAAGATAAGAATGGATTGATTTTCATTCTTCTGCATGCTGACCTCCAGTTGAACCAGCACCATTTGTTGAAAAGGCTATCTTTTTTTCCACTGGATGTTTTCAGCTCCTTTGTTGAAAATCAAGTGACCATAGGTGTGTGGGTTCATTTCTGGGTCTTCAATCCTATTCCATTGATCCACCTCCCTGTCACTGTACCAATATCAGGCAGTTTTTAACAGTATTGCTCTGTAGTATTGCTTAAGGTCCGGGATACTGATTCCCCCAGAAGTTCTTTTACTGTTTAGAATAGTTTTGCATATCCTGGATTTTTTGTTATTCCAGATGAATTTGAGAATTGCTCTTTCTAGCTCTATGAACAACTGAGTTGGGATTTTGATGGGGATTGCATTGAATCTGCATATTGCTTTTGGCAAGATGGCCATTGTTACTATAATAATCCTGCCAATCCATGAGCATGGAAGAGTTTTCCATTTTCTTGAGGTCTTCTTAGATTTCCTTCTTCAGAGCCCTGAAGTTCCTGTCATACAGATCTTTCACTTGTTCTGTGAGAGTCACACCAAGATTCTTTATATTGTTTGTGGCTATTGTGAAGGGTGTCATTTCCCTAATTTCTTTCTCAGCCTGCTTATCCTTTGAGTATAGGAAGGCTACTGATTTGCTTGAGTTGATTATATAACCAACCATTTGCTGAAGTTGTTTATCATTTGTAGGAGTTCCCTGGTGGAGCTTTTGGGTCACTTAAGTATACTATCATATCAGATCTTCACCAACCCTACATCTGACAGAGGGCTAATATCCAATATATACAAAGAACTCAAGAAGTTAGATTCCAAAGAGACAAATAACCCTATTAAAATGTGGTACACAGCTAAACAAAGAATTTTCACCTGAAGATTTTCGAATGGCTAAGAAGTACCTTAAGAAATGATCAACATCATTAGTCATTTGGGAAAAGCAAATCAAAACAACTCTGAGATTTCTCCTCATACCAATCAGAATGGCTAACATTAAAAACTCAGGAGGCAGCAGGTATTGGTGAGATGTGGAGAAATAGGAACACTTCTCCACTGCTGGTGGGATTTCAAGCCAGTACAACCACTCTGGTAATCAGTCTGGTGCTTCCTCAGAAAACTGGGCATGAAACTTCCAGGGCATATACCCAGATGATTCTCTGGCATGCAATAAGGACACAAGCTCCACTGTGTTCATAGCAGCCTTATTTATGATAGCCAGAAGCTGGAAAGAACCCATACATCCCTCAATGGAAGAATGGATACAGAAAATGTGGTATATTTACATTATGGAATACTACTCAGTAATTAAAAACAATGAATTCATGAAATTCTTAGGCAAATGGCTGGAACTGGAAAATATCATCCGAAGTGAGGTAACCCAATGACAAAAGAACACACATGGAATGCAGTCACTGATAAGTGGATATTAACTAGCCCAGAAGTTCTGAATACCCAAGATACAATTCACATATCAAATGATTCCCAAGAAAAAAGGAAGGATAGGGACCTGTTCTTGGAAAGGCTTGATGCAGCAATGTAGGAGATTACCAGGACAGAGAGTAGGATGGGGTTGATTGGGGAATGGGCAGAGGGAAGAAGGCTTATGGGACTTATGGGGAGGGGGGACCTGGGAAAGGGAAAATCATGTGGAATGTAAACAACGAATATAGAAAAAAATAAATCAGGCCATGAAAAACAAAAACAAAAACAAAAAACAGAGAGGATGTGCCTAGTCATGCTGCAACTTGATGTGCCAAATCTGGTTGATACCCATGGTATCCTTGTCATTTGATAAAGACAAAATGAGCAAGAGTGGATAGGGTTTGGAGATGGAGAGGGGGAACTGGGAGTAGAGGAAGGAAGAAAACTGTTTTGGGAATGTTAATTAATTAACTAATTACTTAATTAAAAAAGAAAATAATTTTTATATAATATAGCCTTGATTAAAGTTTTTTCTTTTCTTTTCTTTTATTATTTTTAATTTTATTTTCTATATTCTTTGTTTACATTCCAAGGCTTTCCCCTTTCCCAGTTCCCCCCTCACCATGTGTCCCATAAATCCTCCCCTCCACCCCACCCCCACGAGCATTCCCCAATCACCCTCAAACAATTTCTCTGTTCTGGTACTCTCCTGCAAAATTAGAACCAGTCTTGTCTGGACCAGTGTCCTCTCATTCATTATTCTTGGGAATATTTTGATTTGCTAATTGTGCCTTGAGTATTCAGAGCTTCTGGGTTCATTAATATCCACTTATCAGTGATTGCATTTCATGTCTATTCTTTTGTTATTGGGTTAACTCACTTAAAATGATATTTTCCAGATCCAACCATTTGCCTACAAATTGCATGAATTCATTATTTTTAATTGCTGAGTAATATTCCATTGTATAAATATACCACATTTTCTGTATGGATTCCTCCTTTGAGGGATATCTGGGCTCCTTCCAGCTTCTGGCTATTATAAATAAGGCTGCTATGAACATAGTGGAGCATGTGTCTTTATTGAATGCAGGGGAATCCTCTGGGTATATGCCCAGGAGTGGTATGACAGGGTCATTTGGAAAGGGTATGCCCAATTTTCTGAGGAACCACAAGACTGATTTCCAGAGCAGTTGTACCATCTTACAGTCCCACCAACAGTGTAGTAGTGTTCCTCTTTCTCCACATCCCCGCCAGCACCTGTGGTCTCTTGAGTTTTTAATCTTAGCCATTCTTACAGGTGTGAGGTAGAATCTCAGGGTTGTTTTGATTTGCATTTCCCTGATGACTAATGATGTTGAACATCTCTTAAGGTGCTTCTCGGCCATCAGAATTTCTTCTGGTAAAAATTCTTTGTTTAGCTCTGTACCCCATTTTTTGATAGGGTTCTTTGTTTTTTTGGAGTCTAGCTTCTTGAGTTCTTTGTATATATTGGATATTAGCACCCTGTCGGATGTAGGGTTGGTGAAGATCTTTTCCCAGTTTGTTG
The DNA here is from genome assembly GCA_964023405.1 of Apodemus agrarius. Classification (NCBI taxonomy): domain Eukaryota; kingdom Metazoa; phylum Chordata; class Mammalia; order Rodentia; family Muridae; genus Apodemus; species Apodemus agrarius. The sequence continues at coordinate 88,937,790 of OZ030006.1, read as the reverse complement.
ATGACTGTTGTGTCCTTCTGACCGTGTCCTTTCCCTTACAGAAACTTTGTAATTTCATGAGGTCCCATTTGTCAATTCTTGATCTCAGAGCATAAGCTATTGGTGTTCTGTTCAGAAACTTTGCTCCTGTACCCATGTACTCCAGAGTCTTCCCCAGTTTCTTTTCTATTAAGTTCAGTGTGTCTGGTTTTATGTGGAGGTCCTTGATCCAATTGGAGTTGATCTTAGTACAAGGAGATAAGAGTGGGTCAATTTGTATTCTTCTGCATGTTGACCTCCAGTTGAACCAGCACCATTTGTTGAAAAGGCTATCTTTTTCCCACTGGATGGTTGTAGCTCCTTTATCAAAGATCAAGTGACCATAAGTCTGTGGGTTCATTTCTGGTTCTTCAATTATATTCCACCGATCTACTTGCCTGTCGCTGTACCAATACCATGCAGTTTTTAACACAATTGCTCTGTAGTACTGCTTGAGGTCAAGAATATTGATTTCCCCCAGAATTCCTTTTATTGTTGAGAATAGTTTTAGCTATCCTGGGTTTTTTGTTATTCCAGATGAATTTGAGAATTGCTCTTTCTAGATCTATGAAGAATTGAATTGGGATTTTGATGAGGATTGCATTGAATCTGTAGATTGCTTTCGGCAAGATGGCCATTTTTACTATAGTGATCCTGCCAATACAAGAGCATGAAATATTTTTCCATCTTCTGAGGTCTTCTTCGATTTCTTTCTTCAAAGACTTGAAGTTCCTGTCATACAGGTCTTTCACTTGTTTGGTTAGAGTCATGCCAAGATGCTTTATATTTTTGGGGCTATTGTGGAGGGTGTTATTTCCCTAACTTCTTTCTCAGCCTGCTTGTCCTTTGAGTACAGGAAGGCTACTGATTTGCTTGAGTTGATTTTATAACCAGCCACTTTGCTGAAGTTGTTCATCAGCTGTAGGAGTTCTCTGGTGGAGATTTTTGGGACACTTAAGTATACTATCATGTCATCTGCAAATAATGATAGTTTGACTTCTTCCTTTCCTATTTCTATTCCTTTGACTTCCTTATGTTGTCTAATTGCTCTCGCTAGAACTGCAAGTACTATATTGAACAGATATGGAGAGAGAGGGCAGCCTTGTCTAGTCCCTGATTTTAGTGGGATTGCTTCAAGTTTCTCTCCATTTATTTTGATGTTGGCTACTGCTTTGCTGTATATTACTTTTACTATATTTAGGTATAGGCCTTGAATTCCTGTTCTTTCTAGGACTTTGAACAGGAAAGAATGCTGAATTTTGTCAAATGCTTCTTCAGCATTTAATGAGAGGACCATGTGTTTTTTTTTTTTCTTTTAGTTTGTTTATGTAGTGGATTACATTGATGGATTTCTGTATATTGAACCATCCCTGCATCCCTGGGATGAAGCCTACTTGATCTTGGTGAATGATCATTTTGATGTGCTCTTGGATTCGATTGGCAAGAATTTTATTTAGTATTTTTGCATAGATATTAATAAGGAAAATTGGCCTGTAGTTCTCTTTCTTTGTTGGATCTTTGTGTGGTTTTGGTATCAGCGTAATTGTGGCTTCATAGAACGAGTTGGGCAGTGTTCCTTCTGTTTCTATTTTGTAGAATAGTTTGAAGAGTATTGGTGTGAGGTCTTCTTTGAAGGTCTGATAGAATTCTGCACTAAAACCATCTGGTCCCATACTTTTTTTAGTTGGGAGACTTTCTATAACCCCTTCTATTTCTCTAGGGGTTATGGTACTGTTTTATCTGATCTAATTGATCCTGATTTAATTTTGGTATTTGGCATCCATCTAGGAAATTATCCATTTCCTCCAGATTCTCCAGTTGTGTTGAATATAGGTTTTTGTAGTAGGATCTGATGATTCTTTGAATTTCCTAAATTTCTGTTGTAATATTCCCTTTTTCATTTCTAATTGTGTTAATTTGGATACTGTCTCTGTGCCCTTTGGTTAGTCTTGCTAAGGGTTTATCTATTTTGTTGATTTTCTCAAAGAACCAACTCTTGGTTTTGTTGATTCTTTGTATGGTTTTCTTTGTTTCTACTTGATTGATTTCAGCCCTAAGTTTGATGATTTCCTGTGTTCTACTCCTCCTGGGTGAATTAGCTTCATTTTGTTCCAGGGCTCTCAGGTATGCTGTTAAGCTGCTAGTGTATGCTCTCTCCAGTTTCTTTTTGTAGGCACTCAGGACTATGAGTTTTCCTCTTAGCACTGCTTTCATTGCATACCATAGATTCGGGTAGGTTGTACCTTCATTTTCATTAAATTCTAAAAAGTCTTTTATTTCTTTCTTTATTTCTTCCTTGACTGAGGTGTGGTTGAGTAGAGTATTGTTTTGTTTCCATGTGTATGTAGGCTTTCTGTCGTTTTTGTTTTTATTGAAGAACACTCTTACTCCAAATTGATCTGATAGGAGGCATGGAATTACTTCGATCTTCTTGTATTTGTTGACATCTCTCTTGTGACCAATTATATGATCGATTTTTGAGAAGGTACCATGCGGTGCTGAGAAAAATGTATATTCTTTTGCTTTAGGATGAAATGTTTTATATATATATATATATATATATATATATATATATATCTGTTAAGTCGAATTGGTCCGAAGTTTCAATTAGTTTGACTGTGTCCCTATTTAGATTCTGCTTTCCTGATCTGTCCATTGAGGAGATTGGGGTGTTGAAGCCACCCACAATTATTATATTAGGTGCAATGTGTGCTTTATGCTTTAATAAAGTTTATTTTATGAATAAGTGTGCCCTTGCATTTGGAGCATAGATGTTCAGTATTGAGAGTTCTTCTTGGTGGATTTTCCCTTTGACCAGCAAGAAGTGAGCTTCTGGGTCTCTTTTGATGACTTTAGCTTGAAAGTCAATTTTATCTGATATTAGAATGGCTACACTGGCTTGTTTCCTGAGACCATTTGCTTGTAAAATTGTCTTCCAGACTTTTACTGTAAGGTAATGTTTGTCTTTGACATTGAGATGTGTTTCCTGTATGCAGCAAAATGTAGGGTCCTGTTTCCGTATCCAGTCTGTTAGTCTATGTCTTTTTATTGGGGAATTGAGTCCATTGATGTTAAGAGATATTAAGGAATAGTAATTATTACCTCCTGACATTTTTGAAATTATTTTTTATATTTGAGATGTTATCTTCTTTTGGATTTGATGAGAGGAGGCTTCCATCTTGCTTCTTCCTGGGTGTAATTTCTCTCCCTGTGTTGGTGTTTTCCCCCTATTATCCTTTGTAGGGCTGGGCTTGTGGACAGATATTGTGCAAATTTGCTTTTGTCATGGAATACCTTGGTTTCTCCATCTATGGCTATTGAGATTTTTTCTGGGTATAGTAGTTTTGGCTGAAATTTGTGTTCTCTTAGAGTCTGCATGATATCTGCTTCTTCTAGCTTTCATGGTCCTAGGTAAGAAGTCTGGTGTAATTCTAATAGGTATTCCTTTATATGTTACTTGACCTTTTTCTCTTACTGCCCTTAATATTCTTTCTTTGTTTAGTACATTTGGGGTTTTGATTATTATGTGACGGGAGGTATTTCTGTTCTGGTCCAGTCTGTTTGTAGTTCTGTAGGCTTCTTGTATAATCATGGGCATCTTTCTCTTTAGGTTGGGGAAGTTTTCTTCCATAATTTTGTAGAAGGTATTTGCTGACCCTTTAAATTGTAAATCTTCACTCTCATCTATACATATAATCCTTAGGTTTGGTCTTCTCATTGTGTCTTCAATTTCCTAGCTGTTTTGGGTTACAAGCTTTTTGCATTTAGCATTTTCTTGGACTGTTGAATCAACGGTTCCTATGGTGTCTCAGGCATCTGAGATTCTTTCTTCTATCTCTTGTATTCTATTGTTGATATTTGCATCTATGGCCCCTGATTTCTTCCCTAGGTTTTCTATCTCCAATGTTGTCTCCCTTTGTGATTTCTTAGTTGTTTCTACTTCTGTTTTTAGATCCTGGATGGTTTTGCTCAGATCTTTTGCTTGCTTGTTTGTGTTTTCTTGTAATTCTTTAAGGAATTTTTGTGTTTCCTCTTTCATAACTTCTACTTGTTTGCCCATGTTCTCTTGTATTTCTTTAAGTGATTTTTGTGTTTCCTCCTTATTGGCTTTCATTTTTTGATCCATATTTTCCTGAATTTCTTTAAGTTTTTTTGTTTTGTTTTGTTTTGTTTTTTGTTTTTGTTTTTGTTTTTGCAGTTGCCTTTTAAGGGCCTCTAAGTTTTGATCCATTTTCTCCTATATTTCTTTAAGAGATTTATCTATGTGTTCAGCTATCAGCATCCTGACCAGTGATTTTACATCCAAATCTTGTTTTTCTGGTGTGTTGGGGTATCCAGTACTTCTGTTGTTGGCGAACTGGGTTCGGATGCTGGCATGCTGCCTCGATTTCTGTTAGTAACATTCCTATGTTTGCCTTTTTCCATCTGGTTATCTCTGGCTTAAGTTGACCTTGTTGTAACTGGCTGGTGTTCGAACCTCCCATGAGGCTAGGCCTGATGACCAGGTGGCAAGATGGAGACCGCTGCTGAGAGTGCTGAGAGGATCTCAGAGTAGGTGGTTCCCAACCGAGTTGGAACAAGGCCCAGTGGCAGTGGAGATGTCCTGCCAGGCCACCCAGGCACTGGCCACTGGCAAGATCCTGGCAAAATTCCACCCGAGTGATGGTTGTCGCACATTAAGTCTGTACCTCTGGCCCTCTCTACTAGTGACCTAACAGCAAGATGGAGACCTTCATTGTAGGGGCCTGTGAGAACCGTGGGGCAAGCAGCTCCCAGCTACACTGTGGAGATGTTCTGCCAAGCTGCCCCAGCTCTGGCTACTGGCCTGAGCCTGACAGGTTCCTGCCTGAGCAATGGCAGGCCCCAATTAATTCTGGATACCTGCACTTCTCTACCAGTGATCTGGGTGCAAGATGGAGACCTTCAGTGTAGGGGCCTGGGAGAACCGCACGCAGGGCCTAAAGTTTTTTCTTACTCTACTCTTCTAAGTTTCTCCCAACTTCCCATTCTTTCCAGATATACTCCCTAGATTCTGTGTCTCTTTGGAAAAGAATACACTTTTAAGAGATAACAGCCAAAACACATCTAAAAATAAACATTTTATGATAAAGCAAACTCCTCATATTTAAGTTGGGCAAGGCAAATCAACAGTAGAAAAAGAATATTAAGTGTAAGCACAAAAATCAGAGGCCTGCTCATTATGAAACATTCAAAATTTCCATAAACATACTAAGCTAAAAGCTACGCCCTATATGTAGAGAGCCTGGTGCAGCTCTGTGTAGTCCCTGGGCTTGCTTAATTCAAAGGGCCTTGTTCTCCTGGTATCCTCTCTACCTTCTGGCTCTCATGCTGGTTCTAATACCTTTCCACAGCTTTTCCTGAGCTATGAGGGAAGGAGTTGAAGAGGATATCCTATTTAGAGTTGTGTGTTCTCTCTATGTTTATATCTGTTCCCATCTGCTCCAGAAGAAAACTTCTCTGATGATGGTTGAATAATGCATTAATTAATCTATAGATATAGCAGAATCTCATTATGAGTCATTTTATTAACATCATTTTTAAGACCAATTGTGTTTGTTTTACCCTAGGTCTCTGGCCTATGTAGTCTCTGGCCCTTGCTTACCCAAGCAGTGTCAGGTATGAGTTACTTGTCATGGAGTTGTCCTAATAGCAAGTTGGTTAGTTGTTCCCTCAAGTTCTGTGCCACCATTACCCTAGCATTATTTTTTACAAACAGAACATGTAGCAAGTCAAAGATTTTGTGGTTCGCTTGGTGTCTATGTTTTTCTTTTGGTAGCCTGCATAGCACCTTCCCTTACCAGGGAGAATTGAATGTATGGATGAAAGCTCCATATACCCACCAGCTTGAGTGATCCCCATTGGCCAACAACTCATCTGAATGCATCCAAGTACCACTACTTGAAACCTTATTTCATGAGCAGAGATGGTCCATTGAGACTACTTATCCCCATTATTAGGACAGCTCACTTAAATCACCTTCATATATTTTAGGAAGTTTCCACCACACTATGTTTCTATATTACCCCTCAAATGCTCCTCAATTTCAAATGTCTCTCACTGAATTCTCTTCATCTAAACTATCTCCCCTCCACCTCCCGGTCATATAATACTATTCCTGTCCCCATCTATCTGAAATTTTTCCTTCAAATACACTCAATTTTACCCTTCCAGGAAGATCCATGTGTCACCAACCACTCAACCTTTCCTGTTGGATGTTAATTCCATACCAGGAAGCTTGGTAGGGTCATGCAGGTTGAGACCCAGAGACTCAGTGGACCGACACATGAGACTCAGGTGACTTCCTACTCTGTGGCAGACTCCTGACTTGGGACATGTGCCATGCTCCTAACATAAAGAAAAGTAGGCCCCAAACAGAGTTCTCTATGCTAAAGAGGTACCTAGAGTCTGAGAGGCCTTAGCCAATAAGCTTCCCTTCCCAGACATTCCTGTCTTAAAAAGGTATTTAATCTCAGGTCCACCCTGAGATGTGGGTATGCTACATTATGCATCCATTTTCTACCATCAACAGTTAATAAATGATATACTTACACCTAAACATAGACTGCCTATTTTATCAAGAACCACCTTTGGGAGCCATGAAGAAGGCATTCGCCTACAGAGCAGCAGCTTAATTCTCCTGTAGAAGGATTCTCTGTGCTTTCAGCCACAACCACCACCAAGTTTTCCTCCACCATGCTTAGGACAACCACCACTAGGGCAATCTGAAGCTACTTATTCCCCCTTCCCCACCTCCCTCCTCCACCTTCACCCCAGGCTATACACTTTCCCCAGTCTGCTGCCCCAGACTTCATTTTCACCAATTCCTTGACTTCTAGTAGCACCTGGATGCTGATGAGTCTGAGAACCTCATGGCCAAGGCCTTGTCACAGGCCCAAGTACCCCTGAGCCAGCTCTGATTTCACCACCACCTCAGACTATGTTTCCCACCCCCGGAGTGGTGTCTTGGTGCTCTGCCGAAGACCAGCACCTGCCTGACAACAGCATGGAGAAATACAGTTGAGCACTTCTGGCTTTTATGAATAAAGGTATAATGAAAATGTGCAATCAAGTGTTCTTATGATAAGATGAAGTATCCTGTGGACACATGTCCAAGAGTAGTGTAGCTGGGACTTAAGGCAGATTAAGTCACAACTTTCTGAAAAACTACCATATCATTTTCCATAGTGGCCATCCCAACTTTCAGTCCTACCAACATGAGCTATCATTTCTTTTAATGACCTTGGCCATTATCATATATATAAGATGGAATTATAAAATAGATTTTGATTTGCATTTCCATACTGTCTAAGGATGTTGAATATTTATTTAAGTATTTTCCTTATTCCACTATTTTTGAAGATGTGAATATTTATTTAAGTATTTTCCTTATTCCACTATTTTTTCCAGTGTGAATTTCTGACACCTTTATCAAAATCAGTGCCAATCTGTATATGTATTAATTTCAGGGTCTTTGATTTGGTTAACATCTCTGTTTACATCATATAATAATAATAATAATAATAATAATAATAATAATAATAATTCAATATTATTATTGAATAATAATAATTATTCAATAGTACAATTTGAAATTGGGTATGGTAACTTCTACGACACAATTTATTTTATTGCTCAGAATTATTTTAGCTACCTGAGTTTTTGTTTTCCCATAAGAATTGTCCAGATGAGAATTGTCCTTTCAGTGTTTGTAAAGAATTGTGTTAAAGTTTTGATGGGTATTTCATTGTTTCTGAAGATTGCTTTTGGAAGGATAGTCATTTTTACCATGTTATTTCTACCCATTTATGAGCATAAGGATCTTCTCATCTTCTGATTTCTTCAATTTTTTTCTGCAAAAAGTTGAAGTTTTTTTAATTTTTATTTTCTATATTCTATGTTTATATTCCAAAGGCTTTCTCCGATTTCCAAGGCACTCAGATGGCTAAGCTGGAAAACAAAATAAAAAGAAATCAACCATATCATAAGCCTGAAATTTCAATTACAGAATTGCTTCATTTTATTTTGCTTCAAAAATTAGTAAAATTTTGTATATTCCCAACAAACATGAACTTCACAGTTAGAAGAAACAACACATGCATTATATCTGGCTTTCTGCACCTATGTCATGAGCACTGTTGGCCCAGTAGGCATTTGTGACAATGTTTCCTCCCATCTATGAGCAGCCCAGCATAACTCACTGATGACTGCAGTGCTTTGAGCATTCTGTTTTATACTGTGTTTATTTGTCCAGACTATATTTTTCACAAGAATAGCTTTTGTTTTCCATTATTTTTAATTGCTGAGTAGTACTCCACTGTATAAATATACCACATTATCTATATCCATTCCTCTTTTGAGGGATATCTGGGCTCCTTCCTATTTCTGGCTATTATAAACAAGGCTGCTATAAACATAGTGGAGCATGTGTCTTTATTATATGCAGAAGAATCCTCTGGGTATATGCCCAGGAGTGGTATGCCAGGGTCCTCTGGAGGTGACATGCCCAATTTTCTGAGGAACCGCCAAACTGATTTCCAGAGGGGTTTTACCATTTTGCAATCCCACCAACAGTGGAAGAGTGTTCCTCTTTCTCCACATCCTCACCAGCACCTGTTGTCTCTTGAGTTTTTAATCTTAGCCATTCTGACTGGTGTGAGGTGGAATCTCAGGGTTGTTTTGATTTGCATTTCCCTGATGACTAAAGATGTTGAACATCTCTTAAGGTGTTTCTTGGCCATCCGCATTTCTTCTGGTGAAAGGACAAAACGGCAACCAACAAAGTGGGAAATGATCTTCACCAACCCCACATCCGACAGAGGGTTAATATCCAATATATACAAAGAACTCAAGAAGTTAGACCCCAAAGAACCAAATAACCCTATTAAAAAAGAGTTGAAGTTTTTAATCATACAATTCTTTCACATTCTTGATTAGAGTTAACATAAGATATTTCCTCACATTGAGACCTTTATGAATGTAGTTTCTCTGATTTCCAAGGCACTCAGATGACAAAGCTGGAAAACAAAATAAAAAGAAAACAACCATATCATAAGCCTGAAATTTCAATTACAGAATTGCTTCATTTTATTTTGCTTCAAAAATTAGTAAAATTTTGTATATCCCCAACAAACATGAACTTCACAGTTAGAAGAAATAACCCATGCATTATATCTGGCTTTCTGCACCTATGTCATGAGCACTGTTGGCCTACTAGGCATTTGTGACAATGTTTCCTCCTGTCTATGAGCAGCCCAGCATAACTCACTGATGACTGCAGTGCTTTGAGCATTCTGTTTTATACTGTGTTTATTTGTCCAGACTATATTTTTCACAAGAATAGCTTTTGTTTTCCATAATTTATTATCTGGTAGTAACAGCAAATGGATAAGAGGTTTAAACTATGGCTCTAGAGTTTGCACCTCCCCCCATTCCAAGGTGCACTTTACAAACAGCTATGACTTGACAGATTTTATGCCAAACCAGAGCTTGATTTGTAGGCCATACTTGAGTTTTCTTTTATTGATTTTTTATTTTATTGATTAACTAATTGATTTTTTTTGTTTGATTGATTAGGTAATATTTCGAACCTGACTGAGAGATTGTGGAGATGTGACAAGAAGTGAAGACCAGAGGGAAAAAGGAAGAAATCTAGAAGTTAAAAAACCTGACTGAAGAAAAAGCCAATCATATTCTATCAAATGCTGGTATATGGGTTACTAACAGAACAGAAAAGTAAGTAATAAAACATGGTTACTGACTCCAGTTGGGCCATTGTAACATTATATCATTTGTGCAAAATCACAAGACTTAAGACAGAAGTGGGAAGATTGGAAATAAAACTGTTTGAGCAAGCCATTAAGAAAGGATGTCTGTCAGTAAACCAGATAACAGAGGCCTGGCGGAACTGAAGAAGGCATGGGATTACATGGTGTTGTTTCCAAAATGAGGAAAAATAGCATTATTTTTATTGCAGATTTGAAATGCTTCTGAAGCAGAGTGAATAATTGTTCTCAAAAACAAACAACAAAGAAGTCATATTTCTGTCCAAAACTGTCAATTTACTGAAGTACAGGCTGTAAGCAGAGGAACTGAATCCAACTCCTACACTTGACCCTACAATTAAGTCTGGAATGGTAGCTTGGAAACTGAGGTTAGGGGATTGGAAGCTGAAAATCAGCCTGGACACAGAATGAGGCACTGTTTTAAAGAACAAGAGAAGTATAGGAGAGAGAGAGAGAGAGAGAGAGAGAGAGAGAGAGAGAAAGAGAGAGAGAAATGAAGAGAATATATTGCCTTTCCAGCAGACCTAGGATCAATTTCTAGTGTCCATACAGAGGCTCAAAACCATTTTCAGGGATTCAACTATCCTCTTCTGACCTTCACTGGCAACAGGCACACATGTGGAATATTCACACACATGAAATAAATATTACGAGAAAGGCTAAAGAAAGAGAATAAGGTAATATTTCTTGAGGAAGACAGAATATATGCACAGCAAGTGGTGCTTTCAGAGAAATGTTTGTAGAAATGCTCAATCAGTGAAATCTTAAAGATTTTGGCAAATTAAAATACTATGCTCAGACAAATATTTTCTTCACCCAGTATTAATTAAAAATTGTAAATTTTGTATCTTGTCCTATACCTACTGAACCAGAACTGCCTATCTTAATAAATCTTCACATGAGTTAAGTGTAGGTTGAAGTGTGAAAGACACTAATGTAGGGGTCAAAGGAGGGAGAGTAAAAGAGCAGAGGAAGTGGTCATTAACTGCTACACACTCAGACTCACTGAGAATAATACCAGTAAAAGTTGGTATAGAAAGCAATGCTTTAACTAGAGTTGAAATTTCAAGAGAGGGCAACTGACAAGGATGAATTTGGCATGACAGGCAGCTTGGTCCTAGAACCATCGCTAGGCATATATAGGACCTTGGGTGCATCCCCAAATGGGGAAGTATATAAGTAAGTAAGTAAACAAGTAAGCAAGAAGTAAATAAATAAATAAATATGTAAATACCACTGCCCAGATGATATTAAGGTAGTATTAAGCAGTAAGAAATTATAAGCTTCCAGCCTGTCCTTTCTGCTGGGACAGACTGCTTGCTAATCTGCATTCCTGAAGACGCCATATCCTGAGAAATCACAGTAGATCTGTTGCACTCAGTGCAATTGACACCACCATCTGAGGCATCCAAGGATATCCAGTGCACTCAGGGCAATTGACAACACAGCCTGAGGTACCCCAGGAAATCTGTTGCACATAAGGCATCTGGCATCCCAGGAGATCCACTGGACACAGGGCAACTGAGCAATGGATAACCAGATTGTCTTCTTCCCTGAAGACACTACAGCTTGGAGGCATCCCAAGAGTTCCGCTGCACACAGGGTAGGTAGGCAACCAACACCACAGTCTGAAGACTTGCCAGGGGTTCTGTAGCATCCAGGGAAATTGATCCAATGGATTGAAATCTTCCATGGAGTTCTGCGGCACAATGAGAATCACAAACCACAGTCCATAGGACTCCCAGGAGAACAGCCTCACTGACAAACAGTTTGACTGCTCCTCTGAAGACCCAACAATCTGAAGATCTCCCACAGATCTTCTACAACAAAGGCAATATCAGCAGATTCCTGCCCCTCTGAAGACACCATGGTTTGAAGGGCCAACAGGAGGTATGCTATAGCACAGCCAGAGCCACAGAAATACCAGGATACCTGAAGCAAGCTGGGGTGAATGGGGAGGGGAAGCATGCTCCAGACAGAGTCAGTCAGACCAGCAAACACCAGGAATGATTGGATGGTGAGAGGCAAACACAAGACCATAAGCAACAGAAGACAATAAATGTGGATGCCAGCAGAAACCAGTTCTCCCACCATAGCAAGTCATGAATACACTAACACACCTGAAGATCAGGAAGCTGACCTAAATTCCTATCTCCTGAAGATTATAGAGTCCACTAAGGAAGATATAAAGAACTCACTGAAAGAAATACAGGAAAACACAGGTAAACAGATAGAAGCCCTTAAAGAAGAAACAAACAAACAAACAAACAAAAAAAAGCCCAGGATCAAAAGGATTTAGCACAAAATTCTACGAGACCTTCAAAGCAGATCTAATTCCAATATTCCTCAAGCTATTCCATAAAATAGAAACAGAAGGAACACTACATAATTCACTGAATGAAGCCACAATTACTCTGATACCTAACCACACAAGGACACAACCAAAAAAGAGAACTTGAGACCAGTCTTGTTGATGAATATCAATGCAAAAATACTTAATAAAATTCTCGTTTGGCGGTTCCTCAGAAAATTGGGCATGTCACTTCCAGAGGACCCTGGCATACCACTCCTGGGCATATACACAGAGGATTCCCCTGCATACAATAAAGACACATGCTCCACTATGTTTATAGCAGCCTTATTTATAATAGCCAGAAATTGGAAGGAGCCCAAATATCCTTCAAAGGAGGAATGGGTACAGAAAATGTGGTATATTTATACAATGGAATACTACTCAGCAATTAAAAATAATGAATTCATGTAATTTGTAGGTAAATGGTTAGACCTGGAAAATATCATTCTAAGTAAGTTAACCCAATCACAAAAGAATACGCATGCAATCACTGATAAGTGGATATTAATGAGCCCAGAAGCCCTAAATACTCAAGGCACAATTAGCAAGTCAAATGATTCCCAAGAAGAAGAAAGGAGAGGACCCTGGGCCTGTAAAGATTGGATCCAGGTTTGTAAAGAAACCGAGGGGGGAGGCGGAATGATTGGGGATAAGTTGGGGGGAGAGGAACTATGGGGCATATGGTGGGGGGGGGAACTGGGAAAGGGGAAAGTCTTTGGAATGTAAATATAGAATATAGAAAATAAAAATTTAAAAAAATTCTTGTAAACTGAATGCAAGAACACATCAAAGACAGCATTCAGCACAATCTAGTAGGATTCATCCCAGGGATGGTTCAATATGCAAAAATCCATTAACATAATTAACTAAATAGACAAACTCAAAGAAAAAATCACATGATGATCTCCTTAGTTGCAGAAAATGCATTTGACCAAATACAACAAGAAATCAGGAATTCAAAGCTCATACCTAAACATAATAAAAGCAACTTACTGCAAATCAACACCCAATTTCAAATTAAATGGAGAAATACTTGAAGCAATCCTACTAATATTTGGCACAAGAGAAGGATGCCCACACTCCCATATCTATTTAACATAGTACACAATGTGCTAGCTAGAACAATAAGACAAGAAAAGAGATCAAAGGGATATGAACTGGCAAAGAAGAAATAAAGGTATCACTATTTGCACATGACATGATAGTAAACATAAATGATCCCAAAAATTCTACCAGAGAACTTTGCCAGCATAAAAAAAAAACTTTAGCAAAGTGGCCAGATATAAAATTAGCTCAAATAAATCAGTAACCTTCCTTTATAGGAATGATAACAAGCTGAGAAAGAAATTAGTTTAACAGCTCCCTTCACAATAGCCACAAGTAATATAAAATATCTTAGGGTAACTCTAACCAAGCGAGTCAAAGATCTATATGACAATAACTTCACATTTCTCAAGAAAGAAATCAAAGAAGATCTCAGAAAATGAAGAGATCTCTCATGGTCATGGATTGGTAGAATTAACATAGTAAAAATGGCCATACTACCAAACGCAATCTAGAGTTTCAATGCAATCTTCATCAAAATCTTAACACAATTCTTCAAAGACAGAAAAACAATTCTCAAATTCATCTGGAAAAGTAAAAAACCCAGAATAGCAGAAAAAAAATTCAGTGATAAAAGAACTACTGGGGTATCACCATCCCTGACCTCAAACTTTACTACACAGCAATAGTGATATAAACTGCATGGTACTGATACAAAGACAGACAGGTTGATCAGCAGAATAGAATTGAAGACCCAGAAATAAAACCACACATTTACAGACACTTGATCTTTGATAAAGAAGCCAAAAATATACAATGGAAAAAAAAAACATGTTCAATAAATGGTGCTCATCTAACTGGCTGTTTGTATGTAGAAAAATGAAAATAGACCCAAATTTGTCACACAGCTCAAATCCTAGTGGATCAAGGATCTATACACAACCAGATACACTGAATCTAATATAAGAGAAAGTAGGAAAAAGCCTTGAACTCCTTGGTACAAGGGGAAATTTATTTAATTTTCTTTTTTTATTGGATATATTCTATATTTACAATTCATTTCCCTTTTTCTGATTACCCACCCCCCAAAGGTCCCACATGCCCTTTTCCCTCCCCCTGCTCCCTCTTCCACCCCTTCCCTCTTCCCTGTTCTTGTATTCCCCTACAATGATGCTTTGGTCCATTCTAGCAGCAGTGTTCACTCCTTTCTTCTTGTCAGACATCATTTGGTATGTGAATTGTGTCTTTGGTGTCCCAAGATTCTAGGCTAATATCCACTTATCAGTGACTGCACACCATGGATATTCTATTGAGACTGGGTTACCACACTTAGTATGACGTTCTCCAGCTCCATACATTTCTCTAAGAATTTCATGAATTCATTGTTTCTAATGGCTGAATAGTACTCCATTGTGTATATATACCACATTTTTTTGTATCCATTCCTCTGTTGAGGGGCATCTGGGTTCTTTCCAGCTTCTGGCTATTATAAATAAGGCTGCTATGAACATAGTGGAACATTTATCCTTATTGCATGCTGGGTAATCTTCTGGGTATATTCCCAGGAGTGGTATGGCTGGGTCCTCTGGAAGTATCATGTCCAGATTTCTGAGGAACCACCAGACTGATTTTCAGAGTGGTTGTACCAGCTTGTAGTCCCACCAGCAGTGGAGGAGTGCTCCTCTTTCTCCACATCCTCTCCAACACCTGATGTCTTCTGAGTTTTTGATCTTAGCCATTTTGACTGGTGTGAGGTGAAATCTCAGGGTTGTTTTGATTTGCATTTCTCTAATGACTAATGATGTTGACCATTTTTTAAGGTGTTTCTCAGCCATTTAAATTTCTTCAGGTGAAAATTCTTTGTTTAGCTCTGTACTCCATTTTTGGATAGGGTTATTTGGTTTTCTGGAGTCTAACTTTTTGAGTTCTTTGTATACATTGGATATTAGCCCTCTGTTGGATGTGGGGTTTGTGAAGATCTTTTCCCAATTTGTTGGTTGCCGATTTGTCCTTTTGACAGTGTCTTTTGCCTTACAGAAATTCATAAAATTACAAGGGGAAATTTCTTAAACATAACTCCAAGGACTCATGCTCTAAGATCAAGAATTGATAAATGGGACCTCATGAAACTAGAAAGCTTCTGAAAGGCAAAGGACATAGCCAATAAGACAAATCAGCAAACTACAGATTGGGAAAAAATACCAAAAATATATAAAGAACTCAAGAACCTAACCACCAAAAAATAAACCCAAACAACTCAATCAAAAAATGGGGTATAAGACTAAACCAAGAATTCACAACAGAGTGATTTCTAATGGCTGAGAAGAACCTAAGGAAAATTTCAAGGTCTTTAGTGATCAGAGAAATGCAAATCAAAGTGACCTTGAGATTCCAACTTACAACAATCAGAATGGATAAGATCAACACCTCAGGTAGCAACACATGTTGGTGAGAATAATCCTGTATTGATGATGGGATTGCCTGTCTGGAAATGAATATGGAGGTTTCTCAGAAAATTTGGAAGTGATCTACCTGAAGATCCAGCAATACCACTCTTGGGAATCTACCCAAAAAATGCCCTACCATGCCATAAGGACTCATGTTATGCTATGTTCATATTGGCCTTGTTTGTGATAGCCAGAAGCTGGAAACAACCCAGTTGTCCCATGATAGAAGAATGGATATAGAAAATGTGGTTCATTTACACAATGGAATACTACTCAGATATTAAGAATGAGGACATCCTGAGTTTTGCAGGCAAATGGATGGAACTAGAAAATATCATCCTGTGTGAGGTAACTCAGATCCAAAACTATATCCATGGTATGTATGTACTCACTATTAAGTGGATATTAGCCAAATAAAAGTACAGAATACCCAAGATACAGTGCACAGAACTCAAAGTTCAAGCTAAAGCGCCTAAGCAAGGATACCTCAATTGTACTTGGGATAGAGAAGAAAGCAATCATAATGGAGAAGTAAGGGAGAGATAGACCCAGATGATAAAGGGGACAGGGGTAAGAGGGGAACATGGTCTGGGGGCTGGGGGGGGGATGACTGAAGCCCTAAGGTCCAGCAGAATGAATGGACAAAGGCAACCTCACAGGTAGGAGGTGCAGGGACCCTCCAGAATGTACCAGACCTGGGATGTGAAAAACTCTCAGGACTCAAAGGGAGGGACCTAAGATGAAATGCTCTACAGTGGGGAGTGGGGAGTTGTAGAGCCTACATCCAACAGAAAGACAGGGTGCCAAGTGAGGGATGGGTTGACAAACCACAGTCAAAACCCTGACCCAGAAATGTTCCTGTCTGGAGGAACTTCAGTGACAAAAATGGAGAGAAGCCAGAGGAAAAGGAGGTCCAGTGAAAGGCCCAAGTGGGACCCAGCTCAATGGGAGGCCCAAGGCCTGACATTTTACTGAGCATATGAAACAGTCACAGAAAGGGACTTATTATGATTACTCTCATAAAGACCCAACAAGCAGCTGAAAGAGTCAGATGCAGATATTTGTACCCAACCATTGGACAGAAGCTGCTGACACCTATGGTCGAATTAGAGAAAAGCTGTAAGAAGCTGAGGAAGACGGTGACCCTGTGGGAGGACCAGCAATCTCAATTAGGTTGGACCCTGGAGATCTCTCAGATACACCAGCTGATGTAAGGCCCCCAGCACATATATTGCAGAGGAGTGCTTGGTTTAGGTTCAGTCAAAGAAGATGCATCTAAACCTGAAGTGACTGGAGTCCTCAGGGAGATTAGAGGTCTGATGCCTCTGGGTATGAGGGGTGGAGACAAAGGGTGGGGAGGAGGTATGGGATGAAGAACAGTCAGAGGGTGAGCCAGAAATAAATAAATAAATGCACAAATAAATAAATAAAATTTTAAAAAAAGAAATTATGCTACTTTTAAGGGATGAAAATTATGGTAACAGATTCTGAATAAAGCTGTGTAAAAAAATTGAAACAAAACTAGGAGAGCTATTAAGTGATGAAATGGAAGGCCAAAGCTTTGTTCTCCACAGCCATGGGGGAATAAAGTACTAAGGAATTGGAATTTCTATATCAATGAAGTGGAAAATATTGCCTCCTGGCTTAATAATTATTTAAGATTAAGGACAGCTTAACCTTCTAACTTATATATAATAATATATTACTTGTCTCTTAAAGTCCTTTTTTGTTGACTCTACCTTGGTTCTTGCCACATTGTTGGGTCTTGGCAATAGGCTTTATCTCAAGTTGTTTTCTCTGCTTGCTCTCCTTGTCTTTCAAATGTATATCTCCAGTACATTGTTCACCTCTAATTTCATTCTGTAGGAAGAATTCAGTCTCTCAGAACGCAGTGGAGCCAAGGAACAGCTAGTTAGCAAAGGTCAGAGGACACATTGCCCTCCATGCATCAAGGGATATTGCTTAGTCTCTCTTTCTGGAAGCCAGACATTAGGGGAAACCACAGATAAGGCTAAAGGGCTACTCAGAATGGAGAAGGTTTGAGCAAAGGGCTTTAAGTTAAAGTAACAAGCATAAGAGGCATGCTTTAGCTTTCAGCTTTGCATCTCATTCTAGTGTAAGAAGACCATAAATTACTTTTCACAGCTGCTATAAGCCACAGAGTTTGAAGATCTGCCAAAAATAATTAAGTAAATAAATAAGATTATAGTGACACAATGTGGAGGAAAAGATTGTAAAGATTATAATTGTCATTGAGCCCATTGCAATTGAGGAAGCAAATTAAACTTTGCTGAAGTAAGAGGCAGTAGAGATTCTCATATATGGGATTCCATGAGAAAGAACTGGAAGTACATCTAGAGATTTTGAGAGTTGTCATCGGGACGTGTCCTAAATGGTGCTTACTGAATTGATGTTCCTATCTTTTTATAAGAATGGGATGAGGGACAAAGTCTTGGTAATGGCATTCCTTATCAAAACCTTCAGGTCATTGAGAAAGGTATTCTTATATATCAGAAGGAGATTGAGTAAAATTTATATCTCACAAAAGCAGAGAAATGATATAAAATAGCAGGTTTTCTAACCAAAAGACCAAGAGGCTAAGATGAATGAGGATTTGTTTGTCAAGCAAAGGAAGAGGAATGTTTGATCTGTAGATAAACTACAGTGCAACACTTGATAGACAAGCAGAAGTCTTCTGATAAAAAAGAGGGTTTTTGAACATGTTGAGTATCACCATGGATATACACATGTACATGCACACACACAAAACTGTTGCCCTGTAAACCTGACTGCAGGCCCATAGCATAGATACATATTACTAAACCTTCTGTCTCATGATGTAACCTTTTTACTTCCTTGAAAACAATTTAGAGTAGGTCTCCTGTTTTGTGTGGTGAGCCTCTCTCTTGTAGGTCTCTCCCTTGCTATTAGGTCTCCAACCCAGAAGTCTCACTCAGGACCTGTTCCCCCAACCCCCACCATCACTACGTTCCCTGTCACTGATTCTAAACATCTTCCTCCCAGGGCCCTGCCCTTCTCTCCACCTGATCCCTATGTACCAGGCTTTCTTGGTCTGTGGATTTTCTCTTGTTCTATCTCCTCTCTCTTCTCATGTTCTAGTTTACCATGTTCAGTCTGGACTGCTTTCTCAAATATGTACAATAAAATTTTCCATATTTTAGTAGTCATGTCCTCTTCCTGTTACTCCATTTATATTTTCAAACTGGTGCTTAACACAGAGGGTAGGACAAATGAGCCTCTGCAAAACAAGCTGCTGATGCAACTCTCATAAGGTATGTGTGCATCTTTTGTTTCTGTTGGTTTTGCCACCCATCATATTTGGTTCTAAATTCTATAGTTCTACTCTTGACCTGTAAATTTTTCCCCTCTACCTTCTCTAACTATCCATCTTTCCTACTCAATAGGCATTCTTTATCTGATTGTTGGAGCCAGCTTCACACTTCAGAGCACCTACTATATCTCCTTACTATACCCTCCAGATTGCCCAACATGTGGACATCACTCTACCTTCTTAGACACTTATTCTCCTCCTTCTACGGGAATCCTTCTCCCTACCTCCAACCCACACAGTCTCTCAGTTCATCACTTCAGCTGCTTTTTTACTATACCTGCTCTGAACTCTCATGTTCTGTACTCCACTGGATAAGTGTTACCAGGGAGCTGTCTTGTTTTTCTTCTTTTCCTATGCTTATCCTAGTGGACACCCTAGTGGACCAGAATGTTCCTCTTGCCCTTCTGAGACCCTGTCATATGGGAAGGGACTCTTTTCATCTGTGATTTGGGACATGTCTTCCAGGTAATTCTCTCAGTTCACTTTCGGATGCCCTGATAAAAGTTCTTGTCACCAGGACACTAACCTATTTTCTTCCCTTGTGTCCTTTCTCAACTCCATCATGGAACTTTTTCATTCCTGATGAGCAGCTGCCTGCTAAGTTCCTCAGGTTGGTGACATGCCATGCTCCTGGGCCTATGATGCAACCTTTTCCTTGCTTACTCCTCAGACATGTTCTGGAGATTCCTCTCCTGCCTTTCAGAGCTGCTGGCTCTGTCTCTTCCTTAAGTCCTTCTTATGGGAATTGTCCCTCAGGCAGAGGTCCTATACTTTGTGACTCTGATCCCACAGTTTCTATAAGCCCTCCTGAATCTGCAATTGCAACCCTTCCCTTGCTTCCTCCTCCTGCTAGGAATTGCCTGTTAATTCTTGTAGCTTCCTTAGACCCTTTGGGGCTTCTTAAACCTTCCTAATCCTCAGTCTACTGGTGGGAGTCTCACTACGTTTTAATACAGTTGAGGTCTCTACAATATTGTAGTGTTCCCTTGGTGGAGTTTGTATTTGAAACATTTATCCCTTCAGTCTCCCAGTTTCCTCTTGGAAGTCCTGTAGCTTCTCTATACCCTCAAGGCCTCTAAGGGTAGACTTCTTGGTTCTTCTTCCTTTCCCTCACAACACATTATTCTGTCTTTCCCTTCTCAGAGCTTATTGGAACTCTCTATGGTGGAATTTGTTTTGTGACCTGGTCTCCTTTTCTTCTCAGACTCAATTCCTTCTTTAGATTCCCCTGACAGACAGGAATGTGAGCTTAAGGGGTGACCTTAAGTTTCCAGAGAGAATGATGGGACACAGACAACTCTAACTGGATTGTGGTAATGCTGATCACTGGGCAAAGAACTGACCTATGCCTTATCCACTGCCAAGGTTCTTCTCAAATTGTGGACCTGTTTGGGTTGATTTCCTTACTCTGCTTGGCCAAGACCATTAGTTTTCTCAAGTTCCTTTTCTTTTTTTTTAATGTTTTTTATTGGGTATAATCTATATTTACATTTCATTTCCCTTTTTCTGGTTCCATGCCTCCCAAAGGTTCCACATGCCCTTTTCCATCCCCATGTTCCCCCATCTACCCCTTCCCACTTCCCTGTTCTGGTATTCACCTACACTGACGTTTTGAGCATTTCCAGAACCAAGGTCCACTCCTTCCATCTTGTTGGACATCATTTGGTATGTGGATTGTGTCTTTGGTGTCCCAAGATTCTAGGCTAATATCCACTTATCAATGAGTGCATACCATGAGTATACTTTTGAGACTGGGTTACCTCACTTAGTATGATATCCTCCAGGTCCATCCATTTCTCTAAGAATTTCATGAATTTATTGTTTCTAATGGGTGAATACTGTTCCATTGTGTTTATATACCACATTTTTTTGTATCCATTCTTCCATTGAGTGACATCTGGGTTCTTTTCAGCTTCTGGCTATTATAAATAAGGGTGCTATGAACATAGTAGAGCATGTATCCTTATTGCATGCTGGGGAATCTTCTGGGTATATGTCCAGGAGTGGTATGACTGGGTCCTCCAGAAGTATTGTGTCCAGTTTTCTGAGGAACCACCAGACTGATTTCCAGAGTAGTTGGACCAGCTTGCAGTCTTGCCAGCAGTGGAGGAGTGTTCCTCTTTCTCCACATCCTAGCCAACACCTGCTGTTTCCTGAGTTTTTAATCTTAGCCATTCTGAATTGTGTGAGGTGAAACCTCAGGGTTGTTTTGATTTGCATTTCTCTAATGACTAATGATGTTGAGCATTTTTTAAGGTGTTTCTCAGCCATCCGAATTTCTTAGGAGAAAAGTCTTTTTTAGCTCTGTTCCCCACTTTTTGATAGGGTTATTTGGTTTTCTGGAGTCTAACTTCTTGAGTTCTTTGTATACATTCGATATTATCCCTCTGTCAGATGTAGGGTTGGTGAAGATCTTTTCCCAGTTTGTTGGTTGCCGATTTGTCCTTTTGGCAGTGTCTTCTGCCTTACAGAAACTTTGTAATTTTATGAGGTCCATTTGTCTATTCTCGATCTAAGAGCATAAGCTATTGGTGTTCTGTTCAGGAACTTTCCCGCTGAGCCAGTGTCCTCAAGGGTATTCCCCAGTTTCTTTTCTATTAATTTTAGTGTGTCTGGTTTTATGTGGAGGTCCTTGATCCACTTGGAGTTGAGCTTAGTACAAGGAGATAAAAGTAGATCAATTCTCATTCTTCTGCATGTTGACATCCAGTTGAACCAGCACCATTTTTTGAAAAGGCTATCATTTTTCCACTGGATGTTTTCAGCTCCTTTGTCGAAGATCAATTGGTCATAGATGAGTGGGTTCAATTCTGGTCCTTCAATCCTATTCCATTGATCTACGTCCCTGTCACTGTACCAATATTATGCACTTTTTAACACTACTGCTCTGTAGTATTGCTTATGGTCCAGGATACTGAGTCCCCCAGAAGTTCTTTTACTGTTGATGATAGTTTTAGCTATCCTGGGTTTTTTGTTATTCCAGAGGAATTTCAGAATTGCTCTTTCTAACTCTATGAAGAACTGAGTTGGGATTTCGATCGGGGATTGCATTGTATCTGTATATAGCTTTTGACAAGATTGCCATTTTAACTATAGTAATCCTGCCAACCCAGGAGCATGGAAGATTTTTCTGTTTTCTGAGGTCTTCTTCCATTTCCTTCTTTAAAAACCTGAAGTTTTTGTCATACAAATCTTTCACTTGTTTGGTTAGAGTCACACCAAGATACTTTATATTACTTGTGGCTATTGTGAAGGGTGTCATTTTCCTTATTTCTTTCTCAGCCTGCTTATCCTTTGAGAATAGGAAGGCTACTCATTTGCTTGAGTTGATTTTATAACCAGCCACTTTGCTGAAGTTGTTTATCAGCTGTAGGAGTTCTCTGGTGGAGTTTTTTTTTTTTTTTTTAGTCACTTAAGTATACTATCATATCATCTGCAAGTACTATGTTGAAAAGATATGGTGAGGGAGGAAGCCTTGTCTAGTCCCTGATTTTAGGGGGATTGCTTCAAGTTTCTCTCCATTTACTTTGATGTTGGCTACCGGTCTTCTTTAAATTGCTTTTACTATGTATAGGTATGGGCCTTGAATTCCTGTTCTTTCCACGACTTTTAGCATGAAAGGATGCTGAATTTTGTCAAATGCTTTTTCAGTATCCAATGAAATGACCATGTGTTTTTTTGCTTTGAGTTGGTTTATGTAGTAGATTACGTTGACGGATTTCCATATATTGAACCATCCCTGCATCTCTGGGATGAAGTCAACTTGTTCATGCTGAATGTTTTGATGTGTTCTCGGATTAGGTCTTTGAAGGTCTGATAGACTTCTGCACTAAAACCATCTGGTCTTGTGCTTTTTTTGGTTGGAAGACTTTCTATGACCCCTTCTATTTCTTTGGGGGTTTGGGAATGTTTAGACAATCTATTTGATCCTTATTTAATTTTCGTATTTGGTATCTGTCTAGGAAATTGTCCATTTCCTCCAGATTCTCCAGTTGTATTGAATATAGATTTTTGTAGAAGGATCTGATGATTTTTTGAATTTCCCCGTTTCTGTTGTTATATCTCCCTTTTCATTTCCATTTTTGTTAATTTGAATACTGTCTCTGTGTCCATTGGTATGTCTGGCTAAGGGTTTATCTATCTTGTTGATTTTCTCAAAGAACCAGCTCCTGGTTTTGTTGATTGTTTGTATGGTTCTCTTTGTTTCTTAAGAACATCCCTGAGAACTGCTGGGTCCAACTACAGAAGGCCAAAGCTGTGTTGTATGGAAGCCAAAGACCAACTACTTCTACCCCCCGCAAAGCCAATGAGACAACAGGAACCTAGGTAATTGCTCAGGTAACAGTGAGTCTCCAGCATTTTACAGAGGCCATATGGATTATACTTCCTGCTATAATTTATCCTTCTCAAACCTCTAGTGATATTGGTGGATAACTGTAGCTTTTTGTTAATAATAGTAATCAAAACTACTCCTTCTCACAAGGCAACTGCTGCTTGTTCAGTACATTTTATATGTAACATTTAGCTTCACTTTTCAAGAGATCTTAGGTCTCCTGCTGAGAAAGGCAGACACAGTTTACCTTGCTGATAAACTTCTCTCTGAAATATATAAACTCACAATACAGGTTTAATTTGTTTTCAGTATTTTCCCCTCTCTATGCTATTGTTATACTGACTTCAGAAATTCATAGTTTTAACATTAATCAATGAAGGTCTGATAAGCTATTAATCTAGCCCAGGTAAAGCACTGCTATTATTATAATAGTCAGAAGCTCAAATTTTTGAATTTCCTTTGACAGTCTTCTAAGTATAGACTTAAAATTGCTTCTCAATTGTGTTCAGAACATCTTTGTCCAAGCTCTATCTCCAGAGTGTTAATGCTTTTAACCCAGAATCATTTTTTGGTCACCAGGCTCTTCCTATGACTCAAAAGTATGAATCTACTGCCTTTTCTACAATGTTGATTTCATTAGAGATTAGAAACATTGGTAATACTAATATATCGAAACCTTTTTGTCTCATTTTATAAATTAAAAAAAAAAAAACTTGCATTTAAACGTTAGCTAGTCAACTTGGATCTGCCTCTCCGAAGTCAAGCAGACTTCAGAGTAATATTCCTAAATTCACCCACCAACCTATAACCTATTCTGGATATTCCTGAGGGGTTATGATCTCTCTCTGTCTCTCTCTGTCTCTGTCTCTGTCTCTGTCTCTGTCTCTCTCTCTCTCTGTCTCCCTCTGTCTCCCTCCCTTCCTTCCTCTCCCTTGCCCTGTCCCTTCCCCTGTCACTCCCCTCTCCCACTCCTCTGCTCCTCCCTCCTTCCATCCTCCCCCTTCTTTCCACAGTCTCTCTTCTTCTCCTCCAACTGCCAGGATCTTGGTCCTTGGAAATTTCAACTGTACATCCATGATAAAATTTTTCCCTGAACTCCTTAATTTTACCTTTTGTCTCTAGTTTAGATATGAACCTGTAATTGTAAATGTCACTATTATTTCCTCAGATGGAGTGATAAGATGAGACTGTACCCAAGATGTGTGACTACATGGCTTGCACTGAGGCCAGCATGTTTCCTTCTCTGTTCAAACTGTTCCTAAGTCTAGACCTGGGATCTTCTAGCATCCATACAATCTAATTTTCCAAAATGACTGGTTAAATCTGGTTTTCTCTTCTTCTAACTGAATTGTTCTGCATGGCAAAACTGCCTCTGAACTCCCCAAACCGAACTGCACTGACTGCCCAGAACTGAACTGAACTCTACTCAACAGAACCACTCTGCATTCAACTGAAGTCAACAGTACCCTGCTGTGCTCTTTTAAATTGCCTCTCTTTCCTGTCCTTTCTCTGTCCAGAGTCATCTACAATAGGCTGAGTCTAGCTGGTAGCCTTCCTGGAGGTAGCCCACTGCTTTTTGCATGATCTAGGGTCTATAATAGGTGATCTTGATGGCAAGATTCAAAAATAAAAGAAAAATCAAGAGATTTAGGATTGCTGCTTGCAGCTGATCTCTAGGCATTAGCTTACCCTATTGATCAGATATCCTGCATATCAACATAAAGATGAACTTTCGTAAATTAATGCTGTTTAGATAAATTAATGATTCTATAGAATTCCTGATTTGGCTAAATAATTTCAAGAATATTTTAAGAGGTGGTCTTAGTTGTTTTGTTAGGAAGATCGAATAAAAAAGTTAGACTCAAGAATAGAATGTGCCCACTCCTCAAATAGAAAGCAAAGGGTTCATAATAAATACAGCTTTTATAATCACATACAAAAAGAGAAATGGGCTTGGGAGAAATTTGTATTAAAGGAAAACATTTAGGTCCAAGGATAAAAGTGACAGGTATATACTATGATAAGACAAGACCATGCCAACCCTGCTACATTGAACTTATAATGACGATATTATATTGAAACACTCCTGTGAATTTAATATCAACATCCATCTGTAACTTCCATTTTATTTAATATTTTGCCTATAAGGTAATTCTCTAAAGAACTTTTTGTCTAAGAAGTTATAAAAAGGCAAGACAAAAGCAATAAAGTTTTTGATTGAATGATTTGGCTTGGAGACCTCTACTCTATTCATCCATCTATTAAACCATCCATCCATCCATCCATCCATCCATCCATCCATCCATTCATCCAAATGTGTACATCTATTTTTCTGTATGTACATGTATAGGTATGTGTGTGTATGTAAGCATGTATGAATACTTGTGGATAGGATGATACAGGTTGTTGGGCCCCACAAAATGTGAATTTATTAATGTGTAAGTGAGAATGTTATTGAAATGTAATGTGCATATGAATGTATATGTGTCTGTGCATATTTGCCTGTATGAAGCATCTTAATTCTTTTCCTTTCCTTCCTATCTGATTCACAAAGAATTAACCAGCCTAGCCACAGAGGGTTCTGGCTCCCTGGGCCTAGAAGAGAGTGATGGCAATAAAGTTTTTAATTAATTTCCAACTGCTAGGCAACAGGTGTTAATCACCCAAGCCAGTTATTTTTAACCATAGAATAAGCAAGGAAAAATTTTAGGAATTTTTTTAGAAGTTATCAGCAAGGATTCAATATAGTTGGAGAGCCAGCAGTTCAGAAACCATCAACATTCAAAGCTACTTCTATGTGCATCTCTGTGTCCTGCTTCAATCCATTCCAGGTCAGGCAGGCTCCCAGCATTGCTCCTGAGTGAGCATTGGGAATATTCTAGCTCTGACTCATTTTGTCACATCTTCACTTATTTGTCACTTTATCTACCCATCAATTATAGGTCACTTTCAAAGATGGCTGCTTCCTTCTAGAAACTAACCTTATCTACATTGTTTGGGATTAAAGGTATATACTAAGGATATGTCTATATTCCAGCCACAGAAATTAAAGCTGTGCAACATGTCTGCAATATAGCAGTATCACACAAACCTAGATGGTCTTTGGATGTGACCCTTGCCAAAGCAGTCGTGTTCCTAAATTAAAATTCTTCTACATGGACCCAGTAGATTTTCAACCAACTAAAGACTGCATAAAGTGTTCCAAATATGCCCTCCCTAGATGTTTTTGACAGAATTTACAATCAGCCTCCAACACTGTCTGACCTTCCTTAGCTGTAGGTGGTTCTGCAGACCTGAGCTTTGAGTATAACAACATGCACTCTCCTCTGTGAGTCCTTTGGCCATAATTCTGATCTTCCTCTGCACCAACAATGACACCTGAATTTCAGCAAGAAGTACATATAGAAATATCAGTTCTAGAAGCCAGGGTAAGCCTCATTGAGTGCCTGTGGATTATCCCAGCACTTCTTCCCCTTTCCCCTACTCTAAAGCTTCCCTTCCAGAGGAGGGGCTTCTGCTTCCCTTCTTACAGCTGGTTCCCTATATAACTGACATTTTGCCTACATTAGTCTCTTAGTATCATTCCAGGCAGCATCTCTCGCTCTGTGGCTCCTTTTTTTCTCCCTCCCTCTAGCTTATTTCATGGTCTGTTTTAAACTAAAGACAAGGTTCTGTTAGGACTCTTCTCTCTTCTGGCTCTCCCCCTTATATCTACAATAAAAATCTTCTCCATACTTTAGTAATAGTCAAATCCTTTAGCTTTTATTTCATTTTTTGTTTATATCCTTATGACTGTAATTTTTTT
Source organism: Apodemus agrarius (assembly GCA_964023405.1). Lineage (NCBI taxonomy): Eukaryota > Metazoa > Chordata > Mammalia > Rodentia > Muridae > Apodemus > Apodemus agrarius. The sequence goes on along the minus strand of OZ030006.1, from coordinate 88,910,635 downwards.
GCAGTGCTAATAACTCATAATTAAGCTCTCACCTACTGTATTCCCTCTCTCCCTAAACTCTATCCTTTTCATCCCGATTATGTAATATTAGGTTTTAAGTGACTTCCCAAACAGGAAGTGCTTCTAGTAATGTCCTAAACAGGAAAATGTTAGGCAGGCAAACAGAAAGATTGTCACTGGATAAACAGAGGCCTAAAGGTGAGTCACTGTTTATCTGGAAAGCCTTTCAAACTGCCAGGATCCTCCCATTTTAGTTTGTTTGTTTGGTTTTGGTTTTTTTAAATTAGTTATTTTCTTTATTTACATTTCAAATGTTATACCCTTTCCTGGTTTCCCTTCAAACCCTTTATCCCATCCCCCTTCCCCCTGCTCCCCAACCTACCCACTCCTGCTTCCCTGTCCTGACATTCCCTTATACTGGGGTATCAAGCCTTCACAGTACCAAGGGCCTTTTCTTTCTTTGATGTCCAACAAGACCATCATCTGCTACATATGAGGATGGAGCCATGTGTATTGTATGGTTGGTGGTTTAGTCCCTTGGAACTCTGGGAGTACTGGTTGGTTCATATTGTTGTTCCTCCTATGGGGCTGCAAACCTCTTCAGCTCCTTGGGTCCTTTCTCTAGTTCCTCCTTTGGGGACCTTGTGTTCAGTCCAATGGTTGGCTGAGATCATGCACCTCTGTATTTGTCAGGCACTGGCAGAGCCTCTCTGGAGACAATTATATCATGGTCCTGACAGCAAGAACTTATTGGCATTCACAATAGTGTCTGGGTTTGGGAACTGTATATGGGATAAATTTCCATGTGGGGCAGTCTCTGTATGGCCTTTCCTTCTCTCTTCTACACTTTGTTTCTGTATCTCCTCCTGTGATGGTTTGTATATCATTGGCCCAGGAAGTGACCTCATTAGGAGGTGTGGCCTTGTTGGAGTAGGTGTGTTGCTGTGGGTGTGGGCTTAAGACCCTCCCCCTGGCTGCCTGGAAGTCAGTCTTCCACTAGCGGCCTTCAGATGAAGATGTAGAACTCTCAGCTCCTCCTGCACCATACCTGCCGGGATGCTGCCATGTTTCTGCCTTGATGACAATGGACTGAACCTCTGAGCCTGTAAACCAACCCCAATTAAATGTTGTCTTTTATAAAACTTGCATTGGTCATGGTGTCTGTTCACAGCAGTAAAACCCTAACTAAGACAGAAGTTGGTACCAGGGACTGGGGTATTGCTGTGATAGGCCTGACCATGCTTTTGTTCGGAAGAATGTGGATTTTGGGACTTTGCATTTGGAAAGCCACGGAATGCTTTAAGTGGGGCTTAATGGGCCAGCCTAGTAGGAATATGGAAGACAGTGGTGCTGAGGGTCATTTGAACTGTGTAGGCCTGATGGCCCAAGAGGTTTCAGTGGAGAAGAACTTTAATACGTGGCCAAGAGTCTGTTTTTGTGATGTTTTGGTGAAGAACATGGCTGCTTTTTGCCATTGCCTGAAGAGACTGCCTAGGGCTAAGGTAAAGAGATTTATATTAACTGCATCTGCAAAGGAAGTCTCAAAAAAGCCCAACAAAGACTTTGTTCTCTGGTTAAGTCTGATGAAGAGAATTTTGAACAAACATAGCAAGCTGAGAAAGGAAAGGTACAAAATATATAGTTTGAGTATTAAAGGAACTCCAGGAAGTGAAATGGAGCTGAATTCAAGGATATTGAATTAAAGGAGTGGCAACCTTGGGGCAAGATTCCACCCAGGTAACTTTAGGTCCAGGCATGGTAGTACAAGCCTTTAATCCCAGGAGGCAAAGAAAAGCAGATCTCTGAGTTCAAGGCCAGCCTAGAACAGAGCAAATTCTAGGTGAAGAAAAACTTTAATCCAGGCTTGGTGGACCACACCTTTAATCCCAGTGTTTAGGAGACAGGCATGCAGATCTCTTGAGTTCAAGGTCAGTCCAAGGAGCAAGATTCAGGACAGCCGTCTTAGGCAGTGAAGGAGATGGGAAAAAGGAAGCTAGTGATAATGTAATAGAACAAGGGGGCCAATGTTCCAGCTCCTGCAAGCAGCAGAACTCAGCAGCTTCAGCCATGTGTCTCTGGCTTTATATTCAAGAGGATAAGGAAACTACTGCGCAATTGATGCTGGTTAGCTGGAGCTAAGAAATTAGTGGTGATTAAGAAAAAAACCAGCATCACTGAGGTGAAATATGGGAAGTGTTTTCTGAGAGCACAAAGAAGCTGTATTCCAGGGATAGCCAAGTGTTCCTCATGCTGCAGCTGTACTTGGTAACATGTAAGAATCATCCAGGTGGTACTGGTTTTGAAGGCATGAAGGCATCATGAAGAACAACTGAGGCTTGGTACTGTGAAAGTGTACCCTCAGATGTAATTGACAGCCCAGGACTGAAGGGGTCATGCAAAGGAGTTGAGACTTGGTACCATGAAGAGAGCCTATGAGAAGCTTTGGTGAAGCATAGTTGCAGTGGAAGACCCTAGCATATTGGAGATGCCAGTACCATGGGATGACCACCAAGAACAGCAGTGGCAGTGGAGTGGATCAATCGGAACTTAGAGTGCTACAGAGGGCAGAGCTGGAGAAGTGACACCAGCTCTTTGTAGATGCACAGAAGATCATGTGTGGATCTCAGACTTTGGAATAAGAAGCTGTGAAGCTGAAATTGACTTGGGGTATCCAAGATGTTAAAGATGTCAGGGTCACAGGATGCCTGCCAAGGAAAGCTGCTAACAGGGAGTGGAACAAGCCCAGGAGAAAGAACCTAGTTGCAGTCAACAAGGATGAAAAAGAAGTTGGATATCTGAAGACTGCTTTGCCATCAGACATGGAGATGCAGAGTTTGGACTTTGCCCAGCTGGTTTCCTGTCTTGCTTGGGGGATTACAGTTAAGTGATTGAGTGAATCTCAGAAGAGACATTGAACTTTGGACTTTTAACAGTGTGGAGACTGCTATAGACTAAAGGGACTTTTGAAGTTGGACTAAATGTATTTTGCATTATGCTATGTTTAAGTATGGCCCCCATAGACTAATGTTTGAACAAGCCTATGGGGGCCAGGGAGTGGAATGTGATGGTTTGTATATCATTGGCCCAGGAAGTGACCTCATTAGGAGGTGTGGCCTTGTTGGAGTAGGTGTGTTGCTGTGGGTGTGGGCTTAAGACCCTCCCCCTGGCTGCCTGGAAGTCAGTCTTTCACTAGCGGCCTTCAGATGAAGATGTAGAACTCTCAGCTCCTCCTGCACCATACCTGCCTGGATGCTGCCATGTTTCTGCCTTGATGACAATGGACTGAACCTCTGAGCCTGTAAGCCAACCCCAATTAAATGTTGTCTTTTATAAAACTTGCATTGGTCATGGTGTCTGTTCACAGCAGTAAAACCCTAACTAAGACACCTCCCATGGGTATTTTGTTCCCCCTTCTAAGAAGGACCAAAGTATACAAACTTTGGTCTTCCTTCTTCTTGAACTTCATGTGATCTGAGAATTGTATATTGAGTATTATGTTTCTGGGCCAATATCCACTTATCAGTGAGTGCATACTGGTGTGTTCTTTTGTGATTGAGTTACCTCACTCTGGATGATATTTTCTCATCCCATCTATTTGCATAAGAATTTCACAAATTAAGGATCTTCCCTAAATCTTCCCCTAGGCAAACACATTTAGTTCCTGGGTCAAATCAAAATGCTTTTATCAGCCCAGTGATCCTCATGCTGTTCCTTGTCATATAAAACATGCTCACTCTTCCACAATTTTGCTCTTCTCTATGCCCCACCCCAGAGGAAAGACAGTTGTGGTAGTTTGATCCCAAATAAACTTTACTTTCTGCCAATAGGATGCACCAATTTGATGGTTTCACTGTTCCTTCTTTCACACCTAACAGCCTCTGCCTTTTAATATAATTTATGTATCATTTTACTCGACTTATTAAGTATCTTCATTGTTTTACATTTACTACTGTTAGACCTGCAAAATGGGGAGACCCCTACACTCAAGTCTCGGGATAAAGCGACGCCCAAAGACCATCTCGCTGCAAACACATGAGGTCTTTATTGGAATTCCAGTATACTGGGACCAATTCATAACCGCGCAGGGTCAGAGATTGATGCCTTGTATCTGGCACGAAGGGTATTTGAAACCAAAAAAAATTGCAGAAGGGGGAGGGGTTGGGGAAATTTAGATAGGGAAGTTACACTTAGATTCATCCCTGAGGACCAGGTGTAACTGCATTCCGCAAGATGGAGTAACTGCATTCCGCAAGATGGATTAACTGCATTCAGCAATAGGTTGGGCAAGTATCAACTATCTATAGAATGCAGAATAACCTTTGTGGTTAGCTAGTTCCTGGAATAGGTCAGAGAAGGCAGGAATTACAGAGTTAACAAATGGTGGCGCTTTGGCCTTCTAAAGCAGGATTTTCTGGGGGTAAATAAAATTTTGAGGCAGGATCTTTCACTACATGTATTATTTCTAATTTTAATACATACATTGATTATTTGTGGTGGTTTGAATATGCTTGGCCCATAAGGATTTGTACTGATAGGAGGGGTGGTCTTGTAGGAGGAAGGTAGGATCTGAAGCTCTCCCAATTGCTGAAGAGCCAGTCTTCTCCTCTTTTCTTTCAGAACAAGATGTAGAACTCTCAGTTCCTTCAGTGTCATGCCTGGCTGGACTCTGCCCTGCTTCCTGCCATGAAGATAATGAACTGAATTGAATTTCAGAGTCAGTAAGCCAATCCCAATTAAACACTGTCCTTTTATAAGAGTTGCCTTGGCCATAGTGTCTCTTTATAGCAATGGAAACCCTAGCTAAGTCATTATTCAAAAATCTGCAACTACATTCATTGGAGTGGACCTAGCTAATTATTCTCTTAAAATACTCTTTGACAAAATAGCAGAAGGTTTCATTCTGGAATACTATTTATATGACTAAAAATATAAGTTCAAACTTTTCTGAATTATATTTTGATTACACATTTTAAGGCATTAGAAATTCAAGATAAACATCCAAAATGAGTCTTAGACTATAATTTACCTGCAATTTCTTAAGCTCAGAAGAAATATCTACTTACTGTCCTTAGTGACCAAGGAGACCATTCTCTGACCTGAGCTGGCTTGACCATTGCTATTTCATGTACTCTTTTTTTTTTTCTTTCTTTTTTTTCCAGTGTGGTCAATGTACAAGCAATTTTGTGAACTAGAGAGCACTTTGGCCTGGTAGCCATGGAAACTAATTGAGCCAAACAGCACAGTGGTATCTAGGTCTTTGGAATGGTAATGGAGCTGTTAACAGTCTCTAGTAAAAGGAGAGAAAGGCAGGTCACAGATCTCTCTTCTGGAATTCTAACCATTACTGCCTCCTGCCTTCCTGCCTTTCCTGTGAGTTGCAAGTGATTTGGGAAGATTATAGTGCACATATGACTTAGATAGTTAATTGAAATTGGTGGTTCATGTGGCATCTTTCACGTGGCTATCATCTATTGATGGTGTGGGGCTTTGCAATGAAATTCTGGGCTCACCCACAGTCCTACAAATAGTCTGAACAAACACATCAGTTTACTACATTGAACATTGTTATGATCCGTTCTTTGAGAATTTATTTGTGCCTTATCTGATACAAGTATACATTTTTTCATGTCACTCCAGAAAATGTTAATGTGAAAATATTTTAGTCCCTTTTACTGGCTCATGCTCTATACTACAGTGAAAACAGGTCAGCCCAATAATTATTACCACATATAACAGGTCGACAGCTCATAGCCAACAACTAAGAAATGTTCCTTAGATGTACACATGTTGTGTGTCTAACATCTTGTACTAAAACCAAATTTTATCATAAAAATCAACATTATAAGTCTTGTAAACAGTAAGTTTCTATGCCTCCCAGTTGGGAGCAGAATATATTTAGCAGTTTTCAGGACTCTCTTATCTAAATATTTTGATTTATTTTTAGTTTGCCTAGTTAAAATGTTATACATATTACTTTTCATATTGTCCAGGATGCAATGTGAAACTAGTCTTTCCTGTATTTTCAGAATACAAATATTCTTAAAATATATTCAAATAACTTTATTTAGGGAATTTCTTCTTTTCCTCTCCTTTTACATTCTCACCTTCTCTCTTGTTTCTTTACCTTCCTTCTCTTTTCCTGTAATAGAAACAGATGGCAGATGTTCTGAGCTAAACAATATATGAGAGTGACAGCTTCTATTTGTCATATGCTTAATTTAATGAGCTTCTCAAAGTGCTCCTTAAAATCTCATTAAAATTTAAAGTGCTTTTTCAACATAGGTACTAGATCATATAATTTTATTGGGCAGGTGAAGACACTGGGGATTATAGAATTCATACAGAAAAAGAAAATCCAAGTGCATGACTAGGTATGAGTTGAACATCATTTCACATGAACACTTACTTATTCACAAGTATATCATTGGCCCTCATAAAGACAAGCATTCATGACTCAGAGTGAGCCTTAGATCAAGAATATAGGAAATCATCTGGAAGATTAATAGATTCAGTATAATATGCTGTAAATTAGTACACCTTAAAAACTATACCAATAATAACCTTGTTGTACCTTTCTGTTAGTCTTTACTCTGTGTGTACTACACAATGGTGACAATAATTGTTTTCACAGGTAATACTTTTAGGTAGCAATTATTATTATTATTATTATTATTATTATTATTATTATTATTTGGTTTTTTGAGAGAGTTTCTCTATATAGCCCTGGGTGTCCTGGAACTAGCTCTGTAGACCAGGCTAGCCTCGAACTCAAATCCACCTGCCTCTGCCTCCCAAGTGCTGGGAATAAAGGCATGTGCCACCACCACCCGGCTTTAGGTAGCAATTATTATAAAACTTGTTCAGGAAAATACTTAAAATGTAATATAAATGAAAGATATAACTATTCATCTACCTTAAAGGCCTCCATTGTAATAAAACCTAGCTGTGTCTAATCTTTTATATAATCTCACAACATTCTATTTCCAATATGTCATAGTCTTTGGGTTAGACTGCTGAATCAGCATGGAGATCCTAATGCTACATTATGAACGTGATGAGCAAAGAAAGCAATTAAATTCAAAATGAAGATCATTACATACTACTTCACTTCTTTGATAAATTTGGCCATTTAAATATATACAGAAGAAGATGACATTGAAGGAAGAAGATTCAGTTTCTATAATCCTGCAAAATCATATCTGTTCTTAGTTTTAAAGATAAAAGGTGATTTCAGGGAGAGCTGGAGTAAACTCTGCCTGGGAAGGTTTATGTAGTAGCTAAAAATCCTGACCAAGATGAATACTGTTAGAAAGACAAGTTGGGCCAAAAGGGCTCTATAAAGCCAGAACCAAATTACCTTTCAAGATCTATCAGAAACAAACTGTTGCAGAGCACATGCTATCATTAATATCAATCCAGGAACACTCACTGCACTGTACAATCATAATGATGTCACTTTGAAATGGAAACATGGAGATAGGCTGGTGCAATGCAAAGTTACAAGAGCTTTTAAAGCCTAGGAGTCTAACATGTACTCAAACTTTCATTAGTTAGTGGAAATAAATCAGATAATGAGGAGCCAGAGAGATCAAATAACATGTACAGAACAGAGAAAAGGGCAGCACCACCCAGAGGCACCTCTTTGGAGGGCTCTTCTACCAGAATGAATTATGCAGTTAATTGACACTATTGTATAACTATTATTTTCTATTTTAATCAAGTGAATACTTCTGTGTGTTATTGAATATGGCCTTAATGACTTGTGGTCAGACAAACAAAAACAATGGAGAAAAAGGCCTTAAGATTAGAGAGATTTTAAAGAGCTCCTGCCTAACCTTTGGATAATTTCTTTTTAAACTCTGTTAATATATCTGGGAATCTGCAACATATATTTTCCATTATTATTGTGAGTACAAAAGTATTAGAACAGGTACATTGGCAATATATAAAATATGTATCAAGTGATACATTTTATTGGTCTTTCTCTTTGAAAATTTGACACACACACACACACACACACACACACACATATATATATATATATATATATATATATATATATATATAAATGCATTCTAATTATTCTCAGCCACAACTCATATCTGGATAGGAAAAGAAAGTAAGAAAGAAAGAAAGAAAGAAAGAAAGAAAGAAAGAAAGAAAGACAGAAAGATGTCTGCAAATTATAGGCATAAAAGAAAGAGAAGAAATAAAATAATCCAGGTCAAAGACACAGAAAGTCTTTCAATAAAACAGTAGGAGAAAATTCCCCAGATCTTAGAAAGAGATACTTATTAAGATACAGAGGACATACAGGATATGAAATAGACAAGACCAGAAAAGATGCTTATGACATATTATAATCAAAACAATAAATGCACAGAACAAAGAAAAAATATTAAACGCAGCCTGAGAAAAAGTACAGGTCACAAATAATGTAGGTCCGAAAGAATAACACCTGAGTGTTCATTGCAGATTTTAAAAGCTAGGGTGACCTGAATTGATAGTTTACAAGATCCAAAAGAACACAGATGCTAGCCCAAACTGATATATTTAGGAAAACTTAAAAGAAAAAGTAAAACTTCCCAAAATAAAAATTGATTTGATGAGTTTGTGTCCACTATGTTAACTCTAAAAAGGACACTAGATGAATCATTTATAGTGAAATGAAAATTAAACAAATTCAAGATGATAGAAAAAAATTAATAAATCTCAGGAAATTAACAAACAGAAGTCTTAGAAAATGCTCCCACCAGAACAAGATAGGAAGAATTAATAAACATTATACAATAGTAATTTTCAACCACAAATGAACAGATTTCATTACAAAACAAGATCCTTCTTCTTGCTCATTCTGAGAAACACACCTCACTATCAATAACAAATGCTACCTTATGGTAATAGTGGTGGGGAAATATGTTCTAAGCAAAAGAAACACAGAAACAGTCATGTGCAGTTATTCTGATAATAGAGAAAAAAACTTCAAATCATAAATAATTCAGAACCTAGTACTATTATTTTGCTAAATGAGCATAGAAAAAAATGATTCCTAATAACTTGTAGCTATAACCTTAGCAAATTATTCCTCTTCAAAGAAGCTTTTCCTTGTATTAAATGTCAACCCATACAAAGACTCTTACCTGATCAATGTACAGAAAATAAGTTATGAATTGCCTATATCTAAGTGGTATGGATAGAAGACATGCCTCTCCTAAAAGAATGGGGAATCTCTGGAGAAGAGTAGGGTAACAATTGAGGGAGACAGATTGTAGACAACTTCAAGAAGGCAGTATTTTAAGAACACAGGAGGGGGGACTGGTGAGATGGCTCAGTGGTTAAGAGCACCGACTGCTCTTCTGAAGGTCCTGAGTTCAAATCCCAGCAACCACATGGTGGCTCACAACCATCCATAACAAGATCTGATGCCCTCTTCTGGAGGGTCTGAAGACAGCTACAGTGTACTTAGATGTAATAATAAATAAATCTTTAAAAAATAAAAAAAATTAAAAAAAGAACACATGAGGGAAGTCATTAATTTGAACTTATAGCACTTGGGAGAACATACACAAGATCAATTCAAACTCTGATTAGACAAAATCCTAGTATGTAATGGGGGAAGTACATATGAATCTCCACCATTAGCTAAAGAGCTATTGAAACTTGATAAATTTTGGGAGAGAAAGACAAAGTGAGTTACTTTTCTTTAATGATGTGACTTTTGTAGGTTGACTTCTATCCAGGACAGGCCACATTCTCAAGAGCAACATAAAATGGGCTTAGTAAATTATTTTTTGTTGTTGTTAAAAGAAAAAACTGAGAACTCTAAGTTGGGTGGGTAGTGAGATGAGGATGGAGCTTTTAAAATGGGAAGAGTTAGGGTAGTAAGGTACATTTGAACAAAATACATTATTTTAATTTCTCAGAGTTTTATTGTAAATATTTTCAAAATAACAAAAATAAACAAAATATTTTCATACGTTTGTATTTTTTGTTGTTTTGTGACTAACTTGGTTTTCCAGTTCTCAGTGATGATGGTCTTTGAAATAATAAGAATTTTCTAATGACACTAGACACAATGTCTGGAAATCACTAATATTAATACAGAAGATTTCAAAGAATAAGAAATTCAAAACAGCTTCATGTATGTGTAGGCATGAAAATAAACATTCAGAATATAGTTAGCAGTATGTATAGGTGGAATGGAGGGTACAAAGGAAATGGGAAAATTATGTAATATTATGATTTTTAAGTTAAAATCTATTTTTGTCCTTAATTGAAAATAGTGTTTTTCTCATACAATATATCTTAATTATTATTTTCTTACTCCCTGTTTCTTTATGTTCATTCCATCTCCCATTCCCTCTTTATCCCTCTCTTTCTGTCTCTCACTAAGAAAGAACAGGTATCTAAGAGTTACCAATCAAACATGACAAAGTAAAATATGTTAAGATGAAGCAAAAACTATCATATCTCCCAACAGGAGAAAACAGTTTGAAGAGCAGGCAGAAGAAGCGGAGACCTACTTATTTTCACACTGAGGAGCGCCACTGAAAGGCATTAAACAAAAAGCTAAACTATATATGCAGAGGACTTGATGCACACCTATGCATTTACTACTTCAATCTCTATAAGTTTGTACATGCCTTGCTTAGTGGATTCACCTGGTTTTTTTCATCCCTTGTGGATCTTACAGTTTTACTGCAGTTCTCTTCCTGAGGACTCCCTGAACTCTGAGGGGAGGGATTTGATTGAGACTTCCCATTGAGACTCTCTTGTGTTGTGTCTGGATATAGGTATCTGCATCTGTTCCCATCTGCTGCCAACCAGAGGAAGCATTTCTAGTACTGATTAGGCACTGATGTATGAGTATAGAAAAATACTTTTTCAGGGATATGTTACTGATACTTTTTCTAAAAGTAATAATGTTTGGTTTTACCATAGCTATCTGGATTATCTAGGCTCGTGTTTTTGGTTACCTACTAATGTTGGGTATGGGTTTCTTCAGGTAGAGTATCTAAAGTAAATTAGACATTGGTTGGCTACTCCCACAAATTCTATGCCAACCTTGCCTAGCATCTTTTACAGGCAGCACAGATTGTAGTTAAAGGTCTTGTTGCTGGGTTGCTTACTACGTTTATCTTTTAGTAGTCTGTACAAACGAGACTCCATATAGACATGGCTTGATTTCTCCATGTTTAATGAGCTATGAGGGTGTTATCCATCACAACATTGCCCCACTGTCAGTTTGTGAAGAGCAATATTTTGTCTCAGCAAAGGCCTGGCTTCTTTGCAGATTTCTATGTGATACCCTTGGCAAAAATCTCAATTGAATTTACTTTAATCAGGACACTGGAAGTCAGGATTGGAGACAAGAGACAGTTAGTAAAGACTCTATATCCCCATTATTATAAGACTAAGTTAGGACCACCTTTACATATTTTAGCAAGTTTCCACTGTGCTTAGTTTCCATATCATCCCTCAAGTGTCCTCAATTCCATATATCTCTTCCTGCATTCTCTCCTTTTCCCCTTCTAATCTTCCCCTTTCCAATCCCACCCATCCAAGTCAGCTTATAAAATCCATTCTAATTCTACTCCTAAGGAAATTCATATGCTCACCCCTGACTTTGACACTTTCTCCTTAACTAAGATCTCTGAGTGTACGAATTTGTAGCTTGGTCATGATTTTCTTAACAGCTAATATTCGCTTATGATAAAATACTTATGTTTATCTTTCTGGAGCCTGATTATCTTACTCAGGATGACATTTTGTTGTTGTTAAATCTATTGCCTATGAAATTTTAAAAAATACCATTTTTTAAAAACCTGAATAATACTTAATTTTTTAAATGTACAAAACTTTCTTTATCCATTTCTCTGTAGAGGGACATCTATGTTGTAAGAACAATACTGTAAAATTGATGCATAACTGAGAATAAGATGAAGGTAAAAGGCCTGTATTTGCAGAGGCACATTGGTAATTCTTTTTGTGTAAATCGTAGAAAAAATAGTGCTACGTTTGCCTGTCTAGGAAAGTAGAGCTTGTAAAATGAGGTAAAAGTTAAGAAAGAGCACAATCTGTTATAGGAGATGAAGAGAGGTCCACTAAGAATACACACACACACACACACACACACACACACACACACACAAATGCACATAAGAGCACACAAATACACACATCCCAAAGAGAGCCAAGAGAAGATTTTTATACATATTAAAACACAATTTCTCTAAATTTCCTTTATTTTAGTAAAATTTACTAACAACATACAATAGAATTCATAAATTATGTTAGCAGGACTACTTTTCTGTGGCTGTGGAAAACTAAGTACCTGACATGTGCCTACATTTTAAACCTGACTTTATAGGCTTTCAGATTGGAACAAAAAAAAATGAAGTAAAATATCTCAAATAAGAAAGTGGCTTTTCATTGTTTTTAATCACTGCATAGTACTCCACTGTGTATATGTACCACATTTTTTGTATCTAATCTTCTGTTGAGGGCCAACTGAGTTGTTTCTAACTTGTGGCTATTATAAATAAAGTTGTTATGAAGATAGTGGAGCATATGTCCTTGTAATATGTTGGAGCATCTTTTGGGTATATGCCCAGGAGTGTTACAGCTGGGTCCTCAGGTAGGATTATTTCCAATTTTGTCAAGAACTGCCAGACTGATTTCCAAAGTGGTTTTATCAGCTTGCAGTCCCACCACCAATGGAGGAGTGCTTCTCTTTCTTCACAGTTTTGACAGTATCTACTATCACCTGAGGTTTTTTGTTTTTTTATCTTAGCCATTCTGACTGTCCTAAGGTAGAATCTTAGTGTTGTTTTGATTCGCATTTCCCTGATGACTAAGAATGTTGAACATTTCTTAAGTGCTTCTCAGCCATCTGAGATTCCTCAGTTGAGAATTCTTTATTTAGCTCTGTACTCCAATTGTAAATAGGGTTATTTGGTTCTCTAGAGTTTACCTTCTTGAGTTTTTTGAGTATTTTGGATATTAGCCCTCTGCTGAATGTAGTGTTGATAAATATCTTTTCCCAATCTGTGGGTTGCTGTTTTGTCCCATTGACAGTTTCCCTTGTTTTACAGAAGCTTTTCAATTTTATGAAGTCCCATTTATCGATTTTTGCTCTTAATGCATAAGCCACTGGTGTTTGGGAAGTTTTCCTCTGTGCCCAAGTATTCTAGGCTCTACCCCATTTTCTCTTCTATTACATTAAGCTTATATGGTTTTATGTGGAGGTCCTTGATCCACTTGGACTTGAGATAAGAATGGATCAATTTTCATACTTCTATATACAGAACCCTGGCACCATCTGCTAAAAATGCAATATTTTTTCCATTGGATGGTTTTAGCTTCCTTTTCAAAGATCAAGTGACCATAGGTGTGTGGGTTCATTTCTGGATCTTCAATTCTATTCTATTAATTTATTTGTCTGTCTCTGTACCAAGGCTATGTAGTTTTTAATCACTACTGCTCTGTAGTATAGTTTGAGGTCAGGGATGGTGATTTCCTCAGTTCTTTTATTGTTGAAGATAGTTTTTCCTATCCTAGGATTTTTTTTTATTCCATGTAAATTTGAGAATTGTTCTTTCTAACTGTATGAAGAATTGAGGTGAATTTTCACGGGGATTGCATTGAATCTGTAGATTGCCTTTCAAAAGATGGACATTTTTACTATATTAATCATACCAATCCATGAGCATGGGAGATCTCTTCATCTTCTGAGGTCATCTTTGATTTCCTTCTTCAGAGACTTGAAGTTCTTGTCATACAGATCTTTCACTTGCTTTGTTATGGTCACACCAAGATATTTTATATTATTCGTGACTATTGTGAAAGGTGTCATTTCCCTAATTTCTTTCTCAGTCCTTTTATCCATTGAGTAGTGGAAGGCTACTGATTTGTTAATTTTATATTCAACTACTTTGCTGAAGCTGTTTATCTGCTACAGGAATTCTCTGGTAGAATATTTGGTGATATATATCATGAAATTTGCAGGCAAATTGATGGAACTAGAAAATATCATCCTGAGTAAGGTAACCCAGACACAAAAGAACACACATGGTATGTACTCACTAATAAGTGGGTATTAGCCCAAAAGCTCACAATGCTCATCATACAACTCACAGACCATATGATGCATAGAAGGAAGGAAGACTAGGGTGTGGATGCTGAAGTCCTGCATGAGGGGGGAAAGATAATGATTGTGGAAGGTGGAGGGAGAGGGGAACCTGCGAGAATAAAAGGAGGGGATGGGATAAGGGTGGCAGTATCAGGAACTGGAAGAGATGAGAGAGAGGTATAGAGGGTCAGGAAATAAAAAAAATGTAGCAGGGGGATGAGGAACTGGAGATAGACACTGGAGGGTCCCAGACACTAGGGAAATGTGAGGCTACAAGGACCCAATGGAGATGACTTTAGTTGGAATGTGCAGAGAAGGGAGAGATAGAACTTATTGAAACTACCTCCTCTAGATAGCCATGGCCCCTGGTTGAGGGATGGGGCCACTCATGGATCTCCAAATTTTTAACCCAGAAATGTTCCTGTCCAAAGGAAGACCAGGGACAAAAAGCAGAGACTAGCTGGTTGATGGTTTAATCTCTGGGATCTCTGAGGAGTATGGTTGGTTGATATTGTTGTTCTTCCTATGCAGTTGCATACCCCTTCAGTTCCTTCAGTTTTTTCTCTAACTCTTCCTCTGGGGACCCATGGTTGGCTGTGAGCTTCCACCTCTGTATTTGACAGGCTCTGGCAGAGCCACTCAGGAAACAGCTATATCAGGTTCCTGTACTTCTTGGCACCCACAGTAGTGTCTGTGTTTGGTAATTGTCTATATAATGAATTCCCAGGTGGTGGAGTCTCTAGATAGCCTTTTCTGAAGACTGAAGTCTGTGTTCCTCACTTTGTCTCTGCATTTGCTTCTGTGAGGATTTTGTTCCCCCTTCTAGGAAGGACTGAAGCATCTACACTTTGGTCTTCCTTCTTCTTGAGCTCCATGTGGTCCGTGAATTGTATCATGGGTATCCTGAGCTTTTGGGCTAATATCCTCTTCCATCAACCAAAAAGTACACATGAAGGGACCCATGGCTCCAGCCACATATGTAGCAGAGGATGACCTTGTTGCTAATCAATGGGAGAAGAGACTCTTTTTTTTTTTAATTTTTATTTTCTGTATTCTATGTTTACATTCCAAAGGCTTTCCCCTTTCCCAGTTCCCCCCTCCCTATGTCCCATAATTCCTCTCCCCCCAACTATTCCCCAGTCATCCCCCCTCCCCATGGTTTCTCTACAAAACTGGATCCAATCTTTCCAGGCCCAGGGTCCTCTCCTTTCTTCTTGGGAATCATTTGACTTGCTAATTGTGCCTTAAGTATTTAGGGCTTCTGGGCTCATTAATATCCACTTATCAGTGATTGCACTTCATGTGTATTCTTTTGTGACTGGGTTAGCTCACTCAGGACTCTTGGTCCTGTGAACGCTTGATGCCCCAGTATAGGGTAATTTGAGCACGGGAGGAACATCTAGAGAAGCAGGGGGAAGGGAGATGGGATTGGGGGATTCCAACCAGGAAACAAGAAAAGGGGAGGATAATATTTGAAATATAAGTAAAGAAAATATCCAATAATAAAAGCAAGGAAAAAACATATTAGAAGTCTGAAAAAAACAAAAAGAGACTAAAGGAAGGGACAACCAGGGACTGCCCCACCTGAGGATCCATCATGTCTGCAGACACCATACCCAATACTGTTGCTGAGGTCAAGAGAAGCTTGCTGACAGGAACCTAGTGTGAAGAAGATAATTGAGGAGGTCAGTCCTGCAACTGACCAATGCAGGAGTTTGGAACAGCCCATCAAACTGAGCTCATGGAACCTGATGGGGAAGCTGGTAGAAGGACTGGAGTAGCAGAGAGGAATTTCAACCCCTTTGGAAGAACAAACATTGGCTGGCCCGATCACCCAGTTTTTCCAGAGTTAAGACCAACAACCAAGTAATATACCTGGAGGGATCCATGGCTCCAGATACATATGTAGCAGAGGATGGCCTTGCCTGGCAGCATTGGGAAGGGAGGTCCTTGGTGCTAGGAAGGTTGTTTGTTCCAGAATATGGGGATGCTGAAGTGATAAGGCAGGAGAGTATATATGGGTGGAAGAGCACTCTTATATAAGCAAAGAGGAGGGGGAAAGGCAGATGTGGGATGGTAGGTTGGTGGAGGGGGTAACCAGGAAGTGGGATATAATATGAGATATAAATGAATGAAATGATTAATAAAAAAAAAGTAAAGTAGTTTTTCTCACATGTTCCTTGATTTGACCTATATTTAATTTAACTGGTAATGATATATATTCTAGCTTTTGCATCAATACTATAAACCAGTTTTCCCTTTAACTTTTTTTTGCTAATGACAATTACTTTTGCAGACTGACTACACATAGAACATTTTATTGAATTGATTGAGTTGAAATATTATTAATCCCATGAGGTCACCAAATTCTCAGAACCTTGAAAAATATTATATTTGAAGATTATAAATATTTGACAAATATTTTTCACATTCTCCCCATTTTATCCCTGTTGACAGACATACTTTTTAAGTAGTTTCATAATTTCATTAATTAATTTTTATTTTTTAACTTTTGTTTGTGTTCATGTATGTGGAGCTGGGATGGAAGGAGGGACAGCTTGTGGGAATTTGCTTTTTCCCTCCATCATGAGCATTCTAGATATCAAAGGAAGGTTGTCAGACATGGTTGCAAGTGTCTTTGCCTGCTGAGTCATTTTACTTTCAACAAACATAGATTCCACTTAGTGATTTCATAATGACTTGCTTATATACATTTTTGATTTACATACATATTATTACAAACAGAATATACATGTATGTGTTTGAAAAGAGAACAAGTAAGTATACAAAAATTGTATATTTATAGAAATGTAAAGAAGAATTAAAGTTACATGTTCAATGCAACCAGAACTCATACAACATAAATGTGTCAAATCAATAAAAATAAGACAATTCAGGGAAATAATTTTAAGAGAAATAGGAATGCTCTTGTTTTCATGTTAGTTTTTTTATGTTTTCATTGATTTTTAAAGAAAAGTTTAAGAGTTAAGATGAATCTTATTAGGATGCTTAGTCCATAGAGGACAAAGTTAATGACATTTTAAGTTTCATAATTACTTTATAATTATGTTCTCAATGAAGCACACATTAATCAAGTTGTGTGTTAACTGGGTGGAAAGGACTGACTGCAGCCATTTTTACATGATCAATGTAACAATTAAGATATATCTCACATTTGTATTGTTTGGTGATTTCTCAAATATTGATAATTAAAATGTGTTTTAAACAATTGAAGAAGTGGCCTATTTGATTGACAAATATGGCCATGTGATTGTGCCAGTTATACTACTAACATTGTTACATATGCAGCTGGAGCCATGGGTCCCTCCATGTGTACTGGTTGGTTGGTGATTTAGTCCCTGGAAGCTCTAGGGGTACTGGTTGATACATATTATTGTTCCTCCTATGGGGCTGCAAACCTCTTCAGCTCCTTGGGTCCTTTCTCTAGCTCCTCCATTGGGGATCCTATGCTAAGTCCATTTGTTAGCTGTTAACCATGGGTATTTTGATCCTCCTTCTAAAAAGGAGCAAAGTATTTACACTTTGATCTTCCTTCTTCTTGAGTGTCATGTGATTTGTGAATTGTATCTTTGGTATTCTGAGCTTTAGGGCTAATATCCGGTTATCAGACAGTGCATAAAACATATGTTCTTTTGTGATTGGGTTACCTCACTCAGGATGATATTTTCTAGTTCCATCCATTTGCCTAAGAATTTCATGAATTCATTGTTTCAATGAGAGGAGAGACCATTGGTCCTGTGAAGGATCAATGCCCCAGTGTAGGAGAATGCTAGGTCAGGAAAGTGGGAGGGCTAGTTGGTAAGTAGGGGGAAGGGGAAAAGATAGGGGTTCTTGAAGGGGTAACAAGGAAAGGGGATAACATTTGAAATGTAAATAAAACAATTATCTAATAATAAATGCTTATTTAAAAACCCATTGTTAACTGTGTCAAGCTAGTGAATTAATCTGGTGTATAGGAAAATTTCCTTTTTAAAATAAGACTCACAGTTCTATAAGCATATTGAGAAGATTATAATTATAATGGAAATAATTTATATGAATGAACTAATAACATAAAATTAGGTCAAAATATATTTATAAACTACTGCCTCATCCTATCAGAGAATTATAGTTCTTCCTGATTGCTCAGAGATAGCTGTAGGTAGGCCAATTGGAAGGTACAGCCTACAGTGAAAAATCTGATGCAAGTTGCATATATGCTTCCTATTGTAATCAGTAAGCTGCTCTTTATAATCTTTAAAATGAGAGAAATGTCTTTATTCATTTATTCAGTGTACAATGATGTACATACTTTGTGTAATGGATGTTTTCTATAATTTTGTTAGGTTTTCCAGAATAAGTGCTCTTGCCTTCTTTTTTATGGGGATATGATAGAAAAATAAAACCTGCATATATTGAAGATGCACAGCATAATGTTTAATATCTGATATGTGGTGTACTAAATTTTATAGCACATATTCCATCAGCATTTCACTGGCTTTTCTTTGTATGTCATCTGCCCATTAAATGATGGTAGCTCATGGAAAGATTTTCAGTTTTTCTCTGCAAACTAGTTTTTCTCAGGTATTTACCTTGATATTGTTTTTATTTATTTCCTACTTACTGTATTCACCATTGTTTCTTTAATTGTGGTTTTGGCTGATTACGTTCTCCTGGAACACAGTTTGTTTGTTTTGGTTTTGTTTGTTTATTTCAGAGTTCCTTAAGAGAACTGTCTTGAATTATTGTCAAAACACTATGGTAGAACTCTATATAGTGAGATCTGTTCCTTGAACACTTGTTTCCATTGTTTTTTGCTGACTTGCATGACTCTTTGTGACCTAAGTTATCTTGCATTGATATACAAGGTTATTTATTTTTGAGGTTATAATTAAAGGAATTTATACTCTGATACAGAAACAAAGGTATGGGGGCAGGGAAAAACCTCTCTCTGCATTTGGAGTTCAAACTGAGTATATTTGTGTGTTTTCCTACTGAATTATTTTTTTAACAATGATCATCTTTTTAAATTCTTTTGGCATAGTCTTTAGTAAGTAAAGTTCTCCATCTGAAGTCAATTTTCCTGAACTTCTGGGATTCATTTAAGGTTATTTATGAGTCTATCAAAGGCAACTTTAATTTCAGTTACTGCAATTTTTGTGCTAGTGTTTGTGTTTATTTATATTTTTGATATTCCATATTTGTGGTAAAATTACCTAATGGTGATTGCTTTATCCTTTTAGCACTAATTATAGTTATTTCAAAACATCAAATTATTCATATTCAATGGTTTGGTCATATTTAAATTCAGTTCTGATCAGGGTTTTCTCTTTTTTTTTCTTCCTTGAGTGTTGGCATTCATAGTTCTGAAAGCTGAGTATAATGTATAAGCAATTAAACACTGAGGTAATTGGGATCTTACTTTAGGTTAATTAGGTTTTCAGAGTGTGTACTGAACTTATAGTATTTTGTTGCATCAGACCCTGTAGGTTACAGATCTCTATGGTGAGCTTGTTTGCAATCTCTCCATTCTTGTGGGGACTTTGCTTTCTCTGAGAGGTTCTTAGAGGTAATCACTATTTTGCAGACATCCTAGCTGTAATATAGTTGTGTTGATAAAGACATATTAGAGTTGTGATTTTTATGAGAAAAAAACAATATTCTGGACATATCTCTGTTTGTGGTGTGCAAGAGAACTTGTGTCTTGTGATTTTGTGTCACAAAATGCCTTTCCTTTTTACAGACCTATGTTTTCTCCTCTCTTATTTCTTACTGCTACTTTGGCCATTACTCTGTGACTCTCAGGAGATTGTTTGATGGTCATTCCCTAAAAATTAATGCTTTCATTATTTTTCCCTTTTCCACGTTACAATACTGAATAATGAACTTTATCATTTCTATATATGTATGTTCAATATCTAAATTCCAAATCTCAAAATGTGAATACATTTAGAGATCAAACGTTTGAACTAGTTAGAAATATACTGTTTAAATAGGCCCTACTTCTTAGCCATAAGAAGAAATTTTAACACAAAGAATCATCAGAGTTTTGCATTTATAAATAAAAGGCTAGGCTGTACAGAAGAAATGATTCGTGATGAAGCCTAGGAAAGAGGCTACAGAAGACACCACACATACAGAATTTTGCATTAGAATTGTAGATTCCATGACTAAGCACTTACACAGAGCATAGTTAGATCTTTTCCTGTGTCCACAGCCCACATTGCATTGTTTGAAATCACATTCAAATCATTTAGCAGAAATAGCCTCTTTCCACTATGTCCCTGGCCAATAAAACACTGGATTTTCTAGAACTAGAGGTTAGAAACAATGAAAACTGAGAATAAAAATCATAGGTTTACTGAAATGCTAAGGGCAAAACACTGACTAGAGTCTGTACTTTTTTTCAACCATGTAAATGTCATAGTTTTATAATTCTAAGTGTTATTTTCTCTAATTTGGTGCTATTGTACATTTCTACATCTTTCTTAAAGTGTTGCTTGTTTTGTATAGAATCTGTTTCTACTGTGTACAATAAAATATGCTAACAGAAAATCAGAAAAAGTTACATTATGACTCATTCTTTATAAGTTGTCATGTCAGTGTTCCATTACTTTGGAATTTTTTATTTACCTCATTATTACACTAGAGTTTGCACAAGTATATCACCCTTCACATTTGCTTTTGGAGAAGAAATATAGAAGAAAGAACATTCAGCTCAGGTGACCAAAACTGGGACAGAGTTTCAGCCAAGTGACAGTCATCTGAGCTGAGTGTGCTAGTTAGACACATAAGTTGTTAACCTTCTCTCTAAATATGTCCTAGATACCTGACTCTGTGAACCACGTCTATCTCAAAGGTATCAGTGATAAAAGACAGGAATTCTGGAATTTAGAACTCAATCTGGTAAATATTGAACAAGAGAGGAGGCAGAGATATCATTTACTTAGATAAGGGTTCCTGTTACTTCACACACTCTTTTAAATATAAATTAAATATTCCATATGAAACATTTAGACAGTTGTTAATTCTGAAGAATATACACTAAGACCATAAGAGAAAGAGATGGAAATAAAAATGATGAACAACTGATGCTACCCATACTTCTTTTGTTAGTCACATTGCAGCATAACCTTTATCAATAAAGATTATTTCTGCATTTGATCAGGGATTTCTTTAGTATAGGAACAAACATTAGATATTATTCTCAGAACCTAACATAAAACACAGCATAAAACCTCTTAGAATAACTTAACAGACAAAAAAATTTATGTTGTTGACTGAAGCAAGCAGCTCATATCTTCCATTACACTTCATGATTTTTAACTCTTATTTATGTACATCCCAAATGTTGCTGCCCTCCTCATCTCCACTCCCAAAGTTTTCACCCTATCCCTGCTTCACCTCGCCTCTGAGATGGTGCTCCCCTCAAGCCTTTGGGCATCCCCCAGGCATCATGCAGACCCTTTAGACACGTCATGTTTTAAATGGAAAGGAGATGTTGATTCAAGGTACTGAATGTGAGAATGTGGTGATGTGAAGAATAGCCCTCACAGACTCATGTATTTGAATTCTTAGTTCCTAGTAGGTAGACTGTTAAGAGAGGATTAGGACTTATGACCTTTTTGGAGGAGGTAAGTCACTAGGGATTCCTTTAAGGTTTCAAAAGGCCACCTCAGGTTCATTTTGTTCTTTTTCTGCCAAATGTCTGCAAGTAAAATGTCAGCTGTCAGCTGCTGCTCCAGTGCCACGCCTGCCTGCCTCCTGCCATGCTGTCCACTATGCATGGGTATGGAATTACCATACTAGTTGGTTTCGTATGACAACTTGACACAAATTGGAGTTATCACAGAGAAAGGAGCCTTACCTCGGGGTAAGGACTCCATGAATCCAGCTTTAAGGCACTTTCCCAACTAGTGATCAAGAATGGGAATGTCCATTATAGGTGGTGCCATCTCTGTGCTGGTAGTCTTGTGTTGTATAAGAAAGCAAGCTGAAAAAAACAGGGGAAGCAATCTAGTAAGCCACACACTTCCATGGCCTCTGCATCAGTTCCTGCCTCCAAGTTCCTGCCCTGTCTGAGTTCTTATCCTGACTGTATTTGGTGATTAACAGCAGTGTAGAAGAGTAAGCTGAATAAACCTTTTCCTCCTCAGCTTGATTCTTGGTCATGATGTTCTGTACGGGAACACAAATCTATACTAAGGCACCTTCTGAAACTATATGCATAAAAAGTATGAATTAGCTCTAATGCCATCACAGTGAGTGTTCTAGCCCTTAGTTAAGGAAATTTATCACGGTGCCACTGTCAGCTCCATCTTGTGAATTCCTCATGCTGGTTGAAATGATAAGGACACATATGTGTTTTGTAACAATTGTTCACATTTGGAGACCAGCAAAATGACTCAGTGGGCAATATCCTTATGTCCAAACCTGAGGACCTGAGTTCAAATGTCTAACTCATGTGGGGAGAGAAAAATGACTTCTTGAGTTGCCCTGTGATATGCATCCTAGTGTGTGTTGTGAACAACCCTCAAATAAATTAATAAAAACATGTAAACATAATTTTGAAGTGATGTTTCTTAGAAAGTGATTATATTTGAATTCAGGTGTCAAAGAACTCCATTAGATCAATTTCAGAATTTTAAAGTATGTGAGAGAAAGCCTACCAAGGGCACCCACAAGAACTGCTTTCTGAATGCATGTGTTCAATTAGGTAAGGATCCACAACTAAGCAAGACTGCAAAAGCTTCACCATCTTTTAAAAGTACCACTCTGGGGAACTGCATCTTTAATAACAATGGACTGATTGGCAACTGGCATTATTTGAGAACCTAAGAGCTGTATTACTCTGATGGGTCCAATGTAATTGCATGTTTTTGTGGTGGGGAGATATTAAGGAAGAAGAATTAGAGAGCCAAGTAAAGCATGAATGATTAACTCAGAACTTGTAGAAAGAGACAATAAAACATCTAGTTACAAAAGATGAAAAGATTCTTTCTGGGAGCCTCCAAAAGGAAGCAACCCCTCCTTACAAGTTGGATGTAATCATATAATACTCATCTTCTCACAACCCATACATGACTTCGTGGATGGTGACCATAATACTATTTGTCTAAGGGCAGTATAACTACAGTGATTTGTTCTGTGACAATAGGAACTCAGCAAAATAATCTACTGAGTCTGTCCTGTGATTGTTTATGTTTTTCATTTTAGAATCTGAGATGTTGTACAACTTATCTTTTAATAGTTTTTATTTTAGGGTATCTAATTGGAGTTGCAGCTCAACATCAGACCACTAGAAGAATTGACTAAGATGCACATAGCTCTGGGTTTGATCACAGCAATACAAAAGAGAGAACTCATAAACACTGTTGTTATTTAATAGTAGAAATAGCATGTATTAATAAGCAGGATTTTGGATGACTAGAATAAGGGAGAATTTCCAAACATTTTGTGGGGGAGACAGTGGAGGATGAGACACATATGGTAGAATATATTAGGTTAGAATGCATATAATGAAAATGATGTTTGTCTTTACAAATATATCATTTAATTCAGTTCTAGGTGAGAGAACTCAAACAGATTTTTTTCAAACATCTTAAGCAACTCTTAATGCAAATGCATTCTCTTAAAAACCTGTTCTTAAGAATATTTAAATGTAACAATATGTCAGCAAATAGTTGTATTATGTCAAGTTTCCACCAATGCAAGTAATCAAAACAATGGAAATAGAATAACATAGTTTCTAAAAGGGACCTAACATGGATCTATGAATATGGTGAAGTCCAGGGTGCTAAGTGAGTAAGAATCATTTGGGTGTCTCTGTTTCACAGTTTCTTGTGTTTTTAATCCAACTTTTAGATGTGAATTTTGTTATTCCTAAATGGCTTCAATTCAGCTAAGACTATACTCAGCATAAAGCCTCTCATGTTTCCCTCAGCCCCACCTCTCTTTCAGTGGTACCCATTTTTCTTATTCTCTCAGGCACTACATCTAGATATCTCATTTGGCATCTATAACATAGTGATTCTCTATGTTTGTGCATTCAAAATCTAGAACTCAATATAGAGTCTTTAATATAAATTTTAGACACGTGTCATATGAATTAGACTACTGGCTTGTCTCACCATTCTCCTCTGTGTGCAGCTATCAAAACCTTAACGGTTTTCAGCTTCTCAACATATTGAGTTAGATTATCAGAGATTTTTAAAAATTATTTTTGAATAATGTCAGAATTAGGGAGTCCTCCATTAAGTCACTCTTACCATTTTTCACTACCTGGGATGCTGCATACAGACACAAATCTAGCTGAAATTGAAGGCTACACTATTAAGACTACATGCTGTAAAAGCTAACATCGGGTCAAAAATTCACCCAGCAGACGTTATCCTGCCCCTTTTCTACTGTAATAAGCACTTCATTTTCCCTCGTTTATCTTAACTTATTAGCTTAGGGCATAGTCTAGCAGCTGAAAACTGTGTTGCCTATATAGTTATGATTTAACTATACTGGCTTGATGGCCTTTGCTTCTTAAGAAGATGTCAAATGTGGTAGAAAATTGTAGAAGTCATGAAAAGAAAACATTTAAATAAAACCAATCAGTATGAAAGAGAGAAAATACCCTACAATAATGATTAATGAACATAAAAAATGAGAGCCAGTGTCTCCTTGAGCCAGAAATAGGCAATCATGGAAAGGGTAGAAAGTAAACGAGAGATTTATGCAATTAAAAAATAAGGAAAATGAAAACATGATTCAATTTTCATTAAGCAGCGCTCAACAATTAGTACATGAGCTAATGTGTTGATAATGATGTTTTCAGAAATCAAGGTACTTTGGGATGCACAATAAGTGAATAGCAATTATTCTGGGGTGCTTTTATTTGGGCAAGTTGAGTATGTTTAGAAAATAATTCATAAAGAGCAGTATAAACACATTATAGAAAATCTAGAAAAAAAAGCTGGCAGTCTGGAAATAAAACAATATGAAATACATTAAAATAGAAATCTCAAGAAATTGAAGAAATGTCTTTTTATATTGTAAAAGCCAGTGAGCTCTGACACACACGATGCTAACAAAACCCATCCCATTATGACAAAGGGTTAGGACACTAAGAGGTGGAAAATGTCCTATGCCTTGGAACACACTATGTCTTGAGAAAAGCCCAAAATATCTTAGATGTGAGTAAAGGATCTGAAATCAGAATGTCTTCAAATTTTCCTCATGAAAACCAGGATCTAGAGAATAGCAGGTAAATATTTCTAAAGATCTGAAGTTATTGAAGTCATGTTCTGTATCCAGCTGTGGTGGACAATTTATTGCTGACTGATTGCAAACAGTCCTTTCAATAAATTTACTTGTTAAATAATGACATTATATCTGCATTTTCTTTCTTTTTAAAAGTGGACATTGGAAGGAAATTAAAAGGAGAATCAGGCTTGAAATTTTGCCCTGTGACAAGATTTCTGAGGAATATGCTATGAGGTTATCAATCTGTGTATGCATGTGCCTGTGCATGTGCATATGCATGTGTGTATCTTTGTGTGTGTGAGAGACAGAGACAGAGAGAGACACAGACAGAGACAATGACACAGAGACAGACAGACATACACAAATGCTGTTATAGGTAGCATATGGTTTGATAAGATAAGTATGTGCATGGTTTATGGTATGGCACGGTGATAAATTTTTATATGATGAAATCTGGAGGAGCATGTACCCACAATCCAGGTCTTCTGCAGGATTACAGTCTCAGTCCTCTGTAACATTTTCTGATCCTCTCAACATAGGAAGTGGTGACTGGTTTGTGCAAAACCCAATGAGTGTTCTAACTGCCAGCCACTTGCAGCTTCAAGAATGGCTTTGTTCCCTGTATGGCTCACTTCCTCCTTACCTCACCAGTCTTTCATCACCTTCAGTGCCTGCCTTCTGCCATGTTGGGTGTTGCTTGCCTAGTGACTGCTGGTCAGGACTAGCCTGGACAAACCCTCCATCACCAAAAAAGTGTGCACCATTCCCAAGTTACTCCTTTTTAGATAAGTTTCTTAATTCACAGGACAACAAAAAATTCCTCCATTCTTCAACTTTCTCTCTTGCTATAGCTATAAATTCCACGTAACCCCTGCTATTTACTTTCCATAGTTATTTACAAATAGTAACTTGTCATTGGTCCTGGATTGCTGTATCACTTTCAACTTACAGTCATGTGGAGAAAAAGCACATGCACGGCGGTCACATGCATACACAGATTGATAACCTCAGAGAGTATTCCTCAGAAATCTTGTTACATCTCCTTCCATTCAAGTATCCAAAATTCCTTAAGTGTAAAATTTTATTTTCAAAGCTTCTAGAATATTTAAATGAAGAAGAAAACCAAGACATGGGAAATCATTAAGTTTAGGAATTAAATCACAAGGGCACTGTGATGAAAAATTTAAATTAGGGGAAATCTTGAAGCAAGTCTCTGATAGTAATTTTGGGATATTACCTTCCTAAACTTGAGTGTCTGGAAAAATGGTTTCTGAAGAGAAACTTCAATGTGTTGCTTCTATGACGAAATATACAAAGTGCTGTTAGAGTCTGTAAAAGCATGGTTTAACAGCAGGCACCCAGAGTATTGGGAGAAGAGAAATGACTAACTTCAGGGAAAACGAAAGTAAAGAAATGTATGATAGTGCACTCAGGCTGAGCTATAAAAAAGTCTTTAGATATCATTCTTAAAACAGCACTGATTACCAAGCTAATAAAATGCATGATTCACAGGGACATGAGGGAATTTGCTCTGCCAGATCCAGAGACATGCTGGACAGAGACAGATGCTCTCATACAGTAAATATTGACTAAGTATAAAAAGGCAGAAATTCAGCAAAGGGTGCTTTTAGAAATAAGACATCAAGCAATAAAAGGCAGTTACACTGGTGGAGTCGAGTAAGGACAAATTGTGAAAGTGTTATGCTTTATGAACTCCACCTTCTAAACTAGCTTTGTGGATTGCTTCTTATTGATAAAATGATTTGGTGTCTGAAATATTTCCTATCTTAGACAACTAGGTAAAGAAGCCCAGTGGGAGACCATTTCCAGCTCCCAATTTTATATGAATAATAATGATTTTAGTATGAGTACTGCCTTCATTTAATTTTCTATTCCTGTAGAAGAGACACTGTGACCAAGGAAATTTACAAAAGAAAACACTTAAATGGGGGTTTGCTTACAGTTTCTGAGGGGAGTTCATGACCATTGTTGTGTGGACTGGCAGCAGGTAGCCAGGCAAAGTGCTGAGCAGTATCTGAGAGATTATATCTGATGCACAAGTTAGAAACAAACACACAACACACACACACACACACACACACACACACACACACACACAGAGAGAGAGAGAGAGAGAGAGAGAGAGAGAGAGAGAGACAGAGAGACAGAGAGACAGAGAGACAGAGAGACAGAGAGACAGAGAGAGACAGAGACAGAGAGACGGAGATAGACTGAGAGAGAGCTAAATACAGAGAGACATAGAGAGCTAAAGGCAGACAGAGACAGAGACACAGAAACAGAGACACAGGAAGGCAGAGACAGAAAGAGATAGAGAGACACTCAGACAAGGTCAAGCCATGAGTTTTTATATTTTTACAATCTAATTTCCCAGTATACCACTCCTCCAAAAATACCACACATCTTAATCCTTCCTAAACAATATTCCAAGTGGGAAACATATGAGCCTAAGGAGTTCATTCTTATTTAAAGCACCACAAGTACAGCAAATTTATACATAGTAACTTCAAAGTATTTCATGTATGTTATTAATTTGTCTCTGATAATAAACTCATGAAGTATAGAGAACAAAGATCACTCTGCCTATAATGACTGTGATTTGTCTATATTTGTATATGTTCACAACCCATGCATTTATATGTACAAGTAATTGTTGTATGCACATTAATTCCAATATTTTAGGGAAAAATTCTTGAAAGATACTAATGTTTAGTAAGCAACATCAGGACATTTCATAGAGTTATGTGAGCATACCAAAAATTACAGATATAGTAAAGTGTTTAAACAGTAATTTTAAAGAAATTGATTCTGCTATCACTTACATTAACATAAACTGCTATCATGTGAGTAGTTTATGTTAATGTGATAGCAGAAATTGATTCTGCTATCACTCACATTAACACAAACTGCAACATGCTCACAAAAATCATAGTAAAGTCAAGTTATCTTAAAAATGGAGCAGAAGGTGAAAAATGATCTCCCTGGTAACCTCAATAAGTACATGATAAAAGTAGGGCTGACAATGTAATGCTGTGATCACATGATTTTGATTTCCCAGTATTTTTCTATTCACCCTAACTAGGATCGTTCCTTATTGCTTAGCTTGTAGTTGATTAAATCTTCATTCTCAGTTGGCAAAGAACTGAGGCAATGCTTAGAGTAGTTGAACAGTTTTTAAGGTGGTACAGAAGAGTCAGATTAAAGCAGGCACTTAAAAAGGTAGTTAAGCTCTATCTTTATATAAATATGACCAGGAAACACATATAAAATAATCAATGAACATATCATGGATCTTTGGGAGTCAGGTGAAGGAAGATAGGAAATTAATGGTAAACCTCAGCTTTGTGGTAAGATTGAGAACTGCCTGAGCTATATGTGAAATTGTCTCCAAAGGCCAGCGGAAGTGGGGATGATGGAAATAAAGGTTAAAAATAGATTTCACAAGATATTTTGTTTTATAGAGATATATCCTTTTAGTTTACTTAAAGACAATCACAATTAATAATTATGTATAATAATTTTAGGGCTAGAATGTTGGCTCAGCAGCTAATGACTTTTCATAGTGAACCTGATAACCTGAGTTCAATTCTTACTACTAACCCAGGGAGGAAAGAAGTCAGTCCACTCAGATGGTCCTCTGACGTTCACATGAATACATTTGTATGTATATGCTCATACACAAACACATACACACACACACAGATACACACTCACACACATCCATACTCATATGCATACATGCATACTCTCAAGCATACAGTCACATATATTCATACACACTGACACACACATACACTCACATGCTCACAGAACAAATAAAGATGATGAAAATAATTGTATTTCATTACCTCAAGAAAGGAAATAGCAGCAAATATCCAGAAAGTAGAGACACATTCAGGTATGCTGGAAATGAAAACATTTGAAGCACAAAGTTACTTACTGACATAGTTCTATGAGCAGAGACCACAGAACCAGAAAACATTCATTTAATATCTGAGTATGTAACTTCCAAGATCTGTGATATTTAGTTTCTTAAAACTTCTTCAAGATTTTTTTTTACTTGTTTGATACAACATACTCAGAATAGAAAATATACACAGTTACAGATGTCATGAGATTGTCATGCTTACACTCATTCTTGGAGAATGAGAGTCTTGAAGTCAACAGTTGGTCTTTGAAGTATTCCTTTTAGTTTTCAATACTCTTGCAATGTCAAGGTGAAAAGGAAACTCCTTTAGGACCCAGAAGTTTAGATAAGGGCTGTCTAGAGAGCCACCATATGCCTCTGTGATAATTAGTGCAAACAGATGCAGCAAAGAATGAAACTCTACTTCTTGCTTAGCCCCAATCAGACATTCCTTAGAATAAACACAGATACAGCTAAACTTATGATGTCATCTCTTGTATAGTCTTGGGTTTAAAGCTAGTCTCCTTGAGGCAATGGAATAGAGTAAAAGAGTGCTGGGCTGAGAATGAATGCTTTTAAATAATGAATGATAATGTGGAGAGTACGTTATAGATTAAGTATTTGACAGATAGGAAGGTGCTTATCCAGCAGTAACATTAGATCTTGGCCGTTGCTGTGACAATGTGTACTCAAACCCTTCTTCCCGTTTGGATCCCTCATCAAAGTTTCAGTAAACTCATTGTGGTGTCTTGAATTATGAACCCCATTGGCATATATATTTGAATATTTGGTTCTCAGTTGGTAGAAAATTTTGGGAAGGATAAAGAATTGTCTCTTTATTAAAGAAGGTGTGTCATAGGGCACAGCCACTCTTTTAGACCAAATGTAAGCTTTTAGTTACTGCTCTAGCACCAAATCTGGCAGCCTAAGCCATGCTTTCAGCCATGAGGGTCATGGACTAACCTTCTGACACTATTCTTGATGAAGGTTTTCCTCTACAAATTGACTTGCTCATGCTGTCTCTTCACAGCTATAGAAAGGTAATGAAGATGCTGATTCTTATGCTTTATTTGGAATCTCAAGTTAACATCATCTAGCATCTAGCATAATCTTGCTATGGGACAGAGAGTATCTACCATCATTATCATGTTTATGATTATGACTATACTAATTATTCTATTGGGTAAAGTCTATTATGAAGTGCCTACATCGTGAAGGACAAACTACAGCACACAGTTAAGGAGGTACTTTTATTTAGGCTTTAGTTATAGGAATATTGTCAAATAATATGTATCTCAAAAGAAGAAGCTCACAGATTTATAGAGACAGTAACAAGTAAGCAACACATGACCCTTAATGGATAATCAAACTTATCAAACAAATCAAAATCAAACTTATTTTATTATGTTCTTTGTGTAGGACAATAACTCATTTTTGCATAACTCAATTACTAGGCTACTGAGTAATGCAAGGACAGTTTTAAGAAATCTGGGAGGTTTCTTAGTAGTGTTTTTACTGGATTGAAACCCTTAATTCTAACAGGGTTTGTTGTTCTCAAGATCCAGCATTCTTAAAGACATGACTAAAGACAGGAATGTATTAATAAATAAATTAATAAAAAAATGAAATGTTAGATCAGCGAGCCACAGGGGTTTCAGGATGCTGGAAAAGATCTGTATATTTCTCTAGGTCTGCACGTTGTTTTCTGTAGTCTCAGTTACCATTTATCTTCATGATAGGAATTTTTCAGTGTTCTCTTATTAGTCCAAAGAGCAGCAGCCTGTTCAGGACGAGTTCTGTTCAGTGGAAATTCTAATGTAGTGATTATTTCTTTAAATTCCAATGAAAGGAGCCAGTTTCTAGGCATCCCAGAGTTGATACAGAGATAAAGGAAGTCAGATGTAACATTCCAAAACCTAGAAGATAAAACTTTAAGGAAAAAATTAACTTTTTAGACAGTTATCAAAGGAAAGTTACAAAGCTAAAACTTTGGTGAACACTAGATTTTGGGCAAGATAATAAAATCTGTTTTAATCGACTGGTAGGTACCAAAATTGACTTATATAGAAGAGCAGAAAGTTAATTGAAATTCCACCAAGCAAGACAGGGTTGCACATCCATCAGGTACTGTAGATGTATAGGAAGGCCTCAAAATGTGAGAATATAATTGCTAAGAATAAAATACCTATGACTGATAATGCAGAAGCATGGACAATAGATCTAATATACTTTAATGTTGAAAGCCAAAAATAAATACACATTTATAAAACATACACAACAACTAAAAATAATATCATCTATTCCACACATTTTTGCCCCTGGGGGGTGGAAAAATACTATTCTGTATTAGAATCTCTTTTTATTTACTTTATGGGCAACAAGAATAAAAACACACCCTATTGTCATTTTTAAATTTGTTTTTCTGGAAGCTTACATTTAAATACCAAGGCTGGATTTTTATCAGATCTCAGTAATGCTAGATGTCAAGAAACCTAGTATCACTGAACAATATTCATAGATGACTACACATTCAGAGCTTGTAAACATGCAATTCACATGGGAAGAAAGACAAGGCTTCTCTCATCATGCTACATGATGAACCTACGAGAAAGCACATACTCTAAATTGGTACACAGGTACAGGATGCTTGATGCAGTTCTAGGGCTTCTTCAATAGGAAAGAAAGACAATGTATCACTAAATTATATGATGTTATATATGAGAGTAATCTGTATCTGTTGCCTTAGCAGGTGGAGAAATAGTGGTTATAAAACAAAAATGAAGGAGTGTTAGTGGATCTGTGATCTAGAAAGGGTAAGAAAGGGGGTGACTTCAAAATAAAAGGATATCTAACAGTAACTTGATGATGGTACAGTGACATCCATTTTTAAAAACACTTACATACAAAAATAATTGTTTGAGTCCTAAATTTTTGGAAATTTGTTACAGAGAAAAAATAAGAAATAACAACATTGTATTGGTAGAAATACCTATTAAGTTGGATGACATTTGTTAATAATGCCAAAATATTCTGTTTTCCTGGTTATGGGAATAATGATACTAACTTCCATCTCTGTAGAAATTGGAAGTTTAGTTATTCAAAAGGATTTCACATTTATTTACTCCAAAATGTCAATCTTAGGTTTGTGAATTCTTTATTATGACTGATCAAATAAGTATTGTTTTACTATAATATACCAGGAAGGCTTTTGTTGGAATATCTCTAATTATGTCCCACTAAAAAGGA
The DNA here is from genome assembly GCA_964023405.1 of Apodemus agrarius. Taxonomy (NCBI): domain Eukaryota; kingdom Metazoa; phylum Chordata; class Mammalia; order Rodentia; family Muridae; genus Apodemus; species Apodemus agrarius. Next base: position 88,878,080 of record OZ030006.1, on the reverse strand, counting down.
AGACAGATTGATACAGAGCAGTGAAATAAAGGTATTTTCACAAAAAAAGAGAAATACTCAGATTAATTTGAATGTTGGAATAGTCAGACAGGGAGAAGAAATATACATTCCTTCAGAGTATAATTTATCTGTACAAAAAGCATAGTTTAGCATATTTAAAAGAAGTGATAGAAAAAACCCTTATATATGTAGGAAACTAACAATACAGTATTTACATAAATTTGGAAAAATACCTTCTATGAATTATGCTCAAGAAAAATGCTTGTTTCTGGTATAAAATAATTTATAAGTAGAGATATAGATAAAATGTAAACATAATTAAGTTTGTTTTTTCAAAATAATGGGTAGGTATACTATTTAAAGAAAAACACTATTGGTTGAAAATACCTGATATAATATATTATGGATATTCCTTGCATTTACCAGAAATATGAATGGAATTCCAAAAATAAAGAGTAGAAGACTTAAAATTCTAGTCTTGGTCTTGAAAATTTCTCTATTAAAATAATTATACAAATCCATGCATGAAAAGTCAATAGAAGGGAGGTACTCTACTTATAGGTACAAAATGGCAACAGAGTTACTGTGTCCATGACAAATGGAATTCTGGTGAAGAGTCTAAGAATTGGTGTTGTCAACAAGCGAAAGATCTGTATGACAGGAACTTCAAGTCCTTGAAGAAAGAAATCGAAGAAGACCTCAGAAGATGGAAAAATATTTCTTGCTCCTGGATTGGCAGGATCAATATAGTAAAAATGGCCATCTTGCCAAAAGCAATCTACAGATTCAATGAGATCCCCATCAAAATCCCAACTCAATTCTTCATAGACCCAGAAAGAGCAATTCTCAAATTAATCTGGAGCAACAAAAAACCCAGGATATCTAAAACTATTCTCAACAATAAAAGGACTTCTGGGGGAATCATTATCCCTGACCTCAAGCAGTACTACAGATCAATTATAAAACACCAATTAAAAACTGCATGGTATTGGTACAGCAACAGGCAAGTAGATCAATGGAATAGGATTGAAGACCCAGAAATGAACCCACAGACTTATGGTCACTTGATCTTTGATAAAGGAGCCACAACCATCCAGTGGAAAAAAGATAGCCTGTTCAACAAACAGTGTTGGTTCAACTGGAGGTCAACATGCAGAAGAATGCGAATTGACCCACTCTTATCTCCTTGTACTAAGATAAAATCCAAGTGGATCAAGGACCTCCACATAAAACCAGACATACTGAAACTATTAGAAAAGACACTTGGGAAGACCCTGGAGGACATGGGCACAGGGGGAATGTTCCTGAACAGAACACCAATAGCTTATGCCCTAAGATCAAGAATTGACAAATGGGACCTCATAAAATTACAAAGTTTCTGTAAGGCAAAAGACACTGTCAGAAGGACAAAATGGCAACCAACAAAGTGGGAAAAGATCTTCACCAACCCCACATCTGACAGAGGGCTAATATCCAATATAAACAAAGAACTCAAGAAGTTAGACCCCAAAGAACCAAATAACCCTATCAAAAATGGGGTACAGAGCTAAACAAAGAATTTTCACCAGAAGAAATTCAGATGGCCAAGAAACACCTTAAGAGATATTCAACATCATTAGTCATCAGGGAAATGCAAATCAAAACAACCCTGAGATTCCACCTCACACCAGTCAGAATGGCTAAGATTAAAAACTCAAGAGACAACAAGTGCTGGCGAGGATGTGGAGAAAGAGGAACACTCCTCCATTGTTGGTGGGATTGCAAAATGGTAAGACCGCTCTGGAAATCAGTGTGGCTGTTCCTCAGAAAATTGGGCATGCCACTTCCAGAGGACCCTGGCATACCACTCCTGGGCATATACCCAGAGGATTCCCCTGCATACAATAAAGATACATGCTCCACTATGTTTATAGCAGCCTTGTTTATAATAGCCAGAAATTGGAAGGAGCCCAAATATCCCTCAAAGGAGGAATGGATACAGAAAATGTGGTATATTTATACAATGGAATACTACTCAGCAATTAAAAATAATGAATTCATGCAATTTGTAGGTAAATGGTTAGATCTGGAAAATATCATCCTAAGTGAGTTAACCCAATCACAAAAGAATACACATGAAATGCAATCACTGATAAGTGGACATTAATGAGCCCAGAAGCCCTAAATACTCAAGGCACAATTAGCAAGTCAAATGATTGCCAAGAAGAATAAAGGAGAGGACCCTGGGCCTGTAAAGATTGGATTCAGTTTTGTAGACCCAGAACAGAGAAATCGTGTGTGTGTGGGGGAAATGATTGGGGAATAGTTGGGGGGGAGAGGAATTATGTGACGTATGGTAGGGGGGAACTGGGAAAGGGGAAAGCCTTTGGAATGTAAACATAGAATATAGAAAATAAAAATTAAATAAAAAAGAAATGTAGACAAAACTTGTCTTCAAATAAAGGACAAGTTTGTATCTTTGACACTAAAAAAAAAAGAAAAAAAAGAATTGGTGTTGTCAAATACCAGATATGACAGACAAAGGACTCTGATAAATAGGAATATTTATTTTATGCAAATACAAGTACTTATCTCTGCAAACATCCCACACAATGCACATTTCCTTCATTCCATGTATTAATAGTACTTTGCTCAAATAGATTTAACCACCAGGCATCTAAGAATCTCTTTGGCTTTCACTATTATTTTCAATGAACTTATCTACTGTCCTGTGTTAAATGAATCTGATATCTCTGCTGCCCCTTTCCTTACCAAGTGAAAGAACAAGTACTTTGTGCTTTGAACTAATTCATTTAAAAGTCATTTAAATGTTCTCAGTTGCAAAAGACACTAACAACTTAGTTTGCTTTATTGTTGTGTTTTAAGTATTCTTTGTACATAGACATTTATCTTATTAGACATGTGTTTGGTAAATATTTTGTCCATATGTATGTCGTCTTGTACTCTCCTCTTATTTAAAAAGTTTTTATTTATTTATTTGATTGTTAGTATATGTCTGTTTGTCTGTTTGTGAACCACATGTATAAAATGTCTATAGAGCACATAAGAGGACTCTTGATACCCTGGAACAAGAGTTAACAGGTAGTTGTGATCTACCCTATGTGTGTACTGGGGACCAAACCTGGAACTTCTACAAGAGCAGTTAAGTTGTCTTAAGCACTACATTATTCATCCATCCTCTGTTTTTATTTTTAACAGTAGTTTCACAAAATGTGTTTTAATTTTTATGATCTCTAACCCATCTCCCTTTTCTTCCACTGAGTACACTTAAGCTATTACATCTAAAAGCTTATTTTCAAACTATGCTTTACCTTGTTTCTCCTATATTGTTGTTTCAAAAAATTCTACTTAAATATTGTACTATTTATTTTTAAATATTAAAATTATTTAATTTCTTAAGTAATCAAGGACATAGTAAAAACTACAGAAAAGAAATGCCTCATTAGATTTATGTAATCTGGGAATATTACCCACAGTATAAAGAATAACATCTGATAACATCTTTTTAGGGACATGTTATTTACAGAACTTAATTCCATCCCACAAAGTTTTATGCCTTTAAAATAAATGTAAGAGTACGGATTCATGTTTTTAACAATTCATCTATTACTTGCAAGTTTGGGAATTTGTGAACATTTTTAACAAAATTCAATATCTAGAGGATAGTTAGAAATATTTAGAGTGTCAGAGTATATTTAGTTGTGTAGTAACTGCTTTTTTGTTTATAAAAATTTAGGTATAATATTTATTTTCTTTTATTTTCTATATCCTCTGTTTACACTTCAAATGATTTTCTCTTCCAGGTTCTCCCCTCCTCCTAAGCCCCATAAGTCCTCTTCCCTCTGCCGTTCCTCAGTCAACCCCCTCCTACTCCTCTGTCCTGGCAATCCCCTAGGAAGATGTATCAAGCTTTTCTAGGACCCGGGCCCTCTCCTTCCTTCTTCTTAGGAATGATTTGATATGTGGGTTGTGTTTTGGGTATTCTGAGCTTCTGGGCTAATATCCATTTATCAGTGACTGCATTCCATGTGTGTTCTTTTGTGAATGAGTTACCTCACCTAGTATGATATTTTCCAGTTCTAACCATTTGCCTAAGAATTTCATGAATTCATTGGTTTTAATTGCTGGGTAGTATTCCATTGTGTAAATATACCTCAAGACTCCATTGTATCTAAAACAAAATAAAAGAAATTATAAACTAATCTTAAGACAAGAATCCAGACCTCACAGTGTGGCTGTTCTATGGATGTGTCCTAGCAACAACAGGGATGCAAAGCCATCTGGGAGGAATCTGTGCTCAAGTAATAATGAGACCTTGTATTTTGTCATGCAAATACAGAAAAGAGAATAAAATTGTTGCAGACATTTCTTCAAAGTGCCTATGCTAGTTAAAAAAGGGTTCTTTAATTTGGTAGCTATTAGCTGACAGGATTCATGGTGATCTTTATGGAATTTAAAATAGTTACAATATTTCCTTAGAAAGATATATATATATATATATATATATATATATATATGGATTTTATACCATGTTCAAAATAATATTCTTGCTGGAAACCAGAACTGAAGAGATTTTAATGATCCAAGTGAGAATGAAAACTAGACTCTCTAAACCTAAGTAGAGGTGGCATTTGTACATACTATTGACTCATCACTACCAGCAGTTTTGACTAAGGTATCTTTAATTGACTTTGTTAAACTATGCTTTCCATAACATATAGAAATCTTGCAATCTTATAATATCTGTGTGACAGACTAACTTTTTGCAAAGTCTTTCACACTTGTAATATGCAAAAAGAGAGTGAAATGACCCATGGAAACCAGTGCCTAGAAAACATTGTAGTTTAACTACAAAATGTCCTCCATAGGCTCATGTGATCAAGGTTCATCTTGCAGTAGAGCTTAAGAGGGGGGAATGAGTCTCTGGGATAAGTCTTGAGATTTTCTAGTGAGATGCTACTTCCTTTTTCATTCATGTTCTTTGATTACAGATATAATATGAGCATCTCTCTTCTGTTCCTACCACCTACTCTCCCCAGCATGACAGCGTATACCCTCTTGAACTATAATTTACAATAAACCCCCTTATTCTTTATATTGCTTCTTTCTGTGTATATACCTATGGTGTGTTTCTGTTGGTGTGTGCATGTGCTCGTTCTCATGTATATATGTATGTACATGTATATGAATGCATATATGTACACATGTGTGTATGCATATGTGGGTCAGAAATGTATGTCATATGTTTTCCTTTATCACCCTCCTGTTAATCTTCCAGACAATCTCTCCATGAACCTAGAAGTGATTAATTTGGCTAACTTGCATGGCTAATAATCAAGAAGAATCCAACTGTCTTTTTTCCACACCTCTAGTTTTTTGTCTGGTTGTTTTGCTTTGCCATTTTTTTCCATATGATTGCTGGAAATCCAGACATAGGTTTTCATGCTTATGTTTCATGCTTATGATCTGAGCTATCTCTTCACTCTCTTAAGTTGTTTCATATTTTTGAAGTGAAATGAATTCTAATATATAAAAGTTAATGAATGAGAAAAAGTCTAAATAGCAACATAGCATAGTTTATATTAGAATAGATTTTTCTTAAAACATTGTAAAGTAATTATGATTCCACTATGAAAATTGTAGTTCTCTAATTACAAACTATGAGAAATGAAGAAGAATCTCCAAAATTAGATGTATTTGGTTCTTGACTCTTTTGTTAAGCTGTCTCTTGATCATAGCAGTGAGCAAAGTATTTCTGAAAATTATCGAAGTGGGATTCCTGCTGTGATAAACCTGACCACATACATGGTCCTTGAAATAGGTTTGCAGAAGAAATGTGGAAGTGTTTGGAACTTTGGGTTAGAAAAGACTTGAAATGATATAAGAAGTGTTTAATCAACCATTCTGATGTTTAGACCATGCTGAAAGAAATATACGTAACAGAGACCTGGTTTACAAGGTTTCAAAGAAGAAGAGGGTTTTATGGGAACTAAGAATGAGGCCATTTGCATAATATTCTGCCATAGAAATCTGGGTGCATTCTGCTCATGTCTTGAAACTTCAGTTGGGCTGTAATTAGTATTTTGGACAATATTTTTGGCAAATAAAATGTCCAGAGAGCACAGTAATCTTGTAATCAGACTGTCATATTTCTCAACATTATATATATATATATATATATATATATATATATATATATAACACAGAGAGAGGGGGTAGCACCATGAGAATATATTGTACAGATATAGAAACATATACAGTTTGCCAAGGACAGAAATTTAACCGTTTTTAACATTTCAAGAAGGTAATTTCAGGAAAAGCAGCTACAGTTTCTCAACACAATTGTTACACTGAAAGAGAAACTGACTGGTTTACATTAGGAGAATAAGAAAGGCCCCATAAAGCCCAAAGAGCACTCGTTGAGGGATTCTATTTGTGAAAATTCAAATATACCTTTGAAATGAGTGATCCTAAGATGTAAAGTCTCCTAATATCCAAAGAGTTCTAGAAAATTATTTTTCTATGATTCAGGTTCAAGGTAATCAGGTATCACTAACTCTACTCCAAAAAAACAGGCTGATTCTAGGTTGCAGCAGAGACTGACAGAACTTTCTAAATGTTTTCAGTCATGAAGGATGTAGGGGGACCAAGGAGTGAAACTCATAAGTTTATAAAAGGTATCAAAACCATTTAATGTTTTATGGGGTCAAATTTCTTGAAAGATCTCAAAAGGTCATTTCATGAAGCATGCAATATTAAACACAGGATTAGACAATAAGACTATGTGACATCAACTGAAGAAAGTGACTTACATGCAGTAGAGCTAACCCAAAAGAATAATAATGTGCTATACAAGCTTCAGAATGTGTTGTGGGTCTATCCAAGACCATTTCAGCCTAGAAGAGTTTATTCTGAAACTATAATGCTGGATAGAGCTGCAGGGTATGGTGTTTGCATTCTTGAAATTTGGTCTTGCTATGTTTGTAGAATGAAGCAGCCATGTTTAAAGTGATGTTAAATTGAGGGACAGGCAAGGTGATGAATCACAAAAAGATTTGACAGAATGAGTCAGAGATAGAATTAGCCAACTCTTACAAAAAAAGCATAGGAAGGTGTCTTAGGGATTCATTGCTGTATAAAACAAAACAAAAAGACAAAAACAAACAAAAAAAACCGTGACCTTATAAGGGACAAAATTTAATTGGCCTGGATTACAGGTTTAAAAGTTCAGTCCATTATCACCAAGGTGAGAACATGGTAGCATCTAGGCAGGAATGGCACTGGAGGACTAAGCATTCTGCATTATGTTCTGAAGGCAAACAGGAGAAGACTGACTCATCAGGCAGCTAGGAGGAGGATTTCAAAGTCCACCCCCACAGTGACACACTTCCCCCAAAAAGCCACACTTACTCCAACAAGGCCACACCTCCCAATATTGCTACTCTCTAAACCAAGCATATTCACGTCAGCACAGAAGGAGATGCTATTTAAGAGCAGCACAGTGGGGCAGGGAGGGCATCAGCGCTATGCAGTGGGTGATATGTATGTATAGCAGCTTTATGCAGACAGTTTTACAGAGACAGATTACAGAGAAAACAGGCTAGACACATGTGAAGACAGAACAGGACAGAGAATGAGAAGGAGCCAAAGACTGGAATATATTACCAGAGTTAGTATGAGGCCAGTCAGAGAAATTCAGTCAGAAGCTGAGAGAGCTGGATTGAATGAGTCAACTTGGAAGATTAGATTGTATGGAAGGAAGATGCTCTCAGGACCAGGCCTGGGGATAATTAGAACAGGACCAGAACTGCTCTGGCTTCAGCCCAAGCTGTATATTCACAGTGCTTGCATAGGACTCTCATCTCTTCATCTGAGGAAACAAAAGCAACATTTACACAGATTTTCTAAGAATAGAAGGAAGTATTCTACACTCCAAGGAAGATCTCTTGCTATATAGGCTTCCATCCCATCAAAAGAAAAGAAAAAGTATACTAAATTGTGTTTGTGTGCCTTTGTGATTTTACATGAGTTGTGTGACATTATTTCTGTGGACAAGTAATCAAAAGTTTAGGGAACAGAAAGGAAAGGGCAATAGCACCAAAGTTCAATTGTATGAACCAATGAGTTACCTATGAATTGGTATAGCTCTGGCTGAGCAATTACTTACACCTGCTGGAACAGCTTAAAGGCAGCTAATTGTTTAATTGAAAAGCCCATCCAGACAAAAACTGTAACCCTAGATGCCTATAACTCTCTTCGCGACTTACAGGCAGTTGAACAGTTTCCCCTCTTCTTTCCATTTCAGCATCAAAATGTCAAGTTTTTCATCTTAGTCTATTTACCATGATGCTTATGGTAGGTGGGTCAGACAAAACTAGGGTACTGAGATATATCATTTATATACTTAATTTGCCGACATGTCTTTAAAATGAAGAGAAATTGAATTTTAATCGTTTTTGTATAAGTTGAAATGATCATATCACTGTTTTCTTTAAATTTAATTATGCACCATATTGATCAATTTGCACATGTTGTTCCAGTTTTATAATGTATTATTTAAATCATTGTGGTAAGGATTTTTGCATTAATATTAAGCAAGACTATTGTCCTGAAATTTTTTATTGCTGAATCTTTATCAGGTTTTAATATTAAGGTAAAGTTAACTTCACAGAATAAGCTTTGAATGATTTATCTTTCTTTAAATGTAGTCTAACAGTTTGACTCTAACTGATACTTGATAGAATTCAGCACCCTAGTTTCACCTCCATAGATGCTGCTGCTTTTGCTTCTGCTTCTTCTTTTTGTTATTCTTGCTGTTGTTGTTCTTGCTCTTCCTGTTCCTTTGTTTTTTAAGATTTATTCATTTATTACATGTAAGTACACTGTAGTTGTTTTCAGACACACTGATCTCATTACAGTTGGTTGTGAGCTACTGGGTGGTTGCTGGGATTTGATATCAGCACCTTCCAAAGAGCAGCCAGTGGTCTTAACCCTCATCTCTCTGGCCCTCTTCTTGTGGTTCTTGTTCTGCCTGTTCTTGTTCTTGTTCTTGTTCTTCTTGTTCTTGTTCTTCTTGTTTTTGTTCTTTTTCTCCTTCTTGTTCTTCCTCTTCCTCTTCCTCTTCTTGTTCTTCCTCCTCCTCCTCCTCCTCCTCCTCCTCCTCCTCCTCCTCCTCCTCCTCCTCTTCTTCTTCTTCTTCTTCTTCTTCTATTTCACTATGTAGTGCAATCTGGCTTTGAATTATGGAGATATAACAACCTCTGATTCCCAAATATTTGGATTAACATCATGGGCTACATTGTCTTGTCTGTGTTTTTGTTTGATGAAAAACTTCTATTACTGAACTTGTTACTCATATTTAGTCTGTTCAAAGTTTCTGTTTCCTCTTTTTTTGAAATACGGTGTTTTACTCACCCAGGAATTTCATGACTTCTTGTAGTTTTTTAGTTTGTTGCCAAATGCCTGTTCATATTTGTCTCTTAGGAGCCTCTTTTCTCTGTGTTAGTTCCAATATCTCTATTTCTGTATCTAATTTTTTGACCATCTCAACTTTGTCTTTTGCTAAAAGTTTCCTTTATTTATGTCTTTATCAAATACTATGTATTCTTTTTCATTTTAACACCTTTATTTATAGATACTTACATATTGAATATTCATCTAGTTTAAGTCCATGTGTTGAAGTACATTGAGGTTTGTGCAAGTATCATCACAAACCAATTTTCAATATAGATACTATTAATCATCATGTACAATTCATACTCCTTCATTCAACCATCCCAAAGAACTACATAGCATGGATTTATTCTACCTCTGTCAATTTGTGGATATGGGTAAATTTCAGTAAATAAAAATAATATAATATAGGAGTTGGGCATAGATAATTTCTTTAATGGAAAATAATATTCCTATGTATATTTCATGTTATGTTTGTATTATAACAATGTAAAATTATTAAATCATGTATTAAATAGTGTATTATGTTAGTCATGTGTGACATTTTGTATATAAGAATATATCATATTAAATATATTTGCTGAGCATAACATAAATATAATTTCCTACTCCTGCCCTTGGTCCACCCTTACTCATTTGCTCTTCCTCTAGTTTCTACCCTTCTCTTATTATCCCCATATGTCATACAAATATTTGGGTTTTGTGTCCATTGTGAATTATAGGAGTTACAGATAAGTTGAAGTAGGTAATATCTTAATGTGTTTTGGTGTCCAAATTATTTATCTTCATGTAATTTTCTTCAACTGTATCATTTTCATAGTCAATCATTGTTTTAGTTAGTGTTATTGTTGCTGTGATGAACCATCATGATCACATGGCAAGTTGGTGAAGAATCCTTTTTATCAAATATGCTTCATTATTTTATTTCCCTTCTTCCTTTTTCTGTATTTTTCCTCTCTATTCCTCCTCTTAAGAGTACCAGCCTCATATTCCTTATTTCTCATGATCAGATTATTTGAAATCTATTTCCATCTGTGTTGCTCCTCTACCCTCTCCTCAGTTAAGGTCCTTCTTCCCTTATTCTTTAGTTGCTTTAAAATACATAATGAAGATTTAGGACTGCTAACTTTAGATGAGAAGAATTACATGAAGTATCTGTTTATATATCTTATGGTTCTGTAATCCAATATGATCTCTTCTAGTTCCATCCATTTATCAACAAAATTCATGACTTCACTTTTTCTTAATATCAGGAAAGTATTTCACAGTGTATTTCTATAACATTTTTGTTATCCACTATTCAGTTGAAGAACATTTTGGCTCTTTTTTTTTCCTCCCTAGCTGTTATGATTAGAGCTGCACTGTGAATTTGTGGAGTAGGATGTCAACATTTTTTGGTATATGGCAAACAGTAGGGTAGCTTCTGTTATTGAGAATTCTTCAAACTGATTCTCACTGTGGCTACTCCACTTTGCATTTTCACCAACAATGAATTAGGGGTAATAGTTCCATTAATGTTCTTTTTCTCTGGATTGTTTTTGGCTCTCCAGGACATCTTGCAATTCTATATAAATTTTAAAATGATTTTTTTATTATTTTTAAGAATGAAACTTGGATGTTGTCTGAATTGCATTGATTTTCTAAATAAGTTTTGATAAAATGGTCATTTCTTACAATATGAATTCTACTAAAACATAAGTGTGAGATGCAATTCCACTTTACATGGTGTTTCTCTTCCTTAAGACATTTTAAGTTTTTCAGTGTAAACGTTTTTAGTTTTATTCTTAAGTTTATTTTTAGATATGTTAGTTTTCCATGAGGCTACTGTGAATAAGAGTATATCCATAATTTCATTTCCTGTATGTTTGTTAATAGAATATACAACTCACACTGAATTTTACTTCTGCAGAGAGCTGAACTTCTTCATTATTTCTAGAAGTTTTCTGGTAGAATTTTTAACATCTCTAATATATAGTATTGTGTCATCAGCAAATAATGACAGTTTGATTTTTTCTTTTCCTTTTTATATCCCTTTAATTTCCTTCTCATAGCTTATTGATGCTCTTATTACTTCTTTGTATACATGTATTCAATTCTTAAAAATAAAGAAAAAAAATCTAAAGTAATTACAACAGAAATAATTTTAATGTGGCACAATCCTTATTAAATATAATATTTATAAATTAGACTTCCCATTGAATATGAGTACAAACAATAAAATTATCCACATAAAGCTTAATATGTCATAGAGTTTCAGAGACTTGAGGATAATTTCTGAAAACTGACTCAAAGAAAATCCAGGGCAAGAACCATTCTCTACATTAGCATTAGTACATTGTTTTCCTCTAACATGCAGGATTTGACTTAGTATTTACCTTAATTTACTCTTTTCTCAGAAACAGTTAGAGGAAACACCTTATAAAATGTTGATAAAAATCAGTAAATGAGATAACATTGAGTCATAATCCCAAAATTAAAAGCACCTGGTACATTTTATCATTGAAGTTGATACTCTAAACTAAAATTAAATGCCCCCACGTCATGGATAAGCAACCTATTTAAAGCATGGCTAAATCACTACATGCTCACAGCCAGAAAAATGAAGCTCAGCGGAAAACATAACACACACACACACACACACACACACACACACACACATGCACACACACACACTCACATACACTTCAATACTGAGAGGAGAGGTTTTATGGTTCTGTTGGGAATTAATGCAAAATGAAATATGAATCAAGCTACATCATTTCCCAAAATTTATTGTTCCAGTAAAATTGAAAGTTAGACTCATTGGAATTTATGAGTTTAACATTAATTCTCCAGTTGTGACAAGTTACAATATTATTTACCCTGAATTGTAGTTGTGTAAATCTGCTGTTTCTGTATAAAGAGGAAAGTCTTAACTAATCATTACCCGAGTGTCAAGCAATTGCAGTCTTATGTGTTATGATGATATAGATCCGTGTGAAAGAAAAGCACACACATACTGTTTCCACAGCTCAATAGCTAGGATGAAGAGAGGAAGACTGAGATGGCCAAGTGCTGCAATTCTGATTGGTTTAAGGTGTTGATTCAGAGAAAATTAGTATGTTAATTTTGAAATAATGAAAGGCAAGTTCTTTTGAGCGGTCTCTTTTACACTTAAAGAAGAATCCTGAAGTAAGTAAAAAGACCATACTCTGTGCAGCTTGTCTCCTGGGAATTTATAGCAGCAATGGCAGCGAACCACCCTTTAGTTTTCCTTTAACAGTCAAGTGAATGCTCACTTCAAGAAAGTAAATGGAGCCTCTACTTAAAGACAAAGTGCTACTGTCCTTCACACAGGCTCCCTCTTGAGTTTGTTCCAGTCATCCTACTTCATTGCCTGGTACTATTTTCCATTATTAAGTTTTTATTTGGTGTTTTGAAAAGTAATTTACTACATGAGTAATGAGATTGTATAACAGGTCTATAATGTATGCTCATATTTCTGCCATTGTACTTAAGAAAGTTCTGTACTGACAATGAATGGAACTATATATTATTGCATTCCAAACAGGCATTTAAATATTTTGGTTAATATTTTTCTACAAAGACATTTTTAGGTTACACAGAGAGAACAAATCATTAGAGTGTCAATTATAATAAGGTTTCCATGTAATAGGTGAGTGGATCATGAAAGCTATATGCTTTCTGTCTCCTGTCATTAAGAAAAACAGTGCCAACAAAACTGTATATATGGTCAGTGAGGAAAGGAATAAGGAAGAACAGTCTTCCAACCAATAGCAATAACATACCTAAATTACATAAAACAATGTGTATGAAGTCATATTCTAAACAATATAGAAACAAAAACTCAGCTATCTTATCCCCATCTGCTCCTGAGCTTCTCCTAAACACCTTAGTATGTTTTTTTATAAGAATGGAAGAAATGCTCCTTGTAGGAATATTTAGGTTTTAATTTACAAAACAGTAATTAGGCAAGGTTTAAAATAGTAAAAGCTCTACAAGGAACAATATTTAATTCATCTGTTTATAAGTAATATGGATTGTTTTGCTATAGGGAATCGACCTCTGAACCCAAGGTTGATTGACTCTCATGGAAACATTATCTCCACACATAAAGGTCCATGAATCTTTGTTGCTAGTTAACAAGAGAACATGAAACTCTGCACAAAGAGGGAAGTTGCTCAGAATTCGGCAGTTCAAAATTTAATCATTGTTTTGTTTTTGTTAATTTCATTTTTGATAATGAGTTTTGCTACATAACCTCATATATTTGTTGCACAGTCCAATTAATAAAATTTAATAATTCAATTCTGAATAAAAACATTGAACCAAAAGTGTTGTAATATCTGTGACTGTTACTAACAAAGATCACAAATTTTACATATGAGACTATTGATATTTTCAAATATAATTTGTCATAGTCACTGTCCTATTGTTGTGAAGAGACATTGTGATTAAGACAAGTCTTATACATAAAAACAATGAAAACAATAATTTGGGGAATCCAGTTTTGTAGACCCAGAACAGAGAAATCGTGGGAGGGGGATGATTGGGGAATAATTGGGGGGAGAGGAATTATGGGACATATGGTGGGGGGGAACTGGGAAAGGGGAAAGCCTTTGGAATGTAAACATAGAATATAGAAAATAAAAATTAAAAACAATAATTTGGGGGTCTATGAACAGTTTCAAAGGGTGAGTCTATTATTATAATTAATAGCAAGGATCATGGAGGCACACAGGTAGACATGGTGTTGGAGAAGGACTTCACCTTTATCTGAAAGCCGAGAAAGGGAGAGACAGACAGAGACAGGGACAGAGACAGACAGAGAGACAGAGAGACAGAGAGACAGAAAGACAGAGACTGGGACTAAAATGGGCTTGTAAACCTCAAAGTCCACTACAATGACAATGACACACTTCCTTCCACAAGGCCACTCCTACAAAGAAGCTAAACCTCTTAATCTTTTCAAACAGTTCCACTCCCTGGTGATTAAATATTCAAATACATGAGCTTCTTGGGCCTTTTCTTAATCAAATCACCACTAAATTTATATTCATTAAAAGAACTGAAGGGGTTTGCAATACCATAGGAAAAAAAAAAAACAATATCAATCAACCAGAGCCCCTCCCTGCCCTGTGCCCAGAGTTCCCAGGGACTAAACCACCAACCAAGAGTACAAATGGAAGGACCCATGCTTCAGCTGCATATGTAGCAAGGATGGTCTTATTTGGCATCAATGGGAGGAGAGGCCCTTGGTCTGTGAAGGCTTGATGCCCCATTATAGGGGAAGGCCAGTGCTGTGAGGTGGAAGTTGGTGGGTGAATGGGGGGGAGCACCCCTATAAAACCAGAGGGAGGGGAGATGGGATAAGGGGTTTGAGGAGGATAAGGGTTAAAAAACATGTAAAATGAGTTGTATTTATTGAAATATATTTCTGGAGATTAATATATTAGGCACTAGTAAATTGAAATGTTTTAGGCTCAATTAATTATTAATTGATTAATAATAATTAATTCAAAACAATTGCATTACATTTAACTTTGTATGCTTTTCTTTGCTTATTTAAAAATTGATAAAAAGGGCCCAAAGCATTTGCAAGAATATTATTAAGATGACTAGGTTGGGTTCAGGGAGAAACCTAGAAAACTCACTTCAAAGACAGAGTCTTAAAATGTAAGATTTATTCAGTGTGTGGTCAGGGAGGTAAAAGGCTTAGGACTTGAACCATATCTTTGAAGAAAAATTATATAGCATATTAATATGCTGAAACCATAATGTGTGTGGGAGCAAGGTGGGCTATAGACTTGTTCAATGGTATTTTCACCCAAGGGGCTGAATAAAGGAGTTTGCATTAATGCCAGCCAGTCATAGGAAGGGGGTAAAAATTGTTGGTTGGGTCAATGTTTTAAGGTCCTTGATTCAGAGTCTTGATGGTCAGGTCTCATCCTAGATACTTCCCCACAACTCAAAATGGAAATGGAACAAAGACATGGGCAAAATGCACAGAGTCAATGAAGTCAGGACAATCTGGCAAACACTTTCATACATTAATGATTTGTGTACCTTAGTTAAGATAACAGGCAACCTCTTTTTTTACATGCTTTTGTAATTACTGCTTAAGAGACAAGCAAGAAGCATCAGGAGAAACTGGATAGGAGTTGGTTCCTGGGATTGCAACATGAACTTAGTTTGACCCTGCCAACAAGATGGAAACATCATCCTTGAGATAGCTAGACTTAACTCAGACAACTGTCTTCTTACAACTATTGAGAAGGGTGATGTAGTTAGCAATATGTAATTAACTTTAAAAGCCCAATATTTTATTTCATGAAATTGAGGACATTGCAATTCTAAATACTTGGGTAAATGTCATGAACTTGGGGATGATTTAGGAAGAGTTTGGTAGGAATTTGTTTTTTGTTTATTCCTTTAGATGGATGTGATACAGGAATAATGCAGGGGATCTCGAACATGCTCAGAATTACAGCGGGAATGTTAAGCTTTAAACTTCTATAGGAATTTGGTACTTTGGTATACTGTTACTCAGTAGAAAAGAAAAATAGATTCCTTGGACATATGCAGATTATAGATGGAGATTCAAATGCTGCCAAGACACTATAAAATGGTTAGTTTGCCTATTTCTTTCTTTTTTCTTTTTTGAAATTTGACTTTTTATTAATTATGTATAGACTCTACATAGGGTCATGGTTTGTTATTTACATCATGCACTTAATAACAAATTATATGTAAATTCATTGTATGTAAATTAAACTTGTTAACTTGGTCCTAGTTCATTTTGTTTATAAAGAAATTAAACTTAAAATTAATTTTTCATATTAAATTTTCATACTAATTTAAAATTAATATGAAAAGACAAAAATATGTATTTAATCCATATAACCACACAGGCAAAATAAATGTAAAATGATAAGGGGTCTCAATCTTTGGAATAAGTAACCTGAGATTTATACTTATATATATTTATTTTATTTATTTATATGGATATTTCCTTTATTTACATTTCAAATACTTTCCCCTTTCTAGGTCTCCCCTTTGGAACGCCCTATCCCATCCCTCCTCCTCCTGCCTTGAAGACAGGAGTGGGTGGGTATGTGGGGGAGCACCTTCATAGTTTGCCCATTTCTATTTCCTTGATGTACCATTTCTTATTGAATTGAATACTTTTTTATATGAAATGCCTCTATCATCTGATTTTGGATCAATATTTTTTCGTGAGTCTTCCTTTTTTAACTTAATCAAATTGGATTAATCATTGATAGCAACAACATCTGACAGTTTTGGGAGAAGGAAGGGCTTGGAAACATGAGCTATTCAGACTTTCATACATTTAAGTGACTGCTAAGAGTAAGTTTTCTGTTACAATAAGCTACCACATAGGTTGACCACACCCAAGTGATCATCTTGGGACACAAGAATATTAAAGCAATGTTCTCAGTATAATATATATGGGTTCTTCCACTTTAATTATATATATATATATAATATATATATAATTAAAATATATATTTTTTTAATATTTAATTAAATATATATATTTAATGTGTATACACACACACACACACACACACACACACATACACACACATATGTAGCTGCCAGCAGCTACTGCAAACTGGGTCCCTGGAAGAGAAGCTGGTGATAGATGGGGCAACAAAAAGAACAGAGGCCAGGACAACCCAATTGCTGATCAAGGCCCAAGTTTAATGGAGGTTTGACAATTTAAGAGTTTGGACGAGCCCCTTCCCCAGACTCTGGGGTGAGTTCTGAGGAAGTAGTCTGATGGTTCGTTGGCTCCACTGCTGAGGCAGCTGAGCAGGTTACCTGCTTAATTCAGAAATTGGTAGACCTGGAGGAACAATGAATTTCACCTTCACTCTGAGCGTTATACCCTAGGTGGAGCAGGATCCTGACTAGTACAGGAATCCCTGCTCAACAAAGGCTGGGAGCAAAAGTTCACTTTGATCTATTTCGAGTTCTTACCAAATGGCATGACACCTTCATATGGCTCTGTGTGTGTGTCCATATATATATATATATATATATATATATATATATATATATAAGAGAAAGATGACGTGGATACTTATGGGTTCATTGGAAAGTCACATGTGTTAGATGGTGTTTGTGGATTAAAATGGTGGGCTGCATCTGGCCAGGACTTCAGTGGCTAGGTGAGGAGAATGTGTTAGATGGTGTTTGTTGATTAAAATGGCAGCCAGCATCTGGCCAGGACTTCAGTGGCTAGGTGAGGAGGACACAGGGAATTTGACTGCACACACTTCACACCGCTGCCAGGTGCGTGTCAGGCTGTGAGAAGGAGCAGAACCCCACTCCGGGCATGGGGAAGGGCAGTCTGGGGTCCTTGGGGAACCAGCAGGACTGGGCTAGTGGATCCCTGGGCCTGGGTGAAGCCTGGAAGACCGGTTCTTAGTCTTGAGCACTGCAGATATTGCTGGAGGGTATAAAAAGACGCAGGGAGGAGAGCTCCTACTGGGTCACAAGGTGATGAGAACCCTTGGCTTGCTCAGTTGGCTGCTTGGCTTAGTAGAGACTGTGTCTGGAAGTACAGGGAGGCCTCCTGTGGTAGACTAGACTCTTAGAGGAAGACTTGGTCCATTACTCTAGCAAGGAGGATCCAGATGAGAGGAGACAGTCCATGGTTTTAAAGCCTTTGTTGTTGGCAGAGTGCTGTGATGAGTGAAACCATGCCCCACTTTCTCAGGGTGGACGTGAGGTTAGTAGACTCAGGGAAAGGTAGAAAGAAGGAGAGAGTAGAGAAGTAGTGGTGGGCCATGACATGTGGAGAGTGAGGGAATTGGAGAAGAGCCCAAGAGGTCAAGAGAGAAGCAAGCAGGAATCAGGAGTAAGAGCGTCAGAGGCAAGAGAGTAATATAAAAGAGGCAAGTAGCCCCTTTTATAGTAGACTAGGCCTACCTGGCTGTTGCCAGGTAATTGTGGGGAAAAGCATACCTGGCTCTTGCCAGGTAACTGTGCGGGTGGAGTCCAGACAGAATACCAGTGGCTTGGGGCATTGCCTTACATTCTTGATGGACACAGAATTATGGAGTTCTGAGGTCTTGTGTCAGAAGCCTGGTGTCTGAGAGCATGTCAAATGGCCTTTTGTCCCTTGCAGGAACATATGCTGGATCTCCAGGCTTTAAACCTAGTTCAACCAGAAAACAAACTGCTTTCACAGTCCCAGAGTGTTGTACTGGGACAAACAAGTGAAGGAGTGTTTTCCTGAGGTGGACACAGTTGAAAGAGTAAGGCAGACTCGTGAAGGAACGTTTCACAGAAGAAGCCACAGGGGAGAGGATGTTCTGCTAAAGCAAACACATAAAAAAGGACACATGATGAAGGATTCCTTGCTAACAACACACATGTATTGGCCGGCCTTACATTGAGCTCCCTTTGTCAGAACTCCAATGGCTCTAGTGGATTGGATACATGAGCTGAGGCAAGACTCAGGCTAAAATTTCAGTAGAAGAAAAGACAGAAAGTCAGAGTTTTAATGTCCCCTTCAGGAGTGTTTTCTCAATTGCCCAATTTCCTTTTATTGAGCTCTAGAATACACAGACCTAGGTTTTGAATATATAGAATTTTAATGGACATTCAAGTTGAAAGTACAGAAGTAAGAGGTTGAGACAGGAAGGAAATTGTGACCCACAACATTTGAGTAAGCATTGCATTTTGTTCTTTTTCTATTAAAGTCATTAAATCTAAAAATAAATGGTATAAACCTCTCCTGGCACACAGTTAGAAACCATAGCCTACTGCCATGATGGGAGTTGCCAATACATCTCCATTGCAAAGTAGGCAAAAGGCTTCTTGCTTGATACAGTTAAAATTAGTGTACATGTTGAACTTTTAAATAACATTCCTTGAGGAATATATTATTAGCCTATTGATCTTCCAATTAGAAAGTACAAACCTGATATTAATTGGCCATGATGTTATATAAATGAGACTCATGAAGGGATGCTACCAGATGATTGAGTGTAAATAGTCCATGACTGAAAAATCTCACACAGCCTACGAAGGTAAATTTCAGTTAAAGCTCACACCAATTATGACACCATGTAGTTATGAGTTTGTTTGGTACATGAGATTGTCTGGCAATCTAAGCATAATGACAGGGACAGTGATAGAAATGAATATAAACTATTTTCATAGATGTCCCACTTTAATTATCCATTGCTGGTAGTTTGTGCAATAAACTGAGTTTTCTCTCATTCTGTTTTCCTTAACAAAGGAAGCTCAGTGGTATGAGGTGTTTAAGAAATGAGACAAAAACTACTTCCTAGCTTCCCTCTCACATCAAGCTACTGTGTAAGATGTAGAGAGCATGGAGTGGGTTTTGTAGGAGAGTCCTGTCCTTACAGGGCACATCTCTCTGCTCTAACGCCTTCCTCTCTCGACTGCCCAGCACGTGCCTGATGAGCAAAACTGAAGCAGCCATTCAGAAACCCTGAGATCACTTGAAGATCGATTTTGCATTCTGGAATTTTGATGCGGGGGAAAAAAAAAGAAAGGAGGTTGATTTTCTGTTAATATTTTGGGTGACTTTATAAGGTTAAGAAACGTCTCTCACTCAGTCTTATCTACATTAAAATTAAAGCCACTTGCTCACCTTATTGCATCTTTTATTATTTATAATTTATAATGTTTTCATAATCTTAGCAGGTATTTATATATGTGTAAAGAAAATTTGTAACTTCTAATTCAAATGTCAATATATAGACATATCCAAATATATACTTGCTTCTTTTCAGCTCAATTATCCATATATCCCTACTCCATCAGTTTTACAAAAGTCTCTATTACAAGAGTATTTTCAGAATTTTTTTTTAAATATGATACCCAAAGATCCTATTGCTGAAGAGAATCTTTGAAGATCTCACAAAATGCAGAGAAGTCAAGCTTGTGCCTACCTAGAGACTTTACATTGTTAGATTGTTACATAGTGACTGTAACAATCATAGTACTCTTATTCTGTACACTACTAGAGGAGAAGGGTAGTCATTAACCCAGCTACAAACCTAGCAATCTACCTGCTAGTCATGCTGGAGCAATAGTGGCATAAATGATATGGGGATAACGAACTGATATTTCATCACATTTATTCCCACTCCTTGAAATAAAACCCATTTTTGATACTGTTAGAGTAGCCAAGAACCTGAGGCTGAATAGGCCATGGGTTTAGGGTAAAAACAAATTCTATGGCACTTCTAAATGAAGCACAGCAATACAGTGACTCAATAATATTCTGCTGTACCAATAAATTGGTGTTTTGCTCAGCTATCATCAAAGAGACTTCTTGTAGTAACTTAGAGATGACAGAGTCATATAACTGAATAGTGTGCAGAGAATGAGAAACTTTGTAGCACTCAGTTCTAAATGAGATGCCTTCACCAAAGCTCTTCCCTCAGAACTTTGGAGACTATGCTAAGGAGAAGATAGAAATATTATAAGAGCTAAAGGAGACAGATGACACTAAGAAGCAGCATCTTCCAGACACAACAGGACTGATGCACAAGATCACAAACATTGTGGCAGTATTCATGGGAACTATACAGGTTTAAGTTAGATGGGATCTGAGTTATGAGAGTGGGAAGTGGACATAAACTCCTACCCCTAATCAAGAAGCTACCTACAAATTGATATTTTCTTAGAAATAAAACAAATAGTTTACATTTGTCTATTAACCACACTTCAAAGTAGGTTATGCTTAGAATTATATAAGTAAAACAAAACAGTCATTGATATTTTTTTTTCAGATTTTTGTCTCACTTTGTATTTTACTTGTTTTGTCTAATTCAACATTTGCTTGTATATTATAGTTTCCGATCTAATGTTTTAGTGGAAGATTGCATGTCTGTGTTTCTTATTAGTTTTAAAAAAGAGAAAGAAAAGGTGTGGTTTTGTGTGAGCAGGAATGTAGGGGTGATCTAGGATGATGAGAAAAGCATGATCAGACTATTTTATATGAAAACATGTTTCAACAAAAGCCTGTGCTAGAGATAAAAAGAAAAAAAATGATTAAAAACAAGCTCAGTTTAATTGCAAATGTTAATATTTTTTTCTATTGAACATGTGAATATCTAACACCTCATTTGAAGCCTTTCTCACTTTTTCATAAAATAATGATACTTATGATGTTTCTTTTTTTTTTTTGAGACAGTGTTTCTGTATAGCCCTGGCTCTCCTGGAACTCACTCTGTAGACCAGGCTGGTCTCGAACTCAGAAATCCACCTGTCACTGCCTCCCAGAGTGCTGGGATTACAGACGTGCGCCACCACTGCCTGGCTACTTATGATGTTTCTTAAATAAATTTTTATAATTAAAATAGTAAATTTTAAAATAAATATTCTTTACACTAGATAATATGATGATTAAAATTAAAAAATGAAGGTTGAATTTTATTGTAACTGTACAACATTCATCAGGTTCAAAGGATCACTCTCATACTAAATGTTTCCTTCAGACAAATATCAAAGTACAATATAAAAACATAGTGATTGGTTCACATCATTCCTAATGTACAATTAATTACTATAATATTTTATGACTATGCCATGGAAAATAGCATGATTTCCATAGTTGTTAATATTGCTGTATACACAAAAATATAACACATTATCCCTGGAGAAAATAATTGGAGGGGAAAATCATTTTCTAATTTACAAATGTTGTAAGGACTATTCATGAACAACAATAACAATAACAAACAAACAAAAACAAAACCTAACCTAGGAGTATCTGCTGCTTTAACTTATGCAATAAGTGAACATGGTATGTGTTTGGAGGTCCAGCTGTGGTTCTGTGTCATCCAATTCTTCCTTCTCAGGGTGTCCAGATGCTATTGCACAGTGGG
This sequence comes from Apodemus agrarius, assembly GCA_964023405.1. Lineage (NCBI taxonomy): Eukaryota > Metazoa > Chordata > Mammalia > Rodentia > Muridae > Apodemus > Apodemus agrarius. The sequence goes on along the minus strand of OZ030006.1, from coordinate 88,855,728 downwards.
CTAGAAGCAGGAAGATGAGTCCAGAACAGGTGGAGTTCTGCAGCATCCTGGTCCAGCTAGGAGTGAGTGCCTGGGACAGGGAGTTGAGTGAAGGCCTTCTCTGCCAATCTTAGTGTTACAGCAGCTCTTTTAGGCAAAGGCCTTCTCTGCTGACTCTCAAAAAAGCAATCTTAGCTTCAAAGTATTGAAGTCTAACAATGAAAAGCACCTTTGGACTCAAGTTAACATGCCCTATTAAAATTAAATACATGATCCTAACATGGGGGTTTCCCCTGTGACCTTATAAATTGTCACTTGCTATGAACCACATCTATCCAGAGGCAGTCCTTTATTCAATGTCTCTGAATTGTGACTCATATTCCTTCCCCTTTTGTTCTTTTCCCTTTTCTCTGCTCCTTTATCTCCTGTGTTTATCTCTTATCTAGTGTCCTTTCTCTCTCTGGGACAAATAGATCTACGTTGTCCTGAGAATTTGGTTTGGGGGTGTTTTGTGCTTATACTGGTTCCTTAAAATTGTGAGTCTGCCAACTGTTGCTGTTCTTTGCATTCTATTAGCTGAATTCTAATAAGCACATATCAGTTAGAATAGTATATCAACAAAAAGAGTATCTCACTAGAAACAATTAATACATAACACTCTATTAAAAGTACAAAGTTTATAATCCCTTAGTTGGTTTCATATGTCAGTTTGAAAGAAAAGAGGGTGAGGAAAGTGTCTTTAATTTTGTAATATTCTTGATAAGTAATGCAAAAATGGCTATTCAAAGTTCTAGGGTATAGGGAGGGGAGTGAAAATTTTGCAGCAAACTCTCAGTCTTTGCAACAGCATCCACAACTGTTCATTACATAGTAACACCCCTGGGAAATTTACAGCAACATTTGATTGGAAGGTAATACCATAAACAAGGTGAAAAGAGAATTATGATGATCAGTTATGTGCAACATAACTGATCATTGTGTACAACAGAATGACTAGTTGCTAGAACATAAGTTGTCAGCTCAATTTCCTCCTCCTCATTGGAACAGTTGTAAAAGGGACTCTCATTTAGCACCCACAAGTATCATAGTCATTCATATTGTAGACAGAGCAAAGGCATGCTTGTCATAAATCTACTCTTTGTCAGAAGCATCAGGAAGGGGCATTTCTTACATTTGTACTTGCCGTAGTCCTCACACATATAGAACTAGAGATGCAAATCTTCCTTGCTCAGTGCTTTAAGGTTATGAGGCTAGAGCTGATTTAGGCTATACCAAGATTATGCCCTCAGTTGGTGGGCCTTTATTGGAGATAAGTCACAGGAGTTCTGCATTGGAAGAATCATAAGCCCACATCAGACCCTGTCTTCCTCTCTCAAGCTAATGCCTATAGGCCATCAGGTAAAGATCTCAGCTACTGCTCCAGAACAATGCCTATTTCCTTCCCATTATGATGATCATGCATTAACCTTCTGAAACTGTAAGCAAGCAACAAATTAAACGCTTGCTTTTTTAAGTTGCTTTGATCATGGTGCATAGCAACAGAATACTACTTAAGATAGTAACTATCAGTAGTGAGATAGAAATATTCTCTTGTGACTTTACTTTTAAATTTACACTCTGGATGTAATTTTTAGGTAATAACTCTTTGAATATAAATATGCTTGCTTTTTATAACTGTATTTTATATTCCCACATGTCAAGGTATGTTTTGAAGGTCAAACAATGCTTGGGAGTCAGTACTTTACTACTATGTGGGTTCTGGAGACTGAACTCAGGTTGAAGATAAAGGCTACCAAGTGCCTTTATCTTCTCAGCCTTCTTACTAGCCTGAGTAAATCTTTTTTCATAATTCTGACTTTTCATAGTTAACACATTTTATTGAGAATAAACCTGGGTCTCGTTGTATTCATGTGCCATTTATAGTTACTGCATAAGCCCCTTCTTATCTCCAAGTCCACTACGAACTTTTCCTTAGGTGTTTCTCTTTGATATGTAGGGTTTCCATGTCTACTTAAGCTGCTTGCATCTCTTGTGCTGACTCTTTATCCTTATTCACTAAATGACTATTATTAAAGTCTACTTATGCAGTGTAAACGTTCTTTCCATAGTGAATAGGCAAACCTGACTCAAAACTTTTTGGGCATCACATCTTCATTTCATCCTGGTGATATTTTGAATGAGGTCTGAAAAATGACATTGTAATCATTTTAGCTAAATATTCCTGTCTTGAGGTCTTTAGTCACTGATACATGGGTACTCTCTGTGGGCACTTAGTTTATTGCAACTAGTAAGATACTGACATACACAGACCTTAAGATTTGGCTGCATTGTAGAATTGGATGTCAGCTCATTTGTGTACTGGTCACATGACTTCATGTGTTTACATGGAAAAATTGGGTCTTATTCTTACCTGAAAGTCCCTTTTCTGTAGTATAGCTTTCATAGTTCCAGAAGGTATGATGCAGGCTTCCACAGGTAGAAAGTAATCAGTTAGCTATAAAGCTTATAAGCCTTAGCAGTCATAAGCATGACAAGATGCTCCAGAGTTACAATAGTGGCACACATATCTTGGCAGTAACCACCACCTCTCTAATTGGATTTAAAGCCCTCTCAACAGGAAGAAACTAATCTTTTTTGTGCCATTTACTCCACACTGCCAAATTCCTGGGACATAGAACTTACTGCTACTTTACTAAACTAGGATAACTATATTCTAAAACTTATTCTCATACCCACAGAGAACCCTCATCAACAAAGCTTCTCTTTGCAGCAAACAAATACCATTACAGAAACCACAACTGGCCAAAATGTTGACCATTAGAACTCCAGTCTCAAATGTTGCATCTACAGGACAGATCCTGACCAAAGCTTCAGAAAACATTGCAGGAGTAGAACCAGAGAAGAGCCAGAGAACCAGGAAGACTGCTCTGAGAATATGTCTTCAAGAAATGTCAGGGAAGCTACACCTATGATTCCTCAGTAATGTCACTGACTAAACAAGACTGTAACAATGTGAATTCCCCTAGAAATGGTGACATGCTAATGTAGAAATGGGAAACCTCAGAGCCAGAAAAGGAGCTACAGTCAGCTAATGACTACTGAGTGAAGATTTGGTCTAGCCCTTGGATGAACCACTAATTAGTTATCTGATGCAAACTGGTAAATCTTGAAGTCATATACACATAAGGAACATTATATGGCCTTAGATAGTTGTATTTATATGCTTATGGATTTATATATGTGAAACATATATAACTATAATATGGAAACTAACAAGAAAAGAGATTATTTTGAAAGGCAGTGTTAGGAGGCATGGGAGGAATGGATTGTGGACATGGGAAGAATGGGAGGAAGAAAAGGGATATAGGAGGCATGAGGTACTTATGTTTTAATTAAAACAAAAATCAGTTATCCCTGGAACCAATCTCAGCAAATTGCACAGAAATTCATAATTTCTAATATGAGTTTTAGGCTCCTCTTATGTTCAATAGTAATATTAGAATACTTGGTAGCTATTAGCTACCTAAATTGACTTCATGAATATGCTATTTTTATTCTCATGTGAGCAGTCTCAGCTTTGTTTCTGGTATTACAATGGTTGGGATATTCCTGGTTATAACTTATTTTGCCACCAGTGGTAACATTTTAACAGAGTGTAGGTCCTGTGTATTCTGCATAAGTTTCTCACCCCTCCTTGGGTTTTCACTGCATCATCCCCAGTAGTAAGAGGAGAAACCATCTGAAGACAATTTCAATAAAACCAGGAGTAGGCATGTTCACTGAGAGTCAAGAGACTGCATTTGGAGATGCAGAGATTCATATAAGCAATAGAGGCTAAGATGCAGTGAGATTTAGACATAGGGTTAGGCTTGATTTTATCCATAGACTTCATGCTAAACTCATGGCAGAAATGTTTTACACAGGGAGTTAATTGCAAGCTTTTAGGAAACCTGGAACAAGAGGATAAGCATATATCAGATATTTCAAAATGATGGCAAGAGCTTCAAACTCACAAGAAGCCAGAACCTCTTATTTCTACCTAAAGTACCTAACTGGTAAACTGAAAAATTTCTGGAAGATAAAACTGTTTTTGCTTTGAGCTAATCTCAATGTGGATGTCAATTGTTGACACCACAAATGACTTCTCACTTTCCATTTGTAAAATCTTGTAGGATTTGCCCTCTTTGAAAAAATATGAATACAAATAAAATAAAGAATCAGGGAAACGTGGTTGCTATGGGTTCATTTCCAGATGTGGGATACAAAGCCAGGCATTATCTATAGTACAGAGTCCAAAGCACCACATCTCCTTCTCTAAGATGAAACGCTGATACTCCTTGTTTTCTTCATGTCCCCAAGGCCAAATCATTAATAAGTACAAAACATCTTAACTCATAATAGATTTTAAGAAACTCTGTCCTACTAAATTCATGATTTATAGATTTTTAATAGAAAAATTGAACATAAAAATAAAATCTGTCAGCAAAAGTCCTAACTACACACACACACACACACACACACACACACACACACACACACATTTCAATACTTACTAAATTGCCAAATTTATCAAAATAATAACTTTGAGTACATTTTCAGATGTGTAAAAAAAGTAAATAAAGTTTTTAGCAGACTTCATGATGACAATTTTATGTGGTTATTCTATTTTAATCTAAAAAATGGTGTTTTTAAATGTAAATGAGTAATTACGAATCCACTCTGAGCTATTTTAGATTAACATTCCTAACAAAAAATTTAAAACATCCATCTTTAACTTAGAAAAAAGTTGAATCACAATGTCAGTATATATTTTAACTTCTCTGTAAATTGTATTTGTTATGTATTTATTTTTATAATATTAATATTAGAGAGAATATAATGCCTAAGGCCTGGAGTGACTGTCCATAAATTTCCAAATGTGTTTCTCTTCAGAAGTGTGTGAACCTCTAATAATTTAGTTGAATCAGGAAAAGCAGGCAACAATCAGTTAAATCCTTCATATCGAAGTTGTTTCAGTTCAAGCTAGATTTGGCCTGGAAGAACTATGTCTCCAAGGAAACTTAACCTTATTCTCATTCTAAATCTAAAAATAATTTCTGAGAGTTGCATTTCTTACTCTCAGAGGCTTCTTGTGACTTTATAGCCACTGGATAAAAATTTAACAAAGCAGTTTCAGTTCCGTTCTCCTTAGTTTCTAATTTCTAATACAAAATGAAATTTTGTGGAGGCCTTTTGGTTTCATTTTGTTTCCATTTTCTTTTCCTACAATGAGCCATGGTACCCAATACATCCACGGATTATAGCCTACTCTGCCTGACTTAGCAAATCAGTTACTTCTTCCTGTATCAACTCCATGTTCGAGGCTCTAGTAGGTCGACTCCAGTTTAGCCAGCACATATATAGTCTTCCCAGGTACACAGTACCTGCAATGAGAGGACAAAATTCCTATTTAGGACAAAGCTGAAGTACTGATAACCTGACAAAGCAATGACAGAAACATTCCATTATGAAAGCCTTCAGCTGTTTCACGTATTTGATTATACCTTGGGTCAAACCATGACCACAGAGTACACTGTGCAGTTCTCTGAATACACCATGGAAAGTGCCTACAAGGTTGTTCTTCCTTATCTCCTGACATCAGCAGTATTACAGTGAGCCTTTATCACACTGATTCATGTGTCTAGATAGAAAAAAAATACTTTATATGCAATTTTCAAGGACTAGTGCATAAACAATGCTGTCAAAAATAAAATAAGGCAAGATTTTGTCTTGTAATATGAGCATATAACATTACATATCATTCAAGTGATAAATTACAAGCTATGATCTGCAGTATTCAAAGGTTTTAGGAATGATTTTCTATGGAGGATATTAAAAGGAGATGTTAGACTTAAGCAAGGCACTTATTCATGTCATGAGGCTACCAAAGAGCCTCCCATATCCCTGTAACATCTCTGTACCCCATGAATATATGATCTTAGAATTTTTGGTACAGAGTCTTTCTCACTGTATGTGTGTACACATCTAATGCCTTCAAGCCTTTATATGTTCAGTATTGATTTGCCCACTAAGTTTGATGCTCACTTTACTATAGATAATTTTAGAGTTTTAAAATTTTGGATGATCAACATTAGGGGTTCATTGAAAATATTTTCATACACAATGAAAGAATTTCTACAGACAAAATGTATTTGTAAACTGAAAGTGAGATTTTCTTTTACACAGTGGGAGACTTCCTATCTTTTCTACCTTGCCTCCCATCAGTTTCTTACCAAGAACTCGTTTGGGCACTAATCCATGAGTCGGAAGGTAGCCTCCAGAAAGGCATGTGAGAACAGGAGCCAACTGAAAATTTCACTGATATGGTATAGAGATCCTACCAGAGATAACCATTCAGACACAGATTATACCTGATTGAACGTTTTATTCTAACCAGCTGGGCCTATACTCAGGAATATGGGATGTATGCATAGCCCTGAGTGTCCACAGCACAAGATTTTGAAGAAAAAATTCACTGTCCTAGCATCTTGCTTGACACGTGAAAGGGTGTTTGCAGAAGCAAACAGTTTAACAGAAGCTAAACAGTTAGTTGGAGAGGTTTTGCACAAGCATGTAGTTTAACAGAAGCTAAGTTACCCGGACCATCTTGGAAATGGGCCCTAGAATAAAATTGGATACTCAGAGCTACACAGCGAAACCCTCTCTAGGAAAAAAAAAAAAAAAAAGCAAAACAAGCATGCAAGCAAACAGGTCTCCCCACCCCCCTTTGGGCTACTCCCCTTTTGAGTGTTCTCTGACAATTCTCCTTGATACAATTTAATTCGTAGGTTTTATTTTCCTTATAAAAATGTTGTTTTCTTAATAGATCCACTAGAGTTTATAATAAATGTTTTTACCTAAAACAAATGATCTTTAAAAAGTTTTACTTACTCTTCTCTCATACAATATATGAAGACTGCAGCTTCCCCTGTCTCCACTCCTGCTGGTCCTACCCACCTTCCTGCCCCCCACTCCCACAGACTCAGTCCCCCCACCCCAGCCCTACACACCCAGTCCCCTGCTCCCCCCATGCCCTCCCCCTTCCCCCCGCCCAGACCCAGTCCCCACTACCTTCTCTTCTTAGAAAACAGCAGGCCTCAAAGGGACATCAAGAGCAAGGCATGGCATAGCAAGATAGGATAGGACCAAGCCCAAACCCTCACATCAAGGCTGGGTGAAGCAACCCACTAAGAAGAAAGCAGTCCTAATATATATTTTTAAGGGAAATAAAATTTATATGACATGCTAAACCTTTACCTTAATCTAACATCTTCTTTTCATCTTTTCTTCAAAATGATAAACATAATTATATGTTACAAGTTCATTAACACAGTTTTAAATTGATTCAGTGTAAAGAAAGGTATTTCAAAAAAATTGAGTCTATGTACATGATAATATACTGTTTCATATACATTAGAATTAATATAAAGTATTTTAAATCATTTTTATTGCATATATTCTATATTTACATTTCATTTCCTGTTTTCTGGTTCCCTGACCCCAAAGGTCCCAAATGCCTTTTTCCTTCCCCTTGTTCCCCCATCCACCCTTTCCCACTTCCCTGTTCTGGTATTCCCCTACACTGATGCTTTGAGCCTTTCCAGCACCAGGGTCAACTCCTTCATTCTTGTCAGACATCATTTGGTATGTAGATTGTGTCTTTGGTGTCCCAAGATTCTAGGCTAATATCCACTCATCAGTGAGTGTATACCTTGGGTATTCTTTTGAGACTGGGTTAAGTCACGTAGTATGATGTTCTCCAGCTCCATCCATTTCTCTAAGAATTTCATGAATTCATTGTTTCTAATGGCTGAAGAGTACTCCATTGTGTATATATACATTTTTTGTATCCATTCCTCCATTGATGGACATCTGTGTTCTTTCCAGCTTCTGGCTATTATAAATAAGGCTGCTATTAACATAGTAGAGTATGTATCCTTATTTCATGCTGGGGAATCTTCTGGGTATATGCCCAGGAGGTATGGCTGGGTCCTCCAGAAATATCATTTCCAGATTTCTGGAAGTGGTTGTACCAGCTTGCAGTCCCAACAGCAGTGGAGGAGTGTTCGACTTTCTCCACATCCTCACCAACACCTGATGTATCCTGAGTTTTCAATCTTAGCCATTCTGACTGCTGTGAGGTGAAATCTCAGGGTTGTTTTGATTTGCATCTCTCTAATGACTAATGATGTTAAACATTTTTAAGGTGTTTCTCAGCCATCTGAATTTCTTCAGTTGAAAATTCTTTGTTTAGCTCTGTACCCCATTTTTGATAGGGTTATTTGCTTTTCTGGGTCTAACTTCTTGAGTTCTTTGTATATATTGGATATTAGCCCTCTGTCAGATGTAGGGTTGGTGAAGATCTTTTCCCAATTTGTTGGTTGCCGATTTGTCCTTTTGACAGTGTCTTTTTATTACAGAAACTTTGTAATTTTATGAGGGGCCATTTGTCTATTCTTGATCTTACAGTATAAGCTATTGGTGTTCTGTTCAGGAACTTTCCCCCTGAGCCAATGTCCTCAAGGGTCTTCCCCAGTTTCTTTTCTATTAGTTTTAGTGTGTCTGGTGTGCTGTGGAGGTCCTTGATCCACTTGGAGTTGAGCTTAGTACAAGGAGAGTGGATCAATTCTCATTCTTCTGCATGTTGACCTCTAGTTGAGCTAGCACCATTTGTTGAAAAGGGTATGTTTTTTCCACTGGATGATTCAGCTCCTTTGTTGAAGATCAATTGGCCATAAATGTGTGGGTTTACTTCTGGGTCTTCAATCCTATTCCATTGATCCACCTCCCTGTCACTGTACCAATACCATGCAGTTTTTAACACTACTGCTCTGTAGTATTGCTTGAGGTCCGGGATACTGATTCCCCCAGAAGGTCTTTTACTGTTGATGATAGTTTTAGCTATCCTTGGGTTGTTGTTATTCCAGATGAATTTGAGAATTGCTCTTTCTAAGTCTATAAAGAACTGTGTTAGGATTTTGATGGGGATTGCATCGAATAATGGTTACTTTTTAAAAAAAATATTTTTTTGGTATATGTCCTGCCAAAGCAAGCACTTTATTCATTTTTAAATTTGCCTGTTTGTTTTTTTTCTTTTTTTCTTTGATATATTCTATATTTACATTTTATTTCCCTTTTTCTGGTTCCCTGCCCCCCAAAGGTCCCATATGCCCTTTTCCCTCCCCCTGCTCCCTCATCCACCCCTTCCCACTTCTCTGTTCTGGTAGTCCCCTACAATGATGCTTTGATCCTTTCCAGCACCAGTGTCCACTCCTTCCTTCTTGTCGGACATCATTTGGTATGTGAATTGTGTCTTTGGTGTCCCAAGATTCTAGGCTAATATCCACTTATCAGTGAGTGCATACCATGGGTATTCTTTTAAGACTGGGTTACCTCACTTAGTATGATGTTCCTCAGAAAACTGGACATGATACTTCTGGAGGACCCAGCCATACCACTCCTGGAAATATACCCAGAAGATTCCCCAGCATGCAATAAGGATACATGCTCCACTATGATCATAGCAGACTTATTTATAATAGCCAGAAGCTGGAAAGAACTCAGATGTCCCTCAATGGAGGAATGGATACAAATAATGTGGTATATATACACATTGGAATTCTATTCAGCCATTAGAAACAATGAATTCATGAAATTTTAAATCATTTTTAATAGTAAAATAAAGGATTTGTTTTTCTTTGGGATTCTGATATGAGAGTAGGGTCCTAATAGAAGGTGAAAGATGCGTACACCGAAGCAGTCTGTCAAGGGGTGGTCCCACCTGTCAGTGTCTCCTCTGCATGGTCACCTGATAGTTATAAACCTTTCTCCAGGGAAAGAATTCCTCCTATGGCTGAATGTTCTACCTCTGGTTGTCCCCATAGAGTTATATATTTTTTCCTCTATCAGACAAATTCTGTGGAAATTCTTAGAGTCTGTTTAAAGAAAATGAATATAGTGGTCTCCACAATATATTCATTCTCACTAGCAGGCCATTTACATCTCTGAATGAGAAATCCTGATTGAGTGAAAATTCCATGCTGTGTAAAGAATGAAATGTTGCAGGTCAGGAGGCTAATTACCTTGTTCTACCTTAAGTGTGCCATTACCACTCCCCATAGTTATTCCCTCCCTCCTCTGGGTCAGAACTAACATCCCATGAATAATAGATTTAAAACCTTTAAAATCTATTAACTTAGATAACTATATCCTCTACTATCTCAAAAGCTATGTATGAAGTGAGATAGTATGTTGGGCCTATATAAAAGATCCTCCTATCTCATTGTAACTGCCTCTAATGTACCTACTGATATATTTTGAACTTGCCTAGATTTATAACATTCTCTGTTCTGTAAAACTATAAAAGTTAGTAAAATTACGTTCATATTGAAACATGAATATTCAGGTAATCTAACTCTGTGTGCTCAGGCCACAATCACTCATAATGACCATAGAATAAACTCTATTTTAATCCCTTTAAGATAAGAGCTGTTTTGAGACTTTTCACCTGAAGAAATTCAGATGGCTGATAACACCTTAAAAAATGTTCAACATCATTAGTCATTAGGGAAATGCAAATCAAAACAACCCTGTTGTTTTGATTGTGGTCACCTCACACCAGTCAGAATGGCTAACATTAAAAAATCAGAAGACATCAGGTGTTGGTGAGGATGTGGATAAAGAGGAACACTTCTCCACTGCTGATGTAAATGCAAGCTGGTAAAACCACTCTGGAAATCAGTCTGGCGGTTCCTCAGAAAACTGGATGTGATACTTCTGGAGGACCCAGCCATACCACTCCTGGAAATATACCCAGAAGATTCCCCAGCATGCAATAAGGATACATGCTCCACTATGTTCATAGCAGCCTTATATATAATAGCCAGAAGCTGGAAAGAACCCAGATGTCCCTCAATGGAGGAATGGATACAAAAAATGTGGTATATATACAAAATGGAGTACTATTCATCCATTAGAAACAATGAATTCATTAAATTCTTAGAGAAATGTATGGAGCTGGAGAACATCATACTAAGTGAGGTGACCCAGTCTCAAAAGAATACCCATGGTATGCAGTCACTGATAAGGGGATATTAGCCTAGAATCTTGGAACACCAAAGACATAAATCACATACCAAGTGATGTCTCACAAGAAGAAAGGAGTGGACACTGGTGCTAGAATGGACCAAAGCATCATTGTGGGGGGAGTACAAGAACAGGGAGGTGGGAGGGAGTGGATGAGGGAGCAGGGGGAGGGAAAAGGGCATGTGGGACCTTTGGGGGTGGGGAACCAGAAAAAGGGAAATGAATTGTAAATATAGAATATATCCAATAAAAAAAGATAAGAGCTTTTTTGTTGTTGTTTATTTGGTTTTTTTATAGTGTTGAAAGAAACAAGTGCTACTATGCTCAGCATGGCTTCCTTACAATATAGCTGAATAATTATAATATCTTAAGATATCATTGAGAGAGAGGTTCTGCCAGTACTTTATAAATAAAGAGGTGGGTGCTCTCAGCAAACCATTGGACTGAGCACAAGGTCCCCAATAGAGGACCAAAGATGCTGAAGGAGCTCGCAGCCCCATAAGAGGAATAACAATATGAAACAACCAGTACTCTCAGAGTTCCCAGGAACTAAACCACCAACCAAAGAGTACTCATGGAGAGACCCAAGGCTTCAGCTGCATATGTAGCAGAGGATGGTCTTGTTGGACATCAAAGGGAAGACAGGCCCTTGGTCCTGAGAAGCCTCAATGCCCCAATATGGGGGAATGCCAGGACAGGGAAGTGCCAGTTGATGGGTTGGTGAGCAGGGCAAGTGAGTATGGGATAGGGTGTTTTTGGAGGGGAAACCAGGAAAGGGGATAACATTTGAAATGTAAATAAAGAAAATATCCTAAAAATAAAGATATTGTTGATAAATTATGAGATGCCCCATTCTATGTTATTTCTCATTACTGCAATCAGATTTGTCCTAAGTTGTCAGATTTGATTCACATCTCTGAAGGATAAAGTAACAGATTTCAAGAAGTTAGTGTCAATCAACAGTGTAGGTATAATTTTAAGCAATTAATGGGCACAAAATAGATGATTTTTAGGTCAGATATGTCTAAGTCAACTCCCTTTGTCCTATGGTAAAGTCCTAAGGTTTCAAAAATATTTGTTCTCTTGTCAATAGGTGTACTTATCAAATGTCTACAGGCAACAGATATTTACAGATTTTACAAAAACACAACTATTAGGGGAATTTTTTTGGAGAATGTTAACAGTTAATAATTAGTTATATAGTTTTAAAAACCCAAGCAAAAAGAGTAAAATTAACTTAAAAATTACATCCTTTCTTTGTATCTAAAATTACCCAGTATCTATTAATGTTTTATGTGCCATACAAGTCTATGTGGATGTGGTATATGTCTGTAAATATGTGATGGTGACTGTGGCTGTGTGTGTGGTGTGTTTGTGTGTGTGTGTTGTATGTGTATTGTATACATGTACAGATTTCCTTTGTGTGAGTACAGGTACTCATTTACCATCCCACACAAACATAAGACAAAAGAAAACCAAAGGTAGGAGTTGTCACAATATCTCATGTTTGAAGTAGGATCTCTTACTCTGCCGGCTCCTTGGCCTATGTGATTTTGAGCAATCTCTTTTCTCTATGTGCCCCACCCTCTCACCTTGAGAGTGCTGGAATTATATATGCACACTATTGCACTTGGTTTTACATGGGTTCTAGACATCTGAACTCAGGTGCTTTGATTTATATGATAACACAATGAGTCATCTGTCTAGGTCAAGTTGTCTTTTTATGGGACATATTTGGACAGAGATTTGTTGGTGGAAAAATAACTTTTGTGCATCTAGGTGTATTATTTTCACTTCAGTTTTGAACAGAGTATTGTTGTAGACAGAATTCTCATTGAACTTTATTTTCTGGGAGAACCTTCACTATACTGCCATTCTGTCTCCAGTCTCTGATTAAGAATTGGAAGTTAATCTTCAGGGAATTTCTAAGTGATGAATTATCTTCTACCACTACATTTAAGATTTGTGGTGGCTATTTTTCATTTGCTTCACTACTCTGATGTGACTGGCCAACAACATCTCACATTTATCTTTCTGGGGTGAAGTAATCCTTTTGAATGGCAGGAATGATTTGCATGGACTTGTAGCAGTCTCTCTTACCATTCTGTAAAAACCTGCAAGTATTCCTTTCCCTGCTGTCTCAGTGCTCCCCAGAGTTATGTCTGAACTGACACATCTGATAAGATTTCACAGAAATCAGCCTGTTGCGTTTCTTCTTCACTTCTTCCATTTATCAGAAAATTCCATTTGACTAATCCAATTTCACTGAGTCATTTTGTCTATAAGTACAAATCTTTTGTTTGTATTCTCTCCTGATTTCTGTTGCATTTCTTTATTTATTTTTATTATATCTCAAATGTTTGACCTGCTATTCTTTTCTTATTACCAATTCTGTGCTAACTTGGTACTTTCTAAAGTATTCACCTGCATTTTCTTTCTTTTATCACATATTAAAAAGCAATTTTCTTGGTTAATTCTTCTCCGTATGGCAATTACTCATTCATAATGTTTTTTTTTACTATTGCTATTTAAAATTTGTCCCATGTTTAATGAATACACACTTTGCAGAATAGTTTTCCTTATATTTTTCTTTAATTCCTAGACTTAAATTCCCTTCACTCTTTTAATGTATTTATACCAATTGACTGAAACATGACTACAGACAAATGTTTGGGCCTTTTGATTAAGTCATGTCATCTTTTTCTTCAATGGGTGTGGGTGTAATTCCGTGTGTGTGTGTGTGTGTGTGTGTGTGTGTGTGTTTGTGTGTGTGTGTGTATGTGTGTGTGTGTGTGAGAGAGAGAGAGAGAGAGAGACAGACAGACAGACAGACAGACAGACAGAGACAGAGAGAGACAGAGAAAGACAGAGACAGAGATAGGGATAAAGAGAAGAGGGGACTGAGGGAGTAAGGGAGAAAGTGAAGAAGAAAGTAGGTATAATATATTAAAAAGTAGATATTTAAGCAAAATAGCATGGTTTCTCTGGGAATAAATATTCCCATTTCTCAATTTGACATATATTTCTTACTTTTGCTGTTGTCATCATTATTGCTAATTTTGTACATTGTGTTCTGTTTTGTTTAACCAATAATTTCTCCATGTTTTTACCTTTATTTTTTAAATTGTGTTAAGAGAAAGCTTTCTTTAAATGTGTCAACTTTCCCTGTGTTAGCAGAGCTCCTTGTTAATCCTGGAGTTTGATTTCAAGGACCTGTGGAGAAAAGCACTCTTCTTTAGTGTTTTATTTCTCTTTATTACAACTGTAAGCTCAGAGTGGATAAATGGGTCTCAATTGACGTTTCTTTCTTTCTTTTACTTTTTATTAGATATATTCTTAATTTACATTTCAAATGTTGTCCTCTTTCACAGTGCCCCCCCAAAAGTCTCAAAACCCATCTCCCCTCCCCCTGTTTCCCAGTCAACCCCCTCCTGATTTCCTGTCCCAGCATTCCCCCACACTGAGGGGCGAGCCTTTCAAGAACTAAGGGCCTCCCTTTGATGTCCAACAAAACCAACCTCTACTGAATATGTGTCTGGAGCAATGGGTAACCCCATGTGCACTCTCTGGTTGATGCTTTTGTCTCTGGGAGGTCTGGCAGTACTGGGTGGCTCATATTGTTCTTCCTCCTATGGCACTGCAAACCCCTTCAGCTCCTTGGTTCCTTTCTCTCGCTCCCCCACTGGGGACCCTGTGCTCAGTTCAATGGCTCACTGAGAGTGTCCCACTCTGTATTTGTCATGCACTAGCAAAGCCTCCCAGGTGATAGCTATATCCGGTTCCAGTCAGCAAGTACTTGTGGGCATCAATAAGAGTGTCTGGGTTTTGTAACAGTATATGGGGTGGATCACTTGGTGGGGTAGTCTCTGGATGGTCCTTCCCTCAGACTTTGCTCCACAATTTGCCTTTGTATCTCCTTCTATGGGTATTTTGTTCCCCCTTCTAAGAAGGACCAGAGTATCCACACATTGTTCGTCCTTCTTCTTGAACATCACGTGATATGTGAATTGTGTCTTGGGTAATCTGGAAAGAACCCAGATGTCCCTCAACAGAGGAATGGATACAGAAAATGTGGTATATTTACACAATGGAATACTACTTAGCTATTAAAAACAATGAATTCATGAAATTCCTAGACAAATGGATGGAATTAGAAAATATCAGCCTGAGTGAGGTAACCCAATCACAAAAGAACACAAATAGTATGCATTCACTGATAAGTCAATTAATATTTCTTTAGCAAATACACAGCTTTAAACAGGTGCAACATCTTGATTACCTGGACTATGCTATGGCTTCCAAAAACCTAAGTGTGCTCATTGTTTCCTTTTGTTTAAAATTGGTCTTTCTTAAGTTGTTGATCTTTCAAGTAGAAGAGATATTAAACACGTTCTAAAGAATGATTCCAAAAATGTCACATGGTCTAGACTGTGACCTTCAAAAAGGTATGGAAGAAATGAAGTTAATATTTTTAATCTAACCCTGAAGGTCGTCTTTGGCAAATTATTTAACCATGTCAGCTCTGGTAACTCTAATATCAAACTTCATAAAAACTTTTAAACTCATTCTGTCTCTTCCAGTATCTCCTAACTTCCTAGCTGACAAAGTTTCTCTAGCCAGGTTGTTTGTCAAGCCCAGTGTGCAGGTATGGATATAAGGATGGGCTTATCTCTGTATCTCCAAACACTTTCTTTTTGCTCATCTACTGCTTTGTATAATGCCTTGAATAAAAAACCACATGTTTAATGCATTTTCAGAGTCTGACATTTCAAAACTATTTGTGTTTTAATGGAGAAGTAGCTCTTCAGATGGTTTCCTCTTGCATTCATGAAGCTCTTCTCCAAATGGACTTCAGTATACATATCTGATACTTACCTAACTGGGTTTTTTTGGATTACATTTGGGGATTATAATTATATGACTCCTCCCTTCTTCCAACAGCCAAAGACCACCTAACAAAAATTCCAACACCAGGCATGAGTCTTTTGAGTTATTGTTCATGGTTGTCTAGAACATTCAGCAAACAGGCTTTGTTATTTTTGTTCTTGCCTTTTGTGGTCCATCATAACTAGAAGGCAAGTCTCTATTGCCAAGCATAACAGGAATCTCAGACACAGGTCCCAGTGGTCCCTGAGCTCGAACTGATCTTATAGGCTTTTCCATGAGGGTTGTCTTTCATAATAACAGAGATTGCAATAAAAGCTTTTATAGAGGGAAGAAAGCACCAGTCTTATGAATTATGATGTCTGTGAACCCACAATGACCAGCATAACATGGTAACCCTAAGGGTGCCACAGGAGAAAACATACATTTATGAAAACCATCAGCTTTCTAAATGGACTTAAGACCTGCTCATCAAGACAGAAATCATGCATGGTATGGAACAAATAGCTAACTTCCCATGGTGAATGAAATTATGTATTTTGGAGGAGACTTTACAACGATCACTTTACTAAACCAAATATCTATTTACATTAGAAATATTTGTTTTTATAGGACAACACATAAGTGTAGTTTTTATCCTCATACAGGAAACTTCTCTTTGAGACAGAAGAAGACTATTACAGAAAATCACAATCAATCAAAACAGAGTTGTCAAGCCCAGTCTCAATACCAACATGTACATATACAAATCACCTCCTGTGCCTTAGTGAACATTTGAAAAGAGGGGGTAGGAAGTGTGTATGAGTCAGAAGAACAAGAAGCTTGCTATGAGACAATGTCACCTAAATATTCTTCATAAATAAATAAAGACTTAAAGTAAAAATAAGCAAGTGCCACCATGTCCCAACTTGCTAAATTTAAAGATTAATTTACAAGGACTGTGCAGCCTATTGAAAGCCATTCTTGTTCTTTCATTCTGATATTATACTTTTATTACATAGTTTGAAAGCAAAATGAACAGTGTCTCATTTAATTTGAATTACACCTTACTTTTCCTTCCAGACCTGGAATGTGTTAAGAACTTTTCTTCACAATTTATTTCTCTCTTTCTTAATAAAAGAGTAACTATCCTCTCTAGTAACTAAACACTGATGTTCAGCTCTTGTATGCAAACCACTACTATATGTTGTGGCTCATACATTTTCTTTATATAACTATCAAGTTACAGAATGCCCAGATGCTCTTGCTTATAAACATGTCTACACATAAACATTATGTGCTTAACTTATATCCAAGAAAATGAGCCTACATGTTTTCTATAAAAGCAAACTGTTCTAATGCATTATAAACATTGTGAATTAGTATGTATGATTTTCACCATGTTTTATCTCATTATTTCTTCTGTGCACAAAATTAATTATAAAATCACATAACCAACAAAGTTGCAAAATCTAATTTCTTGAACTTATGTAAGCCTAATTATAGAATAGGGAATAATTTCTCGAAGATATGTACTCACTACTGCCTAGTGAACAGTTACTTGGCCATTTTTCTTAATGAATAACTATTTCACTTGTCCCCAAGATACTTCCTTTTTCTTCATTTTTTTCTGAACAAAATATATTCTGCAGATATTCACTGGTCCAATAGTTCATTATATCATTCCAGCTGAGTATGAACTGTAACTATTTAAATGACCAATAAAGTCATAGTCATCTTTATCTGTCATACTATATCAGATAGTGTCAAACTGTATCATGCAATATAGATTACAAAAAAAACTAAAACAAAATGTAATAGTCTCAATAAACTCATGTTATTAAGAATATGACTGTTATAATTGCTTATGCAAAAATTTTAACATTTGATAATTTCAGTCCAAAAATACTAATACAATGTGGTTCATTTTAAATAATTTTGTTAGATTCATCTAAAATATCTGGTACCAATTCTGATAACACAAAAGAAATTGGAATCTCCACCTCAAAATTGTATTTTGGAAAATGAACTTAATAATTACCACCATTGAATATTAGATGAAGAATTCATAATATCTAATATGAAATGGAATACAAATATTTTGTTCTTTATTTTTGTTTAATGAAAAATTTCCATTTCCACTTCTAGGGAGGTGCTCATGTATAAAAATAAAAGTAGACCACATACACAAATTGAAATGGATCCAAGAAGATCAAATTAGGTTAGTAAATGTATCTGCTCTCTAGCTTAATGACATGAATCCTGGAAGGAAAAGATTGACTCTTACAAGCTGCCCCTCACTTACACAGCTGACCCTAGACAGACAGATATATACATATATAGATAATAGATAGATGTGAGGGAGAGAGAGAGAGAGAGAGAGAGAGAGAGAGAGAGAGAGAGAGAGAATTTGACCTCTGTTCCTAAAGATGATCCAAACTAGAGCAAAGACTGTTCTTTTGCATCATAGTGAAGGTTTCTGAAGAAAATGGAACTCAGTATAAAAGGTTAATTGGTTCCATTTTGACACACCCTTGTTTGCTCTTCTTGTGTGCCAGGTTCACATCCTATGATCAGGAAACACTGGATGCCACTCATATTAGTACGAATCTTTATGAAAACATCCAATCCCATTTTTATAGTCAGCTTTCCATGAGACAAGGGTTGCTCAAGTAAACTAGGTATTAGAAATAAATTGTATTTTTTGGTGTGTTAAGTAAAAAGCTGTCAACAATCAGAATGTATTTCTGATGAAGAAATTCAACTTTTCCAATATTAAACAGTTTATTAAAATAGTAATTTAGAACCAAGCCATTTCATCTCGCATTTCAAAAGAAACTGGATAGGACATAGCAATTAAAAAAAGGAATACTTTTTCATATAAAGTTAAGAATTGCTTTCCATGCCTGTGAAGAATTATGTTGGAATTTTGATGGGGATTGCATTGAATCTGTAGACTGCTTTTGGCAAAATGGTCATTTTCACTATGTTAATCCTACCAATTCATGAGCATAGAATATGTCTATCTTCTGAGGCCTTCTTTGATTTCTTTCCTTAGGGATTTGAAGTTGTTGTCATACAGATATTTCACTTGCTTGCTTAGAGTTACACAGAGGTATTTTATATTATTTGTGACTATTGTGAAGGGTGTTGTTTCCCTAATTTCTCTCTCAGATTGTTTATCATTTGTATAAAGGAGTTAATTTTATATTTAGCCACTTTGCTGAAGAGGTTTATCAGCTGTAGGAGTTTTCTGGTAGAATTTTAGGGGTCGCTTATTTATATACTACCATATTATCTGCAAATAGTAATATATTGGATAGGGTGGGCAAGCTTGTTTTATCTTTGATTTTAGTGGGATTGCTGTAAGTGTCTCTCCATTTAATTTTATGTTGGCTTTGGTTTGCTGTATATTACTTTTATTATTTTCATATGGAAAAACAAAATAAGAGAGTCAAAATAATTATAAACAATGAAAGATCTTCTGGGTTAATCACCATAGCCCCCCCCAAAAGGAAGACTAGCAGTCTCAACTAACCAGAACCCCTGGGAGCTCCCAGATTCTGAACCTCCAGCCAGACAGCATGCAAAGGTTGGTCCAAGGCCCCTGGCATATATATAGTAGAGGACTGTCTGGACTGAACTAAGTGGGGAAAGATGTGCCTAATCCTCAGACTTGAGGACACAGGAAAGGGGGATGCCTGGTTGACTGGGAGGAGGAGTGGGATGAGAAACTGTTGAAGGGGGGCTTGGAGGGGATAATAGTCATGTAAATAAATAAAATAATTTTTAGAAAAGACTGCATATAAAGGAAAACAATCGTGCCACTATGCAGAGAATCTGTGAAAGGACAGATTTTTGCAACCTGCAAATGTGATTGCATTTTTAGGTAATTGAGATGCTAGTAGAATTGATTGCAAATAGTTCCTAGTGTTCTCTGTACCTTCACTGTTGTGTAGGTTCAGCTTCTTAGCATAATAATGCAGACTTAATACTCCGGTAAATGAAGTGCTCTTTACTGATCTCCAAATATATTTATTATCATAATTACTCATCTTTAGTAATTGAATATTTTGTAAGATATTGCTAACGTTTTCCATATGCTACTGAGTTTACTGTTGTGATCTTCATGGTTATGAATATTGAACACTGTGAAAAAAATCAATAATTTTGACTGTATTGTAAAATACTCTAAAGTTATGTCGCCTCATTCAGTGGATCAAAACAAATCTACTATTTTGTATTTTGCTATGGGTTTAAAATGTATTGTCGAGATTTCAGCATTTTGAAAGTATTTAGAATTATGATGATGATTCTCTGCTATTTATACTATACTGTGTACTGGGTAGTCTTAAATTCTATGATATATTCCTATATTAAACTTTTAAAGTATTCTTAGATTTTCTAAAATGTTCTTAAATTTTTATTATCAAATTTATTACAATATACTCTCAACTTGAGGATGTTAGGAACACAAATTAATTATAATATTTTAAATCATAATGTAATATTTTACTTTTCTTGGTAAATACAATTTTACACACATATACACACATATATGGGCATATATGTGTATATATGTGTATATATGTGTATTTACACACATACATATACACACATACATATTATAGTGTTTCATCTGAAAATTGATATAGTAGAAATGGTACCTTTTTGTCAGTTAATCCTGGGGCATGAAAGACAGGATACTGGGGCCATTTCTTCTTTGTCTTTCCAATCATGTGATCTCAAAAGTAAAAACTTTGTGCCTCAGAAAGAGCTGGTTATAATTCAAAGGGAGTGTTGGCTTACAGCTACTACCACTTAGTGCGAGGATGAATTTTTGTTATTCAGAAGCTATCCTGATCATAGTATTTTGCCTCACGATTTGAGCAATCAAGACAAGTATATGAACATTTTATACTATTTCACACTTATTCTATAATTCTCATGGTTTCTATCTTCAAATAATAACTATTTTCAAATATGCATGTTGAATTCTTTTTCTTAGTGCATTGAGATGTCTGCTCCAGAGCAGTTAGAGAAAAGCAGCACATGCCCTTCCTCCTCTTCCTCTGTCACCATTATACTGTCTAATGTGGCCATGAAAACTTTCTCATAAGTGATTCCCATTTGTATTAAGGCATTTGGTAAAATCTCATTATTCTGCTAACATGATAAACCTTAAGAAGGTGTTTTCCACACCAAATATTATGTGGCAACATGTCATGGGGATTATTAAAGATTGTGAAGTCAAATTTTGAGGTTTAATTTGATAACTTGAATGAGAAATTTTTCTGTACGCCATATTCTGAAAAAAGCAAATTAAGGTTAATGATAACTATTTTTAAAATGTATCAAATTGATATATCTGAAAACCATTAAAATAGTGCCTGAAATCATACCGAAAGTATAGAAGTCACACTTAAAAACATTTATTTGTAAGTGTTACTGAACAGAAAATATCTAAATATGCAATTAAATCAATCCCAAGTGTCCAGAAAGCTAACATACAGAAAATTCCAGTATTCCTTTTCCACTTGTATCTGACTCCAGTTTATCACAGGCATGATTATTACTCAGCTACAGGACACTCACAATGACCTTCTATCCACTTGAAAGTGTTTCCAAATAATATATATATATATATATATATATATATATATATATACATACATACATATACATATATATAAACTCATCAATAGATTAATCCTTTGATGAGGTTACTGTAATGACTATTCTTGGATGTCAACTTCATCTGGAATTAACTAAAACTCAATGAATGAATCTACTTATATATTTCTATATACATATATCTGTACATCCATTCTCTCAATCCTGTTTCTCTTGAGAGAACACTGTCTAATATAGTTACTCTTCCCATGGACCTCAAGTTTCACTTGCTCCATTGTCTTAGGATAAAGCCTCAAAGTCACTGTTTATTTCTTTTTTACTTTTCTCCTTTTTCCTTCCCTTTTCTTTTCCTCTTCTTTTTTTACATTCTTTCTTTTTTCTTTCTTTTTCTCTCTCATTCATTCTTTCTCTCTTTTGTTCTTCCTTTCTTCCTTTTTCTTTTTCTTCCTTTCTCTTCCTTCTTCCCTCCCTCCCTCCCTCCCCCCCTCTCTCTCTCTCCCTCTCCCCCTCTCTCTTTCTATTTCTTTCTTTCTGTCTGTCTTTCTATTTCTTTCTTTCTTTCTTTCTTTCTTTCTTTCTTTCTTTCTTTCTTTCTTTCTTTCTTTCATAATCTGCTTCCAGGCTTCTCAGTCCCAGATCTTCAGTTTGTGATTCAGAAAGTTTTCATATTCTCAGGAGACACAACATTAAGAAGTTTTTGGCCTAAGCAGTGTTCTACATTTCATGCTTTATGAGTTCTACAATCAGACCTGTGAGATGCTGGAATCAAATGGAGGTGAAAGTAGAAACATTGGCATTTGCCATTTGTGAGCTCTAAGAACACTGATGATTGATGTGAATGCACACCTTCTGTTCCGCATTATGAGTACCATGCAGAGGAACATGGTAGGCATACTATGCCAAGAATGGTTCCAGCAAGTACAGCTCATGGTATACTCTATAGTATAAAAAAGGTGATATGAAGAACTATAGATACCTCGGTCTCCTATGGTAGGTGGAGA
This sequence comes from Apodemus agrarius, assembly GCA_964023405.1. NCBI lineage: Eukaryota > Metazoa > Chordata > Mammalia > Rodentia > Muridae > Apodemus > Apodemus agrarius. Next base: position 88,833,127 of record OZ030006.1, on the reverse strand, counting down.
CTGACATATTTAATGGCTAGGACACAATGGGAAAAACACTGTAAGTACTTGATGAGGGTACTGAGGAAGCAACTGGTTGAATGGAACACACTAGGAAAATAGCTGTTTCATTTCCAAATAAAATACTTATTTGGAATCAATGACCAAATTTTATGGTACTATGAACATGATGTGATGTACGGAATTCATTTGTCTGCAATCAATTGTGTACATAAGATTTAGTACCCTTTCCTGGTCTCTTATTATTTCTCAGGGTAACTATCTGTCATTAGGGAACTCCAGGAAGCATCTCAGGTGAGAGAGAGCATTTGAAGAGAAAGTTTTTGGTATGTAATTATGTAATAAGACCAATATGTCTTTATGATGTTACAAAAGGTACCATAAAGAACAGATCACTTTTATGATATCTTAGTAGAAAAACTCCCAAGGAAGGTATTGTCCATGAGCTAGGTAACATTGCCCCTCATGCACCCTCCACTGATACTGAATGTTTGTATTTGTTATTTTGGATTGTTGATACTGCATCAGTTGTTGCAATGTGTGTATTTTATATTGAAAGGAAGGTATTTATACTGAATCTCTTCCTCAATGACTGGAATAACTGAGACAGTTTAACTAGAGACTGGGGGTACTGTTTTCTGTTTTGCTTTGTGTTTCCCAAGAAATGTGTTACTTTTTAAACTGTTTTGGGGGGAAATTGTGTGTGTGTGTGTGTGTGTGTGTGTGTGTGTGTGTTTAGAGCTGGGGTTGAATGTGTGTTTAGAGCTGAGGTTGAAGTTAGACTCTACACTCATTTTTTTTTACCTTATTCTTGTGACAAGGTGTCTCACTGCATCTGCTTTTCACAGACTGGCTTGTCAACAAATCCCAATGATGCCCCCTTCTTCACATTCCTGGCCTTACCACAGAGGCATAATACCATTCTTAACTATGATGTTTGTACTAGAAATTGGAAGACAGATCTTCATGTTTGAGTATCAAATGCTTTGCCCACTGAAGTATCTACTTGTGTCTGTAAATGCTTTCCCAGTGTCATAAATGTGTATCACAAATAGGATCTCACCTGTGCCAGTCAAATAGCCAGCTGACTCATTTTACACTGTCTGGTTGCCTATCTTTATACTCCAGTGTCTCTGTCCACAGCCATTATTTATATGCTTTTAGATATGTAGGTTTAGTGACCATTTCATTATTTTCTTCTAAGATGTAGGTCTGTTATTAATTAGTGTTTTAGAGTTGCTGAGCTAATTGTTTTATTGGTTTTTTACTTGGTTTTGTTTTGTTTTAATTCACAAAGCAGTTGATGTTTACTTTAATAAAGTTTCGTGTGACACCATGATGAAGTTAAGGACTTGAAAGGATGGGAAGGTTTGCATGAACTGGGTATCTTGACCACCCACTGGACAAGCTATGCATTTCCTCTGGATATGTTGGAACAATTAGAAATGTACTGCTTCCAATTTACAGTGCTATGCTTAGGACTCAATGCCTGATTCTGGATAAATAAGGCTGCTAATGATTGTATAATTTTGCATGCCATGCATATCTGATTTCCCAGCTGTACAGAGGAAGGACTGTAGAAAGAGCAAGAAAAAAAATATGTCACCAATTTTATACTTACAAGAAACATAGATAATACAGGGGTTTCTCACATGTCTTAGATTCCTTTTCCTGATCATTATAATTTTGTGTAAGTGTAGTAAAACTTTAACAGTTTATGCACTATTAAAGACACATAATTTCTAAAATCTGATATTTATTCAGCTTTCCCAAGTCCCTTTTTCTGTTCCAGAACCTCTTGCCATGCAGCACAGCACACATCACTTATCTGCCTTGTCCCATCCGTTCTGGGAAGAGTGCTACAGCTTCAGAGGCAGTCTCTTTTTGATGTCTTGACAGGATTCATAAATCATGGTCAGATTTCTGTAGAGCATCTCTGAATTTGCATTGCTTGGATATTTTTCTCATGAGTAGACAGATCTTGCATACTGTCTCTTAAGGATCTGTAGAAGTGAAATGGTATTTCTATCATGTCAAAAGTATATACAACTGATAAGAATGAGCATGTCGACCTCAACCTTTATCAGAAGATTGAGATAGTACATGTCAAGCATTTTCATATTTACTAGTTTGTGTCTAGTACTTCTATCCTAATTTCAAACATTATTTTGGAAGAATGGCACTCTGTTTTCAACAGTTATATAGGGTAATTCAGCCCACATACCAGAGATTATTTTTTTAAAAATTTTGAATTATCAATGTAGGAGAATTTTTATAAGTCATTTATTTATATCAATATAAAATTGTACACATGCATCTTATTCATGGGTCAAAATATTTTGTTGCTGAACTTATTCCAGCTTTAGCCATTGATTTTATTTTGTAACTGCTCCATTTTTTTCCATTTTGGATACCATCCTCAGTGTTAGTTTTGTTTTACATATTTTGTTGTTTTGGTTACAAAAAGATTTTCTAGACCACATTTGCATTTCTTGTTCAGCTTATCTGGGCCTTCTAAATTGCCTTAGTTAATATCTTTGGCTGGTTTTACTATAAGCCAAGATGTATAATCCAGGGTTAACACTTATCACTGTAAACATTGCTTCTGTGTCTGTTCCCTGAGAACTAGTTTCTACACAGTTGTCCTAAATGAAATATGCTAACTTTCTGCTATTACTTCCTAAACATGCCTAATTTCATTAAACCAAGGTTGAATTATTCCTGATTTTGTACAGTATAGTAATTGCTATCCTGTTTTTCTCTCTTTAACAACTTCTCTTTGAAAAGGTTATGAGTTCCTTGTAACACAACTTCTTTCTTTTGAAACACAGAAACATTACTGTAACTTGTCACTTTTTCCTGATGATCTCCAGAGGTGATGTTTGTTTTTATGACTGAACCACTGGCTATATGGATAGATATGTCCTATTTCCAAGAGTCAATGCTACTTGATACAATTTGGTGATGCAACAGAATTTCTTCTATTTTATCTCTCACGGAAGCATACTGCTGGTTATGACCCCTGTTCATTGTGGATTAGGATCTTCAGAAAAATGGCATGGATATTTGACAAATATGAAATGAGTTAGGCATATGATGTAAGGATTTCTACCAAGTGTCATCTGTGGTAGCTTTTACAAAGCAAAATATTTTCTGTTTAGTTGGGAAGACATGCAGGCAAACCCTAGCATACTAGATTCCCTATAATGTTCGCTTACTGGGTAGGTCACTGAATCTTTGTACAGTTTATCTTCTGTTCTCCCATATGTATCTAAGCATAAACAGTAATCCAAGTGATCTGATACATATTCAAATGTTTGTGCCATTTGGGTCCAATTAACTTGGCATCAAAAATGTGGACTAATATGATATTCCTTGAATGTCTAGATGTCAGACCAGAAACAGGATTAACACAGTCCCAGACCAAGTGAGGAAATGTACAGTCTTGTCCATTCCTTATAATTATGACCTGCTGCTGTTTATTTTTAAAGCCCATTGATTAAAATAAATTGGACAGATCTATTGGTGCACATGGAAGAGTCTTAGCTAATCTGCTTTAGATATGATGCCACATCTGGAAGATGATATACAACATCTGGCACATCAATTAAAAATGTACTAGTTGTTTAATCATTGGTTAGTGATGCCATCTACCATAATTCATTATGTTTTACAGAGATTCTCTAATAAATTAAGGAGTGGTGTCCTATGTAGAGTTTTCCATGCTAAGTGATGGGGTGACACTAATTTGTACCTTTTTCAATAGCATGAGCTATTGTTCTTCATTTAATTTCTTGCTAAAAGATGTAGCAATTTCAAAAAATTCTAGTTTGTCTTTTGTTTCCCAGTGACTCTCTTATACTTTACTTAAGGAGTTAAGCTGTCATTGCTAAATACATCCATTACGATCTGACATTTAGAAGCAAGGTACTCTGTCGATGTCTGGGTATAATGCCTTGAGTATAATGGAGCTTACTTTTAGTATCTGGACTACTAGTTTCACAAGTGATCACAGTGACATTTTTGTAAGTGGATCAATTTTCATTGATAGTGGACAGCCTGTGGTTCTGAGCCTAGGAAAGAACAAATTCTATTGCTAAGTGACTTTATCTTTTCTCTTTGTTTTTTTAAGACACAGTTCTCCATATATAGGGCAAGGAGTGATGTATTTTCAGAAAACATGGAACAGCAGCTAGAGGGTAGGTTAATGTTTGGACACTGCATTGGTAGTTTTTTTTTATACAGGCTAAATTAGTACCTGCAAAGCAAAACAAAAAAGTCTAAGTTCAATTTAGCAGATGAGGTAGGATGGTCTTAACTTTTCAAGTAGTACATAGTAAGTTCTTTGAAGGATCTCCCAGAATTTAGCACATAAATCTTAAAAAGTGTATTAACTACTTTGTTACAGAATGTTATCAAATGTTAAAAAACTTAGCAGTATTGTTTTGTCTCTCTCAAACAAAACACTTTTGGTGTTGCAAGTGTTGAATTCAAGTATTCAATCACATTTTTTCTATCCTTTTCTATAATAAATAAGTTTAGAATTTTTCACTCTCTACAGCGAAGGAATAAACTCAACATGATGATAAAAGCTAGTCACCACATCTGTTTGGGAGCTAAGGCCTGGCTTTAGTCTGAGAGCATACTAATTTAAAGAGTGCCTTGTTAACCAATTAGACTTCTGAGTAAATGAATATATTCTGAGTAGTGTGCTATAAAGAGGCTTAGCTGACTCCTTTCTAAATGTGTCTGACTTTTAGCTAGTTCTATATGTCTACATTTAACATGTCATACAAGAATGCTAAAATGATCATGTAAAGTCAATGAGAATGCAGATCTTTTCAACTTGTGCCTGCTTAGTCAGAAGACAGTGAGAAGTAGCCTTAAAAATGGACTAGCTTTGGAATTTGGTTTCTATCAAGATGTGTATAGTATATGCAATGCTAATATTGCCTAAGTAGATTTTCCCCTGTGTGTCTGGTATTTGATTCATATGAAAAGTCGGGAATCAAATTGAAGCATACAGGAAAATTCTCACACCCCTTCAACTTCCTGTGTGCTTGCACTTTGTCTGTTTAAGCATTTATATTTAGAATTCTCAAATACACTTTGGGAGTACAAAATATACAACAGAAACATCTGTTCCCCTTGGCAAAACTATATCTTTCTTTCTGTTTTGTTTTGTTTTTTGTTTTTTTCCTTTCACAGGGTTAAGGAAAATACCTAGGGAGTGCTTTCATAGCTGAGGGTTTCTAACTTATCTTCTTATTTCATTAAATTGAATGGATGATTTAATATGCCCCCACATATATGCATGAACACAAGCATGCACTCACATGTGCACATGGAAACACAAACACACTCAGGACAGAGACCCCGTTCGAGCTATCAGAAGCCTCTGTTTTCTGCAACGTGGGAGTAATACCTGGGTCTCCCTAATGCGACTGATATGTTTGACAGCACTTTGGATGGGATCTGTACCATGCTGTGCATTCATTAGTAGACAAATTAAAAACTCCAGTGCGGTGCCAGGGTTCTGAGGGCTTTACATGCCTTGCCTGATTGAGATGCACCTACTCTTTCACAGAACACTGGAGGAATATTTATGAAGACTTCTATTCTTTGTCAAAACATGTCGCATTAATATTGTGAGCATATGCAAAAGCTGTAAGCTTATATGAACACGCGTATTATTTTTATTGTTATAAAAGAGGAAGCAAGGGTGAAAGGAGATGAGGTGATTTCCCTGCTAGGTCCAGGGTGATTCCCTGAGCTTTGGTTTCTGCTACTTAGGCTGAGAAAGATGAGGGTCTGACAGAGGCTACCTTTTCCTGTTTCCGTAGACACCCAATACAAGAGAGCCACTTAAGGAAAAGTGTATTTTGGCTCAAGGTTTCAGAGAAGCATGGACGTCATGACATGGAAGGACTGTGGATGGGATCTGATGAAGCTGTGCTTATTGTATCCTCAGTCAGGAAGCAGAGAGGGGGACGCCATGCCTAGTTGGCTTTCTGCTTTTTTGCCGTTTTGTTTGTTTAGGCTGAGACTCTTATCTATGGGGTGATACTGCCCACTTTTAGTGTAGGCCTTTCCACAATTAAGCATCTCTGGAAATGCACTCAAAGAAACAGCTCAGGAATGTGTTTTCTACGTGTTGGAGAGACGGCTCAATGGTTGACAGCGTTTGCTACTCTTCCAGAGGAGCTGAGATCAGTTTACAACTTGGTAGCTTTCAGCCATCGATAAATAACATCAATTTCAGGGAATGCAGGGCTCAATTTCTGCCAGCGCCAGGCATGACCAGCGATGCCCATACAGGTGCAAAGGAAAACATCAATATATGTACAAAGAATAAATGAATTTTTTTAGAATAAAAAAATGCATCTCCCAGGTGATTTCAACCACCCCCCCAAGAAAGAATGTTGTAATGAAATAGTTGCAATACTTTTCCCTTCCCTTTCCAGTGCACTGAGTCTTCAATAGTCTTGAGCTAGTCCATTGACCCATATGATCCTTCTTTTCCTTGGGTAGGTCTTTACAGTTTGTAAACATGAGGAAAACATTTTAAAAGCAAAAGCCTCTTTTCTTTTATTCTGCCACATCCAGTTTTCCCCAGTTAGCCAAGGTCAAAACTGCAAAGCTTCTCTATGACTTTCGGCAAGGCTACAGGGCAAATTTACTATTTATGAATGTACTGTAAATGTCAGAGTGGGAGTGGGTGATTCCTGTTAGTTCCTGCTGGGCAGTGTCTAAAGTGTGTAGTTTCCACCTTGAGCAGCTTTGCAGGGGCTGCTTCAGGGGCCAAAATGATAATTTTAACATCTCTGCTTCTGCTCTGTTTTCAAAAATGTAAAATCGTCTGAGCCTGTGGGACCAATTAATTGTCTTGAAGGCTGATGATAACTCAAGTCAAGATAAAGCCTTGAACACTGTTTATTTTACAAGGAGGATGTCTAACATGCTATTGCTTTTGGCTTCATAGGAATTAAACCACTGTCAACTGTGCTGGGAAATCATAAGTCTTTGTTAATGGGAAGTGGCTTTAAAAGACAAGGGACATTAACATGAAGTTATTATAATTTGAACAAGAATCTTAAATGACTATCTCTAATCCTGCAGTTATAAGAACAGTTAGCCCAAAGTTGATCAGTACAGTGGTTTTAAGCACATAGCAAAAGTCACAGTGATGTAGGTATCTCATTGCAGACAATTGCATGCAGCAGAGCATATTTAAAATTCACCTTTCTCTTGGTAAAACTTTGGTAACTTTTCTATATACCCTGATGCATTGATTAAACTTATTGTTAGTTTCGAGATTTGTTCTACCAAATACTAAAAAAAAAAAAAAAAAATCAAACCTTAACACATTAGTCTTTAACAAATAAAATGGATTCAATTTGGAGACTCAAATAATTAACTAATCAAGGCTGGCACTTAGAGGTGGGAAGCACCCAAATAAGTCCAGGTCATACATTCATACATCTTGGTGTTTTCTACCAAGGAATCTTTTGGGTGTTTTTTTTTTTCTTTATACAACCATAAAGGTCTGTTGCTTCATGATGACATAAGAACTTTCTGAAAAGATTGGAATATCCTATACATGTTGCTTTGGTTGTGTTCAAAAGTATTTTCTAACTTTTGGTGGGTGCAAACTCATACACCAAGATACATCAAGTGCTCTGCCAAAATTTAGACTCTTTCGAGAACTGTCTAAAGAAGTTCATATCGACACTTCTTAGTGTTGTCACAGTAGACAGTAAAGAGGTGAAATGTGATTTTCAATGTTTTTGAATCTTGCCTGAACTGACTCAGTAGCCCATCTACTTGTAAGTTACAAATTAAAGCTACAGTACTCTTCAGGACTCTCCAGCAGCCTAGCTCTTGCTTACTTCTCTCTAAACTTTTGGAGTCAAAATTACAGTTTCAAAATGGAAGCACAAATGGAAGAGCAGGATCAAATTAAAGAACAGTTTTTACAAATAATAGTTTCCAAATTATTTGTGACATAAATATTAATTTCTAAATAATTCAGAATTTATAGGCATTTGAAATACAAGAGTTTTGATTTCTGAAGTAAAAGAAATTTATTTCCGGTTTGTTTGTGTGTAAGTGGGTGCAAAAATGTGTATCACATGCTGGTGTATGTGAACATGTGTGGGTATATGTTTTGTGTGTGTGCACAACAACTGGATAAATGGAAATGTGAAAGTGAAATCTATTTCAACATACACCATACCATATATCATTCTCCTTTCGCCTATCTTTATAGGTTTCTAACTTCAGAACTCTCAATTAATTAATACTCTGAAGAGTAATATTAAAAAAATTGAACAAAATTAAAATAAAGTTTGAAATAATTAATAAAATTAATTTTGTTGATTAAGAAATATCAGAGTGTAGAGCAAATTACATTCAAATTGACTTTTTTCCGTATTACAGATTTTTCACTTGTATTTAAGATGCTTAGAGTAGCCTATAATTTCTGAGTTTTGATGTAGCTCATGTCATTGTGTAGACTTAGAAAGTATGCAATATAGAATTTCTTAAGCTGCTTTTAGCATCTTTATTTTAGCCAGAGACTACTTGTGTATATATAGTAAAAATAGAACTAATACAACATAGTTAGCAAATAAGATATGTAATACGGACAGGTATTGTGATAACAGAAATGAATATAACTCCTTATTAAATAAAGAAAAATACCATGTGAAATACAATTTTAATTTCTCTAAACATTACAAAATTTTACTTGTGAAAATAATATGTAGAGTAAATTTCTTTCACTATCCTTCTTGATCTTGTATTCTTTGTCTTCAGTGAGCACCAGAGTTCTCTGCCAAGTGGGATGACACAAACCTTCACTTAGGTAGAATATTGCCTCTAGAAATCCTCATGATTGAGGCGTTGTGTTTTTCAGTTGAACTTTACCATCAAATATTTCCATTAATCTTACTCAAGAAATACCAAGAAGGCCTTTTGTATTTTAATATTCTTTATAGACTTCACTGTGTAAGGCAGTTCAATGTCAACTTGATAATCAATACTCAGCCCATATTTAGCACAGCAACCCTTTATAGTGATTTAAATGAGAATTTCACCTATGGCTCAGATATTGGAATACTTGGTCCCAAGTTCATGACACTTCTATTGAAATTTTGAGAATGAATTGGAGAAAGTACATTTCTTGGAGTGGTCTTTGAGTATTTTTAGTCTTGCTCAAGTTCAGTTCATTTCTAGATCTATGCTTACAGTACAAGATGTCTCAGGTTCCTGTTCTTACTCCTTAGCACCTTGCCTTCTAACCATTGTGGACTATTATTTCTTTAACATTGTAAGTTCAAATAACTACTTTCTTTTTGCATTGCTTTATTATCATTACTTCTTGTGCCATAGAATAGCAATTACATCAGAAGTTAAAACATGTGGAAGACTTTGGGACTTTGGACTAGAAAGCAATTGAAATTCATGAGCACAATTTACTGGGCCATTCTAAAAGAAACCTGCAAAACAATATTTATGAGAGCAATGCAGACTATAAAGGTCCAGTTCCAAAAGTTTCAGGAGGGAGAAATGTTAGTAAGTGGTTTAGAGGACACATTTGTGATATTTTGGCAATGACTATGCGCATGTCCTAAGAACTTGACTAAAGTTAAACACACACCAAAAAAAAAAAAAAATAGAGTAATTTCTTTCATGGAGAAGATTTCCTGACTGCAAAATGCTGAGTCTGTGACCTATTTGTTGTTGAGAGAGCTGCCAGTCTATAATGATACAGAGGAAGTAGGGTAGAAAACAATACAAAATGTATAATTTGACAAGAAAAAAGACTAGGAAGCTTGATTCTATTGCTACTGTATATCTAAGAGGAGATTATATAATTTTAAGTGGTTTACAATTATTAAGAATGTAGACTCCAACCAACAAATTGGGAAAAGATCTTCACCAACTCTACATCTGACAGAGGGCTAATATCCAATGTATACAAAGAACTCAAGAAGTTAGACCCCAGAAGACCAAATAACCATAACAAAAAATGGGGTACAGAGCTAAACAAAGACTTTTCACCTGAAGAAATTCAAATGGCTGAGAAACAACTTAAAAATGTTCAGCATCATTAGTCATTAGAGAAATGCAAATCAAAACAACCCTGAGATTTCGCCTCACACCAGTCATAATGGCTAAGATTAAAAACTCAGGAAACAGCAGTTATTGGCGAAGATGTGGAGAAAGAGGAACACTCCTGCACTGCTGGTGGGACTGCAAGCTGGTACAACCACTCTGGAAATCAGTCTGGGGGTTCCTCAGAAAACTGGATGTGATATTTCTCGAGGACCCAGCCATACCACTCCTGGGCATATACTCAGAAGATTCCCCAGCATGCAATAAGGATACATGCTCCACTATGTTCATAGCAGCCTTATTTAAAATAGCCAGAAGCTGGAAAGAACACAGATGTCCATCAATGGAAGAATGGATACAAAAAAAAAATGTGGTATATATACACAATTGAGTACTATTCAGCCATTAGAAGCAATGAATTCATGAAATTCTTAGAGAAATGGATGGAGCTGGAGAACATCATACTAAGTGAGGTAACCCATTCTCAAAACCCATTCTCAAAACTTTGATAAGTGGATATTAGCCTAGAATCTTGGGACACCAAAGACACAATTCATATACCAAATGATGTCTGACAAAAAAGAAGGAGTGGTCCCTGGTTCTGGAAAGGCTCAAAGCACCAGAGTAGGGGAATACGAGAACAGGGATGTGGGAAGGGGTGGATGGGGGAACACGGGGAGGGAAAAGGGCATGTGGGACCTTTGTGGGGTAGGGAACCAGAAAAAGGGAAATGAAATGTAAATATAGAATATATCTAATAAAAAAAGAAAAAAACAACAACACAATAACAAAAAGAAAAAAGAAAAAAAAGAATGAAGACTCCAGAGAGCCAAATAACTCTATAAAAAATGTGGTACAGAGAAAAACAAAGAATTTTCACCTGAAGAATTTTGAATGGCTGAGAAGCACATTAAGAAAGGTGTTCAACTTAAGATTCAATCTTTTTGTTATTTTGTCTTTTTTTTTTCTTTTTGCAGAACTAAGAATCGAACCCAGGGCCTTGCACTTGCTAGGCAAGCACTCTACCACTGAGCTAAATCCCCAACTCCCTAGAATCTTGGAACACCAAAGACACAATTCAATACCAAATGATGTCCAACAAGTAGAAAGGAATGGACACTGGTGCTGGAAAGGATCAAAGCATCAGTGTAGGGGAATACAAGAACAGGAAAGTGGGAAGGGTTGGATGAGGGAGCAGGGGGAAAAAGGGCAGGTGGGATGTTTGGGAGGCAGGAAACAAGAAAAAAGGAAATGAAATGTAAATATAGAATATATCCAATTAAAAAACATAAAAATATTATCTTTCATTTATTTAACAATTGTAGAAATATTTTCAAGTTTCCCCCCAAATTCCTGTTATTGGTTCTACTTCTTGACTTTGGAAGATAATCAGGGTTCACTATTATGTATTATGTAATTTAATTTTTGTTTACTATTCAATAGACTTTTACCTATGAAAATAAAGCAAATTTACATATTTCTAAAAAAAAAAAAGAAAGTAAGAAAGGTGTTCAACATCATTAATCATTAGGGAAATGCAAATCAAAACAACCGTGAGATTTCACTTCACACCAGTTAGAATGACTAAGATTAAAAACTCAAGAGACAGCAGGTGTTAGTGAAAATATGGAGAAAAAGGAACACTCCTCCACTTCTGGTGGGATTTCAAACTGGTAGAACCACTCTGGTAATCAGTCTGAGGGTTCCTCAGAAAACTGGGCATGACACTTCCGGAGAACCCTGCTATACCACTTCTAGGCATATACTCAGAGGATTCCCCAGCATGCAATAAGGACAAATGCTCCACTATGTTCATAGCGGACTTATTTATAATATCCAGAAGCTGGAAAGAACCCAGATGTCCTTCAATGGAGGAATGAATGCAGAAAAGGTAGTATATTTACACATTGGAATACTTAGCAATTAAAAACAATGAATTCATGAAATTTTTAGGCAAATGGTTGAAACTGTAAAATATCCTAAGTGAGGTAACTCAATCACAAAAGAATACACATGGATTGCAGTCACTGATAAGTGGATATTAATTAGCCCAGAAGCTCTGAATACTCAAGACACAGTTCACATGTCAAATGATTCCCAAGAAGAAGGAAGGAGAGGGCACTGGTCCTGGCAAGGCTTGATGCAGCATTGTAGGGGATTACCAGGACAGAGAAACTGGAGGGTGTTGATTGGGGAATGGGCAGAGGGAAGATAGCTTATGGGACTTATGGGGAGGGGGGAACCTGGAAAGGGAAATCACTTGGAATGTAAACAAACAATATAGAAAATAAATAAAAAAAATGGGATAAACACATTAAAAAAAGAAAATCCATCAGAGTTTAATTTCAGTCAGGTGTGTGTGTGTGTGTGTGTGTGTGTGTGTGTGTGTGTGTGTGTACCACTTATCCATTTTTAAAATACAAAATTTAATAATAAAAAAAAACAAACGAAAAGAAGAGAACAGCTCTGCACTGGAAAATACTTCACTTCCTAATCTTCCATCTTAGGAAAAAAGAGCTTAAGGCATTGTCAGTTCCTAGAAAGCAACTAAATAAAACTATTTTCAGTAATGTTATTTGATGTGGCCAGGTCAGAATCTGTCTCAAGCTAGCAGAGGAACTTGACTTGGTGTTGCCTTTAGAAACATGATGGGCACATGAGAGGAGATGTCATGTGTTTTGCCTCCTTGGTTTCATAGAATCACTGAGACAAAGCAGCATAGGGCAGTCGAGTACCTATGTGACTGCCCTGAGAGGCAGAGAAGTCCTGAGAGGAGGTCCTTACATGAAGCCCTGAATGTGAAAGTAACCTTCAATGGATTCCCCCAAGTTGTTGAAGTTGTCAGAGTAGTGAAGAATGATGTAAGAGATTTAAAGACAGAAAGTGGAACAAGCCCAAAACAGACTAAGAAACTATAGGAATTTTTAAGTTGGTCTAAATACATTTTATATTATGGTATTGGCTTAAGGAGACCAGGTAGTGGAACATAGTGGTTTGAATGGGAAATATCCTTAGTAAGTGCAGATATTTGAAGATTTTTATGGTTGTACTGTTTAGTAAGGGTTTGGAACCTTTTGGAGGCAAAAACATTCTGAAGTAAATATGTCACTGAAACTAGATTTAAGTGCCTATAATCGTTCCACACTTCCAATTTTGTCTTTCTGATTTGTATTTGCATTTGACTGTGGGTTCTCAGTTTTCTACATGACTTGCCATCACAATGGAATTTTATTCCTCTGGTACCTTAAGCCTAAATACACTTTCAAAAAATTGCATTGATCATAGTTTTTTATCACAGCAACATAAAAGCAACTAATCAATTTCCTATTTTAATTACCAGTTCAGAGACTTGAGGATCCTATGTTGGCTAATGGCAAGTTTAGCTTCCAAACCATGGAGTCAGTGTTGCATATCTTAGTGTAATAATCTTATCCCTCCAAAAGAAAGATCTTTAGATTATCAGAGCATTACTTTCCTCAAATGAGAATCACAAATATGACTTGCAAAATCCTTGGGGTTATGATGATGAATGCACCAATGAATAAATTCTGGAATAGGAAATTCTGTGTCTAAGATAGTGTGATGTCCTATATCTAACACTGAGAAAATGCACATCTTTCTGAAGAAGTTTTGCTTACACTCTAAATAAATGCCATCTAACATGAGAGTGTTTGAGCAATTGTTCTTTACTAGGTAGTGTTATTTTTGAAAGTTAAGGGTCTTTCTTACTTAGGATTTCATGCTGTGAAGAGATACCACAACCAAAACATTTCTTGTAAAGGCAAACAATTGTGGCTGGCTTAAAGTTTCAGAAGTTCAGTCCACTATTACTGTGGTGAAAAGCATGGTGCAACAGGAGGGCACAATCTACATCTTGATTCAAAGGCATCCAGGAGAAGACTCTATTCTGCAGGCAGTCAGGAGGGGGGGGTCTCATTTCACAGTGGGAGGAGCTTGAGCATAGATCTCAAAGCCCTCTACACAGTGACAGACTTTCTCTAACAAAGCTACACCGCCTCCATTAAGGTCACACCTCCTAATAATGCCACTTCCCATGGTTCAAGCATATATAAAACCATTTAGTAGAGCCATGTTATCTATGGGTGTCAAGCTTTGAGCACATATACCCTGGACCTATTATCTGCTTTTCCTTTCTTCTTGCTGGTTTTGTGTGTCAACTTGACTATAGCTGGAGTTATCACAGAGAAAGAAGCCTCCTTTGAGGAAATGCCTCCATGACATCCAACTGTATGGCATTTTCTCAATTAGTGGTCAATGTGGGAGGGCCCATGAGCTGGTAGTTTTGTCTTCTATAAGAAAGCAAGCTGATCAAACCAGGGGAAGCAAGCCAATAAGTAACATCCCTCCATGGCCTGCTTCCTGACCTGCTTGAATTACAGTTCTGACTTCCTTTGGTGATGAACAGCAATGTGGGGGTATAAGCTAAATAAATCCTTTCTTCCCCAACTTGCTTCTTGGGCATGATGTTTGTGCAGGGATAGAAACCCTGACTATAACATCTTGTGTGTATGAAACTGTAGATAAATATATTCTCTCAACATCTCTTGCCTATCTGCTGCCATATTGTCACATGCAAGACATATTTTATCATTATAGAACTGTCAGAAGTCATCACAGGATAAGCTAAACACTATCTTGTGATCTTCCTGAGATGGGTTTGCCTTGTATTAAAAATCTACAATGGATTTGTTCCAATAGGCAAGGCTAGGAGAAATCCAGTTTAGGAAAGGTTGCTGCTATTAATATGCTTTTCCTGTTATTACTAAATATGTTTGACAAACACTAGGTATTATATCACCATTTTGAGCAGATTTCTGCAGACCTACAAAGATGTACTATATGATCTTTTTTGTCTTAAGACAAATAGATAATAATACTATAAAATTCCTGATTTGATTCAAATCATTTTAGGAAGAAAGTTTTAGAAATGGTCTTAGTTGCTAGAAAGATGTAATAAAGTCAAAATCTAGAATAGAATGTGCCAGTACTCAGAATAGTAAGGAAAGGCAGCATAATAAGAACTACAATGAGCTTTCATAATTACACTAAAAAGAGAAATAGACTTGGGACATTTTTGTGTTCAAGGAGAAATGTTTAGTTCCAATGATAAAGTCACAGGTGTGTACTATGACAAGGCAAGACCATGCTTTGAACTTTAAATAAGTATATCATAATAAAACACTTCTTTACAGAAGGTAAATCCACTTTTTCTAATATTTTATCTCTAAGGTAATTTTCTAAAGAACTTTTTGTCTAAGAATATATAAAAAAGATGAGAGAAAAGAAATAAATTTGTTGGTTGAATGGCTTGGTTTGGGAAGCTCTGCCATCCATTCATCCCAATATATACATCTGGTTCTCTATATATTTATGGTTAGGTATATGTGTTTGTATGCAAACATGCATGAAGATTGTAGAGATTAGTGTGAGAGATGGTTGGGTGTGGCAAGAGTGTGGGTATATAAATGTTTGAATGTATATTTATCTGTGCATATTTGCCTATATATATCATGTTATTTCTTTTCCTTTCCTTCCTTTCTGGTTCACAAAAAGTTAGCCAGCATAGCCAGAGAGGGATCTATTTGATGCACTAGAGAAAGGAGCACCGCATGAGCTGGGTGTGGTTGCGCACGCCTATAATCCCAGAATTTTGGAGGCAGAGGCAGACGGATTTCTGAGTTCGAGGCCAGCCTGGTCTATACAGTGAGTTCCAGGACAGCCAGGACTACACAGAGAAACCCTGTCATGAAAAAGCCAGAGAGACAGAGAGACAGAGAGAGACAGAGACAGAGACAGAGACAGAGACAGAGACAGAGACAGAGAGACAGAGGAGCACCAACAATACAAACTTTCACTTAATCCTCTGCTATTTTATATTGAGGTGCTGAAGCATTTCTCACCTCAGAGGAACTCACAGAATGCAGATCATCTACTCAAACAAAGTGACTTAGACCTAAGATAGATAAGTGTTTTATCATATTGCAACCCTAAAACCAAGTCTTACTACTCTGCTGCCTCAAGAAGAATCAACAAATTAAAAAGAACCACAGGGCCTGGCCTCTTGTATTTAACCACCTGTCTGTTCTTGGGTGATATATTTTTTTTATTTTTTTTTAATTTTTATTTTCAATATTCTATGTTTACATTCCAAAGGCTTTCCCCTTTCCCAGTTACCCCCCACCATATGTCCCATAATTCCTCTCTCCCCCTGCTATTCCCCACTCATTCCCCACCCCCACGATTTCTCACGATTCTCAAGAATACTGGGCAAACTGGTCTCTATTCTACAATGTGCAGTTTAGCATAGAGGCAGGTTTTTTTTCTGTTTTACTTTTTATTTTTTTTTTAATTTTTATTTTGTATATTCTATGTTTATATTCCAAAGGCTTTCCCCTTTCCCAGTTCCCCCCTCCCTATGTCCCATAATTCCTCTCCCCCCAACTATTCCCCAATAATTCCCCCTTCCCCCATGGTTTCTCTACAAAACTTGATCCAATCTTTACAGGCCCAGGGTCCTCTCCTTTCTTCTTGGGAATCATTTGACTTGCTAATTGTGCCTTGAGTATTTAGGGCTTCTGGGCTCATTAATATCCACTTATCAGTGATTGCATTTCATGTGTATTCTTTTGTGATTGGGTTAGCTCACTCAGGATGATATTTTCCAGGTCTAACCATTTACCTACAAATTGCATGAATTTATTATTTTTAATTGCTGAGTAGTATTCCATTGTATAAATATATCACATTTTCTGTATCCATTCCTCCTTTGAGGGATATTTGGGCTTTTGGGTGATATATTTAATCCAATCCCTAGACTTCTTTTCTATTCTGAGAGGATCTAAGACTCCTCTTATGAAGACACAGGTGTGGACTGGGAAAGAGAAGACAGAGAGATAGAGACACCATTTCTTTTAAAGTTATAATTTTTGAGGCTTTCTGGTATTATTTTAGATCCATTTGAGGTAGAAATGGTACTATACAGACATAAAGTTGTTTCCTCAAGGAAAACCAAGCTGAAGAGGGATAACACTGATCATATATTTCATTTCTTCATCTTGAATTTATAAAAAAGTATTAAAAGTAGATAAAAGTACATTTCCAGAAATTGTTGATCTGAAAAACTTGGAAAGCTAAAGTTCAAATTTCAGAGTCTGAGATTTACTAATAAGTTTCAGCAAGTAGAGTATCCCTATGCTATGGACACCACAGAAATCATTGGATATGCTTGGTATTGTCACTGGGAGTAAAACCATATAAATGATTGTTAGATGAGTTTCAACTCTGTGGCACACGATATTCTTAATAATAAGTTTAGAGGTTTTGTCATGCTTTGCTCACTAGTTATACAGATTAGAGGCCATCACTGCAATGAATGCAAATGATGTCTGGAAAAGGTGAAGTTGATCAACATGCCTGTAAATGACATCTTATAATGGTAGAAGAATATAAGTGAGACTTTGCTAGATGAAGAGAAGGTTGTAATGTTGCATGAATGATCAAAACAAGAATGAACAAAAAAGGATTTTCCAGACCAATTGCTATCTAAAAACAAGAAATGCTGTATCAATTTGACTAAAGAATGAAACTACACATCTGGCACAACAGGAATAATCATTTAAATTAAGAAAACTATTGTGTGGCTGATATTTTCCTAATAAAATTGATAATATATTTTAAAATTTACTGAAAAAAAGAATCTGAACAGCCAAAACAAATTTTGAAGAGAAGAAAGAATTTGGAACACCAAAAATATTCTACTTCAACACAGATCCAGAAATGTCTTTAGGAAACTATGATAATGGAGAAAATTACTGAAATGTAACTTGCAGCATAATACAATGGTTAACGGATAGGTATATGGTAATAGTTGAATAGCTTGTTCCCTAACCCAATTCTTTAAAATTAATGTCAAATACAAACTTATAGCTTATAATATATAGAGAATCTACATTTAGAGCCAAAAGCTGTGAAATTTCAATGGGGCTGGAGGAGGGGAGGAATTGCTCTTCTGTTATACAATAAACACTAAGATACCATACAAGAAACATAATCTAAGAGAAAATTTCAACTTTGAGTTAAATACCATAAACACCTCCTCTCTAGGACATGCAATTGTCTTAGTTACTTTTCTTTTGCTATGAAGAGTTACCATGACTAAGGCAAGTTATAAAATAAAACACTTAAGTTAGAGCTCACAATTCCAGAAGATTTGTTAATGTTCATCATGGTAGGGAACATGGTGGCAGTGAGGTAGACATTATGCTAGAATGGTAGCTGAGAGTTAGAGTATTACCTGAGGACTCAACTATACCACTCCTGGGGATATACCCAAAAGATGCCCCAACTTATAACAAGGACACATGCTCCACTATGTTCATAGCAACCTTATGTATAATAGCTAGAAGCTGGAAAGAACCCTTCAATAGAGGAATGGATACTGAAAATTGGAACATTTACACAAGGGAGTACTACTCAGCTATAAAAAAAAACAACAATGACTTCAGGAAATTCTTAGGCAAATAAATGGAACTAGGAAAATATTACCCTGAGGACAAAACAAGCACACCTGGTATGCTCACACTTAAGTGGATATTGACCGAAAAGCTCAGAATACAAAAGATACAATTTCAGACCACATGAGGCTCAAGAAGAAGAAAGAGCAAAGTGTGGATACTTCAGTCTTCTTAGAAGGGTTAACAAAATACTCACAGGAGAAAAAATGGAGACAAAGTATGGAGAAGAGACTGAAAGAAAGGCCATCTAGAGATTGCCCTTCCTAGGGATCTCTCCCTTATACAGACACCAAACCCAGGCACTATTGTGGATGAGTTGCATGCTGACAGGGGCCTGATATAGCTGTTTCCTGAGAGGCTCTGCCAGAGCCTGACAAATACAGAGGTGAATGCTCTTAGCCAACCATTGGAGTGAGCATAGTGTCCACAATGGAAGAGTTAGAGAAAGGACTGAAGGAGCTAAAGGGGTTTGTAACCCCATAGGAAGCAGAACAATATCAATCAGCCAGAGCTCTTAGGGAATAACCACCAACTGAAGAGTATACATGGAGGGGCTCATGTCTCCAGCTGCATATATAGCAGAGAATGGCCTTGTCAGGCATCAATGGGAGGAGAGGCCCTTGATTCTGTGAAGGCTTGATGCCCTAGTGTAGGGGAATGCCAGGGTGAGCAGGTGGGAGTGGGTGGGTGGGTGGGGAAACACCTTTATAGAAGCAGGGGGATGGGAGAAGGGATAGAGGGATTCCAGAGTGGTGATGGGGGACTGGGAAAGGGGATAACATATGAATTGTAAATAAAGAAAGTAATTAATTTAAAAAAAGTAAAAAATCAAAACAAAATAACAGGGTAGGAAAACTGCCAAGTGAGACTGGTAATGGCTTTTGAATCCTCAAAACTCATGCCCCAGTGCCATACCTTCTCCAAAAGCCCACACTTCCTAATCTTTCCTAGCTTTTCCACCAACTAGCATATAAGCATTCAGATACATGAGTCTGTGATAATCTTAGTCATTCAAATCATAGCAGCCTTGCTAAAGTAAAGAAAATATAAAACTCTGAAAATGGGAAAGGAAAGATAGGAATCATGTGATACAAAATTACATACATCACATACTGTATGCTAGGAACTAACTGAAAGTGATAAGAAAGCATAAAATTTAGAATTGACAAATGATTTTAATAATATTTTAAGTATTCTGTGAGATACCATTTACCACTATCATCAAATGGTATATACTTCAAATTTATTAGGAAAAGTGAAATCTAAATATTCTGGCAAGCCTCAGTGAGAATGTGGACAATTTAGAAATTTCATACATGGTTTATAGAAAGCTAAATTAGAAAAGGGATTGAGAGGTCCTTTCAAAGTTAAATTATACATATGATGTTATTCACTACTTGATTACTTTGAATTTAAAAAAATGTAACATGAAATTATACATGCATTCAATAGTCTTTTTTATATATTCCTGCTAACTTCACTTGGAGTATTTCAAAAATAGACAAGAAAAAAGTCCCAGAGAGCCTATGAATGAACATATATGCTATGAAACTGTAGTGTATGCAAGCACCTGTTTTTTTAATCATTGGCACACACCAGTATATTCATACTACTTCTGGTGATTATATTCAGTAGCAGAAACCAAGTTCTTACAAATACAGCTACAGGACTATCAATTCTCTGAAATTCAGAGCCTTTCAGTATATGCAAATTCCTGGATTTCATCTTGAATACCATAAAAAGAAAGAAACTAATCTTCAAAGACTGAAACATATGGTATGTATCCTTTGCATAAAAATTACCAATGGTCCTAGTAAGTAGTTTTTGTAATACTTTGGAAAATATATAACCCTATGCATTTGAATAACTATGATTACAATTAGGATTTAGAAATGTATCTTGCCAATAACAGCAAAACCCTAAAAATCAAGTCACCTGGAAACACATTGGATTTTTTTCATATTACTTTATTCCTACTCTATTCTCATATAATGAAATTTCCAAATGTTTGAGAACTTTTGTCACTCTTTTAATGATTTTGTTTTGAGAAGTGGTTTAAAGGAAAGCACATAGAGAACACCATTCTGAAGCACTGAAGTTATGGACCACAAATGTGATTTCTCTAAAGATTTAAAACAGGTGGTGATAAAGAGAAGAAATACCAGTATAAACAAATTTCCCAGTCAAAAACAGTCAGTTGGTCTAAAATTTAATCATGAAAGCTGATGTGTGTTCTAGCAATTTCAGCATCTGCTGGTTTTTTTCAGTTGAAACAGACTGAAACAGTCTAGTATTGTTATTTCTGTAGTGATGACTATTGACCATAAGGCAAGATAATGGATCAATGAACATCTGCACAGGGGAGGCATTTTAAAGATTTTGGTTTTTAACATACAACCAACTTATGGGGTTTTAGTTTCAAGCAACTTGTTCAGCATCCTGTAATATCCAGGGTGTAAAATATCAAAAACAACATATGGTTGTCAAAAACAGACATTTAAAGTAGCAGGAGTTGCATAATGTGAGATACATTAACTTTTAATGAACACAGTGTTGTTTTAGTTTTCATGTTTTGAGGAGTGTTGATTTTTCTTTTCCTTTTTTATTTTTATTGAAAATATATTCAACTCTCATACAATATATTCCAATCAGAAATTCCCCTCTCTACTGATTCTAGCTCTTCCCTCCATCTCATTTCTCCCACAGACCCTATCCCATCAGTTTTTACTTTAGAAAAGAATAGGACTCCAAGAGATGACAGCCGAACAGAACAAAACAAAGATATTCTGAGATAAGGTGAAAACCCTCACATCAAGGCTGGGCAAGACAACCCAACAGGAAAAAATGACTTTCAAGAGCAGGCAAGAGTCAGAGACTCATCCACTTCCCCTGTTAGCAGTTCAGCCAAAGACCAAGACAACAGCCATAACACACCCAGAGGGCCATGCAGGCCCTGTGCTTGCTGCTGCAGTTGATGTAAGCCATGGTTAGTTGATACTGTGATCATGTTTTGTGGCGTCATCCATCTCTAAGTTCTACAATCCTTCCTCTTTCCTTTCTCTAGGGTTCTCAAAACTCTGAGGCAAGGTACCCAAGAGAAACCTCCAATTTAGACTCTCTCTGCTTAATGTCTGCCTGTAGATCTCTACAATGGCTATGATCTGTTGCCCAAGGAAGCCTCTCTGATGATTACTGCAAAAGGCATTGATCTATGAGTACAGCAGAATTTAATTAGAATTAATTAATTAATTAATTAATTATTTTTTAGTCATGTTCAGTCCTTCCATAGGTCTCTTTGCTATCCAGTCTCTTGTTCATAGCCATTCAGGCAGTGTAGGGCACAAGTTCTCTCTCAAGGTGTTGCCTCAAGTTAAACATCTGAGGGCCACTCCCACAAGTTCTGTGCCACCTTTGCCATAGTATACCTCACAGGCAGTATAGATTGTTGGTGGAGGGTTTGTGCCTGGGTTGTATCCAGGCTTCTCTTTCCATAGTATGCAGATTAACTTCCCACTCCAAAGAGACTAGAATATATGGGTGAGGTTTCCATGCATGCAACAGCTCAACTTCTCTGTAATCATTGAACTATGTGATGTTGTCCTCAGCAGCAGGGCCACACTGTCTATTTTCAGAGAGAAACTTTCTGTCCAAGCATTAGCCTGTGTTGTTTAGGTATCTATTTCTATGGGACTCTCTCAACCAACAGCTCAGTTGGATTCAAACCAATCTGACCATTGATAACTTTGTTTGGTTACAAAAGATGTCAATTTCTGTTTCCCTATCCTCCATTATAAGTGGTCCTTACTAGGGTCACAATCATAAATTCCAGAAAGTCTCCACTCTACTAGGTTTCCAAAAATCAGCTGTCTCTCCCTGCACTCTCTTCATCCACCCCACCTATCTGATCCATCCTACCTCCATCCCTACCAAGCACCCAGTCCTCCTGAGTATCTACTCTATTTCCCCTTCCCAGGGAGATCTATGCCTCCCCATATTGCTCTACTTTTCACCTAACCTTTCTGGTTCTGTGGATTGCTTTTGCTTGATTAATTTTACTTAATAGCTAATAACCACTTATAAGTTAGAATACACCATATTTTCTTTATGGGTCTGGGTTACCACATTCAGGATTAATTTTTCTACTTGCATCCATTTGCCTGCAAATTTCATGATGTCATTTTTAAAACAGCTGAGTAATAGTATACTGTGTAATTGCACCACATTATTTTATCCATTTTTCAGTTGAATAAGACCTAGGTTGTTTCCAATTTCTGGCATTTAGTGATAGAGCCAAAATGAAAATGATTGAGCCAGTGTCCTAGTGGTAGGATAGAACACCTTTTATGTATATGCCCAAGAGTGGTATGGCTAGGTCTTGAGGTAGATCAATCCCCCATTTTCTGTGAAACTGTTATATTGATTTCCATAGTGACTAGACAAGTTTGAACTCTCCTTTGTAATGAAGAAGTGTTTCTCATGCTCCACACCCTTGCAAGCATGAGATGTCACTTGTGTTATTGATTTTAGCTAGTCTGACAGGTGTAAGATGGAATCTCAATGTCGTTTTGATTTTTATTTCTCTGGTGGCTAAAGATGTTCATTTCTTTATGTGTTTCTCAGGGAGTTAAGATTCCTCTGTTGAGAATTTTGTGTTTATATAATGTACATCATTTTTTTAAATTAGGATATTTGTGTCTTTTGATATCTAGTGGGTTTTTTGTAAACTTTACATATTTTGGATATTAGTCCTCCATCAGATTTGGAATTGGTAATACCCCTTTTTCATTCTGCAGGCTGCAGTTTTGTCCTATTGACAGTGTCTTTGCCTTACAGATGTTTTTCAGTTTCATGAGGTCCCATTTATTGTTTCCCTCACTGCCTACACTGTTAGTCTTATGTTCAAATAGTTAATCTTCTGTGCCAATGCAGTCAAGGCTATTGCCAAACTTTCTCTTCTATCAGCTTAAGTGTATGTAGTTTTATGTTGAGATCTGTAATCCACTTGGTCTTAATTTTTGTGCATCATCATAATTTAAATTATGTTAATTTGAATCATTTACAATTTAAAATACTTTTAGATTTTATTTTACATGTATGAGTTTTTGCCTCATGGATATACTATCGCTCATGCATGCCTAATGCCTGTGGAGGTCAGAAGTCAGTACTGGATACCCTAGTGCCAAGTTGGGGGCTGGAACTGAACCCAGCAATAAGTGCTCTTAACCACTGGACTGTCTCTCAAATCCTTCCACTTATGTTTATAAGTTTTTGTTTGTTTCCTTTACTCTTTGTAAATAAAGAAGATCATGATAATTACGTCAGGTTGGCCCCAAACTAAAGAACCTCCATATTTCTATTCCCAATGGTGAAATTACATGTATACATGTTGTATAGTTAAGTCATATAAACATCTGTCTTCTTACATCCTTCATTTTTTTCATGGTAAAAACATTATCTTTAGTCATTGACTAAATAGTAAGTGTAGTAAGGAGCATGTGTTGAATCTTTAATACTTTATATTCTTTAGATTTGTGTTTAAAATAAAATATAATAAAAAGGAAAATGAATAGCAACAAAACAGTTTATACAATAGAAAAACACACATAATGACAAATTAATAACAAGCAACAAATGATAAAATTTAAATAACTGTTAGAGTTTATGTCTCACTACCAATGATTCTTTCTAATAGTTGAATATCAAAGAGATTGTGCAATATATCTTTAGTACATACCAAGTGTTGCTAGAAAATTATGTAACTACATTTTAATACTAGAAATGCTGTTTTCACACAGCCACTTAAATAGTCTTCTTGAAGATTCATGTTATACTTTGTATGAGGCTGATTATGTACTAGAAACTTCATAATATGTCCACGTCTCTCCTTGTGTCTCTGAATTCTCTCCATGATTTTCTAATTGATTATTTTATTCATTTCTATTTCAAATGTCCTCTTTCCCAATTTCCCCTCTGCAACCTCCCCATTCCACCTCCTCCTTTTGCCTCTAAGTGGGTAGTCACCCTGCCACACACCCACTCCCACCTTACCCCACTAGCATCCCCCTTCGAGGGAGTAACAAGCCTTCACAGGACAAAGTGTCTCCTAGGCTCCCATTGATGCCAAATAAGATAGTCCTCTGCTATATATGTAGCAATAGCCATGGACATGCCCGTGTATACTCTTGTTGGTGGTTTAGTCCTTTGGAACTCTGAGTGGTACAATTAGTTGTTGTTTGTCTTCCTACTGGAATTTAATCCCCTTCAGCTCCTTCAGTCCTTCCCTTAATTCTTTCATTAGGGTCCCCAGGCACAGTTCAATGTTAGTCCATGAGTGTCTGCATCTGTCTTAGATGCTAGTAGAAACTCTTAGAGGACAACTATACCAGGTTCCTGTCTACAAGCACTTCTTGGCATCAGCAACAGTGCTGGGGTTTGGTGTCTGCTGATGGGATAGTCCAAAGGTGGGGTGGTCTCTGGATGGCCTTTCCTTCAGCCACTGCTCCAATTTTGTCCCTGTGTTTCCTTCAGAAAGGAACCATTCAGAGTTAAAACTTTTGAGATATGTAGATGGCCCATCCCTCAACTGGAGGTGCTCTCTTTAGTTTCTATCTCCTTGTTTTTGGGCATTTCTGCTAATGTCATCCCTTTTGGGTCCTGGGAGTCTCTTGTACCCCTGGTGCCTGGGATATTCTAATGGTTGCCACCCCAGTTCCAACTCCCCATTGCTACATATTTCTATTCATTCTTGACCCTCTGGACTTCTCTCCTATCTCTTCCCATACCTGATCCTGGCCCCTCCTTTCTTTCCTCTCTCTCCTCTCCCATCCAGCACCCTCCCTCCTGCCTCCAGTGATCATTTTGTTTCACTTTCTAAGTAGGATTGGAGCATCGACATTTTTGTCTTCTTTCTTGTTAAGCTCCATGTGGTCTTTGAGTTGTAACCTGGGCATTCTGAGCTTTTGGGATACTATGCACTTATCAATTAGTACATGTCATGTATATTCTTTTGGGTCTGAGTTATCTCAGTCAGGAAGACATTTTCTAGTTTCATCCATTTTCCTGCAAAATTGTGAAATCATTTTAAATAGCTGAGTAGTATTCTATTGTGTAAATGTACCACATTTTTCATGATTTCATAACAATGCTTCTGTTAAAAAACAAGACTGATCTCTTTCCTTCCCTTTTTGCTTTTTGAGCTTTTACATCTTACCTCACATTAACTTTCTATTTCATTTAACTATATAATATATTTTAGTACTTAGTTTTTCCTGTTGATTCATTGCTATATTTTATATCATAGCTTCATTATCCATAATCTCATGATTACCAGTAGGCATTGAGTATATAGATAAGCTCATTTTCTCTCAATGGTATCTCCACAAGGAATCAAAAGAGTCACTGGGTGTGGTATAAAGGAAAACACAGGACAATCAAATGTATTTCTGAATAGTAATTTGGAAGGGATTCATAAAGATTTCTATTTCATCTTCCAATGATTATCTGAAAGTCCAATTTTTAGCCATATTGTTGTTACTAATACAGGGCTATAACAGCTGTAATGAGTTAGAAATAGCACATAAAATTGTTGCCAGAAACATAGATATTATAATTAATATGATGATAATACTGCAACTTGAAAGTCATTACCTCCATGTATACCTGAGTAACAATGTAGAGAATGTTTTTGAAGGCATTTTAATGGTTTCACTCCAGTTGTACAATGAAGCTGAAACATCATCCAGAATGTACAACATTTTCATAGGTAATACTCTGTCACATCCTCAATTTTTTTGTGAAATGATATAAACTAGTGCTTCTATTGCCTAGTTTGCTTTTATCGGATATTTATTTAGAACTGTAATTTTTAGTCTTTTCTATATTTGATATATAACTGAAAACTACAGTATTATACATATTGCATCATGACTTATTGCAACAGCATTTTCATGGGTAAATGTATTTATAGGTATAAGACAAAACATGTGAAACAATGTTATCACTAATTACTAGAGTTCTAACAGAGATTTTCTACTGAGACTATTCAATTTCCTACACCATTGCCCTTTCCTCACTGTTGGTTATAAATACAGATCTGGAAATACATCACAGTAGATGTGTGCACTCATCTGTAATACACCCTAGGAAGTGTGTTTCTTTTCTGTGATACCTCACTCTTCTTTCATTCTTCATCCTGCACAGCAATGCGTTGCTCTCCCATTAAACACAGAATGCATGTCTTTATTTAGGAGTTATCATTGATGAAATATGGATAGCTAACAAATTTACCTAAAGAAATAGCAACTATCTTTTGTAAATATTTCCACAGGAGATATTAAAATGAGCAATTTTGTAAATATAAGTAAAGTACTGACAACACAAGGTGTTAATGCATAGGACAACTAACTGTATGCTCTTATGGTCCCAGTGGTATTTAAATGAGAATAATTACTCTCTGATTAGTCATCTGTCTGTTAAATAAACAACACCTGTGATAGTCAAATTATATATAGAAGGAGATTGCATCAAGTTTTTAGTCTTACAGTTTTGTTAGTCATGGGATGGTTAAGACTAAACAAGCTATTCAAACTTTCAGAAACAATGTACAAAAAAGAAATGTTATTTTTAAAACAAATATATTTATTTGCATTTCAGGTCTTGTCCAGTCCATGCCCCCCATAATTTCTCACCCCGTTCATCTTTCCTTTTACTTTCTGCATGTGTCCTCTACCCTGGGGCATCAAGTCTCTATAGGATTAGGCACATCTCCTACTGTGGCCAGACGAGTCAATCCCTATCTGGCTTCAGACCAGTTGGTGTGTGCTGCCTGGTTGGTGGCTCAGTCTCTGAGATCCCATAGGGATCCAAGTTATTTGAGACTGCTGGTCTTCTTGTGGGGTCACCCTCATCTGTATCTCATTCAGTTCTTCCCCTAATTCCTCTATTGGGGTCCTGACTTCCATCTAATTGTTGGCTGTAAGTATCTGCATCTGTGTCAGTTAGCTGCTGGTAGGGCCTCTCAGAGGACAGCCATGCTAGATTCCTGACTGAAAAGACATCATAGCATCAGAAATAGTGTCAGGTTTTGGTGCCCTCGCTCTCATGAGATGGATCCCAATTTGGACTGGTCCCTGGAACAGCCTTTCCTTCAGTCTCTTCTCATTGTTATTCCTTGCAGTTCTTTAGACATAAACAATCCTGGGTGAAAATTTTTGAAGGTGGATTGGTATCATTGTCCCTCCACTTGGGGCCCTGTCTATTTACTGGAGTTGGAATTTCCAAATTCCTCCTGACCACTGTTGGGAAGTTTGATTAAGTTCACCCCCATTGAGTCCTGACAGTCTTTCACCTCTCAGGTTTCTGGGACTTTCTAGAGGTTCTCTGACCTCCCACCCCCAGAAGCTGCATATTTCCATTCATTCTCCTGGTCCACTGTTTCTCTTCTGTTCTCATCACTCCTATGAATACCCGAACCTCTTCCCCATTTCTCCTTCCTTTCCATTTCCCACCCTCCCTCTTTCTGCATCCTCTGATTATTTTGTTTCCTTTTCTAAATGGCACTGAAGCATCTTCACTTGGGCATTGCTGTTTGTTAAACCCCTTATAGTCTGTGGATTGCATCCTGTGAATTCTGTACATTTTGGCTAATATCCACTTATCAAAGAGTACAAACCATGCATATATATTTTTTACATCTGCGTTACTGTACTCATGCTATTTTCTAATTCCAACCGTTTTCCTGAAACTTCATGATGTCCTCGTTTTTAATGGCTGATTAGTATTCCATTGTGTAAATGAACCACATTTTCTGTACCAGTTCTTCAGTTGAGGGTCATCTGGGTGTTTTCCAGCTTCTGGCTATTACTAAAAAAGCTGTTGCAAACATAGTGAAGCTCATGTATGGTGGAGCATCCTTTGGATATATGTCCAGGAATGGAATACCTGGGTCTTCACGTAGAGCAATTTCCAATTCCTGAGGAACTTCCAGACCGATTTCCAGAGTAGATGTAAAAGTTTGCAATCCTACAAGCAATGGAAGACTGTTCCTCTTTCTTCCATATGCCCACCACCATGTGCTGTCACATGAGTTTATTTTTTTATTTTTTTTATTTTTTTATTTTTTTATTTTTTTTACCTTAGCTATTCTGATTAGGGTAAGGGGGAATCTCAGGATCATTTTGATTCACATTTCCCTAGTGATAAATGGTATAGTATATTTCTTTAAGTGATTCTTGACCATTAGAGATTCCTCTGCTGAGAATTCTCTGTTTAGCTCTGTACACAATTTTTAAATTGGGTTATTTGGATTTGTGGAGGTTATTTTCTGGAGTGTTTTTTATATTTTGGATATTAGCCCTCTTTCAGATGAAGGGTAAGTGAAAACAATTTCCCAATCTGTAAGTTTCTGGTATGTCCTATTGACAGTATGCTTTGACTTATTAATCTTTTCAATTTCATGAGATCCCATTTATCAATTATTGTTCTTAGAGCTTGAGTCATTGGTGTTTTGTTGAGGAAATTTCGTTCTGTGCCAATTTCTCAATTTCTCTTCTATTAGATTCAGTGTATCTGGTTTTATGTTGATGTCCTTGATCCACATGGACATGAGTTTTGAACTCATGTGGATACATGTGGATCAATTTTCATTCTTCTACATGCAGACTGCCAGCTAGATCACCACCATGTGTTGAAGATGCTTTCTTTTTCAAATGTATGGTTTTGCTTCTTTGTCAAAGATAAAGTGTCCATATGTGCATATGTGTGTGGGGGTTTATTTCTGGGTCTTCAATCCTATTCCATTGATCTACCTGTCTGTCTCAGTATCAACATCATGTGGTCATTATTACTATTGCTTTGCAGCATAGCTTGAGGTCAGGGATGGAGATTGGTCCAGAATATCATTTATTGTTGAGAACTATTTTTGCTATCCTTGGTTTTTCATTTTTCCATATAAAGTTAAGAATTATTCTTTCCATGTCTATGAAGTTGGTATTTTGGTAGGGATTGCACTGAATCTCTATATTGCTTTTGGTACAATGACCATTTTAACTATGTCATATTGATTGTTCCCTTGCTTAGCAAGCAATACACCAAAATATTTTGTATTATTTGTGGCTATTGTGAAGGGTGCTTTTTCCCTAATTTATTTTTCAGCCTGTTTATCATTCAAATAGTGTGAGACTGCTGATTTGTTTGAGTTAATTTTATATCCAGCTACTTTGTGGAAATTGTTAACCAGATGTAAGAATTCTTTAGTGGAATTTTGGAGGTTGCTTATGTCTACTATTACATCATCTGCAAATAGTGATAGTTTGATCTCTTTCTTTCCATTTTGTATCCATTGATCCTTTTTGTTTTCTAATTACTCTAGCTAGAACTTCAAATACTATATTGAATAGATAGGTAGAGACTAAGAAGCCTTTTCTTCTTTCTGATTTTAATGGGATTGCTTCTAGTTCCTTTCCTTTTAATTTTATATTGGTTAGATTGGATATTGGTTAGATATATATTTATTTAATTATGTTGGGGTATATGTTATGAATTCCTGATCACTCTAAGACTTTTAACATGAAGGGGTGCTGTCCAAGGTTTTCACAGTGTCAAATGAAATGACTTGACCATGTGGTTTTTCTTCTTGAGTTTATTTATACAGTATTACATTGATGGATTTTCATATATTAAACTATCCCTGCATCCCTGGGATGAAGCCTACTGATCATACTAAATGATGTTCTTGATGTGTTTTTGGATTTGGTTTCCAAGTATTTTATTGAGTATTCTTTGCATTAATATTCATAAATTCAATAGGGCTGAAGTTTTCTTTCTTTGTTGAGTCTATCTGTGGTTTATGTACCAGAGTGACTGTAGCTTCATACAATGAAGTAGTATCCCTTCTGTCTGATTAGGGTTTATGAATGTTTAGATAGTCTAATTAATCATGATTTAACTTTGTTATGTTGTATCCATTTTATCTAGATTTTCCAGTTTAAGTTTAGGCTTTTGTAGTAAAATCTGATAATATTTTTAAATTTCCTCAGTTTCTATTATTATAACTCCCTTTTGATTTCTGATCTTGGAAATTTGGGTCCTGTGTCAGTGCTCTTTCGTTAGTTTGGCTAAGGGTTTATCTTTTTGATTTTGTCAAAGTACCAGCTTTTGGTTTTCTTTTTTTTTTTCTTTTTTTTAATTGTATATATTCTATATTTACAATTCATTTCCCTTTTTCTGGTTCCCCACCCCCAAAGGTCCCACATGTCCTTTTCCCTCCCCCTGCTCCCGCATCCACCCCCTCCCACTTTACTGTTCTTGTACTCTCCCACAATGATGTTTTGGTCCATTCTAGCACCAGTGTCCACTCCTTTCTTCTTGTGAGACATCACTTGATATGTGATTTGTGTCTTTGGTGTTCCAAGCTTCTAGGCTAATATCCACTTATCAGTGACTGTATACCATGGGTATTCTTTTGAGACTGGGTCACCTCACTTAGTATGACATTATCCAGCTCCATCCATTTCTCTAAGAATTTCATGAATTCATTGTTTCTAATGGCTGAATAGTACTCCATTGTGTATATATACCACATTTTTTGTATCCATTCCTCTGTTGAAGGACATCTGGGTTCTTTCCAGCTTCTGGCTATTATATATAAGGCTGCTATGAACATAGTGGAGCATGTATCCTTATTGCATGCTGGTGAATCTTCTGGGTATATTCCCAGGAGTGGTATGGCTGGGTCCTCCGGAAGTATCACGCCCAGTTTTCTGAGGAACCGCCATACTGATTTCCAGAGTGGTTGTACCAGCTTGCATTCCCACCAGCAGTGCAGGAGTGTTCCTCTTTCTCCACATCCTTGCCAACACCTGATGTCTTCTGAGTTTTTAATCTTAGCCATTCTGACTGGTGTGAGGTGAAATCTCAGGGTTGTTTTAATTTGCATTTCCCTAATGACTAGTGATGTTGAACATTTTTTAAGGTGTTTCTCAGCCATCCGAATTTCTTCAGGTGAAAAGTCTCTGTTTAGCTCTGTACCCCATTTTTGGATAGGGTTATTTGGTTTTCTGGGGTCTAACCTCTTGAGTTCTTTGTATACATTGGAGATTAGCCCTCTGTCGGATGTGGGGTTGGTGAAGATTTTTTCCCAATTTGTTGGTTGCCGATTTATCCTTTTGACAGTGTCTTTTGCCTTACAGAAACTTTGTAATTTTATGAGGTCCCATTTGTCTATTCTTGTTCTTAGAGTATAAGCAATTGGTGTTCTGTTCAGGAATTTTTCCCCTGAGCCAATGTCTTCAAGGGTCTTCCCCAGTTTCTTTTCTATTAGTTTTAGTGTGTCTGGTTTTATGTGGAGATCCTTGATCCACTTGGAGTTGAGTTTAGTGCAAGGAGATAAGAGTGGATCAATTCTCATTCTTCTGCATGTTGACCTCCAGTTGAGCCAGCACCATCTGTTGAAAAGGCTATCTTTTTTCCACTGGATGTTTTCAGCTCCTTTGTCAAAGATCAATTGGCCATAGATGTGTGGGTTCAATTCTGGGTTTTCGATCCTTTATTTCTTTATTCCATTGATCCGCTTCCCTGTCACTGAACCAATACCATGCAGTTTTTAATACCACTGCTCTGTAATATTGCTTGAGGTCCGGGATATTGATTCCCCCAGAAGTTCTTTTGCTGTTGATGATAGTTTTAGCTATCCTGGGTTTTTTCTTATTCCAGATGAATTTGAGAATTGCTCTTTCTAGCTCTATGAAGAACTGAGTTGGGATTTTGATGGGGATTGCATTGAATCTGTATATTGCTTTGGGCAAGATTGCCATTTTGACTATATTAGTCCTGCCAACCCACGAGCATGAAGATTTTCCCATTTTCTTATGTCTTCTTCAATTTCCCTCTTCAGAGACCTGAAGATTTTGTCATATAAATCTTTCACATGTTTGGTTAGTGTCACTCCAAGATACTTTATATCATTTGTGGCTATTGTGAAGGGTGTCATTTCCCTAATTTCTTTCTCGGCCTGCTTATCCTTCGCGTATAGGAAGGCTTTTTTCTTGATAATTTGTATCATTATCTTTATTTATAATCGGATGAATTCTGCCCTGAATTTGACTATTTCTTGACACCTATTCCTGTTGGTTCTGTTTGCTTCTTTGTGTCCTGGACCTTTCTTATGTGCTGTTAACTTGATAGTATGGGGTCTCTCCAATTTCTTTATGAAGGCACCCAGTGCTATAAAGTTTCGTCTTTACCCTGCTTTCATTTTGTCACATAAATTTGGGTAATAGGTGCCTTCATTTTCTTTGAACTCTATAAAGTCTTTAATGTTCTTCTTTATTTCTTCCCCAACCAAATCATAATTGAATAGGAAGTGGTTCCATTTCCATGGATATGTGGGCTTGCTCCTATTTTTATTGTTATTGAAGTCTAGCCTCAGTCTGCACTGATCTGGTAGAATGCATGGCATTGTTTCAGTCTTGTTGTATATTTTGAGACTGGCTTTGTATCTGATTATATGTTCAATTTTGGAGATTTTATGAGCTGCTGAAATGAACGCATATTTTCTTGTTTTAGGGTAAAATATTTTGTACATATTTGTTAAATTCATTTGGTTCATAACTTCTGTAAGTTTGATTGTGTCTCTGTTTAGTTTCTGTTTCAAAATCCTGTCCATTGGTGAGGGTGGTGTGTTGAACTCTCTCACTATTAATGTGTGAGATTCAGTATATGTTTTGAAATTTATTAAAGTAACTTTTATGAATGTCTGTGCCTTTGTATTTGGGGCATAGAGATTTAGAATTGGACCTCTTGATGGATTAGTTTTTATAAATTTTAAGTGTCCTTCCCAATCTCTTTTGAAAACTTTTGGTTCACTGATTATTTTATTGGATATTAATTGGAATGGAAACTCCCACTTGTTTCTTGGGACCATTTTCTTGGAAAACATATTCCAGCTCTTTATTCTGGGGTAGTGTATGTCTTTGACACTGGGGATTGTTTCTTACAAAAAGATAGATCTTGTTTATATATTCAGTCTGTTAGCCTGTGTGTTTTTTTCTGGGGGGGGGCATTGAATCCATTGATGTTGAGAGATATTAAAGATCAATGGTTACTTGTTCCAGTTTTGGTTGTTGTTGGGTGTGGTATTATGTGCATGGGATGCTCTTCTTTTGGGTTTGTTTTGAGATTAATTTCCATGTTTTCCTGAGTGTAGTTACCCTCCTTGTGTTGGAGATTTCTTTCCAGTAACCTCTATAGAGCTGGATTAGTAGAAATATTCTGTTTCAATTTGGCTTTGTCATGGAATATCTTGGTTTCTCCATTTATGATGATTGAGAGTTTTGCTGGGTATGGTAGCCTGGGTTGGCATTTTTATTTCCTTAAGGTACAGATGAAATTTATT
Organism: Apodemus agrarius; assembly: GCA_964023405.1. NCBI lineage: Eukaryota > Metazoa > Chordata > Mammalia > Rodentia > Muridae > Apodemus > Apodemus agrarius. The sequence goes on along the minus strand of OZ030006.1, from coordinate 88,799,083 downwards.
TAGAATTTTCTGGCTTTTAGAGTATCTGTTGAGAAGTCTGTTGTAATTTTAATAACTTTTCTTTTACATTACTTGACCATTTTCCCATACAGCTTTTAGTATTCTTTCTTCATTTTGTGGATTTAATGTTTTGATTATTATCTTTCTGGTGGATTTTCTTTTCTGGACCAATCTATTTTATCTTCTGTAGGCATCTTTTATATGTATGGCTATTTGTTTCTTAAGGTTAAGGGACCTTGTTATAGGTAGCATCCTATGTCCCTGGCTAGAGCAGCCATACTGTGTGTCTGGTTAGGGCAGACCTCCTGGGAGATAGTCAGGTTGTTTGACATGGTAGGGTATGGGGCCCTCTTTTCTGGCCTGTGTGAAGGATAAGACCAGAATTAAAAATGGAGGTCTGACAAAGGGGAAACTCTCTGGAACTTATTTATTTATTTATTTATTTATTTGTTTGTTTGTTTGTTTATCTGATGACATTGATTATGACACTAATGGCTCATGATATAAGATTAAGAATCGACAAATGGGATCTCATAAAATTGCAAATTTTTGTAAGGCAAAGGATACTTTCAATAGGACAAAATGGCAACCAGCAGACTGAGAAAAGATCTTTACCAAGCCTATATCTGATAGAGGGCTAATAGCCAATATATACAAAATACTTAACAAATTATACTCCAGAGAACCAAATAACCTTATTAAAAAGTGGGGAACAGAGCTAAATAAAAGATTCTCAACTGAAGAAACTAGAATAACTGAGAAGCACCTAAAGACATGTTCAAAATCCTTAGTCATTAGGGAAATGCAAATCAAAACAATCCTGAAATTCCACCTCACACCAGTCAGAATGGTTAAGATCAAAAACTCGGAGACAGCAGATGTTGGAGAGGACCAGGAGAAAAACAACACTCCTCCATTGTTGATGGGATTGTACAACCATTCTGGAATTCAGTCTGTGGGTTCCTCAGAGTTTTTACAATAGCTAGGAATTCTTTCTTTCGAAATTTGTATGGTTCCTTCACAGATGTTTTCAAATTACAAATTTTTATTGAACTGTTTACTCTAGACTTGTACCCCCTTTCTTGTATATGCTATGCTTTAATTCTTAAAAAGATATGCTATTATAAACCAAGATCGATCACATAATTAGGAAAAGCTCTTGGGAGTTAAATATATTACAGCAAAGAAAATCAATAGAACATTTTGATTGTAAATTTCAGAAAATTCTCCCTTGAGAAAAACATAAATAAATACATAATACATACATACATACATACATACATACTTACATATTATAGATGCCAGAGGAGTAATTCTGAGAAAACTTGAACATCAATTGAGCACCAATATCCAATGTTATGGGTAACAAATAGGAAGAAAACTAAGAGTGAGAAAATATAAATACAGAGTTTAAGTATTTTCCAACATGTTTTTACATATGTAAATGTCCCTGGCAGGTAAAGAAAAAAGAAAGAAAAAAGAAAAAAAAGGACAGAGAAGCCACACTGCTAAAATGATTGAGATTCCTTATCATCAACATGTGAAAAGATTACAGACATGTCTCTAAATATTGATTTACATATAATATGAAAACTGAACAGCTTTAGTAGCAAACTAATTATCAAACGTGTCTGTTTATATATAGTCTCATCGAAAGCATCAAGTACATATATCTTCTATCTTAAAAAATCAGAAATGAATTTGAAGGTGAAAATAGTTGTAAGTCATTGTAATTCTGGAGATTTTTTCTCAGAGAAACTTCATTGTGGGACTTGGTAAGATTATATACTGAAGGAGTAAATATGAAAGTTGAACAAAATACACTTCAGGCACACATGACTAATTGAGAAGAATAACATCTGTGTGTTGGAATCATGACCAAGTCTACTGAGAATGTCAGTGACATGAAGTGAAAGAACTAAACAAACATTCATGATCAAACATAATGACATGAATTAAGTAAAATACAGAAGTTCTGAGACAACTAAGGCAAGATCAGCAATGAAGAGGACAGAGATTGCTATTCCATAAGAAGCTTTTGGAAGGGCATCAATGTCTAATCATTATAATCCAGATAAAAAGCCATTTTTATACCTCCAACCCTGAGAGTGTAAAGAAGAGAACAGGTGCAGCCACTGTGTTAATTCCTCATTCTCAAGAGGGAGGATACAAAGGATGCCTAAAATGTTCAAAAGGAGAATAAATTATTTAAATATATTCATCTGAATTATGCACATAAATATCATTGAACTTGCTTGGGAACTGGGTGATTTTTTTTAATCCTGTAAGAAACTTCTTTATAATTTTCACTATAACAATGTAGAACTGGGTTTTTTAAATAAAAAACTGGATATTTTATTTATTTATATTTCAAATGCTATCCCTTTTTCCAGTTTCTCCTCTGGACACACCCTTTGCCGTCCCCCCTTACTCTGCTTCTATGAGAGTGCTCCACCACCCACCCACCCACTCCCTCCTCACAGTCCAAGCATTCTACACTGGTTAATCAAGCCTTCACAGGAACAAGTACTCCCCTCATATTGATGCCAGATAAGGCCCTTTCAGCTCCTTCAGTCCTTCCCCTAACTCAATTGGGGTCCCTGTGCTCAGTCAAATGCTTGGCTTTGAGCATCCACATTTATATTGGTAAGGATCTGGCAGAGTGTCTCAGGAGACAGATGTATCGGATATCAGCAGGCACTTCTTAAAATCCTCAGTAGTGTCTGGATTTGGTGTCTGTATGTGGAATGGTCCCACAGGAAGGGCAGTCTCTAGATGGCCTTTCCTCCAATCTCTGCTCCACTAGTATTTCCTTTAGATAGGATAAATTGTGGGTTAAGGCTTTGGATATGGGGGTTAGGTAGCCCCATCCCACAACTGAGGGATGTGCCTAACCTCTGGATATGGTCTAGACAGGTTCTCCCTCCCCTTTGTGGGGTATTTCTGCTAATGTTACCCTGTGGGGTCCTGGGAGTTTCTTGCTTTCCTGCAATCTGAGTCTTTCTGGTTGCTATCCCCAGCTCCCCATCGCCAATTGATACACTTCTCTGTTCAATTTCCTGAACCTTCCGTCTCTTCCATCTCCTCCTAAACCTGATTCCTCCCTTCTTTTTCCCCTTCCCCTTTTCTCTTCTTCCCAAGTCTCTCCCACCCTCTACTTCCCTTGATTATTTTGCTCCCCCTTTAAAGTAGGACTGAAGCATCCACTCTTACAGTCTTCCTTCCTCTTGAGCTTCATTTGGTCCATGAGTTGTATTGTGGGTATTCCACACTTATTACCTAATATCCACTTATTAGTGAGTACATACCATGTGCATTCTTCTTTGATTGAGTTACCTCACTCAGGATGGTATTTTCTAATTTGCTTGCAAATTTCATGAAGTCATTGTTTTTTTTTCTTTTCTTTTTTTTTATTTTCTATATTCTATGTTTACATTCCAAAGGCTTTCCCCTTTCCCAGTTCCCCCCTCCCTATGTCCCATAGTTCCTCTCCCCCCAACTATTCCCCAATCATTCCCCCTCCCCCTAAGTAGCATTCCATTGTGTAAATGTACCACATAAAAGAGAAAGTGGAGAAAAGCCTCAAACACATGGGCACAGGGGAAATTTTCCTGAACAGATCACCAACGGCTCATGCTCTAAGATAAAAAATTGACAAGTGTGACCTCAAAAACATTGCAAAGTTCTATAAGACAAAGGACTCTGTCAATAGGACAAAACGGCAACCAACATATTGGGAAAAGATCTTTACCAATACCACAATCCAATTACATAAAAGAATTCCAGAATTTTGACTCTAGAGGACCAAATAATCCTATTAAAAATTGGGTACAGAATCAAACATAGAATTCTCAACTGAAGAAACTCAAATGGCCAAAAAACACCTAAAAAATGTTCAACATTATTAGTCATTAGAGAAATGCAAATCAAAACAGCCCTGAGATTTCACCTCACACCAGTCAGAATGGCTAAGATAAAGTAACTGAGGTTACAGCAGATGCTGGTGAGGATGGGGAGAAAGAGGAACACTCCTCCACTGCTGAAGGGATTGCAAGCTGGTACAACCTCTCTGGAAATCATTTTGGAGGTTCCTCAGAAAATTGGACTCTGTACTGCCTGAGGACCCAGTTATATCACTTCTGTGTATATGCTCAGAAGATGTCTCAACATGTAATAAGGACTCATGCTCCACTATGTTCATACCATCCATATTCATAATAGCCAGAAGCTTGAAAGAATACAGATATCCTTCCACAGAGGAATGGGTACAACTGTGCTTTTAAGGCATATTTTAATTTGATTACAACATAATGAATAGGAGCAAGGCAAAGCAGTTTTTTTTCCTCACAGAATGACTGTATTACTAATTTTAGGTACATATTTCATAGTACAGCATCAAAGTTGGACATGTTATTATTGTGTAAAATGGAGGAGGCAATATTAGTTCGGTGAAACTGCTCTCTGCTTGACAGTTCATTAATCATTTTATTTCTATCCAATGATTTTTCTTAGAAGGGACTATCTCTTAGAAAAAGAAGCAAATGAGAAATGGGAAGTATTTCTTAAAAACCTTGCAATGATAGGAGCTAAGACTTTTGATAATGAATCTACCATATTGCAAAGGAACACAAGTAGGTGATTCTTCAACACATAAAGAAATATGGGAAATTTGAAACATTTTGAATAGGTGATTGTTACCTATCTCAAGAGAAGAAATTGAAAATCCATGTCTCTCCCTTATCACACTATATAACTTTTATCTCCCACACCTGAAATAATGCTTCCTGTTAAGTTATATATTTTAGCTTTCTGGCTTATCAATGACTTTTTCTTCTCTATTAAAAATATGCTATTGCTATAAAAAACAATGGCATCATAAATTTTACAGGAAAATGGAGTAAATTAGAAAATATCCTGAGTTAGCTAACCCAAACCTAAAAGAATATGTATGATATGTTTTCATTGATAAGTAGATATTATCCAACAAGTACAAATTGCTCATGATACAAACCACAGACCACAAAAAGTTTAACAAGAAAGAAGGCCCAAGTGAAGATGCTTTAATTCCACTTAGAATGGGGGAACAAAATAATCATTGGAGGCAGAGGGAGGAAGGAATGTGGGTAGAGGAAGGGAGGTGAGCAGAATGGGGAAGCAAGATCACATATGACTGGAGCCAGGCGAGAAGCCCAGATGGGTCAGGAGAACGAATAGAAATATGAAGCTTGGGCGGGGGGCTGATGCTCCAGACAGTTCCAAAGAATTGGAATGTAAGAGGCTACCAAGACTCAAATGGAAAGACCTTTAGCTGAAATGTCCAACAATAGGGCGATGGAACCTGAAGAGACCACTTCTAATAGGTACAGAGGGCACCCAGTGGGGGGATGGGGTCAGCAACATATGTTCAAATATTTGACCCAGAACTTTTTCTGACTAAAAGAGATACAGGGACAAAATTAAAACAAAAAATGAAGGAAAGATCATCCAGTGCCTCGCCCAAATTTGGATTTATCCCATGGGCAGGCACCAAACCTTGACATTATTGCTAATGCCATGTTGTGCTACCAGCAGCTGAAGGGTCTACCAGCAGCTGACTGAGACATGTTCAGATGTAGCTAACCATTGGTCAGGGACCACTATGGGAGAGTTAGGGGAAGGATGTAAGGATCTGAAGGGGATTACAACCCCATGGGAATAACAACAGTGACAACTAACCTGGACCCCTGGGAATTCCCAGAGACTAAGCTACCAAACAAAGAACAAATATTGACTAGTTCTTGTCTGGTCTCATTGGCAGAGGATGTGCCTAATGCTGTAAAGATTTGATGCTCCAGGGAAGGTGGGTGTGTGGGAGACTGACCTAGGAGTAGGTGGCTGGGTAAGAGAGGTGAGCAGGAGGGGATGGAGTTTAACCTCTCAGAGTCAAAGTGGAGAGGGAATAGGAAGAAGAAGTCTTTAAGGTGGGACCATGAAGGAGTGGCAACATTTGGAATGTGAATAAATGAAACAAATTTTTATATACATACATATATATGTTATTACATGTTTATATATTTTTATATTTATATATACATATAAAATTAAAGATAGATATTTCGTTGTTTCTCTTTTTTCTTTCTTTTTAAATTATATGTGTTAGGGAAGAAACTGTTTCATTAATTTTGATGAAATAAATCTATTTAGCTTTAGTTTGTGTGTTGTTTTAACACATAAATATGACTTTCTTTTCACCTGTGTTAATGAGAAAATTGGAAATAAGCAGTATTAAATTTTTGGTCTGTGATACTAAAGATGATGATCTTTAAAATAATTTGGGAATTTCCTTCTCATCTGATTCATTTATGTGTACATCTCACCAAGGAAGATGACTCTGTGAATTTAACAGAAAGATTTTGCAGCATGTCATGCATAAATTCCAGTACTTAATCAACTTCCTGACACTCAGGTGCAATACATACTGCCTTGGAGAGTATGCCTTGTGGGTTTATTTTATTTTATTTTATTTTATTTTTTTATGCTCCTTACCTAAGTACAAAAGATTTTGAGAGGCAGAGCTGGCACAATAGATGGCAGATCTAAGCCTATACTACAGAGGATATCAGAAAAAATTAAATCTGAAGAGAAGAATAAACACATTAAAGACTCCACAGGGGATAAATGAACAGTACTAGGAAAATGGATCAAAGCAGGTCTAACAAAACAACATAGAGTTAACTAAATGACAGAAATCAACACACAACTCAATAACTCTGAAAATTAATGGCCTTGATTTGCTACCAAGAAAAAACAGACTTTTGAGCTAGATGAGTAAACATGATTCAAGTTTTACTTCCTTTCAGGAACATACTTTAAGACCAAAGAAGGTCATAAACGATTACTTTAAGAGTTGAAGAATGAGAAAAATGTAGATGATGCAACTGCAACAAAGATAATAGATATTCTATTGTCTGACAAAATCAACTTGAAACCAATACTAGAAAAGATAAATAACCATCAAGGAACCATCACAAGGATATTCCAATTCTAAACATATATGCATCTATCTAGTGTAGGCATACTCAATTCCATCAAACAACTTATAGGCACAGGAAAGCATTTGTAGCAGGAATTATTATAAAAGAACCTCCCTGCCTGACAATTGCGAACACTATGTCCCTGCAGGGTCCTGATCCCTGTGATTCAAGTTCCTTGGCAGTCCTGCCAGCCTGGCCATCTCTCCAGGGGATGTCTCTGGCTACCAATGAGCTTCCTACATGTTCCTCTCAATTCCACTTTCACCCACTCATTCTAATTACCTGGTAAAACATGATTCTAAATCTTAAATAGTTAATGAGTTGTATATAAATATATGAAACTTACAATTACATGATGCCAATTTACAATGATAAAAGTCTTATCCCAGTTTCTTTCCTTTAGACAATCTAATGACTGATTCCATCTTGATCTTCCTCTCCCTTGCTCATGTCTGCTCTCTGACATCCCAACTCCTAGTTCTACCTCTGTTTTCTTGCCCAATCACAGGACTCTCACTTGCTCAATGTGATTGGTCAGAGAATATCCTGAAATAAGTATTTTCTAAATAAGACTCAAGTTTTAACTCAGAAAATACTATTAAGGGTATAGAAATGGGTTCATATGAAAATTAAAAGCTCTGTAAAGCAAAAGAAGCTGATAGAAGACAGCTACATTTCAAGTCAATTAAAATCTAATTAAAAGGATAATGGAAATCAAGGATATGGAATACAAGGAATACATAGAGGCTTAAAACATTAAATATGGATGTGAATGTGGGAATGGTAGATACATGGATAGGATGAGTGGCTTAACCAAAATAAATGCTGTAGAAAAAAGTTTTGTCTAGGCCCCCTAGCAGACTAATTTCAAAACATAACCTGGGGGATGCCTAGTAGAGGGAAAGCACCCTTTCAGATGCTGGGGGAAGAGGAAAGGAATGCGGAATGGAAGGGAGGGCAATGGCAAAGACTGGAATGTAAATAAATAAAATAATTTAAGTTTAAATAAATAAATAGTTATTAGCCACCATGTGGTTGCTGGGAATTGAATTCGGGACCTCAAGAAGAGAAGCCAGTGGTCTTAACCACTGTGTCAAATCTCTAGCTTCTGAAAGGGTTTGAAACCCTGTAGGTAGAAGATCAAGATCAACCAACTCCCCTCCCAAGCTCCCAGGGACATGGTGTTGGGGTACACGTGGAGGGATTTGTGGCTCCAGCCACATATATAGCAGAGGATGGCCTTGTCAAGCATCGAGAAGAAAAAAGGCCTTTGGTCCTGTTAAGGTCCAATGCACCAGTATAGGGGAATGCCAAGACAGGAGGGCAGGAGTGGGTGGGTGAATGGGGGAACTCCCTCATAGAAGCAGGGAGAGGGTAGATGGAAAATGGAGATTCCAGGGGGAAAATCAAGAAAGGGGATAACATTCGAAATGTAAATAAAGAAAATACCTAATAAATAAATAAATTTGTAGAAGTGCGGTGTGGGGAACAAGGGAGAACCACTAGAAAATCTCAGACACCAAGGATGCAAGAGCCCCCCAGGACCCAAGGGGGATGACACTAGCCTAAATATCCAAAAAGAGGGGAGATAGAACCTGAAGAGCCAACCTCCATTAGATAGACATGGGCCCCAGTTGAGGAATGGGGCCACCCATCCATCTTAAAATCTTTAACCCAGAATGATTCATGTCTAAAGAAAATTCAGGGACAAAAAAGTGGAACAGAGACTGAAGGAAACGTCATCCAGACCTTGGGATCCATCTCATCCACAGACACTAAACACTAGCAGTATCACTGATGCCCAGAAGTTTGCAGACCGGAGCCTGGTATAGCTGTCTGCCTAGAGCTTCTCCCAGCACCTAAGACATATGCAGCTACTCACAGACAACTATTGGACAGAACCTGGGGACCCCAAGGAAAGAGTTAGGGGAAGTACTGAAGAAGCTGAAGGGGATACCCCAGAGGAAGAACAACAATATCAACTAAATGGACCCTTCAGCGCTCTCAGGACTAAATCGCAAACCAAAGAGTACACTCAAATAGATCCATGGCTATAGCTACATACATAGCAGAGGACTTCCTTATCTGGCATCAATGGGAGCAAAGGAACTTAATCTTTCTAAGGCAAGTGAAGGTTTCTTGCCTCAGCAAAGTTGGATGCATGAGGGGTCAGGTGGGAGTGGATGCATAGGTGCAGGAGAGTCCTCTTAGAGACAAAGGAGAGGGTGGGGTGGGAATGGGGATTTGTGGAGGGGAATTCAGGAAGTGGGACATTTAAAATGTAAATAAATAAAATAATTAATTAAAAAAGAAGACATTAAATACCAGCAGCAAGCACACTATTATTTAGGAACAAACAACAGTGTTTTTGGGTTTCTGTCTACTGCTGGAGAAGATCCTCTGCCACAGGGCTCCATATCCAGGTATCTCATGAAAACAGCTAATCTCCCAAGAGAGCAGACAGACCTGTGAGTTCAGGTAGGACCTCTCCTGCTGCTCAGAGGAACTACCTGAAACCTTCAGGACACAGGAACCAAGGGGCTACCTGGGACAGCAGGCTTCTGATTTCTGTCTGCCCCCAGAACTGATGCTGGGTCACAGATCTACATACACAAATACCTTCAAGAGAGAAATGGCCTCCAAGGAGTGCCTACATACCTGTAATCACAGATAAGACCACCACTTCTGTTGAAATTCCTGGCCCAAGAGGAACCTGCTCAAAGCCATCAGGACACAGGAACCAAAGATCAGCTGGGGACAGGATCTCCCTGGTTGTTGTTTGCACAGAGAACTGACCTTGTATCATAGCTCTCCATACCTAAATTCCTCCCAGAGAGAACTGGTCTCCTACAAGTACTGACACACAACCTTGTAGGATGGACAAGCCACAGTCAGAGACAGAAAGATGAACTAATATCAGAGATAACTAGATAGCTAAAGACAAGCACAAGAATATAAGCAACAAAAACCAAGTCTACTTGGCATCATCAGAACCCAGTTCTCCCACCACAGTGAGCCCTGATTACCCCAGCACACCAGAAAAGCAAGACTCTGATTTAAAATTACATCTTATGATGATGATAGAGGACTTTAAGATGAACATAAATAATTCCTTTAAAAAAATACAAGAGAACACCAGTAAACAGGTAGAAGACCTTAAAGAGGAAACACAAAAATCCCTTAAAGAATTACAGGAAAACACAACAAAACAGGTGAAGGAACTGAACAAAACCATCCAGGATCTAAAAATGGAAATAGAAAAAAAAATCACAAAGGGAGACAACTCTGGAGACAGATAACCTAGAAAAGATATGCGGACTCATAGAGGCAAGCATCACCAGTAGAATAGAAGAGATAGAAGAGAGATTCTCCGGTGCAGAAGATACCATAGAAAACATTGACACTTCAGTCAAAGAAAATGTAAAATGCAAAAATCTCCTAACCAAAACATACGGGAAATCCAGGACACAATGAGAATACCAAACTAAGGATAATATGTATGGAAGAAAGTGAAGATTCTCAACTTAAAGGGCCAGTAAATATCTTCAACAAAATTATAGAAAACATCCCTAACATAAAGAAAGAGATGCCCATGAGCATATAAGAAACCTACAGAACTCCCAATAGATTAGACTAGAAAATAAATTCCTCCCATTACTTAATAATCAGAATACCAAATGTACTAAACAAAGAAAGAATATTAAAAGCAGTAAGGAAAAAATGTCAAGTAACATATAAAGGCAGACCTATCATAATTATACCAGATTTCTCACCAGAGACTATGAAAGCTAGAAGATCCTGGGCAGATCTCATACAGACCCTAAGAGAACACAATTGTCAGTCCAGACTACTATATCCAGCAAAACTCTCAATTACTGTAAATGGAGAAACCACAATATTCCATGAGAAAACCAAATTTACATAATAACTTTCTACAGATTCAGCCCTACAAAAGACGAGACAGAAAATGCCAACATAAGGAGGGAGGCTACACACTAGAAAAAGCAAGAAAGTTATCTTCTTTCATCAAACCCAAAAGAAGATAGCCACACAAACATAAAAATAGCATCAAAAATAACAGAAAGCAATAATCACTATTCCTTAATATCTCTTAACATCAGTGGCTTCAATTCCTCCAATAAAAAGACATAGATTCATAGACTGGATAGGGAAACAGTGCCCAGCATTTTGCTGCATACAGGTAACACACTTCAGTGTCAAAGATAAACAATACCTCAGAGTAAAGGGCTGCAAAAGAATTTTCTAAGCAATTGGTCCCAGGAAACAAGCTGGAGTAGGCATTCTAAGATCAGAGAAAATCAACTTTGAACCAACATTTATCAAAAATGATTAGGAAAGAAACTTCATACTCATCAAAGAGAGAAAAATCTACCAAGAAGAACTCAATTCAGAACATTGATGCTCCAAATGCAAGGGCGCTCACATTCATAAAAGAAATTCTCATCAATGGACAGATGAAGGAAAAACAAAATAAACAGAGGCACAGAGAAAATAACAAGCTATGGACCAAATAGATTTAACAGATATCTATAGAATGTTTCATTCCAATTTGAAAGAATATACCTTCTTCTCATCACCTCATATAGTACCTTTTCCAAAACTGACCACATAACTAATCACAAAACAGACCTCAATAGATATAAGAAGACTGAAATAATCCCATGCTTCTAAACAGATTGCTACAGATTAAGGCTGGCCTTCAATATCAACAAAACCAACAGAAAGACCACATAAACATGGAAGCTGAACAATGCTCTACTTAATGATAATTTAGTCAAGGAAGAAATAAAGAAATGAAAGACTTTTTAGAATTTAATGAAAATAAAGGTACAACATACCCAAACTTATGGGACACAATGAAAGCAGTGCAAAGAGGAAAACTCATAGCTCTGAGTGCCTCCAAAAAGAAGCAGGAAATAGCATACACTAGCAGTTTGATAGCACATCTGAAAGCTTTAGAACAAAAAGAAGCAAATACCCCCCAATTGGAGGAGATGGCAGGAAATCATCAAACTGAGGGCTGAAATATACCAAGTACAAACAAAGAACTATAAAAAGAATCAACAGAAACAGGAGCTGGTTCTTTGAGAAAATAAACAAGATACATAAACCCTTACCCATACTAACCAGAAGGTACAGAGACAGTGTCCAAATTAACAAATGCAGAAATGATTGGGAGATATAACAACAGATACTGGGGCAATTAAAAAAATCATCTGATCCTACTGCAAAAGCCAATACTTAGCACAACTAGAAAATTTTGATGAAATTGACAATTTTCTGGACAAATACCAAATATAAAGTTAAATCAGGATCAGATAAACCATCTAAATAGTTTCATAACCCCTAAACAAATATAAATAGTCCTGAAAAATCTCCCCGCCAAAAACATCCCAGCATTGGGAAATTACTTTTTACCAATCCTACATTGGATAGAGTGCTAATATCCAATATATACAGAGAATGCAAGAAGTTATACTCCACAGAACCAAATAAACCTATTAAAAATGCAGTGCAGAGTTAAACAAAGAATTCTCAACTAAAGAATACCTAATGGCTGAGAAACACCCAAAGAAATGCTCAACATCCTTAGTCATCAGGGAAATGCAAATCAAAACAAGCCTGAGATTCCACCTCAAATCATTAGAATGGCTGAGATAAAAAACTCAGGTGACAGCTGGTCCTGGTGAGGAAGTGGAGAAAGAGAACACTCCTCCATTGCTGGTGAAATTAAAAGCTGTAATTACCACTCTGGAAATCATTTTGGCCATTCCTCAGAAAATTGGACATAATACTACCTGAGGACATAGCTATACCAGTTATGGGAATATACCCAGAAGACTCTCCAACATTTAATAAGGATATATGCTCTACTATGTTCATAGCAGCCTTATTTATAATATCCCTAGCTGGAAAGATGTCCCTCAACATAGGAATGGATACAGGAAATGTGGTGTATTTAGACAATGGAGAACAATGACTTCATGAAATTCTTAGGCAAATGGATGGACCTCAAAAATACCATTCTGAGTGAGGTAACCCAGTCACAAAAGAACAGACATGGTATGCCCTCACTCATAAATGGATATTAGCCATTAGCTGAACAGCTCTGAAAACCCAAGATACAATTCACTGGCCTAATGAAACTGAAGAAGAAGGGGGAACAAAATACCCATGGGAGGAGATACAGAGACAAAGTGTGGAGCAGAGACTGAAGGAAAGACCATGCAGAGACTGCTCCACGTGGGGATCCATCTCATACACTGCCACCAAACCCTGCCACCAAACCCAGACACTATTGTGGATGCCAACATGTGCTTGCTGACAGGAGTTTGATAAAGCTGTCTCCTGAGAGACTCTGCCAATACCCAACAAATACATAGGTGGATGCTTGCAGCCAACCATTGGACTGAGCAAAAGATCCCCAATGGAGGACCTAGAGAAAGATTTGAAGGAGCTGAAGGAGCTTGCAGTCACATAGCAGGAACAACAGTATGAACCAACAAATACCTCCAGAGCTCCCAGAGACTAAACCAGCAACCAAAGAATACACATGGAGGGACCCATGACTCCAGCTGCATATGTATGATAGGATGGCTTTGTTGGAATCAAAGGGAGTAGAGGTCCTTGGTCCTGGGAAAGCTCAGTGCCCAAGTATAGGGGAGTGGGTAGTTTGCAGAGCAGGGGTAAGGGGAAGAAATAGAGTCTTTTCAGAGGGAAGATCAGGAAAGGGGATAATACTTGAAATGTAAATAAAGAAAAATCTAACAAACAAACAAACAAAAAAAAGAACAATCAACACCATCCAATAAGTATAAATTAAATGGAAGACCACAGATGCTTTAAGGACTTGGCTGAAAGTCTAATAAATTTAACTTTAGCAAAAAAAAAAGATATTAAACTATTCAATGACTCCAAAAATATAATATAAACAAATAAAAGAGTTTGGATAAAAGTAACCTTGTTAGTAACCTTTGAGAAGGGAGACTCTCAGGATGCAAATTCAGGGACCTTGGACACCGTGCTGTACAGTCGAGAGGGGACACTTGTAGAGTCCACCTCCTGTGAGGGAAAGGATATCGAGTGGAAGGATAGGGTTGCCATCCCATAGTCAAAAGCTCTGACCCAGAATTGTTCCTGTCTGAAGGAAAAGCAGAGACAACAATGGAGAAGAGCATGAGAGAAAGGAGGTCCAGTTATAGGCCCAAATTGGGATCCATCTCAGGGGCCAGCCCTGGTGCCCTGAGACTGTTACCGATGCTGTAGTGTGGTTGTAGACAGGATCCTAGCATGCCTGCCCTCTGAGTGGCCCAACAAGCACCTAAAAGAGTTAAATGCAGAATGTAGCTTCCAATCAATGGACAGAAGCAGGGGACCTCTAGAATTGAATTGGGGAAAAACTGGAAGAAGCATAAAGGAGGGTGGCCCCAAGGGAGGACCAGGAGTCCTAGCTGTCCTGGACCCCTGAGATCTCTCAGACGTTGAGCCACCAAACAGGCAGCATACACCAGTTGGTCTGAGGCCTCTAACTCAAATACAGGCAAGGACTGCCTGGCAGTGAAAGAAGATCCACCTAACACTTGAGAGACTTGAGGCCCCAGGGAGTGGGTAGGTATGTTGGGTGGGGGTTGGGGTTGGGGAGGAAGGAAGCAGATATAGAATGGGAGAAGTCGGGCTGGGGTAGGGCAGACAGGGAGGGGGATGAAATATGGACTGTGAAAAAGGATTAAAGATTTTCTTTAAAAAAAGCAACTTCAAGTGCTTGAAGAAAAAAATCGAAGAAGACCTCAGAAGATGGAAAAATATTTCTTCCTCCTGGATTGGCAGGATCAATATAGAAAAACGGCTATCTTGTCAAAAGCAATCTACAGATTCAATGAAATCCCCATCAAAATACCAACTCAATTCTTCATAGATCTAGAGCGAGCAATTCTCAAATTTATCTGGAACAACAAAAAACCCAGGATAGCTAAAACTATTCTCAACAATACAAGGACTTCTGCGAGAATCAATATCCCTGACCTCAAGCAGCACTACAGAGCAATTGTGTTAAAAACTGCATGGTATTGGTAAAGTAGATCAATGGAATAGGATTGAAGACCCAGAAACAAACCCACAGACTTATGGTCACTTGATCTTTGATAAAGGAGCCACAAACATACAGTGGAAAAGAGATAGCCTTTTGAACAAATGGTGCTGGTTCAACTGGAGGTCAACATGCAGAAGAATGTGAATCAACCCACTCTTATCTCCTTGTACTAAGATCAAATCCAAGTAGATCAAGGACCTCCACATAAAACCAGACACACTGAAACTATTAGAAAAGAAACTGGGGAAGACCCTGGAGGACATGGGCACAGGGAGAAAGTTCCTGAACAGAACACCAATAGCTTATGCTCTAAGATCAAGAATTGACAAATGGGACCTCATAAAATTACAAAGTTTCTGTAAGGCAAAGGACATTGTCAGAATGACAAAATGTCAACCAACAAAGTGGGAAAAGATCTACACCAACCCCACATCCGATAGAGGGCTAATATCCAATATATACAAAGAACTCAAGAAGTTAGAACCCAAAGAACCAAATAACCCTATCAAAAAATGGGGTACAGATCTAAACAAAGAATTTTCACCAGAAGAAATTCGAATGTCCTAGAAACACCTTAAGAGATGTTCAACATCATTAGTCATCAGGGAAATGCAAACCAAAACAACCCTGAGACTCCACCTCACACTAGTCAGAATGGCTATGATTAAAATCTCTATAGACAACAAGTGCTGGTGAGAATGTGGAGAAAGAGGAACACTCCTCCACTGTTGGTGGGATTGCAAAATGGTAAAGTCGCTCTGGAAATCAGTTTGGTGGTTCCTCAGAAAATTGGGCATGTCACTTCCAGAGGACTCTGGCATACCACTCCTGGGCATATACCCAGAGGATTCCCCTGCATACAATAAAGACACATGCTCCTCTATGTTTTTAGCAGCCTTGTTTATAATAGCCAGAAATTGGAAGGAGCCCAAATATCCCTCAACGGAGGAATGGATACAGAAAATGTGGTATATTTATACAATGGAATACTACTCAGCAATTAAAAATAATGAATTCATGCAATTTGTAGGTAAATGGTTAGATCTGGAAAATATCATCCTAAGTGAGTTAACCCAATCACAAAAGAACACACATGAAATGCAATCACTGATAAGTGGATATAGCCGGGCGTGTTGGCGCATGCCTTTAATCCCAGCACTTGGGAGGCAGAGGCAGGTGGATTTCTGAGTTCGAGGCCAGCCTGGTCTACAGAGTGAGTTCCAGGACAGCCAGGGCTATACAGAGAAACCCTGTCTTGAAAAACCAAAAAAAAAAAATGATAAGTGGATATTAATGATCCCAAAAGCCCTAAATACTCAAGGCACAATTAGCAAGTCAAATGATTCCCAAGAAGAAAGGAGAGGACCCTGGTCCTGAAAAGATTGGATCCAGTTTTGTAGACCCAGAACAGAGAAATTGTGTGTGGGGGGGAATGATTGTGGAATAGTTGGGGGGGAGAGGAATTATGAGACGTATGGTGGGGGGGACTGGGAAAGGGGAAAGCCTTTGGAATGTAAACATAGAATATAGAAAATAAAAATTTAAATAAAAATAAAAGCAATCTGTGTAGTTGGAAAATATAGGTCCCAGAAGATATAGGTTTTTAAATGACAAAAATCAGCACAATGTGTTAGGGTAACTACCAAAACAGGGACATGGAATTGGAAGGGTATTATGTTGAGGAGCATACTAGGGTGCTATAAGAGAGAAATGAGGTGTAGATATACACATATTTTATTGTGTACATACAAGGAATTATCAAGAATAAGAGCTTTCAATAAGAAAATTAAAGATGGGAAATAAACAAACTTTATACTGTCCAAACTATTTGACATCTTTTATTCACCTAATTGTAGTTAAAACATATTGCTGATTTTCTCTTTTGTAAGTTAAAAGAGTAAGGACATTTAGGAACAGTAGTAATCCATGATTTAGGAAGAGCACTAATCAGTTTTGAAAACAGACAATTACTGCTTGGCTCTACTTTTCACGTCTTTGGATAAGTGCAACTATTGACCATAGTATTTGATGGCAATTGGCCCGTTTTCTTTTCTCCCTAGACCAAAAACTGTGTCTCAATAACTCACTATTTTTTTTTCTAGTGTAAGTGCCTACATGTATCTTTCAAATGTTACCAGATCAACATTTTCATCTTGAAGAGAAAAAAGGAAGTGCTTGTTTCATAGAGTGTCTATAATGTTTTGGAACTCAAGTTTTTTAAAATATGTGAAATCTTCACTGTGAAACTAAAGTAGAAAAGTTAAACATATACATCTTTAGTTTTTGATGTTTTTCTTTTAAATCTAAAGTGCTCATAACAAATTAACTATAAAAATATGTTTTTTATATGTCTAAATGAATAAGTAAGTAAAAGTAATACCATAATGCAGTAGTTTATTGTCTTTAACCCTTTGAATTAAAACATTGAATAAGTTTGATTTGACCATAAAGGTTAATTATACAAAGATGTTAAAAAATTTCTAACTACCAATTATGGAGAGTATGCCTTTATATTTTTTAAATATTTTTGTCATTGGTGGCAAGAATAATAGGACCAGAGAGTAGATATTTTTCTCTTAAACACTGTATCTGTATTTAAGGTGGGGATTTGGTTCTATGGATTTGATTAATCCATTTATCAGAACATTTACATGTAAACTTCACAGACCCTCATGTTTGTGTACAGTTCTTTTTAAAAATGAATATTTGATCACGCATTTGTATAAAATCATTTAATAGTAAACTATAACATCTATTCACATTTTATAAGCTAGAATCCGAGAAAGAATGTAGTGTACCACATATTATTAAAAAGAAAAAAAGAAAAAAACAGGATAAATGTAGATGATATCTCAAAGGAAAATACAACAATGGAACAAAGGGAAGCACTTTCTGTTCTTCCTTTGAAAGTCTGTAAATTTTGAAGTCAGTTTCAGTGACATTACTTCTTGGAATACTGTCACTAGCAAGTGTTTTAACAATGTATGATAATTGGAGGTATACTAATATCATGGTTGACTTACAATTTGTAACTCCAAATTGCTTATTAAATCTATTATTGAATATGAATCATCATCACCCATATATTAAGAAAAATTAGATTATTTTGTGTTCTATTTGTAGAGCATTCAATTTCACTCAACAGCTACAAAATTTCTACAGTTCCTGAATGGGTAATTCTGAAAAATGTGACAGTGAAGCAGAACATTCAGAAGGGAAAGTAAGAAGTGAAAGTGGGAAAAACTATACTTATTCAAACTCCACAGTTTTGATTGTGCTAGTTCATTTTATCAAACAATGTATATGACCAGTGAAAATAATCTTCTGAGTTTGGGACTACATTCTAGGTTTTTTGCAAGATCTGTTCTTGAGATACACTACTTCAGAGAATAGCACGGAAAAGTAACAGTCTCAACAACTTCAAGTTTTCATACACTTGTACTCTCACTAACACTCACTCCCTGAAATGCATTCACATAATACTCATACCAATATATTCAGATCACACACATTCCTGACAAGAAGGGGAAAAGAAATAATTCCTATAAGCCTGATATATATATACTAAGTAATATAATTATATGTAAGTAATATAATATATAACTAATATACATTAAGCAATATCATAATACTTATATTTGTTCAGTGTTTATTTTGATTTAAAAATTTAAAAAGATTGACTTGGCCATAATGATCAATCATGCCAAAGTTATTGTAAAGTATCTAAGTGACAGAAATGGAGAACATGTCTTTTTATATTTTAATAGTTTATGCCATTGATGCCAAGAAAAGAATGACTAGCTAGTATACATTGTCCCTTTATATAGCCTGTGTCCTGTATTTAAGGTGGGGATTTGATTCTTTGAGCCTTTCTCTTTACTGTTACATATTTCAAACATTTATATGTGAACCTCACATATCCTCATGTTTGTATAGAGTTGTTTTTAAATGTGAATATTTGATTATGCAATTTATAGGAAATCCTTTAATATGATTATATCTTTTAAAGTAAACTAGGGACAAGGATAATTTAATGTTCCACATATTATTTGAAAGAAAGGGAAGAAAGCAATGACTTTTGATAGCTATACTTAAATGTCCTCAAAGTGTTGAGAATTTCATCTAAATACAAAATGTTCAGTTTAATGGAGAATCCTTTGGGATAATATGTTCTTAGAGAACAAACTATAAGCATGTTTGAAATACATGTGTGTGTGCATGCATGCTTGTATGTGTGTGTGTCTGTGTGTTTGTGTTTGTGTATCTGTGCTTGTGTCAGCTTCTGTATTTGTGTACCTGTGTCTGTGTGAAATAGAAGTTCCTTAAGTTAGAAACCCTTCCATATTCATGGGTAGAGAGATGATTTCCTAATATTCATACTGGTATCCTATTGTTCTATTTATTAATATCCATCTTTACACATTACCCTAGACAGTCCAGGATACAGTCCTTAAAATGCTACTGTTCAGTACTGTTCAGTTTGAAATATACCTATTTCAAACTACCTTTATGCATAATTCAGTATTAGTACTTTCCGTCTTCCATATACCTCAGAAGTTTGGACTGTGCCCAACTTATATACCATATTGACTATGGAGAATTCTACAATTAGACCCTCAACCCTCAAGCCATCCCTTTGACTTTAGCTCTTAACTTTCCCTTACTCATTCTATTCCTGTATAGTAAATTCAATACTTAGCAATACAGTTCTCACTCTGTTGAAAGATCAGAAGTCTATATCTTTCTATCTACCTATCTATCTATCTATCTATCTATCTATCTATCTATCTATCTATCTATGTAAAAACTACCTACCCATGTAGACAATATAGGCATTTGTATATTTGGATTCCATACTCTCAATCTTGCATTTCTCTTTCCACTGTTCTCATGCACTCTTTCCTTTACTCCAAAAGTGGAACAAGAGCAACCAGTTGGAAGAATACTAAAGTGTGCTCAATGTTAAAGAACTGGCCCACATTTTCCAACTATTTAAATAATAAAATATGAAACATACAGAGGTTAAAAACTTTCAGAATTATTAAAAAACAAATTGCCTATCTATGAACTTCATACAAATAAAATGTAATAATTTGCTGAAAGACAAAATTACTTATAAGGTAGGTCATAAGCAAATGAGAGTTATATGTATTTCAATAATCAAATCCTTTTATCAAGACAAGAGGAAGAACTGGAAAAATTAAAGGATATTTCAGAGAATAGAGCTTTACAAAGGGAGATTGATTTAGTCTTGGCCTCTGATATACTTGCTAAAAAGTCAGCTTCTTTTGTGTACCAACTAAAATACGGACTCCAAAGATGTACTTCAGAATCAGGTAGGAATGTGGTCTCAAGAATTTAAAGAGCTGTAATTTAGAGTTTCTTGGTAACTGCTGGCAGAGATCAACCATCCTACTTAGGCTATTCCTTCAGAAGTTTTCTCATGGGAACTCTTAGGAGAAATGGGAAGAGGGAAAAGAATTATATTACCCACAATATGCAAGCAATAAACATTATATGCAGGCAATATTTGTGTCTGTGCCTTCTCATTGAGACTCTATGTAGAAAGAAACACACAAAGCAGGCTGCATTCAAGGGCTTCCTTTTATCACCCTTGAAAATCAAGCCTGCCCTCTAGAGCCTGTGCTTGCTCAATGTGTGTGACAACACTCTGGAATCCATAAGGTTGAACTACACCTTTAGTGGTAATACAATTTATTCCCTGTTGATGAGCATATTCCAGACTGTCTAAACTGACTATAGAAATACAGAATAATAAAGAAGTTACTGTAGAATTTGGGGGTTGCTTATATATACTATCTTATCATCTGTAAATAGCAATACTTTGACTTCTTTGTTTCCAGTTTGTTTCCCCTCTATCTCCTTTTGTCTTCCTACTGCTTAAATTAGACTTCATGTACTATATTGAATAGATAAAGAGAGAAAAGTCAGCCTTGCACTGTCTCTGATTTTAGTGGGATTTATTCTAGTTTCTCTCCATTTAATTTGATATTGAATATTTGCTTGCTATATGTTGATAATATGGTATTTAGGTATATGCCATCAATACCTGATCTCTCTAAGACTTATAACATGAAGGGGTGTTGTATTTTGTCAAATACTTTTTCAGCATCTAATGACATGATCATGAGAACTTTTTATTTGTGATTGTTTCTATAGTGGATTACATTGATCAGTTTTCATATATTGAAACAATCCTGAATCCCTTGGGATGAAGGCTATTTGAGTGTAGTGCATGATGGTTTTGATGTGCTCTTAGATCACGTTTGCAAGAATATTATTGTGTGTTTTTGTATGGATATTTATAAGTGAAATTGGTGAAGTTTTCTTTCTTTATTGCATCTTTGTGTGTTTTAGATATCATAATTACTATGGTTTCTTAGAATGAGTTAGATAGTGTTATTTCTGCTTATAATTTCTGGAATAGTATGCTGGGGTATTGGTGTTAGCAATTCTTTGAAAGTCTGGTAGAATTCTGCACTAAAACTATTTTCTCCTGGGCTTTAGGTATTTTCTTTTGGTTGGGAGTATTTTTTATCATTGTGTCTATTTCCTTAGCATTTATGGGACTGTTTAGTTTATTTGATCTTGATATAAATTTAGTACGTGATATCTTACTAGAAAACTATCCATTTCATCCTGACATTTTAGTTTTGTTGCATATATGCTTTTGTAGTTATATATGATGATATTTTTTGATTTCTTCACTTTCTGTTACCATGTTTCCCTTTCTGTTTCTGATTTGGATACTGTTTTGTTTAGTTAGTTTGGCTAAAGGTTTATCTATGTTGTTGGTATTCTCAAAGAATAAACTTTAGGATTAGTTGATTCTTTGTATGTTCTTTTTATTTTCCATCCTCTTTGGTTGATTTGCTTCTTTTTGTTCTAGAGCTTTTTAAAGGTGTGCTATTAAGTTGCTAGTGTAGAATCTCTCCAATTTCTTTATGATGGCACTTAATGCTATGAATTTTCCTCTTAACACTGCTTTCATTGTATCCAATAACTTTAGTTTTGCTGTTTCTTCATTTTCATTAAATTCTAGAAAGTCTTTAATTTCCTTTTTCATTTCTTCCCTGCTCAAGTTTTCATTAAGTAGATAGTTTTTCAGTTTCCATGAGTATGTGGGCTTTCTGTTTTTTGTTGTTGTTCTTTTTTTTTTTTTTGCTTTTTGATGGTATTTTTATTTTGTTTGTTATTGTTGTTGTCATTGTGGAAGTCCAGTTTTAGTCCTTTGTGAGCTGTTAGAATGAATGGGATTATTTCATTCTTTTATCTGGAAGGTTCCATGACGTGCTGAGAAGAATATGTTTAGCTGCATTTTCTTGTAGTTCTTTAAGGCACATTTCAAATATCCTCCTTAAAGTCCTCTATCATCTTCAGGAGATAGGATTTTAAATCAGAATCTTGCTTCTTATGTTTGTTAGGGTATCCTGGGCTTCTTGTGGTAGAAGAAATGGGTTCTTGTGGTGTCCATCTGGTGCTTGCATTGTCTTCTGTTGCTTATGTTCTTGTGCTTGCTTCTGGCCATCTGGTTATATTTGGTGTTAACTGATCTAGGTATCTCTGACTGGATCAGGCCTCCTTGGAGGCAAGTAGAGCACTGTAACCTGGGTTGGGCAAAGTCTTCTGTGAGACAGGCAGTGTGATCTCTCCTGGGTCCTGGGAATGGGGAGTGACTCCTGTGTCACTGTTTATTGCAGACCTTCTGTGCCCCCCCCATGAAGGTGAATGTCCTTGGATACAGGCAAGCTGTGGGATGTAGGAGGGGATCAGCCTCATGACTCTGTCCTGAGTAGAGGTGCATGTTTGAATGATAATGGGGATTGGGCAGAAGAAATACCTGCTGGCTTTGGTGGGGGGTCCTAGCCAGCTTGTGTTTGGGGGTGGTTGTCTCATCTGTGTCCCTTTTTACTGCAGACCTCTTAGGAAACTGGAGACTGAAGGTGTGGAAAATACACACCCATATGGCCTAGATAGAGGTGCCTGGATTTCTTATGCCCAGAACTCTGTCCTCATGGAGAGCACAGTATACATCACCTGGGCCCTACCACGTCAATTAGGAATCATGAAAATTTCCCACATGCTTCCACATAGCCTAATGTTGTAGAGTAACTATCTGAATTAAGGTCCTGACCTCTCTAATTACTGTAGGTTGTGTCAAATTTACAAAACACTATTCAGTGAAATATAGAAGTAAATTTTGCAGTCATATAATTTTTATTTTACCTTAATGTGTTATATGAGAGAAATAAGTACAGAATGAGAAGAATCAAATTTTAGTTTTGAAGTTCTGTTTTCATTTACAAAGTTAACTGGGAGCTGGAGAGATGTCTCAGTGGTTAAGAGCATTTGCTTCTCTTGCAAAAGGCTTGAGTTCTCATCATAGTAGTACATGGGAGCAACCTTCTGTGTGTAGCCCTAATGTGTGGAATACAATGACTTCCTTCTGGCCACCATGGATAGACCTGATGGGTTGAGGATTTAGTCTAACCTTTGTGTTTTGTTAATTGAGTTACCAAAATTGCATGGGGATCTACATGGAAGATGTTGAGGGTCCCTGCCTCAAATTGGCTTTGATTGGTAAATAGTGTTGTGGGTAGCCAATGTCTGGGCACAGAAACAAAGGAAAGACTTTAGGATTCCATGGCAAGGGAGCCTAGAGAGAAGGACAAGAACCACAATGCCAGAAAATGACCGGCCAAGACTGAGAACTAAAGAAGAGAGTGCATAGCAATCATGTAAGAGCTGGGGAAGGGTGGTTCCAGGGGACTCCCTGACTGGGTCTAGGGCAACAACAGTGGAATATAAATTTTAATAAGTAATAACTTAAGAATATCAGAAGGGATATGTTAGCCCCATGGAGCCTTTGGAATGGCCCAACCATTGAGCTGTTTAAGACTTATGAGACTCTCTCTCTCTCTGTGTGTGTGTGTGTGTGTGTGTGTGTGTGTGTGTGTTTCATTCAAGAACCCAGAATATTGGGGCGGGTAGCAAAGAACATGCAGCTGCCACTATGTATGCATCTACATAGATATTCTTATAACTCCAATAACTCTTCTAAAACAGTTTAATTTGAACATCATCTTGATGGACAGGGGGATGTTTTTATATAAGTGTGTGATGTAATTAAAGTAAAGTGATAAACATTCTCACTGTTTATCCTAATAATTTTCTGTTATAATAACATTTACCAGCTACTACATCATATTCCTTCAACAATTTTTATTTGTATATTATATTGTTGATAACTGTATACTGAATAGTATTTTTGTATGAAACACATCTTTTCTGTGATGATTAAATTTGATTGTCAACTTGACAGGCTTTAAAACCAATTATGAAAAAATTTCTAAGCTCATGAGTTCGGCCATTTCCTTAAAAATTTAAGTAAGAAAGGAAAACTGACTTTGAATATAATGGCAGCTCATGATGTAGGCTAGGTTCTCCCTTGGAATATAAAGGAGTAATTGGATGGTTCACCAGCATCCATTCTTTTTCTATTAATTGTAGATTCAATGAGAAAAGCATGTCTCATGCTCCAGTGACATGCCTACACCAGTATGCCTGATTGGAAGGATTCCGTTGGTGACTTGCTGAGTTTAATCTACTTTTGATCTTTTGTTTGTCAGCTTCTCACTCTTCCTCCCTTTTGCAACTAGAAAGTTCATTCTGTTCTACTGTTTATGTAAATTGTTATTATATGTAAATTGTATTTTTTTAGATACTATGAGATTTTGTTTCTCAAAAGAAAGTCCTTAATTACATTTTTAATAAAGGATAGAATGATTAATTCTGAGGTCTTTTAGAGGTTGGCTTAATACAATATTGTACTAAGAAATGAACATGAAAATTTAGATGCTTTTTTGGAATGTTTTGAATTAAATATTTGTGTATGTGCAAGATAATAAGGATTGTAACTTTAATGCTTTGTTTGACAAGATTTATAACCACTATCAGATAAACCTCTCACCATGTCGGTGTGCTCATGTCCTTGGAGGTTTAATTTAATTAGACCAAACCTTACTGTTGGCAGGACCAATTCCAAGTAAGAGGTCCCAGGCTTCATAAAATGAAGAAATCAATAGTACCAGCATCCTGCTTTCTTTGGTTTCCTATTGTAGATGTAATGTGACCATCCTAGCATTCTTACCACCTGACCTGTCCAACTGTGATCTATTTTGAAAATCATAACTCATAGAAGGCCATTTATTGCTGCCATCCCAAAGTCATTTTCCAGGTATTTTGCAGCAATATTGAGGAAAATACTACATTTTAAGAATGTTTTACCTCTATACAATGTTGCCTTCCAACTCTACCTGATCAGTCACAAGGATTTTCTTCTCTATTTCAATAAGGTTTATTTTGCCTCATGATTTTAGAATTCCAGATTATAGCATGCTATCTTTCCATTGCTAAAACAACACCACTTCCAAACAAAAAAAGGGAAAACATATAAAAACAAAGCAAACCTTAGACCTGTATGATATCAATCATTTCTAAAATCAAAATGCTCATAATCCTCAGGAGCCTTCACATTTACCTAGCCTGTGCTGCCCTAGGTAATGTATCTCTTCATTAGATTAAACAGACTTTCTAATTAGTTGCCTTCAGTGTAGACACTATAGCCATTTTCATAGAATTTACCATAGAGATCAATGAAAACAGAACTAGGTAAGGTTATGTCTGTCTTTGCTTCATGTTCTTCAGTGACTGGCTATCTATTCCAATCATAGTAAACTAATTTCACAGATCTTTATCCATTAGCCACACGATTTATTACCTGTTCTCTGTTTCGTTCTTGACTTAATTTATTATTTTTTCATCTTTATTTAGCACTCATCCTGCTAATGTGTTTACTGTTTCTTTGACAGACTAAGTCTTTATCTCTTCGAGTCTTTCCTCTCTGCTACAGTATCTAGTTTTTATCACCTTGGTTGAACTCAATATAGTGCATATGTTATCAAGATTGCAATACTGAAATTAAAAATCATGACTTATGTGCAAGCAAGTGTTAAATACTTGCACAGAATTCAGATAGTACAATCCTCATGATTTCAAAAATTCCAAATTAATTAATATTATATTAGTACCTTCAAATTCTCCTTTCCCAAATATGTTATAAAACTAAATTTCTTACTACTACTTATACATGTTTCTTCCTTGTTTTTCTAAAGTATATCTCAGATTATCTATTTTAAGCTCATGATTTCTTACCTTTAACTGTAATATAGAAAAACCACATGGTAATTTCATTAGATGCTGAAAAGCATTTGTGAAAATCCAGCATCCTTTCATGTTAAAAGTCTTGGAAAGATCAGGAATTCAAGGCCTAAACTTAAACAGTAAAAGAAACATACAGCAAAACAGTAGCCAACATCAAACTAAATGTAGAGAAACTTGTAACAATCCCAGGAAAATCAGGAACTAGACAAAGCTGCCCTCTCTCACAATATCTTTACAATATAGTACTTGAAGTTCTAGCCAGAGAAATTATAAAACAAAAGGAGGTCAAAGGGATACAAATTGGAAAGGAAGAAGTCAAATTATCAGTATTTGCAGATAATATGTTAGTATACTTAAGCAACCCAAAAAGTTCCACCAGAGAACTCCTACAGCTGTTAAAAAAAATAAACTGTAGGAAAGTGGCTAGATACAAAATTAACTCAAACAAATCAGTAGCCTTCCTATACTTAAAGGATAAAAAGGCTGAAAAAAAATTAGGGAAATCACACCCTTCACAATAGTCACAAACAATATAAAGTATCTTGGTGTGACGCTAAACAAACAAGTGAAAGATATCTGTATGACGAGAACTTCAAGTCTCTGAAGAAAGAAATCAAAGAAGACCTCAGAAAATGGAAAGATCTCACATGCTCATGGATTGGCAGGATTAATATAGTAAAAATGGCCATCTTGCCAAAAACAATATACAGATGCAATGCAATTCCCATCAAAATTCTAACTCAATTCTTCACAGTGTTAGAAAGAGCATTTCTCAAATTCATCTGGAATAACAAAAAATCCAGGATAGCTAAAGCTATTCTAAACAGTAAAAGAACTTCTGGGGGAATTGGTTTCCCATACCTCAAGCAGTATTACAGAGCAATAGTGTTAAAACTGTATGATATTGGTACAGTGACCGGCATGTAGATCAATGGGATAGAATTGATGACCCAGAAATGAACTCAAAAATCTATGGTCACTTGATCTTTGACAAAGGAGATAAAATCATCCACGGAGAAAAGAGTGCCTTTTCAATAAATGGTACTAACTCAACTGGTAGATAGCATGCAAAGGAATGCAAATCAATCCGTTCCTATCTCCTGTACTAAGCTCAAATCCAAGTGGATCAAGGACCTCCACATAAAACCAGACACACTGAAACTAATAGAAAAGAATCTTGGGAAGAGCCTAGAACACTGGGCCCAGGGGAAAATTTCCTGAACAGTATACCAATAGCCTATGCTCAAAGATCAAGAATTGACAAATTGGGCCTCATAAAATTACAAAGTTTCTGTAAGGCAAAGGACACTGTCAACAAGGCAAAATGGCAACCAACAAATTAGGAAAAGATCTTTACCAATGTTATATCCAACAGAGGGCTGATATCCAATATATACAAATAACTCAAGAAGTTAGACTCCAGAGAACCAAACAACCCTATTAAAAATGGGGTACAGAGCTAAACAAAGAATTTTCACCCAAGGAATATCTAATGACTGAGAACCAGCTAAAGAAATGTTCAACATCCTTAGTTATCAGGGAAATACAAATCAAAAAAACCCTGAGATTTCACCTCACACCAGTCAGAATGGCTAAGATCAAAAATTCAGGAGAGAGCAGGTGCTGGCAAGGATATAAAGAAAGAGGAACACTCCTTCACTTCTGGTGGGATTGCAAGCTGGTACAACCACTCTGCAAATCAGTTTGGGGGTTCCTCAGAAAAATAGGCATGATACTACCAGTGGACCCTGTTATACCACTCCTGGTCATATACCTAGAGAATGCTTCAGTATGTAATAAGGACACATGTTGCACTATGTTCCACTATTTATAATAGCCAGAAGCTGGAAAGAACCCAGATGACCCTCAATGGAGGAATAGATACAGAAAATATGGTATATTTACACAATGAAATACTACTCAGCTATTAAAAACAATGAATACATGAAGTTCTTAGACAAATGGATGGATCTGGAAAATATCACCCTAGGTTTGGAAACCCAATCACAGAGTACACACAGTCACTGATAAGTGGCTATTATCTCAGAAGCTTGGAATACCCAAGGCATATTTCACATATCAAATGAGTCCCAAAAAGGAGGAAGAACAAAGTATGGATACTCTAGTCCGTCCTAGAAGGGGTAACAAAATACCCACAGAAGGAGATAGAGAGTCAAAGGGTAGAGTAGAGTCTAAGGAAAATATCATCCAGAGACTACCTCACCTAGTGATTCATCCCATATACAGTTACAAAACCCAGACACTATTATTGATGACCACAAGTGCTTGCTGACCAGCACTGGATATAGCTGTTACCTGGGAGACTCTGCTAGTGCATGAGAAATACAGAAGGGGACACTCTCAACCAGTCATTGAACTGATCACATTGTCCCCAATGAAGGAGCTAGAGAAAGGACCCAAGGAGCTTAAGGAGTTTGCAGTGCCATAGAAGGGACAACAATATGAGCCACCCAGTACTACCAGAGCTCCCAGGGACAAAACCATCAACCAAAGAGTACACATGGAATTACCTTGTCTCTAGGGACATAGGGAGCAGAGTATGGCTTTTGTAGACACCAAAGGGAGGAGAGGCTCTTGGTCCTGAAAATGATCCATGTCACAGTGTAGAGGAATACCAGGACAGGAAAGCAGGAGAAGGTTGATTGGGGAACAGGGAGAGGGGAGATGGCTCATGAGATTTTTGGGGATGGGGGAACCAGAAAGGGGGACAACATTTGAAATGTAAATAAAGAACATATCTAATAAAAAAGAAACAATGGTTGATGCTTTAACTCTGTTGAGTAATATTGATATTTCATGTGTGTGCATTTAGAGAAGTCTTCATACATACAATTTCACAAATAACATCAACCTTATATATGTGCTGATTACACACCAAAAATTTCAACATAGCATTTTGTGTACTGATTGTGTGCAAGCACCTCTCTTGTCATGATTCCCTATATAAAAAAATAACACAAGTACTTATATAAGCCTTTTCATTGTGCTATATACAATAATTAATATAGAAATGATTTAAAATATGTGAGATTATATGCTAAGGCCAAAAACAAATTTCATAGTATTTTATCTGAAGGATTTCATCATCTGTGTGATCTCAAGTTGAAAGTAGGGTCTGGAATCCAGTCAATTGGGCACTAGAGGGATTATGCTATTTGTTTTACAAATAAATTGCTATTAATATGCCATATCTGCTGCAAGAAGATCATCAAAAGGAAACATTTACAGATAAATTTAACTTTCGAGTGAAATGTGGTCACTGGAGATCACTCAGCCAACAGACTGTTAGCAGAAGGGGTCAACTCTTAGGCCTTTCCTTTGCTGGGAAGAGGTATGTCATTCAAGCACTTAAAGTATCATCTACTGTGTTACATGAGACCATACATAGCATAATTCCCACATCAGTGCAAGAAAACATAGTGATACCACCTCCCTTTTGCTGAAACATTCATAAACTGATTACAGTTAGGGCTTCATTTGAAGACAGAAATCTCATGATTTTTATTTTTAATGTGTGAGAAGGGCATATAGTATGCTCAATGACTTAAAACACTGAGTGGTTTCAAATATCAGTAGCCCATCAACAATTGGGGACACAGATAGTTCTATTTTCTTCTCTGTGCAGATATTTTTTGTTCATGTCTTTATTGTCGTTGCCTAATGGCTATACTGCATCCAACTTGTTATAGAACAGAATCACCTTGGTTGGCTAACTTTCCAAGCACTCTCCAACACTCTCATTTTAATGGTATATAAGTATTGAGCTCTGAAGGAAGATTTATATTGAAGCACCAGCTCCCTTCAATGACTATGTCACTACTGATTCTTCCAACAATGATAGATTGCATCTTACTCCCCTCTCTTGTAGGTGACACTTCTTCCCACTGACTGTTGTCTAAATAATTTTTACTCAATCAAAGTTAATGGAGACAATGTGGAGGGATTAGTTTCTCCATTATATGAACATTAGAGTTATCTATTTAATGTATAGAGTTTTAAAAATATATTCCCTTGATGAATATATTTTTTATTACTGATAAAACACTCTAAAATAAGAGACACATCTCTATTACTCAATACTTATTATCTGGAAAGTATTGATGTTTTCTAGGAAATAATAAGAGCATAACTTTATATATTTTTATTAAATATTTTATTAATTTACATTTCATTTTTTGTTTGTGATTTCATTTTTTAAAAATTTTCTATATTCTTTGTTTACATTCCAAATCATTTTCCCATTCCCAGTTCCCCCTTCCCCGTAAGTCCAATAAGTCCTCTTCCCTCCTCTAGTTCCCCAATTAACCCCCTCCCACTCCTCTGACCTGGCAATCTCCTACAATGCTGCATCAAGCCTTTCCAGGATCCAGGCCTTCTTCCTTCTTCTTAGGAATGATTTGATATGGGGGTTGTGTTTTGGGTATTCTGAGCTTCTGGGCTAATATCCACTTATCAATGACTATGTTCCATGCTTGTTCTTTTATGAATGAGTTACCTTACTTAGTATGATATTTTCCAGTTCCAACAAATTGCCTAAAAATTTCATGAATTCATTGTTTTTAATTGCTTAGTAGTATTCCATTGTGTAAATATACCACATTTTCTGTATCCATTCCTCCACTGAGGGACATCTGGGTTCTTTCCAGCTTCTGGCTATTATAAATAGGGCTGCTATGAACATTACGGAGAATGTGTCCTTATTTCATGCAGGGGAATCCTCTTGGCATATTCCCAGGAGTGGTATAATAGGGTCCTCTGGAAGTGTCATGGCCAGTTTTCTGAGGAACTTGTTATCCCATTTCCTGGTTTATAATAGTCTCTGGGTTTGTTAACTGGATATGGGATGGATCCCCAGGTAGGGCAGTCAGTGTATGGTCTTTCCTTTAGTCTCTGCTACATAATTTGTCTCTGTTTCTCCTCCTGTGGTTATTTTTCCCCCTTCTAAGAAGGACCAGAGTATCTATACTCTGCTCTTCCATCTTGACATTTGTTTGCACTGTGAATTGTATCTTGGGTATTCCAAGCTTCTGGGCTAATATCCACTTATCAGTGAGTGCATTCCATGTGTGTTCTTTTGTGATTGGGTTATCTAACTAAGGATGATATTTTCTAGTTCCATCCCTTTGCCTAAGAATTTCTTGACTTCATTGTTTTTAATAGCTGAGCAATATTTTATTGTATAAATGTACCATATTTTCTGTATCCATTACTCTCTAGAAGGGCATCTGGGTTCTTTCCAGCTCCTGGCTATTATAAATAAGACTGCTAAGAACACAGAGGAGCATGATGTGTCCATATCACAGTTGGAGAATCCTCTGGGTATATGTCCCTGAGTGGTATAGCAGGGTCCTTCAGTAGTACTTTGTCCAATTTTCTGAGGAACCACCAAACTGAGTGGTTGTACCAGCTTGTAATCCTAACAGCAGTGGAGGAGTGTTCCTCTTTCTTCACATCTTTGCTGGCACTTGCTGACAGATGAGTTTATAAACATACCCATTCTGACTTGAGTAAGTTGGAATCTCAGGCTTGATTTGGTTTCCATTTCCCTGATGGCTAAAGAACATCATCATAAGGTGAACATTTCTTTAGGTGCTTCTCAGCCATTCAGTTTTCCTCAGTTGAGAATTCTTTGTTTAGCTCTGTAACCCATTTTTAATAGGGTTATTTGGTTCTTTGGGGTCTAACTTCTTGAGTTCTTTGTATATATTGGATATTAACCCTCTATCAGATGTAGGGTTAGTAAATGCCTTTTCCCAATCTGTTGCTTGCAATTTTGTCCTATTGACAGTGTCCTTTGTCTAACAGAAGCTTTGTAATTTTATGAGGTCCCATTTGTCAATTCATTTTTTATTAAATATGTTTAATATATTATTTTTTTCTTTTTTATTAGATGTATTCATTATTTACATTTCAAATGATTTCCCCTTTCCTGGTTCCCCCCTCCCTGAAAGTCCCATAAGTCCTCTCCCCTCAGCTTGTTCCCCAATCAACCCCCTCCCACTTCCCTGTCCTGGTATTCCCCTACACTGCTGCACTGAGCCATTCCAGGACCAGCGGACTCTCCTTCCTTCTTCTTGGGAATCATATGATATGTGAATTGTATCTTGGGTATTCTGAATTTCTGGGCTAATATCCATTTATCAGTGAGTGCATACCCTGTGTATTCTTTCGTGATTGGGTTACCTCACTTAGGATGATATTTTCCAGTTCCACCCATTTGCCTAAGAATTTCATGAATTCATTGTTTTTAATAGCTGTGTAGTAGTCTATAGTATAAATATACCACATTTTCTGTATCCATTCCTACACTGAGGGATATCTGGGTTCTTTCTAGCTTATGGATAGTTTAAATAGGGCTGTTATGAACATAGTGGGACATTTGTCCTTATTACATGCTGGGGAATCCACTGGGTATATACATTCTAAATTATCAGGGAAATGCAAATCAAAACAATCCTGAGATTTCACCTCACACCAGACAGAATGTCTAAGATCAAAAACTCAGGAGACAACAGGTGCTGGAGAGGCTTTGGAGAAAGAGGAACATTCCTCCACTGCTGGTGGGATTGCAAGCTGGTACAACCACTTTGTAAATCAGTTTGGGGGTTCCTCAGAAAACTGGGCATGATACTACCAGAGGACTCTGTTATACTATTTGTCAGTTCTTGATATTAGAGCATAAGCTTTGGTGTTCTGTTCAGGAAATTTTCCCCTGTGCCCATTTGTTCAAGGCTCTTCAATCTGTTCTTTTCTATTAGATTCAGTGTGTCTGGTTTTATGTGGAGGTCACTTGGACATGACCTTGTTACAAGGAGAAAAGAATGCTCGATATGCATTCTTCTGCATGCTAACCCCCATTTGCCAGCACCATTTTTTGGTTTTAGCTCTTTTGTCAAAGATCAAGTAACCATAGGTGTTTGGGTTTGTTTGTGGGTCAATTCTATTCCATTCAACTACCTGCCTGTTACAGTACCAATACCATACAGTTTTTAATCCCAATTGCTCTGTAGTACTGCTTGAGGTATGGGATGTTGATTCCCCCAGAAGCTGTTTTATTGTTCAGAATAGTTTTCACTATCCTGGTCTTTTTGTTATTCCATATGAATTTGATAATTGCTATTTCTAATTCTATGAAGATTTGAGTTGGAATTTTGATGAGGATTGCATTAAACTGCTGAATGCTTTAGGCAAGATGGCCATTTTTTCCTATATTAATACTGCCAATCCATAAGCATGGAAGATCTTTCCATCTTCTGAGGTCTTCTTTGATTTCTTTAGTCAGAAAGATGCAGATCTTACTTGCAGATCTTTCACTTGTTTAGTTAGGGTAACACCAAAGTATTTTATATTATTTGTGACTATTAAGAAGAAAAAATTATTTCCCTAATTTCTGTCACAGCCTTTTTATCCTTTGAGTACAGGAAGGCCACATGTTTGTTTGAGTTAATTTTATATCCAGCCATTTTTTTGAAGTTTTTATCAGGTTTAAGAGTTCTATGGTTAACTTTTTTGGGGTAATTTGGGTATACTATCATATCATCTGCAAATAGTGATATTTTGAATTCCCTTTCCAATTTGTATCCCTTTGACCTCTTTTTGTTGTCTAATTGCTCTGGCTAAAACTTTGAGTACTTTATTGAATAGGTAGTGAGAGAGTAGGCCACCTTGTCTAGTCCCTGATTTTAGTAGAATTTCTTCAAGTTTCTCTCCATATATTTGATGTTGGCTACTGGTTTGCTGTATA
Organism: Apodemus agrarius; assembly: GCA_964023405.1. NCBI lineage: Eukaryota > Metazoa > Chordata > Mammalia > Rodentia > Muridae > Apodemus > Apodemus agrarius. The sequence goes on along the minus strand of OZ030006.1, from coordinate 88,764,951 downwards.
TTGCATTTCCTATGTTTAGGTATGGGCCTTGAATTCCTGATCTTTCTAAGACTTTTATAATGAAGGGATGTTGAATTTTTTTCAAATGCTATTTCTGCATCGAATGAAATCTCAGGTGGGTTTCTTTTCATTGAGTTTGTTTATATAGTAGATTACTTTGAAGGATTTCCTTATATTGAACCATCTCTTCATCCATGGGATGAAGCCTACTTGATCAAGATGGATGATCACTTTGATATGTTCTTGGATTCTGTTCTCAGAGGGAATTTTTTGAGTAATTTCTGCATCAATATTCATAAGGGAAATTGGTCTGAATTTTTCCTTCCTTGTAGGATATTTATCTGGTTTAGGTTTCAGAGCAATAGTGACTTTAGAGAATGAATTGGGTAGTGTTCCTTTTGCTTCTATTTTGTGGAATAGTTTGGATAGTATTGGTATTAGTTCTTCTTTGAAGGTCTGTTAGAACACAGCACTAAACCCATCTGGTCCTGGGTTCATCTTGGTTGGGAGATTATTGATGACTGCTTCTATTTCATTAAGGGTTATGGCACTGCTTAAATAATTTATCTGATCCTGACTTAACTTTAGTACCTGGTTTCTGTCTAGAAAATTGTCCATTTCATCTAGATTTTCTGCGTTTTTTGAGTATAGACTTTTGTAGTAGGATGTGATGATTTTTTGGTTTCCTCAGTTTCTGTTGTTATGTCTCCCTTTTCATTTCTGATTTTGTTAATTTAGATACTGTCTCTGTGCCCCCTGGTTAGTCTGCCTAAAGGTTTAACTATCTTGTTGATTTTCTTAAAGAATAAGCTCCTAGATTTGTTGATTCTTTGTATAGATTTTTTTATTGTTATTGTTTCTACTTGATTGATTTCAGCTCTGAGTAGTTATTTCCTCCCCTTTACTCCTCTTGGGTGTATTTGCTTCTTTTTCTTCTGGAGCTTTCAGAAGTGCTGCCAAGTTGCTGTATGCTTTCTCTAGTTTCTTTTTGGAGGCACTCAGAGCTATGAGTTTTCCTTTTAGGGCTGCTTTCATTGTGTCCCATAGGTTTGGGTATGTAGTGGCTTCATTTTCATTAAATTCTAAAAAGTCTTTAATTTCTTAATTTCTTCCTTGACCAACTTATCATTGAGTAGAGTGTAGTTCAGCTTACATGTGTATGCAGGCTGTGTGTGTGTGTGTGTGTATGTGTGTGTGTGTGTGTGTTGGTTGCTTCAATCCATAGTGATTTGATGGGAAACATAAGATTGTTTCAATTTTCTTGTATCTGTTGAGTTCTGTTTTATGACCAATTATGGTCAGTTTTAGGGAAGATACCATGAGCTGCTGAGAAGAAGGTATATGCTTTTGACTTAGTATGAAATGTTATATAGATATCTGTTAAAACCATTTGGTTCATAATTTCTGTTTAGTTTCTTTGTGTCTCTGTTTACTTTTTGTTTCCCTGATATGTCCATTAATATAATTTGTTTGTTGTAGTCCTCCATATTTATTGTTTGAGGTGCAATGTGTGCTTGGAGCTTTAATAAATTTCTTGTATGAATGTGGGTGACCTTGCATTTTTAGCATAGATATTCAGAATTGAGTGTTCCTCTTGGTAGACTTTTTTTTTGTTTGATGAATATGACTTTTGGTTGAAAGTCAATTTTATCTGATATTAAAATGCCTACTCCAGCTTGTTTCCTGTGACCATTTGCTTGGAAAATTGTTTGACAGCCCTTTACTTTAAGGTAGTATTTATAGATTTTCTGTATGTAGCATAATGCTGAGTCCTGTTGACATATGCAGTCTATGTCTTTTTATTCCCCAATTGAGTCCCTTGATGTTGAAAGATATCATCATAAGGCATAGTGGTAGTTGCTTCCTGTTTCTTGTTTTTGCTTTTTTTATGTTATTTTTATGCATGTGTCGTTATCTTCTTTTTGATTTGTTGAAAGAAAATTACTTTCTTGCTTTTTCTAGACTGTAGTTTCCCTTCTTGTATTGGCATTTTCCATCTATTTTCCTACGTAGAACTGGATTTGTGAAAGATATTGTATAAATTTGGTTTTGTCATGGAATTTCTTGGTTTCTCCATCTATGGTAATTGAGACTTATGCTGGTATAATAGTCTGGACTGCCATTTGTGTTCTCTTAGGGCCTGTATAGGAACTACTCAGGATATTCTAGCTTTCATAGTTTTTGATGAGAAGTCTGGTGTCTTTCTGAAAGGTCTGTCTATATATGTTACTTGACTTTTTCCATTACTGTTTTTAATATTTTTCTTTGCTTTATGCATTTTGTGTTTTGACAATTATGTGATGGGAGGAATTTATTTTCTCGTCCAATCTATTTGGAATTCTTTAGGCTTCTTGTATGTTCTTGGGCATCTCCTTCTTTAGGTTAAGGAAGTTTTCTTCTATAATTTTCTTGAAGATATTTACTGGGCCTTTAAATTGGAAATCTTCTATACCTATAATCCTTAGGTTTGGTCTTCTCAGTGTATCCTGGATTTCCTAGATGTTTTGTGTTAGGAGCATTTTTCATTTTGCATCTTCATTAACTCCTTTGTTAATGTTTTCTATGGTATCTTCACAGGAGTTTCTCTCTTATATATCATGTTTTCTGTTGGTTATGCTTGTGTCTATGACTCCTGATCACTTTCCTATGTTTTCTATCTCCAGTGTTGCTTCTTTTTGTGATTTCCTATTGTATCTATTTCAATTTTTGACCCTAGATGGTTTTGTTCAGTTCCTTCATCTGTTTGATTGTGTTTTCTTGTAATTCTTTAAGGGATTTTTGTGTTTCTTCCTTAAGGTCTTCTGTTTCCCTGTGTTCTCTATTTATTTCTTTAAGGGAGTTATTTATGCTCTACTTAAAGTCCTCTATCATCATCATGAGATGTGATTTCAAATTAGATTCTTGCTTTTTGGTTGTGTTGTGGTAACCAGGGCTTGCTGTGGTGGGGGAATTTTTTTTTTTTTACAATTTTTTCTTATTTTCTATATTCTTTGTTTACATTCCAAAGGCTTTCCCCTTTCCCTGTTCCCCCCTCACCGTATATCCTATATATCCTCTTCCACCCCACCCCACCCCCCTCCTATTCCCCAATCACCACCCCCCCCCATTTCTCTGCTATATTCTGGTATACTCTTACAAAACTGGATCCAGTCATTTCAGGACCAGGGTCCTCTCCTTCCTTCTTCTTGGGAATCTTTTGACTTGCTAATTGTGCCTTGAATATTCAGAGCTTCTGGGATCATTAATATCCACTTATCAGTGATTGTATTTCATGTGTATTCTTTTGTGATTGGGTTAACTCACTTAGGATGGTATTTTCCAGATCCAACCATTTGCCTACAAATTGAATGAATTCATTATTTTTAATTGCTGAGTAGTATTCCATTGTATAAATATACCACATTTTCTGTATCCATTCTTCCTTTGAGGGACATCTGGGTTCCTTCCAACTTCTGGCTATTATAAATAAGGCTGCTATGAACATAGAGGAGCATGTGTCTTTATTGCATGCAGGGGAATCCTCTGGGTATATGCCCAGGAGTGGTATGACAGGGTCCTCTGGAAGTGACATGCCCAATTTTCTGAGGAACCGCTAGACTGATTTGCAGAGCGGTTGTACCATCTTGCAGTCCCACCAACAGTGGAGGAGTATTCCTCTTTCTCCACATCCTCGCCAGCACCTGTTGTCTCTTGAGTTTTTAATCTTAGCCATTCTGACTGCTGTGAGGTGGAATCTCAGGGTTTGTCTTAGTTAGGGTTTTACTGCTGTGAACAGACACCATGACCAATGCAAGTTTTATAAAAGACAACATTTAATTGGAGTTGGCTTACAGGTTCAGAGGTTCAGTCCATTGTCATCAAGGCAGAAACATGGCAGCATCCAGGCAGGGATGGTGCAGGAGAAGCTGAGAGTTCTCTCTCTTCAACTGAAGGCTGCTAGTGGAAGACTGACTTCCAGGCAGCCAAGGGGAGGGTCTTAAGCCCACACCCACAGCGACACACCTACTCCAACAAGGCCACACCTCCTAATAGGTTCACTTCCTGGGCCAATTATATACAAACCATCACATTCCACTCCCTGGCCCCCATAGGCTTGTTCAAACATGAGTCTATGGGGGCCATACTGAAACATAGCATAATGCAAAATACATTTAGTCCAACTTCAAAAGTCCCGGTAGACTATAGCAGTCTCAACAGTGTTAAAAGTCCAAAGTTCAAGGTCTCTTTTGAGATTCATTCAATCACTTAACTGTAATCCCCCAAGCAAGACAGGAAACCAGCTGGGCAAAGTCCAAACTCTGCATCTCAGAGACTGATGGCAAAGCAGTCTTCAGATATTCAACTCCTTTTTCATCTTGTTGACTGCAATAAGGTTTTTTCTCCTGGGCTTGTTCCACTCCCTGTTAGCAGCTTTCCTTGGCAGGCATCCTGTGGCTATGGCATCATTAACATCTTGGGTACCCCAAGTCAATTTCAGCTTCACAGCTTCTTGTTCCAGTGTCTGAGATCCACACATGATCTTCTGTGCATCTACAAAGAGCTGGTGTCACTTCTCCAGCTCTGCCCTTTGTAGCACTCTAAGTTCAGATTGATCCACTCCACTGTCACTGCTGTTCTTGGTGGTCATCCCGTGGTACTGGCATCTCCAAAATGCTAGGGTCTTCCACTGCAACTATAATTCACCAAAGCCTCTCATAGGCTCTCTTCATAGTACCAAGCCTCAACTCCTTTGCATGACCCCTTCAGTCCTGGGCTGGCAATTACAACTGAGGGTACACTTTCACCAGTGGCCTTCCATGGCCTCTTATAGTAACAAGCCTCAGCTGTTCTTCATGATGCCTTCATGCCTTCAAAACCAGTACCACCTGGATGATTCTTACACATTACCAAGTACAGCTGCAGCATGAGGTACAACCTTGGCTATCTCTGAAATACAGCTTCTTTGTGCTCTCAGAAAATACTTCCCATATTTCACCTCAGTGATGCTGGTTTTTTCTTAATCACCACTAATTTCTTAGCTCCAGCTAACCAGAATCAATTGTTTCAGTAGTCTCCTTCTCCTCTTGAATATAAAGCCAGAGACACATGGCCGAAGCTGCTGAGTTCTGCTGCTTGCAGGAGCTGGAACAGTGGCCCCCTTGTTCTATTCCATTATCACTAGCTTCCTTTTTCCCAGCTCCTTCACTGCCTAAGTTGGCTGTCCTGAATCTTGATCCTTAGACTGACCTTGAACTCAAGAGATCTGCATGCCTGTCTCCTAAGCACTGGGATTAAAGGTGTGGACCACCAAACCTTGATTAAAGTTTTTCTTCACCTAGAATTTGCTCTGTTCTAGGCTGGCCTTGAACTCAGAGATCTGCTTATCTTTGCCTCCTGGGATTAAAGGCTTGTACTACCATGCGTGGACCTAAAGTTAACTGGGTGAATCTTGCCCCCAAGGTCACCACTCCTTTAATTCAGTTTAATATCCTTGAATTCAGCTCCATTTCACTTCCTGGAGTCCCTTTAATACTCAAGCTATATATTTTGTACTTTTCCTTTCTCAGCTTGCTATGTTGGTTCAAAATTCTCTTTATCAGACTTAACCAGAGAACAAAGTCTTTGTTGGGCTTTTTTGAGACTTCCTTTGCAGATGCAATTAATATAAATCTCTTTACCTTAGTCCTAGGCAGTCTCTTCAGACAATGGCCAAAAGCAGCCATGTTCTTTACCAAAACATCACAAAAACAGTCTCTCAGCCACATATTAAAGTTCTTCTCCACTGAAACCTCTTGGGCCGTCAGGCCTACACAGTTCAAATGACCCTCAGCACCACTGTCTTCCATATTCCTACTAGTCTGGCCCATTAAGCCCCACTTAAAGAATTCCATGGCTTTCCAAATCCAAAGTCCCAAAATCCACATTCTTCTGAACAAAAGCATGGTCAGGCCTATCACAGCAATACCCCAGTCCCTGGTACCAACTTCTGTCTTAGTTAGGGTTTTACTGCTGTGAACAGACACCATGACCAATGCAAGTTTTATAAAAGACAACATTTAATTGGGGTTGGCTTACAGGTTCAGAGGTTCAGTCCATTGTCATCAAGGCTGAAACATGGCAGCATCCAGGCAGGGATGGTGCAGGAGGAGCTGAGAGTTCTCTCTCTTCAACTGCTAGTGGAAGACTGGGGGAGGGTCTTAAGCCCACACCCACAGCGACACACCTACTCCAACAAGGCCACACCTCCTAATAGGTTCATTTCCTGGGACAATCATATACAAACCATCACAGTGTTGTTTTGATTTGCATTTCCCTGATGACTAATGATGTTGAACATCTCTTAAGGTGTTTCTCTGCCATCTGAATTTCTTCTGGTGAAAATTCTTTGTTTAGCTCTGTACCCCATTTTTTGATAGGGTTATTTGGTTCTTTGGGGTCTAACTTCTCGAGAACTGGGCTTTGATGATGCCAAGTGGCCTTTGTTTCTGTTGCTCATGTTCTTGTCTTCCCTTTCACCATATAGTATGATAACTAGTCTTCCTGCCTTTGAATGTGGCATGTCTGTCCTGCAATTCTGTGTGTCAGTACTCCTGGGAGACCAGTTGTCCCTGGCAATTATTTAGGTACAGAGAGCTATGGTACAGGGTAAGCTCTGTGCTTGCAGGGCGTGAGCCCTCCTTGGAGACCAGCTCTAACCTGGTGGTATTTGTGTATGCAGCTCTGTGGCCCAGAATCATATCTTGACACATATATAAATTTGAAGCTACCTGTCCAAGGCAACCCCTTAGTTCTTGTGTTCTGAAGGTTCCAGGCAGATTTCTCTGAACAGCAGTGGTGTTGTAGTGTTCCTACCTTGACTCACTGGCCTGTCTGCACTCCTGTGAGGCTAGTTATCCCCTGGTGCCTTCTGGGTATGGAGCCTTGTGGCATAGGATTATCTCCAGCTGCTGACAGATACAGGAAATCTGTCGTCACAGACTGCCCTTGACTTCCTGAACTTTATATGATAAATTTTATTTAGTAAAGAATGTCACAATAAGGTGATGTTGGTCATGACCTTCTTGAAATGTTTATTAACTAGAAGTACCTGATTCAATAATTGTAATGTTTGGGCTAGCTCAGTTGGTAAAGTTCTTGCTATGACTGCATAAGGCTCTGGATTTGATAAGCAACAATGCGTAAGTCAGGTTCAGTGGTACATACCTGTTTTCACATTCTTGCGAACTTCTGGCAGGAAGATTAGAATTTCAAGGACTTTATGAGCATTATAGCAAATTCAATGCCAGACTGAGCTATGTGAATCTCTAATTTTAAAATTTACTGTATAATTAATAGCATGGTATTGGCACAATGACAGACAGGTTGATCAATGAAGTAGAATTGTAGATCCAGAAATAAAACCACACACATATGCACACTTGGTCTTTGACAAAGGAGCCAAAAATATATAATGGAAAAGAAGAAAGCATCTTCAATAAATGAGGCTGGTCTACCTGGATCTTTGTATATAGAAAAATGAAAATAGACCCATGTTTGTCGCCTTTCAGAAAGCTCAAGTCCATGTTGATCAAGGACCTCAACATAAAACCAGATACAGTGAGTCTAATAGAATAGAAAGTGGGAAAGAACCTTGAAATGTTTGGCAAGGGGGAAAATTTCCTAAACATAACTCCAATGGCTCATACTCTAAGATCAAGAATTGATAAATGGGACCTAAAGAAACTGGAAAGCTTATGTAAGGCAAAAGACAGAGCCAATAAGATGAATCCACGACCTACAGATTGGAAAAAAATTCACTAACCCCAAATCTGACTGAGGGCTGATATGCAAAATATATAAAGAACTTAACAAGCTACCCACCAAAAGTACCAACCAACCAATCAAAAATGGGATATTGAATTAAACCAAAATTTCAAAACAGAAGAATCTCAAATGGCTGAGAATCAGCTAACGAAATGTTCAAAGTCCTTAGTGATCAGAGAAATGCATATCAATATGACCCTGAGATTCCAACTTATACCAATGAGAATGGCTAAGATCAAAACTTCAGGTGAAGTCAACACATGTTGACAAGGATGTGGAAAAAGAGGAGCATTCCTTCATTGCTGGTAGAATTGCAAACTGGTACAACCACTCTGGAAATCAATCTGGAGGCTCCCCAGAAAATTGGAAATAGATCTATCTGAATACCCAGCAATACCACTCTTGGGAATATACCCAAAAGATGCCCCACCATGTCACAGGGGCACATATTCCACTATGTTCATAGCAGTATTATTTGTGATATCCAGAAGCTGGAAACAACCCTGATGTTCCACAACAAAAGACTGGATACAGAAAATGTGGTTCATTTATACAATGGAATACTGCTCAGCTATTAAGAATGAGGATACCCTGAGTATTGCTGGCACATGTACAGAACTAGAAAATATCGTCCTGAATTAGGTAACTCAGACCCAAAAGGAAATGCAGGGTATGTACTCACTAATAAGTGGATATTAGCAAAAAAATAGAGAATACCCAAGATTCAGTCCACAGACCTACAAAAGATCAACAAGCTGAAGTGCCCAAATGAGGATGTCTTAATCCCAATTGGGAGGGAGAAGAAAGCAATCACAAATAGAGAGGGAGTGCCCTTTGAGGGAAAGTGGATGGTGTCTGGGGGTGGGGTGGGGACCTGATCTGGAATTGGGTATTGGGTGAGGGAAAAGTACTGCAGCCCTGAGGGACAGCAGAAAGAATGGAAAAAAGCAACCTTGGGCAGTAGGGTGTGGAGGGAATGCTTCAAAGTCCCTTGCATCAGAGACCTGGAAAGTGAAAGACTCAACACGCAAATGGAGGAGCCTTAGATGAAATGCTGGACAGTAGCAAGAGAGAACATATAGAGCCCATCTCCAGCAGGAAGGCATCAAGTGAGGGAGGGGGTTCTAATACCCCAGTCAGAACTCTGACTCATAATTGCTCCTGTCTGAAAGAAATGCATGGATGGAAATTGAGAAGAGCCTGAGGAAAAGAAGGTCCAGCGAAAGGCCCAAAGTGGGATCCAGCTCAGGGGGGAAAGTCCAAAGGCCTGACACTATTGCTGGGGCTGTGGAACACTCACTAAAAGGGACTTGTCATGGTCACACTCCGGAAGACCAAACAAGATGCTGAAAGAGTTAGATGTTGATATTTGTACCCAACCAATGAACAGAAAATGCTAACCCCTGTGGTTGAATTAGGGAAGGGTGGAAGAAGCTGAGGAGGAGGGTGACCCTGTAGGAGGATCAGCAGTCTCAAATAATGTGGACCCCTGAGATCTCTTAAACACAGAACCACCAAACAGGCAGCATACACCAGTTGATATAAGGCCCCAACACATATTCATCAGAGGACTGCAGGATCTGGGTTCAGTCAGAGAAGATGCACTTAACGCTCAAGACACTGGAGGCCCCAGAGAGATTAGGGGTCTGGTTGGGTGGAGGGTGGGCAGTGGGGATATCCTTGTGGAGATAGGGGTGGGAAGGAGTTATGGGATGTGGAACAGTTGGAGGGTGAATTGTGAGGAGGGGGATAAAATCTGGAGTATAAAGTAAATAAGTAAATAAATGACAGAATCAAAAAACAAATAAACAAAAAACAAAGAAGAAATGAATGAAAAAAGAGAAATATTATTTTTTTATTTTTTATCTTATTAAATGTTTGAATTTTATTTGTCTGCTTATTGTGTTTGACCATAATAGTACTCAGAGGCTGTGTTTATTTCATACAAAATTTCATTAAAAATTTCAATAAAATCCAAAACTAATATTAGTATACCTTCATTCATGTATAATTTCTTAACTATTCTTAGGGAGCAATCGCGATATCACAATCTTGTAGGAAAGGATGATAGTCTGGCCTTGTATAAGTCTCCAATGACAATTTTTTAACTTTGATAACCAAAACAAATTTAAGAATTAATGAAAAGCTTTGGATGTAACAATTCCTCATAAAGCAATGCACTGGGAATAAATGTCTGGGTCTCATCCAGATGCTGAACTTTAATGTAATACTGTCTTGCTTTATGCAATCTGAACTTCTGAGAATTGTTATCTATCATCTGGTAGGAAGAAAACACGACAGAGTTAAAGACAATCTAGCATCACTCTTACAGGAACAAAGACAACTGTACACATTTTTATTTAGTTTGTCAGCCACAACTATTTCACTAATGCTATACTATTTTAAGCAAATTTTTAGATATCAGATGTACAAAAAAGTAAAATATACACATGTCCCATTGGGAAGTTGCTTCCAATTCATTCTGGGAGACACACAATCATTTTACTCTGGAAGGAGTCAACCCCAGCCACATCGTAAATTCAGAATTATGCAAGTACTATGGACAAAATAGGACAGAGAAGGAAATTGTAATAATCTTTTAAAAAGGAAGATACAAATGGGCATGTGAATGAAATAGTAGATGAATATACCGGGCCGTCATTAAATAATGGCTAAAGTATGTCTTTAAAACAGCAAAATGAATGCAAATTGTATAGTGTATGGGGCAATGGTTGCAGAAATAGGAACAGGCAAGATTTGAACAAGTTGTGTTCATGAGAAAATTGCAGGTTGGGGAGTGAGGTAGGAAATAGTTTAGAGATCATTGAAATGCCAGCATAATCTGTGAAACAGCAATAATAACTAAATGAACAGTCTTTCATGAGGCAAGAATTTTGTGAATTCAAGGAAGCTAGCTTAAAATAAGACCTGGTTAGTGACTATAGCACCCTTCCCTATTTTTTTTTCGATATCACTCTAATGAAATCTTTCTCTTTATACAAATACTAGGTATTTTCCCAAAGGAAATTAAGAATATTATACACTTTCTTTTAGACTCATTTCTAGCAACTTAAACATAAAATAAAAATTAGAAAAATATCATTTCTAGGACCTTGAAAAACATTGGCTAATGGAGAATATTCTGTTTATCCCTTCTGTCTTATCCCTATGGATTGAATTTTTCTTGAGGAGTACATTTAAGAAATGATATATTGCTTTATTTAATGCATAATATCATGGGTCCATGGTTTTAAATTGGGTCCACTGGGATTAACAATACAGTCCATGCGAAATATGCTACCTAAACAGAAAAATATATTTTAGTTATACATACAGTTTAAAAAACTAGATAGATATAATTGAAAGCATCCTACTTGAATTTTGGATTTTCAAAATATAGATGGAAAGGAATACTGGGAATGTGTCAGACACATATAAAGATAATATGGATATAGATAATAGATACATAAAAGTAGAAAAAATAGATGTATGTAAGCTTACATACTAAGTTAAACACAGATATACAATAAATACAACTGACACTGGCAATTTAAATAACCAAATGCATCTTTGTCATCTCTCAGAGCACTATTAATCTTCAGTTTGTTTTCTTGGGAAAAAAACACATCCCAAAGAGATACTCCACCATGTCACACTTATTTTACAGTGTAACATCGCCTAAAATTATAATGGTGAGTTTGAAATATTTTAGAAAAAAATAAGAATTTTTTTCCAACTCAAAGGCAAAGGAATCTAAATTTGATGTTCAATGTTTATGTGTCTTAAATCCCCACTGCACAATCATACTTTCCTAATAGTAATTGACATTTCTCTCCAGAGAAATCAATGATTTTTCAAAGTCAGAATTCAAGGAAAGTTAAAATTTACAAATGTCCAAGCTTAATGCTGCAACTGTAGATTATATCACAGATGTGTTTTCGATAAAAATGAAAGCAAACAAATGGTTCAAAAGCCAAATGCCTCCCTCTGGAAATACCAATGAATAGTATGCATATGTATTCTGTCTGCTCCTGTTAGAAGAAATTGTCCTAAGCCGGGCGGTGGTGGTGCATGCCTTTAATCCCAGCACTCAAGAGGCAGAGACAGGTGAATTTCTGAGTTCAAGGCCAGCCTGGTCTACAAAGTGAGTTCCAGGACAGCCAGGGCTCTACAGAGAAACCCTGTCTTGAAAAAACAAGCAAGCAAGCAAGCAAACAAAAAGAAATTGGCCTTATGATTAATTTTATATTAAATGGGAAAGACATAGTATATAAACTATAGTGAGAATAAAGTTCAATGAATTTCTCATGTACTATTTGTAAAGAAGGAATCCTTTGGGAAGGTGAAGTAAAGACCATCCTCATATCTTCTACCAAAGTACAGTTATCATGACTCAGGAAGTCCTATCTCATAAGAAACAAACAAGAACAATGCATGAACTATTAGAACTCAAATGTCCCTCCAATTTGATGACCTTATAATACAGAAATTATAGCTATCAGACATATAAGGCCATGGACAACCACAATGAATTAATGGTAAATTTAATTGGGCAACAATACCCATCTTTAGACTTTAAAAGTTACATTTGTAGACTGACACAATTGTTGTAGGTCCTACCTTTGTATCAGTGAATTCATGAGACATTACTAGCTGCAATTACGCACAGCAAAGATGTAGATTTATATTTTTCTCATTTTACAAGCAGTGCTTTATGTATTCTTTAAAAACGTATATTATAAAAGGTATTCTGATCAAATATGTTTAAAAGCACCAGCCTCCAATTCTCACTACTGCTTCCAACTTTGTCACTCATCACACATTATTTCTATTTTTTATATTAGTCATTTCCTGAGAACAGTTAGTGCTATCTATATTCACACAGGTGTGGGGCCACTCCATGTGTCATGACAAGCCTACCAAAAGTCACTCCCCAAAACAAGGGTGTCTTTCTCTTTCTCTCTCAGCATCCAATAGCTTCTGTTGACTCTTGGGGACTTTTCCCTTATTCATGCAAGCATTTGATAACCTTTATCTCATACAGGCTTGTGCAAGTAGTAAAGGTTGCAATGAGTTGATGCCCCAACAGCCATGCCACATCCAGAATTTAGCAATTTGCAAGTTTTCTTCCTACCATTCAGCTCTTGTGTACTGGCCTCCATTTCTTTGGAAGGTTTCTTAATCTTGGATAGTGAAGGTTGAAATGGATGACTTATCCACAACAGAGTAGTTTGAGTTATTTCTACTTAGCATTTTTGTCAGTTAGAAGTCCATTTGTTAACATCTTCTAAGTAAAATATAACCTTCTTTGGCAAAGTTCAGAACAACATAAATCTGTGGCTATAAATATAAATATTTAGAAAATTATTTGACTACATGACAATTTAGAAGGCAACAATGTTTCCTCCCAGGACTGTCATCAACAAGTCATGGACATTTATTAGGTTTCTAGTGGTGGCAAGAAATCTCTCCTTTGGATCAATTTCTATTTTTTATATTAATCATTTCCTGAGTACAGTCAGTGCTATCTATATTCACACAGGTGTGGGAGCCCTCTGTGTCATGACAAGCCTACTACAAGAGGTCAGTATATAGGTCAATTATATTGAAATCAAAGAAAAACTAGTAAACATATTAGTCCCTTTCATTAAACATATGCTACACTGTTAGTAGGCATCTTACAATCTACTATTTTTAATGTAAATCTTGGATCAGTCAAGAACACAGGTCTTGTATCAAGAAGCAAATATTAACTACCAAATCTACAGTTACCTCTTACATGACACACTTTAGATACCTCTCCTTTTGCTCAACCAACCTAGAAAATGAATTGAAAAATCAAAATCAGTTGTCAAATATTGTTGATATCTATGGTAAAACTATAGTCGGAATAAAATAAAACTTTTGAGGGACCTGTTGAGTTGATTAAGCATATAAGGATGTACTAAGTTCCCCCGAGGACCTATGGAGCAGAATGTGAGAACTGACTCCTACAAGTTTTCCACTAGATTCCATATGCATGCATTGGCATGTGACCCTCCAAATAAATAAAAATTAAAACAAAAGCATATAAGCAGCAAATAACTAAGAATTTGAGAGGAGCAAGAAGTCAGATATTTTCATAAATCATTGTGCTTATTATTATCAACTCATGAGGTACACTGTTGTAGATCTAACCATTTTTTGGCTATAGTCAATGAGTGCATGGGACATTTTATTGTCAAACCATAATGCATAAAATATATCTGTGGAGGACTACTGTATGAAGAGATAAAAATATATGTTTATTCAATTCACTAAAAAGTAAAACAATGAAGTAGTAAGGCTTACTTTGGTTTTATAGTTTTCAATTACTTAAATGAAGGTACTGAATCTTACAGAGTATTTTGCTAAAAATCACTTAGGCACCAAGTGTTAGATGTGGGAATAAGATCTAGGGCAAACCCTCATTTCACCAGTCTCCCAATTGAGAACATTCCATATATGGAAAATATATCAAGTACTCACTATGGTATTGCCTAAATTCCTTATGATGATAGCTTCTCAGTTTGAATCCTAGATATAGGCTTTACAAATATGTGCTGTGCACATATTTTATGCCAGGATTTAATATATACAGTACTTTTAAAAATGCAGTACTTGCATGAAATGATGCACATTACTCTGACCAATCCAATTTTATCAAGCATATTCTGTGTTTTCTGTAGACTTCCTATATGTTACTATATGTTTGCCTTGTATTAATATTCTATCCGTTTACACATGAGACTCTTGCAAGGAACCTCATGTTTCAGAGATTTGAACTCATATCTTATAGTAGTTGAGTTTCTTCAGATAATGTCAGTATTTGCAAATATATATGCATATATATTAGAATATGTAAAAGAATAAAATTTTATTTTAGATTCTTAAGAGGAGAACATATGCACTGAAGGGATATGTTAAAGCTCAATGGTTTCATGAATTTAGGATGAAACCAGAAGTTCAGGTCAGGCCATGGGAATAACTTGATTTAAAATGTTGATTGCCTTTGTGATCATCATGGTTGTTGTTGTTTGCCAATGCCTAAACATCTGTAGGCTTAACAGAAATTACATAATTTAATAATCGGTATTCTTTAATTGAGAAAAATTCTATGTGCATTTTGTGATTTTCTTTAACAAATTAGAAAATATATTTACTTAATAAGAAAGTTGTTTTATATATATATATATGTATATATATGTATGTATATATATATATATATATATATGTATATATATGAGCTCTGCTGTTGCTCCCTAAAAAGGGGCACTACTAACATATATATATATATATATATATATATATATATATATATATAGCCAACTACATAGCAGATATAAGACCTGCTACCCCTATAGAACTTGTTTAATGATTTATTCTTTTCTGAAAAGGATATATGATTTTTTTCCTTAGTTGGGGACTGTGTAGTATAGTAGGCATTCAGTGGCCTCTGGGATTGTAGTAATAACAAGTATGGGGCATAAAGTAAAATTTTAAAAGAGCCTCATATAGCTTCATATTTTTTTTAGAAAACTATCCTTATCAAAAAAAAACCCACAACAACCTTCTTTTCCCCCACATCCCACATCACATGTGTGACTTTTTTCAAAACCTTGAACATCAAATATAAGTCATAAAAATCCCTGGTATTAAGCAATCCATCCTAGGTGATGTATGAAAACAGAGGCTGACATTTGACTTTCCCCACTTTCCTCAGGAGACATTTCTGAAAGAGAATGGCATAGTGCTACCTCCCAGCTGAAGCAAGTGACAGCATACCACAGAGTTCTACTGAATAGCCAGAGTGAGTTTATCTTCACTCTGTGTCTGGTTTTAGGAAACTCCCAAGAGATGTCAGGTGTGTGATTAAGTAAACACAGTATTGCAGCAGAATGTAAATGTACATGCGATAGGAAAGCTGACATGCATTTTTAGGGAAGCTTTACTTTATAGAAGGAACAAGAAGCATCAGATTCAAATGAGGCCATCCAGGCCATGTGGTCCTCAGAGATTCTATTCAACAGAGGCTCCCTATAGCACACCAAAAGTCATTTTTGAATTTCAAGCTTCCAGATATAGCTTTTTTTACCATATTATTCTAGAAGGGGAAAAAACACTTTTGCAAAAAAGTTTCGCCTTTAGTATTTTTTACATTTATAATAATTTAAAATTTCACCATGAATGTTGTGTTGCTTTATCTACACTTATGCAAATGAGGAATTCTCAATATAAAAGTGAAATAGAGAGGCAACTAGAGAGGCAACTTTCTTGGTATGGGAAAGCTGTGTAAGAAAGGCCATTGAAGCCCCTTTAGTCAGGAAACCTTTGCTCTGTAAACAGGTATCCAGAATCAATACACAACAGGGAACACTTCAAGTACATAACTAAATCTGAAGTGAAGCATCACTGAGTGGGAGAAGACAGGTGACAGAGCAGGCTTCATGGCAACATAGAGGGACTGGTTAGTCCTGCATCTTATATGTCTGCTGAATAGTTAGCATGGCGGGACTAGATCCCCTAGAGTCCTGTTTGTGTAAAGGGCCTTGAAGATTCTGTGAGTGCAGATCAGTAAAATCAAAAACAGCTGAGCCACACTGGACATACACTGGGACAGAAGAAGGGCTTTAGACTTTTGTTCTAAGGTAAATATGAATACGAAATTCAAAATATTTAACTCTGAGGAGCTCAACTTTCTTCCTCACTAACATCTGAGTGATAGTTTGGGACAGAAATTAAACAAGGAAACACACTGAAGAACTTGTTACAGTTTACAAATAACAGCATTCAATGAGTGTGGGATGAAAAGAACATAAACTACTAGCCAAAGTTAGACTAATTATTCTATGTGTGTTTATTCTTTTTTTTTTTTCGTTTTACATATACTGACCTCCTACTTATCTTTGAAGCTTATATTATGTACATGGCCAAAACACATTATCTCATGTGTAATTAGCATGAATAAAACTGATTACGTGCACAGTTGAAATAATGCATGGCTTTCTATGTTTTTGCTATGTCTTTGATAATGGCCATTGATCCCATATAAAGAGACACATTTTGTTTTACTGACTTTTCATCTGTACCTCCTGTTTTGCCATCAGGCTTCCTTACAAAATCAGTGTACACAGTTTCACTTCCTTCCCAGTTCTCATTCTCTAACATTTACCTCCATAACTTACTCCCGAGCTCTGCTGTTGCTCCCTGAAAAGGGGCAATACTAACTTACATGAATCACTGTCGCTTTTCATTAGACATTACATGACAATATTAGGTAAACTTTCTGTGTGGTTTCCCCTCTCTTCCTTCAAAAAGTTCCCATCCAAAATGTTCTTTATTTTCTAATATTTTTATATAATCCTAAGTGTTACAATTCAAAGATATTTTACTTGAAAACCCTGATCATTCATTTTTTCCTTTTGAGCAAGTAATTTGTGCTAGTTATAGGTTATAAATATTATTCTTTGAAAACAACGTTAGAGTAAGCTGTTTGGGGCACATCTTATCTTTTTCAGAGTATTTTTAAGTAGGAAAAGATGTGACAACTCTGTGATGAATCCCCATCTTTTATATTTATTACATTAAATTTTAACTCCATGGCTCCATTGTGCCAGACAATCCAGTGATAATGTTATGAAGAACATGTACTGACAGCCAATAAAGTTTGCCAATGAACCATTTTGGATCTTTACAAATAACTCTTTATTGAATCACTTCACATGCTTAAGAATACAGATTTCAACTTTTGTGCTTTTTCCTCCAGAGACCAAAGAATGGCAATATTGAAACACACAGGAGAAGACTCAAGACACAGATATACACTGTTTGAATTGAAAAGACACTATTCAAAATGAACAGATCTAGAATCACACCTGTTTTAACTCTACATTATGCTGTGAAATTGATGATCTCTCGGTGCTTAAGATGTTCTGCAAAATCTGTTTACATCTTACGTCCCTGAGCGCAGGCTGTAGATGAAGTAATAAAACTATGTAAAGCTTTACAAAGAGAAAATTGTAGGTTTGGTTAGAAGCATCTG
This sequence comes from Apodemus agrarius, assembly GCA_964023405.1. NCBI lineage: Eukaryota > Metazoa > Chordata > Mammalia > Rodentia > Muridae > Apodemus > Apodemus agrarius. The sequence continues at coordinate 88,747,109 of OZ030006.1, read as the reverse complement.
TTGAGGAGAAGCCTCCCCATGGAGGTTCGGTCTGGTGAAATGTTTTGATCCCCATGGAGATGCACTGATATCCCTGAGTCTGAGGCAGCCACAGTAGCAGGGAAGCCTCTGTTCATTTGTGGAGTGCTCCAGCCAGAAAATTAAGCTGCAAGATGAAGCTATTGCTTCAGTGATCCATACTCTTGACATATTCAGCCTTTCAACCTGGCATATTTCAAACCTCTGTATTTGAATCTCTCCAGGGAAGCCAGTCAAAGAATAAAATGGTCCATAAAATAGCAGACTGTCTTTTGAATCGAACAAATACTACTCTACGGTGATTTTTGTTACCCTTTTCTCATTGCCTGGACACTATCAAATATAGGAAAGCTTTTCTTCTTCTTTTCAAAGCTTCAGGGGAAGATGAACCTGAGTTCCTTCAAATAACTTCAAACTTCATATCACTTCATTGGATTCTGGAATAGCACTGAACCAAGTGACATTAAATTCTAGAGTTCCAGAAATCAGACTGTCAATTAAAAAAGGTCATGGAGGAAACAAAATGTTAAAATGAATTACACACACACACACACACACACACACACACACACACAACAAAGCAAAACAAAACACAACCAAGAACTAGAAGAGATTAGTGAATGTGGAGCTATTGTCTGTCAAAGAAAATTTACCTGTTTCACAAATAATTTCAGTGTTGGAAATTCTTAAAAATCTGTTCTGTGTATTTTCTTCTTCTTCTTCTTCTTCTTCTTCTTCTTCTTCTTCTTCTTCTTCTTCTTCTTCTTCTTCTTTTTTCTCTCTCTCTCTCTCTCTCTCTCTCTCTCTCTCTCTCTCTCTCTTTGTGTGTGTGTGTGTGTGTGTGTGTGTGTGTAAACATTCCACCATGTATATTTTTAAGTAAGAGGACAACTTGCTTGGGTCTGTTTGCTCCTTTCACTATATGGATTCCCAGGATTGTATTCAGGTGTTAAGCCTGGTTGCCATTTATTTACACTGAGCCATCTTGCCAGCTCCAAATTCTGTGATTTGTATAGTTGTGACACTTGTTATATTTTGTAAATATGTTCAGGTTCAACATAACTCACTGGCATAATACATACCCAGCATTTGAGCTGTTAATATCATTCTATATACTCAGAAGTTTGTATTTTATGCTTTAATATTACAGATTAAATCATTTATATGTGTATTTATACATATCTGTAGCTTAAAATATCGACAATTTTAAGGAGCTTAGTTTATCTCATACTTTGAGGAATCTATTGAAATATTGCTAAATCTATTCTCTATATTAAAACTAAATAGGCAAAATGACCATTTATTAATAAGAAACCTTGGGCCAGTATATTGATTCATGCAAATTATGCATCTTATTCAGAAACATGTTTTATTAATAATTAGCAGTTATTATTAATTTCAAGGACACAATGTAGAACAAATTATATTTTTTCCTTCCATATTCTCAAACATCTAAAAATGTGCATTTCAGATTTAGGTGGACATAGAATTTCAACAAGGCTCACACAGATACACTGGTTATAAAAGAAAGTATGTCATTGCTGTGATGTATTAGTTCTATATACAGAAGTATATATTTTGTTTCATATTTCCCAGGTTGACATGTACCATAAATCAGTAAGTACAAAATTATTTAAAATGAGTGATTAGTGTATGATATGCCTCTCCTGCTAAAAGGAGTTATTTGAATCAGAGGCTTCCATTCCTTATAGCATATGTTACTAGCATATTTAAAAAATTTTGTGACTGTTCATAAAGCAAAGGAAATTCTCCAAGAAAATAGGACATAGAATAAAATATATTAAAATGTTTTAAAATGTTGATGTAACACATGGTTTTGAAGTACATATAAAAGAATGTAGACACTGTATACATGACTACATAGCAAACAAACTCTAGCACATGGAATAAGAAGCCAGTTTTTGAGTTTCTGACAAGTCTGTACAAGAGATTCCAAAAATATTATAGACTGTTGATATCACCCTTGATTGGGCTCTAGAGGTTAATACCTGACTCTTGAAGATAACGTGCATCTTGGACTCAATATCCCTGAGATCTGTAAACTGGAACAGACCTGCAAACATCTTCCCTGAGAGCTAGCTTTCATGATTCCAAAAGACTACCCTAAAGTGCCCAATGAAGAGAAACCAAGTCCTACCAAACTATGATGCTATGAACCACAACAAAATGGTATAATATCCTCAAGGGCATAGTAGTGGCATGCATACTTTCCTGTTAGCCAATAGCTCTCCAATTGCATTTAGATCCATTCAATTAAGAGAAAACATTGAAAAAGAAACTGCCTCAAATGTTCCTCAAAGCATCATTCTAGAAGAACAGATTCAATGATTGTGGGAAACAGAGGACCTGGGCGTTTGCTGTGAGACTCTGGTTCCTAGGAATGTTAAAAGCTATACCATAAGCATTGACTATACATGTGCTGAACAAAGACATCAATAGCCTTACCAACATTTTCTGGTGAGATCACAGGAGGTCTCATCCCTACACAAAGAGCTATAGGCATCAAAAGAATGTTGAGAAAAATAAATGTTGAAAGTGAGAGAAAAGTCTTCCTAAAGAAGCATACAAATTTGTATCCAAGACAAAACAGTCAGCTCTGATAACATGCACCCAAGTACCAGAAAGGCAATACAGGTTGAATTTATATAGTTTATAATAGATTAAGTACATACATATACATGTAAGCTGATAATGAAAATTAATGAAACGGACCATAAATTTGAAAAAGAGTGTAGTGGGATATGTAGGAGGATTTGGAAGAAGGAACATTAAGCAGGGGATGGTTTAATTTTTAACTCCACAAGCAGCATTAATAAATTTAAACAGATACACAAAGAAGAGAATAAGGTAGTCTTTATGCAACTATGCTTTAAGTGCACAGTGGGAAGATTTAATAAATATCTAGGCTTATTAGAATCAAATAATTGGCATAAGAATTAGTATAAAATTATATGAAGTTCCATGCAACTAAGAACAAGAAGTTTTTTTTTTAAAAAAACTGAACTAAAAGTTTTTATGTAATTGAAGTTAGAGTATGCCATGTATGTTCCTTAGGGACTTACCATAACAGATGTGATGTTTTGTCAATGTTAATAAGCCAATTTTACTATAATAGGGATTGCATGAGATTTGTCCTGTAAACAGAAATGTTGCTAAACACAACGTGCATCAGATAATAAGTATTTGCTTTAGGGAATAAATTTATAGGCATTAAAAATGGAAATTGTGAAGATCTTTGGATGTAGCTTAATTGAAGAAGGTAGGGAGAATACAATGAAGACTTCAAATATCTAGATCTTCTTGCTGTCAACAAAACCACAGTTTATATCTATTAGTTAAGTAAGTCCAAGATAAATATGGTAGGAAATAGCACTTCAAAAAATATATATATAATGAAAGAGGTACAGATAAGATAAAAGAGAGGAGGGAAAGGTTATGTCTTTCTGTTTTCAAAAACGGTGAACTGTGTCTATACAACTTCCAGAGTAATATGGATCAGTTATGGCAAAGGAAGAACACCCCCCCACACACACACACAGAGCACTAGATTCCAGAGAATCAAACAAAAAAGTTATCTTGATTATACTAAAATTTTGTTTTGAGATTTGTTTATTACAGAATATATAGCCTTAGCGAGGCTCATCTTTAGACTTGCGAAATTGATCTGCTTTGAGCTCCTGATCTCTTGGACTTTCAGCCAGATCCAGTCAGGACACAAACATCAGATTAAGGCCAACCAACTCCTCTACTTTCCCCACTGTTCCCTCCCCCCTTCAAAGATATCTCAACACCCATATTCAGCTTGAAAAAAATATGAAGGTTCATCACCCCAGTTCCCTGGACTTGGGAATCTAAAGGTAGTTATTCAAGTTGTCATTCTGTGGAATTTTGATATGGTCATAATTGGAACGGGGAGGAAATAGGTAGAATTGATTGTGTCGCTATAATCTCATATTGTAGAAATCTTTACAATAGTTACTAAGTTGAGGTTATAATTTCTTATTTTGGTACAGAATTTATTTTGATGCAGAATCAGGGTTTTCATTGATATAAATTTATTCTGCTGATACAAAAATTTTAAAAGTACTAGGCTTGGATCCCATCCTACTATAAAGACTATTACAAACCGATCTGAGATATTTAGGCCTGTGAGTTAAGGGCCAGATAGCAAATTCATGGCTCTGAGTTTATTGTTAGGGTTTTTTAGATATTTTAATTAGAAATTCCTGAGAGTAGTTAATGGAAAACAGTCCAGATTACTTTACAGAAATAGTTGGTTTTCAAAAACATAAGAAATTCACATAATGTGACATGTAATGTTATTTGTTGTTGTTGAGACATATCTTCCCATTTGTGGTTTCAAAGAATCAGCTGAGCATCGTTACTTCCAAATGAGGTGGTACTTTGTGTCTAAGTGGCTACTGGGCAGAAATTGCCTATTTCTTCTCTAGACCTGTAGAGTTCTTGAGAGGACACAAATTACAGGTAGGACAGCTTAGTTCAGCTGAGATGGAACTGAATTATTGTGTATGTGTCATGAGAATTGATAATTTATTGATATGTAAAGCTTACTGATAATTACAAACTTTTAGAATTTTGATTTACTGTGTTACAGAGGCAGGGGGAATTTGTAACCGTGAGCTACAACAGGCAGATGACTGAGAAGTTACAAATATCTTTTAGGCAGGGGAACCAGAGCTGGGAAGACCACCTTCTGGGGCTAGCCATGGACAGCCCCAAGACCTAGACAAGTGGGGCAGTGTGGAATGGTGCCTTTTAAAAAATGTTTCCTGCAACACAGGGGCTTTGATATCTTCTGTGGGGCTCCATGAAAACCTGCATCCAAGTGTGCATATACTCACACAGACACACAAATAAATAAAATAAAAAAATTATATATTTCTTCTAAATAATGGTATAGCTATCTTGTTTATGGCTGGCATTTTAATATTCATAAATCTTTGCAGTCTCTGGTGTTCCATTAGGAATGGACTTCTAGGATTAAAACTGAGAGAAATAATTGTGTATTGTCATACATAGACATTTAGAATGGATTTTGATGTTCTGTCAGTCTAACTAAACAACAGGAGTCACTTTCTTACTACCAACCCATGCAAAAGTTTCCACAAGATTTACAGTACCAGACTTGGATTCCCTCCTCAGAGACAACCAAAGAATAGTTGGTTACATAATTAACAATTGCACCATTATTTCACAAATGGTCCTGTCTTGCCTACCAAGTAGGTATTGTAGTTTATAGGGCTCACAATGATATAATTCCATTTTGTCTTTTTTTCTAACAGTTTCTTCTAGCACTGCATGAGGTACCAAGAAAGGATAAAGTCAGCTTGATTCTAGCTTGATTACTCTCTGTAGTGAAAAATGCATGGTGTATTGAAATACAGTCTTATCTGGTTCATATAGTTCTGATCAGCAAACAAGAGGTAGGTCAGAGTCCTATATCATTAGTGACTTCTCAGATCAACAACTGAGTATAAGGTAACCACAACATAAATTGTTTTCTTCCTTTCTTTTTAAAATAATCACCAGAATTTAGAGACAGAATTTTGGAGACCTTGAAATGCAATTAGATTATACAATAATAGTAGGGCACCACATGCTGTTTTTCATATGTATTTCAATTTGTTTAACCTAGATCCCATGCTTGCTACCCCATCTCCCTCATCTGTTCAATTCTTTCTGCTTAACCTTCTACGCACAAATATTTTAATCTTCTATTTTAATTTATCCACATTCTACAAGTCACCAAAACATTTTCTTGGCCCTATTCTCACAATTGCTTCTTTTTTATTTTTCTGTCTTTCACAACAGCTTCACATTTAACATTGGAATATAAGGTGTTTTTCTGAATTATCTCACTTATACTTATTTTATTCTTTTTTTATTCGATATATTCTTCATTTATATTTCACATGATTTCCCCTTTCCTGGCTCCCTGCTCCCCAAAAGTCCTATTAGCCCTCTTCCCTCCTCCTCTTCCCCCATCCAACCCTTCCCACTTCACTGTTTTGGTATTCCTCTACACTGCTGCACTGAGCCTTTCCAGAACCAGCGACCACTCCTTCCATCTTCTTGGATATCATTTGATATGTGGATTGTGTCTTGAGTATTCCAAGTTTCTAGACTAATATCCGCGTATCAGTGAGTACATACCATCTGGGCTTTTTTGAGACTGGGTTACCTCACTTAGAATGATGTTCTCCAGCTCCATCCATTTGTCTATTGTTTTACCTGTACACATCCAGTTTCCCCAGAGAGCATTTTGTTAAAGAGGTTGCCATTTCTCTATGTACTTTGCTAGATTTGTAAAGCATCATACTGCATTTCATCTCCTTCTTTTGTCTTGGTTAGCTCAAATTTCAAGCTCTATGTAAAATAGAAATGTAGACAGTAGACATCCTTGTTTGCCACTAACGTAGTTTGATTTTTGCATTGCTTGGTTGTTTTATTTTTTTTTTCAACTTGACGTAAAGTAGGTTCACATGGGAAGATGAATTGTGGAGTTACCTCCAATGACTGGCCTGTTTCCATGTCTAGGTGGAATTTTCTTGATTAATGACTAATGTGGAAGGGAGCAGGCTGCTGTGGGTGATGCTTTCCTTGGACAATGGGTTCTACTCATGAAAGATAGTAGGGTAATCTAACCACAGAAAGCAAGAGAGTAAGCAGAATTTCTCCTTTGCTTCTTCTTCGTCTTTTTTTTAAAAGAAAATTATCTGTGAATTTTATAAAATATCTCATTAATTTAGTTGCATTTGCTTTAAATAGTGCAGCAACTATATAAGTCTTTGAAACCACTTTTTCCTATATTCTTTGTTTACATTCCAAATGATTTCTCCTTTCCTGGTACACACCTCCCCATAAGTTCCATAAGCCCTCTTCCATCTGCCCATTCCAAAATCAACCCCCTACCACTTCTCTGTCCTGGTAATCCCCTACATTGCTGCATTAAGCCTTTCTAGTACCAGGGCCTCTCTGTCCTTCCTTCTTGGGAATTATTTGATATGTGAATTGTGTCTTGGGTATTCAGAACTTCTGAGGTAATATCCACTTATCAGTGACTGCATTTCATATGTGTTCTTTTGTGAATGGGTTATCTTACTTAGGATGATATTTTCCAGTTCCAACAATTTGCCTAAAAACTTTATGAACTCATTGTTTTTAATTGCTGAGTAGTATTCCATTGTATAAATATACCACATTTTCTGTATCCATTCCTCCATTGAGGGACATCTGGGCTCCTTCTAGCTTCTGGCTATTATAAATAAGGCTGCTATGAACATAGTGGAGTATGTGTCCTTATTGCATGCCGGAGAATCCTCTGGGTACATGCCCAGGAGTGGTATAACAGGGTCCTCTGGATGTGTCATGCCCAGTTTTCAGAGGAACTGCCAGACTGATTTCCAGAGTGGTTGTACCAGGTTGCAATCCCACCAGCAGTGGAGGAGTATTCCTCTTTCTCCAAATCCTTGCCAGCACCTGCTGTCTCCTGAGTTTTTAATCTTAGCCATTCTGACTGGTGTGAGGTGACATCTCAGGGTTGTTTTGATTTGCATTTCCCTAATGATTAATGATGTTGAACATTTCTTAAGTTGCTTCCCAGCCATTCAAAATTCTTCAGGTAAAAATTCTTTGTTTAGCTCTGTACCCCTGTCTTAGTTAGGGTTTCACTGCTGTGAACAGACACCATGACCAATGCAAGTTTTATAAAGACAACATTTAATTGGGGCTGGCTTACAGGCTCAGGGATTCAGTCCATTGTCACCAAGGCAGAAACATGGCAGCATCCAGGCAGGCATGGTGCAGGAGGAGCTGAGAGTTCTACATCTTCATCTGAAGGCTGCTAGTGGAAGACTGACTTCCAGGCAGCCAGGGTGAGGGTTTTAAGCCCACATCCACAGTGACACACCTACTCCAACAGGGCCACACCTCCTAATGAGGTCACTTCCTGGGCCAATCATATACAAACCATCACAACCCCATTTTTTAATAGGGTTATTTGGTTCTCTAGAGTCTAACTTCTTGAATTCTTTGTATATATTGCATACTAGCCCTCTGTCTAATGTAGTGTTGGTGAAGATCTTTACCCAATTTGTTGGTTGTCATTTTGTCCTCTTGACAGTGCCTATTGCCTTACAGATATTGTAATTTTATGAGGTCCCATTTCTCAATTTTTGACCTTAGAGCATAGGCTATTGGTGTTCTGTTCAGGAAAATCTTACCTGTGCCCATGTGCTCAAGGCTCTTCCCCATATTCTTTTCCATTAGTTTCAATGTATCTGCTTGTATGTGGAGATCCTTGATCCACTTGGATGTGAGATTAGTACATGGAGATAAGAATGGATCAATTTGCATTCTTCTGCATGTTGACCTCCACTTGAACCAGCACCATTGTTGCAAAGGCAATCTTTTTTCCACTGGGTGGTTGTAGCTCAAAGATCAAATCACCATAGTTGTGTGGGTTCATTTCTGGGTCATCAATTCTATTCTATTGATCTACCTGTCTGTCACTGTACCAATACCAGGCAGTTTTAAAAACTATTGCTCTGTTATACTGCTTGAGGTCCGGGATACTGATTCTCCTAAAAGTTCTTTTACTGTTTAGAATAATTTTAGCTATCCTCGGTTTTTTGTTACTCCAGATGAATTTGAGAATTGCTCTTTCTAACTCTATGAAGAATTGAGTTGGTATTTTAATAGGGATTGCTTTGAATCTGTATATTGCTTTTGGCAAGATGGCCATTTTTACTATATTAATCCTGCCAATCCAGAGCATGGAAGATTTTTCCATCTTCTGAAGTCTTCTTCGATTTCTTTCTTCAAAGACTTGAAGTTCCTCTCATAACTTGTTTGGTTAGAGTCACACCAAGATACTTCATATTACTTGTGGCTATTGTGAAGGGTGTCATTTCCCTAATTTCTTTCTCAGAATCTTTATACTTTGAGTATAGGAAGGCTACTAATTTGCTTGATTTAAAGTTATAGCCATTTACTTTGTTGAAGTTGTTTTTCAGCTGCAGGAATTTTCTGGTGGAGTTTTTTAGGTCATTTAAGTATACTATCATATCGTCTGTAAGTAGTGATAATTTGACTTCTTCCTTTCCAATTTGTATCACTTTGTCCTCTTTTTTTGACTAATTGCTCTAGCTAGAACTTCAAGTACTATATTGAATAAATATGGAAAGAGAGGACAACCTTGTATAGTCCCTGATTTTAGTGAGATTGCTTCAAATTTCTATACATTTAGTTTGATGCTGCCTACTGGTTTGCTGTTTATTGCTTTTATTATGTTGAGGTAGGGGTCTTAAATTCCTGTTCTTTCCAAGACCTTTAACATGAAAGGATGCTGAATTTTGTCAATTGCTTTTTCAGCATCTGATGTAATGATCATATTTTTTTAAACATTGAGTTTGTTTATGTAGAGGATTACATTGATGGATTTCTGTATATTGAAACTTCCCTGCTTCCCTGGTATGAAGCCTACTTGATTATGGTGAATGATCATTTTGATGTGTTCTTGATTTAGTTGGCAAGGATTTTATTGAGTATTTTTGCATCAATATTCAAAAGGGGGAAATTGGTCTAAAGTTCTCTTTCTTTGTTGGATCATTGTGTGTATTTGGTAGCAGCAAAAATGTGGCTCCATAGAATGAGTTGGGTAGAGTTCCCCTTTTCTATTTTGTGGAATAATTTGAAGAGTATTGGTGTTAGGTCTTCTTTGAAGGTCAGATAGAATTCCGCACTAAAATCATCTGGTCCTGTGCTTTTTTTGGTTGGGAGACTGTCAATGACCACTTCTGTTCCTTTTGGTGGTTATGGGACCATGTACATGGTCTATCTGATCCTGATTCAACTTTGGTAGTTGGTATCTATCTAGGAAGTTGTCCATTTCATCCAGATTTTCCAGTTGTGTTGAGTATAGGTTTTTGTAGTAGGATCTGATAATTTTTTGTATTTCCTCAGTTCATGTTGTTATTTCTCAACTTTCATTTCTGATTTTATTAATTTGGATACTGTCTCTGTGCTCTCTGGTTAGTCTGGCTAAAGGTTTATCTATCTTGTCGATTTTCTCAAACAAGAAACTCCTTTTTTTTATATTCTTTTTTTTTTAGTTATTTTTATTTTCTATATTCTATGTTTACATTTCAAAGGCTTTCCCCTTTCCCAGTTCCCACCCACCATAGTTCCCATAGTTCTTCTCCCCCCCAACTATTCCCCAATCATTCCCCCTCCCCCCTCGGTTTCTTTACTAAACTGGATGCAATCTTTACATGCCCAGGGTCCTCTCCTTTCTTCTTCTTGGGAATCATTTGACTTGCTATTTGTGTCTTGAGTATTTAGGGCTTCTGGGCTCATTAATATCCACTTATCAGTGATTGCATTTCATGTGCATTCTTTTGTGATTGGGTTAGCTCACTCAGGATGATATTTTCCAGGTCTAACCATTTACCTACAAATTGCATGAATTCATTATTTTTAATTGCTGAGTAGTATTCCATTGCATAAATATACCACATTTTCTGTATCCATTCCTCCTTTGAGGGATATTTGGGCTCCTTCCAATTTCTGGCTATTATAAACAAGGCTGCTATAAACATAGTGGAGCATGTGTCTTTATTGCATGTAGGGGAATCCTCTGGGTATATGCCCAGGAGTGGTATGGCAGGGTCCTCTGGAAGTGACATGCCCAATTTTCTGAGGAACCACCAAACTGATTTCCAGAGTGGTTTTACCATTTTGCAATCCCACCAACAGTGGAGGAGTGTTCCTCTTTCTCCACATCCTCGCCAGCACTTGTTGTCTCTTGAGTTTTTAATCTTAGCCATTCTGACTGGTGTGAGGTGGAATCTCAGGGTTGTTTTGATTTGCATTTCCCTGATGACTAATGATGTTGAACATCTCTTAAGGTGTTTCTCGGCCATCCGAATTTCTTCTGGTGAAAATTCTTTGTTTAGCCCTGTGCCCCATTTTTTGATAGGGTTATTTGTTTCTTTGCGGTCTAACTTCTTGAGTTCTTTGTATATATTGGTTATTAGCCCTCTGTCGGATGTGGGGTTGGTAAAGATCTTTTCCCACTTTGTTGGTTGCCGTTTTGTCCTTCGGACAGTGTCCTTTGCTTTGCAGAAACTTTGTAATTTTATGAGGTCCCATTTGTCGATTCTTGATCTTAGTGCGTACGCTATTGGTGTTCTGTTCAGGAACTTTTCCCCTGTGCCCAAGTCCTCCAGGGTCTTCCCAAGTTTCTTTTCTAATAGTTTCAGTGTGTCTGGTTTTATGTGGAGGTCCTTGATCCACTTGGAGTTGATCTTAGAGCAAAGAGATAAGAGTGGGTCAATTCGCATTCTTCTGCATGTTGACCTCCAGTTGAACCAGCACCATTTGTTGAAAAGGCTATCTTTATTCCATCGGATGGTTGTGGCTCCTTTATCAAAGATCAAGTGACCATAAGTCTGTGGGTTAATTTCAGGGTCTTCAATCCTGTTCCATTGATCTGTTTGCCTGTTGCTATACCAATACCATGCAGTTTTTAACACAATTGCTCTGTAGTACTGCTTGAAGTCAGGGATATTGATTCCCCCAGAAGTCCTTTTATTGTTGAGAATAGTTTTAGCTATCCTGGGTTTTTTGTTGCTCCAGATGAATTTGAGAATTGCTCTTTCTAGATCTATGAAGAATTGAGTTGGGATTTTGATGGGGATTGCATTGAATCTGTATATTGCTTTTGGCAAGATGGCCATTTTTACTATATTGATCCTGCCAATCCAGGAGCAAGAAATATTTTTCCATCTTCTGAGGTCTTCTTCGATTTCTTTCTTCAGGGACTTGAAGTTCCTGTTGTACAGATCTTTCGCTTGTTTGGTTAGAGTTACGCCAAGATACTTTATGTTGTTTGTGGCTATTGTGAAGGGTGTTATTTCCCTAATTTCTTTCTCTGCCTGCTTGTCCTTTGAGTACAAGAAGGCCACTGACTTGCTTGAGTTAATTTTATAACCTGCCACTTTGCTGAAGTTGTTTATCAGCTGTAGAAGTTCTCTGGTGGAGTTTTTTGGGTCGCTTAGGTAAACTATCATATCGTCTGCAAATAATGATAGTTTCACTTCTTCCTTTCCAATTTGTATCCCTTTGACTTCCTTATGTTGTCTAATTGCTCTTGCTAGAACTTCAAGTACTATATTGAAAAGATATGGAGAGAGAGGGCAGCCTTGTCTAGTCCCTGATTTTAGTGGGAATGCTTCAAGTTTCTCTCCATTTATTTTGATGTTGGCTACTGGTTTGCTGTAGATTGCTTTTACTATGTTTAGGTATGGGCCTTGAATTCCTGCTCTTTCCAAGACTTTTAGCATGAAACAAAGAGAACCATACAAAGAATCAACAAGACCAGGAGCTGGTTCTTTGAGAAAATCAACAAGATAGATAAACCCTTAGCCAGACTAACCAAAGGACACAGAGACAGTATACAAATTAACAAAATTAGAAATGAAAAGGGAGACATAACAACAGAAACTGAGGAAATTCAAAAGATCATCAGATCCTACTACAAAGGTCTATACTCAAAACAACTGGAGAATCTGGAGGAAATGGACGATTTCCTAGACAGATATCAAATACCAAAATTAAATCAGCATCAAGTAGACCAGCTAAATAGTCCCATAACCCCTAAAGAAATAGAAGGGGTTATAGAAAGCCTCCCACCAAAAAAAGTACGGGACCAGATGGTTTTAGTGCAGAATTCTACCAGACCTTCAAAGAAGACTTAACACCAATACTCTCCAAACTATTCCACAAAATAGAGACAGAAGGGACACTGCCCAACTCATTCTTCGAAGCCACAATTACGCTAATACCTAAACCACAAAAAGATCCAACAAAGAAAGAGAACTTCAGGCCAATTTCTCTGATGAATATAGATGCAAAAATACTAAATAAAATTCTTGCTAACCGAATCCAAGAGCACATCAAAACGATCATCCACCATGATCAAGTAGGCTTCATCCCAGGGATGCAGGGATGGTTCAATATACGGAAATCCATCAATGTAATCCACTACATAAACAAACTGAAAGAAAAAAACCACATGGTCATCTCATTAGATGCTGAAAAAGCATTCGACAAAATTCAGCATCCTTTCATGCTAAAAGTCTTTTTTTATATTCTTTGTATAGTTATTTTTGTTTCAACTTGGTTGATTTCAGCCTTGAGTTCTCTTCTTTCGTGTATTAGCTTCTTTCTTTTATTTTTTTTTATTTTCTATATTCTACGTTTACATTCCAAAGGCTTTCCCCTTTCCCAGTTCCCCCCCTCCCTATGTCCCATAGTTCCTCTCCCCCCCCCAACTATCCCCCAATCATTCCCCCTCCCCCACAGTTTCTCTACAAAACTGGATCCAATCTTTCCAGGCCCAGTGTCCTCTCCTATCTTCTTGGGAATCATTTGGCTTGCTAATTGTGCCTTGAGTATTTAGGGCTTCTGGGCTCATTAATATCCACTTATCAGTGATTGCATTTCATGTGTATTCTTCTGTGATTGGGTTAGCTCACTCAGGATGATATTTTCCAGGTCTAACCATTTACCTACAAATTGCATGAATTCATTATTTTTAATTGCTGAGTAGTATTCCATTGTATAAATATACCACATTTTCTGTATCCATTCCTCCTTTGAGGGATATTTGGGCTCCTTCCAATTTCTGGCTATTATAAACAAGGCTGCTATAAACATAGTGGAGCATGTGTCTTTATTGTATGCATGGGAATCTTCTGGGTATATGCCCAGGAGTGGTATGCCAGGGTCCTCTGGAAGGAACATGCCCAACTTTCTGAGGAACCGCCACACTGATTTCCAGAGCGGTTTTACCACTTTGCAATCCCACCAACAGTGGAGGAGTGTTCCTCTTTCTCCACATCCTTGCCAGCATTTGTCATCTCTTGAGTTTTTAATCTTAGCCATTCTGACTGGTGTGAGGTAGAATCTCAGGGTTGTTTTGATTTGCATTTCTCTCATGACTAAGGATTAGCTTCTTTCTGTTCTAAAGCTTTCATGTGTGCTGTTAAGTTGCTAGTGTATACTCTCTCCAGCTTCTTTTGGGAGTTACTCTGAGCTATAGGTTTTCCTCTTAGCACTGCTTTCATTGTGTCCCATACATTTGTGTATATTTTGTCTTCATTTTCATTAAATTTTAAAAAAGGTTTTGGTTCCCTTCCTTATTTCTTCTTTGACCAAGGTATCATTGAGTAGAGCATTGTTCAACTTTGATGTTTATGTGTGCTTTCTGTTGTTTTTGTTGCTATTGGAGACCACCCTTACTCCATAGTGATCTGATAGGAGGCATGGAATTAGTTCTACCTTTTAATATCTGTTGAGGTCTGTTTTGTGACCAATTATATGATCAGTTTTGGAGAAGGTACTGAGAGTTGCTGAGAAAGTATATTCTTTTGATTTAGGATGATATGTTCTATAGATATCTATTAAATGCATTTGATCCAAAACTTCTCTTAGTTTCACTGTCTCTCTGTTTAGTTTTTGTTTCCCTGATATGTCCATTGAAGATAGTGGGGTGCTAAGTCACCCACAGTTATTGTGGGGGGTGTGATATGTGCTTTAAGCTTTAGTAAAGTTTCCTTTACAAATGAGTGTGACCTTGTATTTGGAGTATAGATGTTCAGAATTGAGAGTTCATCTTGGTAGATTTTTCCTTTGATGAGTGTTAAGTGTCCTTCTGTGTCTTTTTGATGACTTTTGGATGAAAGTCTATTTTTGTGGATATTAGCATGGCTACTTCAGGTTGTTTCCTGGAACCACTTGTTTGGAAAACTGTTTTCAAGGCTTTTATTCTGAGGTAGTTTTGTCTTTGATACTGAGATGCATTTTTTTGTATGCATCCAGTCTGTTAGTCTATGTCTTTTTACTGGGGAATTAAGTCTATTGATGTTAAGAGATATTAAGGAATAGTGGTTGTTCCTTCCTGCTATTTTTGATGTAATTATTATACTTGTGTGGTTATGTTCTTTTGGGTTTGTTAAAAGAAGATTAATTTCTTACTTTTTGTAGTGTGTAGTTTCTCTCCTTTTGTTGGTGTTTTCTATTCATTATCCTTTGAAGGGCTGGATTTGTGAAAAGATACTGTATAAATTTGTTTTTGTCATGAAATACCTTGGTTTCTCCATCTATGGCAATTGAGAGAGTTCCTGGATATAGCAGTCTGGGTGAGCATTTGTGTTCCCTTAGGGTCTGTATGACATCTGCCCATGCTTTTCTTGCTTTCATAGTCTCTGTTGAGAAGTCTAGTGTAATCCTGATAGGTCTACCTTTATATGACCTTTTCCCCTGCTTTTAATATTCTTTCTTTGTTTAGTACATTTGGTGTTTTAAGTATTATGTGATAGGAGGAATTTCTTTTCTGGTCAAATCTATTTGGGGTTCTGTAGGGTTCTTATATGTTCATGGGCATCTTTTTAGGTTAGTGAAGTTTTCTTCTATAATTTTGTTGAAAACAATTACTGTTCCTTTAAATTGGAAATCTTCATTCTCTTCTATACCTATAATCCTTATGTTTGTTATTCTCATTCTTTCCTGCATTTCCTGGAAGTTTTGGGTCAGGAGCTTTTTGCATTTTTCATTTTCTTTGACTGTTTTTTTCAATGCTTTCTATGGTATCTTCTGCATCTGAGATTCTCTCTTCTATCTCTTGTATTCTGTTGTTGATGTCCTGACTTCTTTCCTAGAATTTCTATGCCCCAAGTTCTTTCTCTTTGTGATTTCATTATTGTTCCTACCTCTATTTTTAGATCCTGGATAGCTTTCTTCAATTCCTTCACCTGCTCTGTTGTGTTTTCCCTCAGTTCTTCAAGGACTTCTCCCTGTTTAACTGTGTTCTCCTGTATTTCTTTAAGCGAGTTATTTATGTCCTCCTAGACGCCCTTCATGGAGCCCTCTATCAGCTTCATGATCTGTGATTTTTAATCAAATCTTTCTTTTCTGGTGTGTTGGGGTATTCAGGACATGTTGTTGTGGGAGAATTGGGTTTAGATGGTGCCATATTAGCCTGATTTCTGTTAGTAACATTCCTACATTTGCCTTTTGCCATCTGCTTATCTCTAGTGTTAGTTGGTTCTGCTGTCACTGGCTTGTGCTTTTTTCTCCTGTGTGCCTCCAAGCCTATCTCAGCAACCCTGGGTGACCTGCTTTCCCCTGACACAGATTTCTATGGTGCTGCCAAGCTTCTGGGTGCAGGTAGAGTCCTAGCAGGGTGTGTCCCAAGCAATCTTCTACTCTGGTGCCTCTCTACACAGTCACAGGAGCAAAGATGGTGGCGCCTCACCTACAAGTGCTAGATTCCCTCTAACTGCCTCCCTGTAGGGCAGATTACCCCGGCAGGGTAGGTGCCCAGTTGGCTGGTTGTGGTGCTGCTGAGCTCCTGTGTGCAGGTGGAATCCTGTGTTTTGTGTCCCAAGTGATCTTCTACTCTGGTGATCCCTGCATACCTGTCTGCCCCTCTACACAGTCACAGGAGCAAAGATCTCCTGTGCTTCTTCTAATTTCTGCCTACAGAACCTGTGTTTCTCTGTTTTCCCTTGATGGTTGACTTTAACTTATATGGTCAAATAAACCCTTCTCTCCCAATGTTGATTCAGATCAGTATTTTGTCACAACAACACAATTGAACTAGGATGGCTTTCTTGGAGTTTTCTTTTCCATTTAGCATGTCTTTTGTGGTGGTGTTGCTTTTAGCTGTCAAAGTCTTATTAAGAATTATTAAGTCATTTATTTGAATGGTTTCATTTTTCTCCAAACTATCATCTTCCAGTTGACTACTTCCTCATGGGATTTTAGTATGTTATAATTTTATTTTTATTTAGTTTCAGGATTCTTATAATTTCTTATTGGCTCTTCAATGACCTATTAATTTTTCAACTGTGTAATATTTATATTATATTTCACAAGCTTTTGTACTTTTTGAAATTTTGGTGATTGCTTTTAAGTCTTTTTAAACTGTGATCATATTAAATACAAGAACTTATTTATTTGTAAATTTGATGAAATTTGCTTTGTTTTTCAATATGTGGTCTAGTTTACAGAAACTTCCATGAGTTACTGAGAAGCATTTGGGTACAATATTCTGTAGTTTACTGCAAATCCATTTGATCTCTCATGTCTTATTACTACAATATTTCTCTGTTTTCTTTTTATCTGGATAATATTCAATGAATGTGAGGTATTGAAGTCACCTACTATCAATGTATTGCATCAATATATGGAATAATACCTGGCTATATTTGCTTTATGAAGCTGATTGTCCCCAAGAATGGTAAAATGTATGGTTTGAATTTTAATGTTGTCTTGATATATTGTTCTTCGCCTAGAATAATGGGATCTTTAACTCTTCCAGTTAGTTTTGGCTCAAAAAATTACTTTGGTAGATTTTAAAGTAGCAATGTTTCCGGTGTTCCTTATTTCTCTTCCTTGGAATATTTTCTGTTTCTAATTAAAGTACTATATTTTTTTGAGCTCAATGTATGTTTTACATAACAAAAATATTGAGCTTGTTTTCTAATCAAATACACAAACTTCTATTGTATGCTATACTAATTTATCTTTATATTATTTAATTTTCTCTGCAGCATATTGGATGTGGTTATCCATCTCTCCTATCTAAGATATCCCTTCCTATAATCTCTGTAGGAATGTTTTGGTGGTTATAACTTTCTTCAGACTGTCTATGTTATAGAATATATTTTTAACATTAAATTACAAAAAAGATTTGCTAGAAATATTAATCTATATTGGGATCTTTGGTTATTTAGGAATTATAAAATATTTTCCCAAATTTTCTTGTTTTTAAAGTAGATGCTAAATACCAATATTGCAGTATTTTGAAGTAGATTAACAGTTATCCTCATAAGCCTATCTTTAAATATGGCATATTCCTTCTCTCTCACAGCTTTTAGTAAACTTTGTTCTGTATTTTTAGTTTTTACTATAGAATGTTATATATAATCTAGTTTGAAGGCTGTTTTTTAATGTTCTGTATTCCTTTTGTATCTATATAGACATTTGCCCTAATATTTGGCAATTTTTCACTATGATTCTATTTTTTTTACTGTGTGTTTGATGCAAAGTTTTCTTTTTCTATGGCCATACTTCATAAATTTTAGTCATTTCCTATTTTCCTATACTGACTTGAGATGTCCTAAGGAAGAGGAACTTCAGAGACTGAAATTATTATCATAGTTTGGAATGTGGGGAGGCCTGGAAGGCAGCAAATGTGGGATTGCCCCAAAGGGTAGGAGTCAGGAAGAAGGAGCATTTTCTTGCTAGCAGAGTCAGTACAGAGTTCTAAGACATTTGTTGTCATTATTTTTCTTTCAGTGTTCTAATGCTAATGAATACACTACTTACTGCTATATTTGTTTCTCGATTTTTCAGTATTCATACAAAATATGCTATCTGAACTTTTGCTTGTTTTATAATTAAAAACCCTAATATTGTAGTATATAGAATGTAGATTCAAAAAGAATATTTCTACTTAACAAGTTACTTTGCTTATAAAAATGAATATTATACTTCTTTATTTCTAATTTGCAATGTTTTAAATTTTAGAAATCTTAACTAAAAGAAACTCTCTCGAGATACTGTTTTTAAAAGTTGCTTTTTGTCTTGAGTATTTTATTGTAGCAATAGAAATGAAACTAGAACAAGTAGTATATGTTCATCTCAAGAATCCTTTTAGTGGTGAGCCACAAATTTGGACATTTTATTACCAATTCCAACAAAAAGGATCATATATTTGCTTTTGATTTCTTTTTTTATTTTCTATATTCTTTGTTGACATTCCAAATTATTTCCCTTTCCCAGTTCCCCTTTCCCCACTCAGTCCCATAAGTCCTCTTTCCTCCACCAGTTCCCCAATCAACCCCCTCCCACATCTTTGTCTTGGCAAGCCCCTACAATGCTGCATCAAGCCTTTCTAAGACCTGGAACCTCTCCTTCCTTCTTCTTGGGAATGATTTGATGTGTGGGTTGTGTTTTGGGTATTCTGAGATTTTGGGCTAATATCCACTTATCAGTGACTGCATTCCATGTGTGTTCTTTAGTGAATGGTTTACCTCACTTAGTATGATATTTTTCAGTTCCAACCATTAGCCTAAAATTTTAAGGAATTCATTGTTTTTTATTGCTGAGTAGTATTCCAATGTATAAATATACCACAGTTTCTGTATCCACTCCTCCACTGAGGGACATCTCGGTTCTTGCCAGCTTCTGGCTATTATAAATGAGGCTGCTATGAACATAGTGGAGCATGTATCCTCATTATATGCTGGGGAATCCTCTGGGTATATGCCCAGGAGTGGTATAACAGGGTCCTCTGGAAGTGTCATGCCTTGTTTTCTGAGGAACCTCCAGACTGATTTCCAGAGTGGTTGTACCAACTTGCAATCCCACCAGCAGTGGAGGAGTGTTCCTCTTTCTCCATATCCTCACCAACACCTGCTGTCTCCTGAGTTTTTAAACCTTGCCATTCTGACTGGTGTAAGGTGAAGTCTCAGGGTTGTTTTGATTTGCATTTCCCTAATGATTAATGATGTTGAACATTTCTTAAGGTGCTTCTTGGACGTCAGAAGTTCTTCAGGTGAAAATTCTTTGTTTAGCTCTGTAACCCATTTTAATAGGGTTATTTAATTTTATAGGGTCTAACTTCTTGAGTTCTTTATTGGTTATTAGCCCACTGTCTGATGTAGGGTTGGTGAAGATCTTTTCCTAATTTTTTGGTTGCCATTTTGTCCTTTTGAAGGTGTACTTTACCTTACAGAATCATTGTAATTTTATGAGGTCCCATTTGTCAATTCTTGACCTTAGTGCATTAACTATTGGTGTTCTGTTCAGGGACTTTTCCCCTGTGCCCATGTCCTCAAGGGTTTCCACAGTTCCTTTTCTATTATTTTCAGTGTGTCTGGTTTTTTGTGGTGGTCCTTGATCCACTTGGAGTTAAGCTTAGTACAAGGAGGTAAGAATAGATCAATTCTCATTCTTCTGCATGCTAACCTTCAATGGAACTAGCAACATTTGCTGAAAAGGCTATCATTTATTTTCCACTGGATGGTTGCATCTCCTTTCTCGAAGATCAAGTGACCTTAGGTATATGTGTTCATTTCCAGGTCCTCAATCCTATTCCATTGATCCACCTGCCTATCATTGTACCAATACCATGCATTTTTAACACTATTGCTCTGTAGTATTGCTTGAGGTATGGTGCAGAAGTTCTTTTTTTTTAAAGATTTATTTATTATTATATGTGAGTACACTGTCTTCAGCCACCCCAAAAGAGGGCATCAGATCTCATTATGGATGAGCCACCATGTGATTGCTGGGATTTGAACTCAGGACCTCCAGAAGAGCAGTCAATGCTCTTAAACACTGAGCCATCTCTCTAGCTCGCACCCCCAAAGTTCCTTTATTGTTGAGAATATTTTTAGCTCTCTTGGATTTTTTGTTATTTCAGATGAATTTGAGAATTGCTCCTTCTAACTCTATGAAGAACTGAGTAGGTATTTTGATGGGGATTGTGTTGAATCTATATATTGCTTTTGGCAAGATGACCATTTTAACTACAATAATCATGCCAATCCACGAGCATGGAAGATTTTTTCATTTTCTGAGGTCTTCTTCAGTTTCCTTCTTCAGAGACCTGAAGTTCTTGCCATACAGATCTTTTACTTGTTTGGTTAGAGTCACACCAAGATACTTTATATTGTTTGTGGCCATTGTGAAGGGTGTCATGTCCATAATTTATTTCTCAGGCAGCTTATCCTTTGAGTATAGGAAGGCTACTGCTTTTCTTGAGTTCATTTTATAACTAGCCACTTTGCTGAAGTTGTTTATCAGCTTTAGGAGTTCTCTGGTGGAGTTTTTTGGGTCACTCAAGTGTACTATCATATCATCTGCAAATAGTGGTAGTTTGACTTCTTCCTTTCCAATTTGTATCCCTTTAACCTCCTTATGTTGTCTAATTGTTTTAGCTAGTATTTCAAGTACTATATTGAAAAGATATGGAGAGAGAGGGCAGCCTTGTCTACTCCCTGATTTTAGTGGGATGGCTTCAAGTTTTGCTCCATTTAGTTTGATTTTGGCTACCAGTTTGCTGTATGTTGCTTTTACTATGTTTTTGTATGGCCCTTGAATTCCTGTTCTTTCCAAGACTTTTAGCATGAATGCATGTTGAATTTTGTGAAAAGCCTCATCAGCATCTAATGAAATGACCATGTGGGTTTTTTCTTTGAGTTAGTTTATGTAGTGGATTGATGGATTTCCATGTATTAAACCATCCCTGCTTCCCTGGTATGAAGCCTACTTGATCATGGTGAATGATCGTTTTGATGTGTTTTTGGATTCGGTTGGCAAGCATTTTATTGAGTATTTTTACATCGATGTTCATAAGGGAAATTGGCCTGAATTTCTCTTTCTTTGTTGGATATTTGTGTGGTTTTGGTATCACTAAAATTGTGGCTTCATAGAATGAGTTGGGTAGTGTTCCTTCTGTTTCTATTTTGTGGAATAGTTTGAAGCATATTGGTGTTAGGTCTTCTTTGAAGGTGTGATATAATTCTGCACTAAAACCATCTAGTCCTGTACTTTTTTTAGTTGGAAGAATTTTTATGACCCTTTATATTTCTTTAGGGGTTATGGGCCTGTTTAGAGGATCTATTTGATCATAATATAATTTTGTTATTTGGTATCAGTCAAGGAAATTGTCCATTTCCTCCAGATTCTCCAGTTGTGTTGAGTATAGGCTTTTGTAGGAGGATCTGATGATTTTTTGAATTTCCTCAGTTTCTGTTGTTATATCTACCTTTTCCTTTCTAATTTTAATTTGGATACTGTCTCTGTGCACTCTGGATAGTCTAGCTAAGAGTTTATCTATCTTGTTGATTTTCTCAAAGAAGCAGCTCCTGGTTTTGTTGATTCTTTTATGGTTCTTTTTGTTTCTACTTGATTGATTTCAGCCCTGAGTTTGATGATTTCCTGTCTTCTACTCCTCCTGGGTGAATTAACTTCTTTTTCTTCCAGGGCTTTCAGGTGTGCCATTAAGTTGCTAGTGTATGCTATCTCCAGTTTCTTTTTGGAGGCACTCATGGCTATGAGTTTTCATCTTACAACTGCTTTCATTGTGTCCCATAGACTTCGATAGGTTGTGCCTTCATTTTCATTAAATTCTAAAAAGTCTTTGTTTCTTTATTTCTTCTTTGGCTAAGGTATCATTGAGTAGAGTATTGTTCAGCCTACATGTGTATGTGGGCTTCCTTTTGTTTTTGTTGCTATTGAAGACCACTCTTACTCCATAGTGATCTGACAGGAGGTATGGGATTAGTTTGATCTTCTTATATTTGTTGAGGTCTATCTTGTGACCAATTATATGATTGATCTTAGAGAAGGTACCATAAAATGCTGTGAGAAAGGTATATTTTTTTGCTTTAGGATGACATGTTTTATATATGTGTGTGTGTGTGTGTGTGTGTGTGTGTGTGTGTGTATGTTAAATCCAATTGGTCAAAAGCTTCAATTAGTTTCACTGTGTCCCTGTTTAGGTTCTGTTTTCCTGATTAGTCCATTGAGGATAGTGGAGTGTTGAAGTTACACACACATTATTGTGTTAGGTGCAATGTGTGCTTTGTGCTTTAGTAAAGTTTCTTTTATGAATGAGAGTGCCTCGGAATTTGGAGCATAGATGTTCAGAATTAAGAGTTCTTCTTGGAGGATTTTTCATTTGACATGCAAGAAGTGACCTTCTGTGTCTCTTTTGATGACTTTAGGTGGAAAGTCAATTTTATCTTATAATAGAATGACTACTCTAGCTTGCTTCTTGAGACCATTTGCTTGGAAAATTTTCTTCCATCCTTTTACTCTAAGGTAGTGTTTTTCTTTGACACTGAGGTTTGTTTCCTGTATGCAGCAAAATGTAGGGTCCTGTTTTTTAATTTAGTCTGTTAGTCTATGTCTTTTTAGTGGAGAATTGAGTCCATTGATGTTAAGAGATATTAAGGAATAGTGATTATTACTTCCTGACATTTTTGATGTTTGTTTTTTACTGGATATACACTATATTTACATTTCATTTCCCCTTTTCTGGTTCCCTGCCCCCCAAAGGTTCCACATGCCCCCTTCCTTCCCTGTGTTCCCCCATCCACCCCTTCCCACTTCCCTGTTCTGGTACTCCCCTACACTGATCCTTTGAGCCTTTCCAGAACCAGGGTCTACTCCTTCCTTGTTGTCAGGCATCATTTGGTATGTAGATTGTGTCTTTGGTGTCCCAAGATTCTAGGCTAATACCCACTTATCAGTGAGTGCATACCATGCATATTCTTTTGAGACTGGGTTACCTCACTTGGTGTGATGTTCTCCAGCTCCATCCAATTCTCTAAGGATTTCATGAATTCATTATTTCTAATGGCTGAGTACTCCATTGTGTATATACACCACTTTTTTCGTCTCCATTTATCTGTTGAGGGACATCTGGGTTCTTTCCAGCTTCGGGTTATTATAAATGAGGGTGCTATGAACATAGTGGAGCATGTATCCTTATTACATGCTGGGGAATCTTCTGGTTATATGCCCAGGAGTGGTATGGCTGGGTCCTTTGGAAATATCATGTCCAGTTTTCTGAGGAACCACCAGACAGATTTCCAGAGTGGTTGTACCAGCTTGCAGTCCCACCAGCAGTGGAGGAGTGTTCCTCTTTCTCCACATCCTAGCCAACACCTGCTGTTTCCTGAGTTTTTAATCTTAGCCATTCTGACTGGTGTGAGGTGAAATCTCAGGGTTGTTTTGATTTGCTTTTCTCTAATAACTAATGGTGTTGACCATTTTTAAGGTGTTTCTCAGCCATCCAAATTTATCAGGTTAAAAGTCTTTGTTTAGCTCTGTACCCCATTTTTGGATAGGGTTATTTGGTTTTCTGGGGTCTAACTTCTTGAGTTCTTTGTATACATTGGATATTAGCCCTCTGTCAGATGTAGGGTTGGTGAAGATCTTTTACCATATTTTTGGTTGTCTATTTTTCCTTTTGACAGTGTCTTTTGCCTTACAGAATCTTTGTAATTTTATGAGGTCCCATTTGTATATTCTTGATCTTAGAGCATACGCTATTGGTGTTCTGTTCAGGAACATTCCCCCTGAGCCAATGTCCTCAAGGGTCTTCCCCAGTTTCTTTTCTATTAATTTTAGTGTGTCTGGTTTTATGTGGAAGTCCTTGATCCACTTGGAATTGAACTTAGTACAAGGAAATAAGAGTGTATCAATTCTCATTCTTCTGCATGTTGACCTCCAGTTGAGCTAGCACCATTTATTGAAAAGGCTACCTTTTTTCCACTGGATGTTTTAAGCTCCTTTGTTGAAGATCAATTGGCCATAGATGTGTGGGTTCAATTCTGGGTCTTCAATCATATTCCATTGATCCACCTCCCTGTCACTGATGTTATTTTTATATTTGAGTGGTTATCTTCTTTTGGGTTTGATGAAAGAATGTTATTATCTTGGTTTTTCCAGGGTGAATTTTTCCTCCTTGTCTTGGTGTTTTCTGCCTATTATCCTTTGTAGGGCTGGGTTTGTTGAAAGAAATTGTGTAAATTTGCTTTTGTTATGTTATATCTTGGTTTATTCATGTATGGTGATTCAGAGTTTTGCTGGGTATAGTAGTCTTGGCTGGCATTTTTGTTCTCTTAGAGTCTGCATGAGATCTGCCCAGGATCTTCTAGCTTTCATGGTCTCTCATGAGAAGTCTGGTATAATTCTGATAGGTCTTCCTTTATATTTTACTTGGCCTTTTTCTCTTACTGCCTTTAATATTCTTTCTTTCTTTAGTACATTTGGGGTTTTGATTATTATGTGATGGGAGGTATTTCTGTTCTGGTCTAGTCTGTTCGGAGGTCTGTATGCTTCTTGTATATTTATGGGAATCTCTCTCTTTAGGTTAGGGTTGTTTTCTTCCAGAATTTTGTTGAAGATATTTGCTGGCTCTTTAAGTTGTAAATCTTCACTCTTAATCTTCACTCTTATCTATACCTATAATCCTTAGGTTTGGTCTTCTCATTGTATTCTGGATTTCCTGGATGTTTTTGGTTACAAGCGTTTTGCATTTTTCATTTTCTTTTTCTTTTTCTTTTTCTTTTTCTTTTTCTTTTTCTTTTTCTTTTTCTTTTTCTTTTCTTTTCTTTTCTTTTTTTTTTTTTTTGGTTTTTTGAGACAGGGCTTCTCTGTGTAGTGCTGGCTGTCCTGGAACTCACTTTGTAGACCAGGCTGGCCTCGAACTCAGAAATCTGCCTGCCTCTGCCTCCCAAGTGCTGGGATTAAAGGCGTGCACCACCACGCCTGGCCATTTTACATTTTCTTATACTGTTGATTCAATGGTTTCTCTGATTCTTTGGCATCTAAGATTCTTTCTTCTCTCTTGTATTCTGTTCTTGATATTTGCATCTATGACCCCTGATTTCTTCCCAAGATTTTCTATTTCCAATGTTGTCTCCCTTTGTGATTTCTTAGTTTTTTTTTCTACTTCTGTTTTTAGATCCTGCATGGTTTTGTTCAGTTCCTTCACTTGTTTATTTGTGTTTTCCAGTAATTCTTTAGGAGATTTTTGTGTTTCCTCTTTCATGACTTCTACCTGTTGACCCAAGCTCTCCTGTATTTCTTTAAGTGATTTTTGCATTTCCCCTTTATTGGCTTCTATCTCTTGACCCATATTCACCAGGATTTCTTTAAATGATTTTTGTGTTTCCCTTGTAAGGGCTTCTAACTTTTGATCGATTTTCTCCTGTCTTTTTAAAAGAGATTTATTTATGTCTTTCTTGTGTTCCTCTAACAGCATCATGACCAGTGATTTTAAATCCAAATCTTGTTTTTCTGGTGTGTTGGGGTATCCAGGACTTGCAGTTGTTGGAGAACTGGGTTCAGATGCTCCCATATTACCTTGATTTCTGTTAGTAATGTTCCTGCGTTTGCCTTTATCTTTCTCGTTAGTTAGTCTTGTGGTTCCTGGCTGGTGCTTGAACCTCCTGTGAGCCTGTAAGGCTATTTCCACACCGCTGGATGACTGGGTTTCCCCTGGCACAGACTTCTGATAAGCTGCCCTCCTCTTTTGTGTCCTTGGAACCCTGGTGTGTCTTTCCCAAAGCAATGTTATACTCGGGTTGTCTCTGTGAACCTGGTGCTGCCCATCTGCTCCGTCAGGAAGCAAAGATGGCAGATGCTATGGGAACCTTTTCCACGTGCTGATCACTCTGCAGGGCAAAGGACCCCTGACAGGACTGGCACACAGTTGACCTGCAGAACTGCCTGGGCCCTGGGTGCAGGCAGATACCTAACAGGCTGAGACCCAAGGGTTGTTAGACTTGGGATATGTCTGCATATCTGGTGCTGGCTGTCAGATTTATCTGGTGTCTGGTAGCCAAGATGGTAGAGAGATCCTCCAAGTGCCAGTCAGTCTGCAGGGCAAATGACCTCTGACAAGGTTGGCACACAGCTGACCCGCAGAGCTGCCTAGGCCCTGGGTGCAGGCATAAGCCTGTCAGGCTGAGATTCAAGCGATGTTAGACTCAGGCTATGTCAGCATACTTGGCTCTGTCTGTTAGATATCTCTGGTGTCTGGGATCCAAGATGGCAGAGAGCTCCTCCAAGTCCTGGTTGGACCTGTATTGGGCGGCCTCAAGGGTGCATAGCAGTGGACAGGGTGCCAGGAGGCAGAGTCAGAGCCTGCTTTTGATTTCTTTTTCACCTTAAATACATTCTCCAGATTCATATATTTTCTTGCCTTTGATTTCTGGTTTGTTCTGCTGATCATCTGAAGAAATATCTTATCTGGTTTTAATGCTATTAATTTATTAAGTGTTGCTTGAAGATGCAGGTTATGATGAATCTCAGTATTCAAAACATATTTTTGGTTGGTTGTGTTTTGTAAAAAGTGTAGTTAAAATCTTGTCCTTATCTACTGATTATCTGTCTAATTATTAAATGTTGATGAGGTATTATTGAGGTTTGGTTAGAGCTGTGAATTTCTTTCTATTCTTATAGTTATGACAGATTTCATTTTATATACTCTGAAGACATGCTTTATATATACAAAAGCCTATGATCGTTATATGCTTTTAGTGAATTTATCATATAAAACATATAGATCATAATATGATTTTATTGGTTGTTAAAAGAAAATGTATCTTACTGTTATAAATTGATACTTTAAAACTTTCATATCTATTGTTTATTCAGTTCTTATTACCATGACAGAATACCCAAGGAAAAATATGGGAGTAAATAAACATTTTGGCCTAAGATTTCTGAGGTTTCATTTAATGATTTTGTGTGTGCTCCTCAAGGTTTTGATAATACACAATTTATCCTAGAACAGATAATAGGCAAGCAGCTGACCTCATCACCTTTAGAAAGCAGAAAGCCCAACAGAAAACGCCTGCCACCAGCTAGATCACATAAGACATGTCTTCAAAAGCTTTTTTCTACCAACCTGATATGTTCTTCAAAAATTTGTATTGCATACTAGACACAGTTACAGATATATAATCCATAATTATGTCAATTCACTTAGAAGTGAAGACCCTGATGATCCACTTACCTCTCAGTGACTTGATTTACAAGGTACAGAATACACCTTCAGTACACAAATCTTTATAGGAGACATTTCACATCCAAATTATAAAATATTGTTTTTCTTAAATGAATGTTGACACTGTAGGAAAGATTTGCCAAAACTGAAATATTTTTATTTATATTTAATGCATTTGCTCTTAATTTGATATTATTTCAACACATAATTCATTTCTTATATCTATAGTCTGTTTTCTTTTTCAACAGAAAAGCAATTTCTAACAGGGGATTATTAAGTCAACTGTATTTAATATAGGTGGGATCATCCTTCTTATAAGCTAAACCAAAATAACCTTCAATTTTTTATTAAATGATTTTATTTATTTACATTCCAAAAGTTTTCCCAAATGCTGGTCCCTCCTCCACAAGTTCTTCACCCCATTCTACTTTACCTCTTGCCTTTGCATATTTTTGACATAAATACTTTATAGGATGTAGGGTTAGTGAATATCTTTTTGCAATCTGTAGGTTGTTGTTTTGTCCTATTGACAATGTCCTTTGCCTTAAAGAAACTTTTCAGCTTCACGAAGTTCCATTTGTCAATTATTGATCTTAAAGCCTGAGCCATTGATGTTCTGTTCAGAAAAATTTTTCTTGTGCCAACACACTTGAGGCTATTTCCTACTTTCTGTTCTATTATGTTCAGTGCATCTGGTTTTATGTGAAGGTTCTTGTCCATGTCAACTATTTGTGGATGGCATAATAGTATACATAAGAAACCCCAAAAATTCTACAAGAGAACTTTTATAACCAATAACCAAGTTCAGCAAAGTGGCTGGATATAACATCAACTCAAAAAAATCAGTAGCTTTCCTTTATACAAATAATAAATGAACTGAGAAAAAATAGGGAAACAACACCCCTCAAGATAGTCACAAATAATATAATATATTTTGGTGTAACTCTAACAAGTGAAATATCTGTATGACAATAACTTCAAATCTCTGCAGAAAGAAGTTGAAGAAGACCTTGAAGGATGGAAAGAGCTCCCATGCTCATGAAACAGTAGAATTGTAATAATAAAAATGGTCATTCTACCCTAAGCAAACTACAGATTCAAAGTAATCCCCATCAAGGTTCCAACACAATTCTTCATAGACATGTAAGGAGCAATTCTCTACTTCATAAAGAAAAACAAAAACCCAGAATAGGGAAAACATTTTTCAACAATAAATGAACTAGAGCATATTCAACAATAAAAAACTAGAGGTTTTTTATTAGATATATTCTTTATTTACATTTAAAATGATTTCTCCTTTCCTTTCCCCACTGCCTGAAAGTCCCATAAACCCTCTTCCCTTCCCTTGTTCCCCAACCAATCCCTTCCTGCTTCCCTGTCCTGGTGTTCCCCTACACTGATGCATTGAGCCTTTCCAGGACCAGGGACCTCTCCTTCTTCTTGGACACCATTTGATATGTGAATTGTATCTTAGGTATTCTGAGCTTCTGAGCTAATATCCACTTTTCCGTCAGTGAATACCATGCATGTTCTTTTGTGACTGGCTTACTTCACTTAGGATGATATTTTCCAACATTTGCTTAAGAATTTTATGAATTCATTGTTTTTAATAGTTGAGTAATACTCCATAGTGTAAATATAACACATTTTCTGTATCCATTCCTCCGTTGAGGGACATCTGGGCTCTTTCCAGCTTCTGGCTATTATAAATAGGGCTGCTATGAACATAGTGGAGCATGTGTCCTTATTACATGCTGGGGAATTCTCTGGGTATATTCCCAGAAGCGGTATAGCAGGGTCCTCTGGTAGTATGCCCAGTTTTTTCTGGAACAGCCAGACTGATTTCCAGAGTGATTGTACCAGCTTGCAACCCCACCAGCAGTGTAGGAGGGTTCCTCTTTCTACACACCCTGCCAGCACATGCTGCCTCCTGAGATTTTGATCTTAGTCATTCTGACTGGTGTACAAGATGATATACAGCACAAACTGACTTCAAACTCTGTATACAGCCATATTCCATAATTTGCTTCCATTTTGTGTGAGTGCTAGCATTACAGGTGAGTTCTACCACACTTGCCTATTACCTGTTTGTAAAAACTCACTCCTCTTTTCTGATTTCCTGTGTACAAACTGAAGGTTTGTTTGAATTTAATTTTTTTCCTTTCTATGGTTTCAATGATTACTTAAATTTCTAGTCATAGTAATTTTTCTCTTTCATATTTATGCCACTATTTATATATCTTCATGATATATATCATAAAGTTTCATGAAAAACTTTAAATTATATCAGCTAACATTTTGACGAAATATGTAATAATCTTTGAAAAGAAATAAATAAGATAAAACAACTGTTTTATCAGTGAAGCTACTATTTCTAATTCACTTTAAAATTTTTGCTTGCTGTAACTTTTGTGTGAATTCTAGGTTACTTTATGTAGCCTAACTCTTTCCATTATGTACAGTGTTTTCCTAAACTGGATGTCTGAATTTTCACCTTAGATTCCAGAAAGACTGAGTTTTCCTGTAATGGACAAATTTCCATTCCAGTAAATAATATTGAGAAGTATTGTAGAATTCATTTAAGCTTTTTAGAAATCAAGTCACTTATGATTATATTTTCTGTTGGTTAGAAGCAGTATTTAATAGAGAGTAAACCAATATTTGTATATTGTTAAGAGGTTTTGAGTTAGGAAGTAACAAGACTATTTTTCACATGGATGCTTCTATCAGTTCGAATTTGGACGGGTTTGTTCACTAAATTTCAAGTGCTGACAACAGATAATGTGAGTGACAACATAAGTAAAAATTCTGCAAGGATATAAAGTCTACAGGTGTCCCATTTCTAGCTCACTGTCATCTGAACTGTATCAAAATTGTTTTATGTAAACCTTCATCTCTTTCCTTAACCAATGAAGTTAGAAACTCTCTCTAGACAGGAATTTATTCATGCATTCATTTGTTCATTCATTTTACATGAACTAGAAAAGTAGTTTGTTTACAAACATGTTACATGATAATATGTATTCATAAATGATACTATAATAAATTCTATGTTTAATATAAATCCAATGACTAATTAACATGTTCAATGAAAAGAGATGAAAATAAAGGAAAAATATTTTACTTGCTATTGTTAGAGTATAAATTACAATTGGGGAACTCTCTCAATATTAAATTCAGGAGTCAGCCACATCAAGATGGAAGAATATCCATTCACATGTTATTAGTCTATGTCACACTAAAAGCTATGGAGTGGGAAGTTTAAGCAAGATAATGATTCTATAAAATTCACATTTCATACTATCATTGACGTAAAAGATGGGCAAGGAAGCTATGCAATGAGTGATGTGGCTCAAGCATATGACAGGAACTTTGGAATTGTTAAGAACAT
Source organism: Apodemus agrarius (assembly GCA_964023405.1). Taxonomy (NCBI): domain Eukaryota; kingdom Metazoa; phylum Chordata; class Mammalia; order Rodentia; family Muridae; genus Apodemus; species Apodemus agrarius. The sequence continues at coordinate 88,716,054 of OZ030006.1, read as the reverse complement.
GAATTTGAGATGAAGAAAGAAATAAAAAAAATCAACAGAATTTGTTGACTGAATGGATTTAGCTAAAAGATAAAGGAGGATGTGCTCAAGGAAACTGGATAGCAGTGGATATCTTGTATGGCTACAGATTCTTACAGTCTCATCCTGAGTGAGGTAACCCAATCACAAAAGAACACACATGGTATGCACTCACTGATAAGTAGATATTAGTCCAAAAGCTCAAAATAAGCGAGTTACAATTCGCAGACTACATGAAGCTTAAGAAGAAGGAAAACCAGAGTGTGGATGCTTTGGATTTTCTGAGAAAGGGAACAAAATACTCACAGGAGCAATTAGGAAGACAAAGTGTGGGACAGAAACTGAAGGAAAGGCCACCCAGAGACTGTCATACCTGGGGGATTCATTCTATAAACTGTCATCACACCATGACACTATTACAGATGACAAGAAGTGCGTGCTGAAAGGATCCTGTTATGGTTGTCTCTGGAGGGGCCCTTCCAGAGCCTTACAGATAAAGAGGCAGATACTTGCAGCTGACCATTGGAATGAGCGCAAGGTCCCCAATGGAGGAGTTAGAGGGAGGACTGAAGGCGCTGAAGGGGTTTGCAGCCCCATGGAAGAATGATGATGTTGGCAAACCAGACATCCCAAGGCTCGCAGAGACTAAACCACCAACCAAGGGGTACACATGGTTCTAGATATAAGTGGGAGGAGAGGTCCTTGGTCCTATGAAGGCTCAATAGATACTCCAGCATGGGGAAATTGAGGGGGTGTTGGTGGGAGTGGGTTGGGTGAAGGGGCATCTCATTGGAGGCATGGGTGGAAGGATAGGTTGATGTTTTCTGGGAGGGGGAAAGTGGGAAAGGTATAACATTTGAAATGTAAATGAAGAATATATTCAATAAAAAATTTAAAAAAATAATGAAGTAGGGTACTCATGGAGACAAAGGAGACAAATTATTAAGAGCAGCCTGGTAGGTTTTGAGAAACTTTTCTATAACTCCTAAGGCATTGTCATTTGATGGAGAAGTATTAGTAAAATGTTGTATATTTCAAAGTGTTTCTAGAGGCTGGATCTGATATTTTATTGAGGTCTAACTTGTAGGAGAGGCTATGGTTTCCCAGGACTTCAAAACTGAAGACAAACTCACATGAGGAGGAAGAACAAATCTCACCTTCTTTGGAAGCTAAGATGGTGCATTCCTGTCCATGTCAGCATGTAGCCTGTATTTTCATGAGATGGGCACAATGAAGGGGTGGAATTTAATAACAAAGAGCCTGTGTTGTTGATCATGTGCTTATAATACATTAGCAATGTTGTCACTGTCCTAGCTAATACCCTTTTATTTTGTTATTTATAACTATTGTTGATCCTGTTTTTGTCTTTACTTTGAGACAAGGTCTCCCTACACAGTTATGGCTGCAATGGAACCAGATGTGCAGATCCATTTACCCTTAACATCATAGAGATCCACCAACATCTGCTTTTCTTAGGGCACCAAAATCGTACAGCTATTTTTGATATATTTAAAATCACCTTTTCTGAGCTATTTTTGTTTTGTAATGCAGAAACATCCAGATACTCTCTTAGTTGGTGGTATATTGCTGTGGGAAGACAAGAAGATCATGGCAATTCTTTAAAAGAAAAGTATTTCATTGGGAACTTGCTTATCGCTTCAAAGTGTTAGTCCATTATTAACATGGCAGGGAGTAAGTATAGTCACAGGCAGGTAAGCTGCCATGAGAAGTAGTTGAGATCTTTAGGTCCTTAATCACATACAGCAGTCAGACAGAGAGAGAGAGCGAGAGCGAGAGAGAGAGAGAGAGAGAGAGAGAGAGAGAGAGAGAGAGAGCACATGACTATGTGCAATAATATGAGAGACTAAATTTAGGAAGGAATGAAGAGTTTGAAGAGGTGCAAATAGAATGCAGGAAAAGTTGCAGGAGGAAAAGGCAAATGAAATAAATACTACACGGTTTTATGGACTTTTGAAAAACCAGAACCTTTTAGAATTTGTTTAGAAAGTAGTATGTTCTAAAGTATGTTTTTTCATAGCATTTAAATGACCCGCTTCCATCCTCATCTTTCCCCTCCCCCCATTTCAACTTCAGGAAATTGAAATAATAGCCATATTATCTATCTTACTATTCTCACTTCATTCATCTCCTTATGAGTCTTTCATGCACCCTGGACACCAGGGGCACTCCAAATTTAGCACAGAAATTGATAAACCTCAAATCTAGAATCTGCAAATGAGAGAAAACATACAGCATTTATCATCTGGACCTGTCTTACCTCAGTCACTAAAATATCTCTAAATTCTAACCATTTTCCTAAAAATTTTACGGTTAATGATGAATATTCCATTATATATATTTATCATATTTAAATCAAGGCTGATTCCATGCCATAGCTAGTGTCAATATACTAGCAATGTCCATCAATACATACAGAGTTCTATAGCATAATTTATTCTTTTTTTAATAGCAAAAACAACTTTGTTTAATTTTTAATATTCTATATTCTTTGTTTACATTTCAAAGGCTTTCCCCTTTCCCAGTTCCCCCCTTACCATATGTCCCATAAGTCCTCTTCACCCCACCCATTCCCCAATCACCACCACCCCACACAAACACACACACTATTTCTCTGTTCTGGCACTCTCCTACAAAACTGTATCTAGTCTTTTCAGGACCAAGGTCCTCTCCTTCCTTTCTGGGAATCTTTTGATTTGCTAATTGTGCCTTGAGCATTCAGAGCTTCTGGGCTCATTAATATCCACTAATCAGTGATTGCAATTCATGTGTATTTTTGTGTGTGTGTGTGTGTGATTGGGTTAATTCACTTAGGATGATATTTTCCAGATCCAGCATGATTTATTCTTTTAGAAATATATCCCGAAATCATATGGTTTTATACTGTTTTTAGAAACATTGCACTGATTTAAATGGTGGCAATATCAGATCACATTTTTGGACCAGTATGTAAGTTTTTGCCTTCCTTACTTCCTGAGGGCCCTCCTCATATAAAGATTACAATATTTATAAAAATTCTGAATCTAGATCCTTGCACATGAGGTAAAAATGCTCAATTACTGACCTACCTTCTGTAGCCAATATTTTGTGACAATATATATCTGACCTTGTAGCCTAGACTGAACTTGGGCATGCTGACCTCCCATCTCTCTTATTTCCTTGGTTCTCAAAAATGTGCCACCATAATCTCTTCCTGTATGGTCTGAACCATATGGTTGTTATTTTGAATCAGTGAGTCTATTAAATGCATAGCATCCCAAAGTAAAAGAATAAAGAGCAAGTAGGAACTAGATAGATTGATGGAAAACTTCATAATATCAGGCACTTATAACTTCTAGCAGAAATCTTTGGGAGCCCCATTAAGGTAATCAACTGTATTTTTAATCAGTTCCCTGAAGAGTAGAGTCTTCTCTGGGGCAAAACTCCAAATCCAAAAACAAATGATAACAGAGGTGTAATCATCAAATTAGTTGTTCACAACACTTAGCTGACTCTGTCTGTAGGCACTTCTTTAATTTTTTTACATTATGTACTGTTTATTAATACAATAATAGATATCTCAGAATATTTTTATATCTATAATGTTTTCTACAGACATGATGAAATGTTCAGGTCTGTATTGTTTTTTTTCTTCTCTTTTTTCTTTTAATTCTTTACCATTGAATAAACAATAATCCCTCCATTAGAGTCTGTTTTCCTACTTTATGTTGTTAAGGCTACAATTTTACTCTTGGGATCATTCTCTCTTCCTCTTTTCTTAGGATTGGTATAGGAGACAAAAGGATGTGGGCAGCATGGAGGAGTTTATCCCCAAACACGGGGCCTTAAAAGGTATTTGAAACAAGTTATGGACAGATGTGGGTGGGTGAGTGACTCTGCTTCTATGGCCTTCATCTCAGTGAGCTCAAACAGCACATGGCAGTCTACAAAAGTGATGAACACCACTTAACACCCAAAACGAATGTTTTAGCTCCAACTACGCATGTACCAAGTAACTTCCTAGAATTCTGGGAATTGTTATTCTTCCTATGTAACAAAGACTAATGAGGAAAGTATGGTGGTCTATTGATTTGTCCTTTTATGTTCCTGCTACCTGTGGCTGGAGGGCATTCTCAGGTAAGAGAAGAGACTGAAGGAAAGGCCATCCAGAGACTGTCCCACCTGGAGATTCATCCCATATACAGTTACCAAACCCAGACATTATTGTGGATGCCAAAATGTGCTTACTGACAGGAGTCTGATATAGCATTTCCTGAGAGGCTCTGCCAGTGCCTGACAAATACAGAGGTGGATGCTCTCAGACAAGCATAGGTCTGAGGACAGGCTCCCCAATGGAGGAGCTAGAGAAAGGACTGAAAGAGCTGAAGGGGATTGTAGCCCCATATGAGAAACAAAATATAAAACCAACCAGTATCCCAAGAGTTCCCAGGTGTTAAACCACCAACCAAGGAGTACACATGGAGGAATCCCATGGCCCTAGCTACATATGTAGCAGAGGATGACCTTGTCTGATATCATTGAGAAGGAGAAGCCCTTGGTCTTGTGAAGACTCATTGCCCTGGTATAGGATAATGCCAGGACAGGGATGTGGAAGTGGGTGGTTTAGTGAGCAGGGGAGTGGGGATAGGATAGGGGGGTTTTTCAGGGGAAACAAAAAAAGGGATAGCATTAGAAATGTAAATAAAAAAATATCTAATTAAAAAAATAGGGCGGTGGTGGCGCACGCCTTTAATCCCAGCACTTGGGAGGCAGAGGCAGGCGGATTTCTGATTTCACAGCCAGCCTGGTCTACAGAGTGAGTTCCAGGACAGCCAGGACTACACAGAGAAACCCTGTCTCGAAAAACCAAATATAAATAAATAAATAAATAAATAAAAAACAATAATGTTTCATGTTAAATACAGAAATATTCTGAAATGTAGAATATTAGACTGAAAATATTTCATAAAATAGTCCTGACCAAAGTCCATCTATTGGTCAATATTTAATAAAGCTTGCTTTAATTTTGGTCCAAAATGGTGATGCTTTTTCTAGTAAGTAATATGATTAACAACCATAAGTCTATGTGGATATCATCAATATCATTAATATTTCCATCCTTCTTAATCTAGCTACAATGGAATGATATGTTTTGCTGCATAATTGAAAAATACTAATAAAAACTAAATGATCAGCTGTTCTATATAGGCTATATTAACTGATCATTTTCTGGGCCTGTACTGCTTACATTAAGAAGTGGTTTTGGCCTGCAGCTTCCCGCCCAGCTGGCGGTGGGGAAGCCGGAGGGTCACCCAGAGTCCCAGGTGCTCAGAACCATCCGGCGGCGGCGGCAGAACCAGGTACCCGACACAGCCCGAGCTTAAGACCTTCGGGGACTCAGGCCTGGAGTGGGAATTGGGCACAGAATAGCGGGTGCACTCTGCACTCGCGCGCGGGGCGGACCCCGAGCTCCCTGCAGGCAGCTGCCATATTGCCTGCAGCTTCCCGTCCAGCTGGTGGTGAGGAAGCCAGAGTCAGCCAGTGTGCCAGGTACCCAGACCCAGCCGGAGGCCGAACCAGCCTCCCATCCAGCCAGTGGCAGGGAAGCTGGAAACCGGACCCAGCCAGCTTCCCAGCAGCTTGGGACCAGCAGGCGGAACCAGATAACTGAGATATCCCAACTTTAAGACCCCTGGGGAAACAGGATATCAGACAGCGAACCCTGAGCAGGAGCAGTGCAGAGCAGCCGCCCAACAGGCGGAACCAAATACCTGGGATATCCTGAGGTTAAGACCTCGGGGGACTCAGGCCACCTGTCAGCAATCTGTGAGCAAGAGCCCCGCAGGACAGTGATTCAGGTATCCCAGTCACTGGGAAATAGCCTTACAACCCCACAGGAGGGTCAAGCACCAGCTAGTATCTACAGGACCAACTAACACCAGAGTTAACCAGATGGCAAAAGGCAAACGTAAGATCGCTACTAACAAAAATCAAGGCAATATGGCGGCATCCGAACCCAGTTCCCCAACAGCAATAAATATTGGATACCCCGAAACACCAGAAAAACAAGACTCAGATCTAAAATCACTGGTCAGGATGCTGATAGAGGAACACTTAGATAAATCTCTTAAAGTAATACATGAGAAAATAGATCAAAAGCTAGAAGCCATTGCAAGACAAACACAATTAAATCCCAGATATCTCAACACACCAGAAAAACAAGACTCAGATCTAAAATCACTGGTAAAGATGCAGATTGAGGATCACTTAGATAAATTTCTTAAAGTAATAGAGGAGAAAATAGATCAAAAACTAGAAGCCCATACAAGGCAGACACAAAAATCACTTAAAGAAATCCAGGAGAATATAGAGCAAAAAGTGAATCCCAATAAGGGGGAGAAACAAAAATCACCCAAAGAAATACAAGAGAACATGGGTCAACGAGTAGAAGTCATAAAGGAGGAAACACAAAAATCCCTTAAAGAATTACAGGAAAACACAAACAAGCAACTGAAAGATCTGAGCAAAACCATACAAAATCTAAAAACAGAAGTAGAAACAACTAAGCAATCGCAAAGGGAGACAATGTTGGAAATAGAAAACCTTGGGAAGAAATCAGGAGTCATAGATGCAAATATCAACAATAGAATACAAGAGATAGAAGACAGAATCTCAGATGCTGAAGATACCATAGGAACCATGGATTCAACAATTAAAGAAAATGCAAAATGCAAAAAGCTGGTAACCCAAAACATTCAGGAAATCCAGGACACAATGAGAAGACCAAACCTAAGGATTATAGGGATAGATGAGAATGAAGATCTACAACTTAAAGGGCCAGCAAATATCTTCTACAAAATTATGGAAGAAAATTTCCCCAACCTAAAGAGAGAGATGCCCATGAATATACAAGAAGCCTTTAGAACCCCAAATAGACTGGACCAGAACAGAAATACTTCCCGTCACATAATAGTCAAAACCCCAAATGTACTAAACAAAGAAAGAATATTAAAGGCAGTAAGAGAAAAAGGACAAGTAACATATAAAGGAAGACCTATCAGAATTACACCAGACTTCTCACCTGAGACCATGAAAGCTAGAAGATCCTGGGCAGACCTTATGCAGACCCTAAGAGAACACAAACTTCAGCCAAGACTACTATACCCAGCGAAACTCTCAATTGCCATAGATGGGGAAACCAAGATATTCCACGACAAAACCAAATTTGCAAGATACTTATCTACAAACCCAGCCCTACAAAGGATAATAGGGGAAAAATACCAACACAAGGGGGGAAACAACACCCCAGAAGAAACAAGATAGAAACCCCATCTCATCCAACCCAAAAGAAGAGAACCACTCAAATACAAATAATAATAACAATTCCCAAAATGTCAGGAAGTAATAATTACTATTCCTTAATATCTCTTAATATCAATGGACTCAATTCCCCAATCAAAAGACACAGACTAACAGACTGGATACGGAAACAGGACCCTACATTTTGCTGCATACAGGAAACACATCTCAGTGTCAAAGACAAACACCTCCTTAGAGTAAAAGGCTGGAAGACAGTTCTACAAGCAAATGGTCCCAGGAAACAAGCTGGAGTAGCCATTCTAATATCAGATAAAATCGACTTTCAACCTAAAGTCATCAAAAGAGACACAGAAGGTCACTTCCTGCTTGTCAAAGGGAAAATCCACCAAGAAGAATTCTCAATACTGAACATCTATGCACCAAATGCAAGGGCACCCTCATTCGTAAAAGAAACTTTACTAAAGCTTAAAGCACACATCGCACCTAACACAATGATTGTAGGTGACTTCAACACTCCACTCTCCTCAATGGACCGATCAGGAAAGCAGAAACTAAACAGGGACACAGTGAAACTAATTGAAGCTTTGGACCAATTGGATTTAACAGATATATATAGAACATTCCATCCTAAAACAAAAGAGTATACCTTTTTCTCAGCACCGCACGGTACCTTCTCAAAAATTGATCATATAATTGGTCACAAGACAGACCTCAACAAATACAAGAAGACCGAACTAATCCCATGTCTCCTATCGGATCACTATGGAGTAAAAGTGGTCTTCAATAGCAAGAAGAACTACAGAAAGCCCACATACACATGGAAACTGAACAATACTCTACTCAATGACACCCTGGTCAAGGAAGAAATAAAGAAAGAAATCAAAGACTTTTTAGACTTCAATGAAAATGAAGGTACGACCTACCCAAATCTCTGGGATACAATGAAAGCAGTGCTAAGAGGAAAACTCATAGCCCTGAGTGCCTCCAAAAAGAAACTGGAAAGAGCATACACTAGCAACTTAACAGCACACCTGAAGGCGCTGGAACAAAAAGAAGCTAACTCACCCAGGAGGAGTAGAAGAGAGGAAATCATCAAACTAAGGGCTGAAATCAATCAAGCAGAAACAAAGAGAACCATACAAAGAATCAACAAAACCAAGAGCTGGTTCTTCGAGAAAATCAACAAGATAGATAAGCCCTTAGCTAGACTAACCAAAGGGCACAGAGATAGTATCCAAATTAACAAAATTAAAAATGAAAAGGGGGATATAACAACAGAAACAGAGGAAATTCAAAAGATCATCAGATCCTACTACAAAGGCCTATACTCAAAACAACTGGAGAATCTGGAGGAAATGGACAATTTCCTAGACAGATACCAAATACCAAAATTAAATCAGCATCAAGTAGACCAGCTAAACAGTCCCATAACCCTTAAAGAAATAGAAGGGGTTATAGAAAGCCTCCCAACCAAAAAAAGTACGGGACCAGATGGTTTTAGTGCAGAATTCTACCAGACCTTCAAAGAAGACTTAACACCAATACTCTTCAAACTATTCCACAAAATAGAGACAGAAGGGACACTGCCCAACTCATTCTTCGAAACCACAATTACGCTGATACCTAAACCACAAAAAGATCCAACAAAGAAAGAGAACTACAGGCCAATTTCTCTTATGAATATAGATGCAAAAATACTAAATAAAATCCTTGCCAACCGAATCCAAGAGCATATCAAAACGATCATTCACCATGATCAAGTAGGCTTCATTCCAGGAATGCAGGGATGGTTCAATATACGGAAATCCATCAATGTAATCCACTACATAAACAAACTAAAAGAAAAAAACCACATGGTCATCTCATTAGATGCTGAAAAAGCATTTGACAAAATTCAGCATCCTTTCATGCTAAAAGTCTTGGAAAGAGCAGGAATTCAAGGCCCATACCTAAACATAGTAAAAGCAATCTACAGCAAACCAGTAGCCAAAATCAAAATAAATGGAGAGAAACTTGAAGCAATTCCACTAAAATCAGGGACTAGACAAGGCTGTCCTCTCTCTCCATATCTTTTCAATATAGTACTTGAAGTTCTAGCGAGAGCAATCAGACAACATAAGGAAGTCAAAGGGATACAAATTGGAAAGGAAGAAGTCAAAGTATCATTATTTGCAGATGATATGATAGTCTACTTAAGCGATCCAAAAAACTCCACCAGAGAACTTCTACAGCTGATAAACAACTTCAGCAACGTGGCTGGTTATAAAATTAACTCAAGCAAATCAGTAGCCTTCTTGTACTCAAAGGACAAGCAGGCTGAGAAAGAAGTTAGGGAAATAACACCCTTCACAATAGCCACAAACAACATAAAGTACCTTGGCGTAACTCTAACCAAACAAGTGAAAGATCTGTATGACAGGAACTTCAAGTCCCTGAAGAAAGAAATCGAAGAAGACCTCAGGAGATGGAAAAATATTTCTTGCTCCTGGATTGGCAGGATCAATATAGTAAAAATGGCCATCTTGCCAAAAGCAATCTACAGATTCAATGCAATCCCCATCAAAATGCCAAATCAATTCTTCATAGATCTAGAAAGAGCAATTCTCAAATTCATCTGGAGCAACAAAAAACCCAGGATAGCTAAAACTATTCTCAACAATAAAAGGACTTCTGGGGGAATCAATATCCCTGACCTCAAGCAGTACTACAGAGCAATTGTGTTAAAAACTGCATGGTATTGGTACAGCAACAGGCAGGTAGATCAATGGAATAGGATTGAAGACCCAGAAATTAACCCACAGACTTATGGTCACTTGATCTTTGATAAAGGAGCCACAACCATCCGGTGGAAAAAAGATAGCCTTTTCAACAAATGGTGCTGGTTCAACTGGAGGTCAACATGCAGAAGAATGCGAATTGACCCACTCTTATCTCCTTGTACTAAGATCAACTCCAAGTGGATCAAGGACCTCCACATAAAACCAGACACACTGAAACTATTAGAAAAGAAACTTGGGAAGACCCTGGAGGACTTGGGCACAGGGGAAAAGTTCCTGAACAGAACACCAATAGCTTATGCTCTAAGATCAAGAATCGACAAATGGGACCTCATAAAATTACAAAGTTTCTGCAAAGCAAAGGACACTGTCAGAAGGACAAAACGGCAACCAACAAAGTGGGAAAAGATCTTCACCAACCCCACATCCGACAGAGGGCTAATATCCAATATATACAAAGAACTCAAGAAGTTAGACCGCAAAGAACCAAATAACCCTATCAAAAAATGGGGCACAGAGCTAAACAAAGAATTCTCACCAGAAGAAATTCGGATGGCCGAGAAACACCTTAAAAGATGTTCAACATCATTAGTCATCAGGGAAATGCAAATCAAAACAACCCTGAGATTCCACCTCACACCAGTCAGAATGGCTAAGATTAAAAACTCAAGAGACAACAAGTGCTGGCGAGGATGTGGAGAAAGAGGAACACTCCTCCACTGTTGGTGGGATTGCAAAATGGTAAAACCGCTCTGGAAATCAGTTTGGCGGTTCCTCAGAAAATTGGGCATGTTACTTCCAGAGGACCCTGGCATACCACTCCTGGGCATATACCCAGAGGATTCCCCTGCATGCAATAAGGACACATGCTCCACTATGTTTATAGCAGCCTTGTTTATAATAGCCAGAAATTGGAAGCAGCCCAAATATCCCTCAAAGGAGGAATGGATACAGAAAATGTGGTATATTTATACAATGGAATACTACACAGCAATTAAAAATAATGAATTCATGCAATTTGTAGGTAAATGGTTAGACCTGGAAAATATCATCCTGAGTGAATTAACCCAATCACAAAAGAATGCACCTGAAATGCAATCACTGATAAGTGGATATTAATGAGCCCAGAAGCCCTAAATACTCAAGACACAAATAGCAAGTCAAATGATTCCCAAGAAGAAGAAAGGAGAGGACCCTGGGCCTGTAAAGATTGCTTCCAGTTTAGTAAAGAAACCGAGGGGGGAGGGGGAATTATTGGGGAACAGATGGGGGGGAGAGGAACTATGGGAACTATGGTGGGTGGGAACTGGGAAAGGGGAAAGCCTTTGGAATGTAAACATAGAATATAGAAAATAAAATTAAAAAAAAAAAAAAAAAAAAAAAAAAAAAAAAAAAAAAGAAGTGGTTTTGCCTATGATAACAATATTCCATACATTTCTAAATATAGGTATATATACATACATATATATATATATATACATATATATACAAACACACACACATATCCTAGCATCCTGTTTATTTCTTTTGTTTTTAAATTTGTTTTATTCATCTTGGGCATCAAAATCTCAATGTTTGTATATATATGTATATATATACATATATATTCAAACACACACACACACATCCTAGCATCCTGTTTATTTCTTTTGTTTTCAAATTTGTTTTATTCATCTTGGGCATCAAAATGTCAATGGCAAAATAAATAAATAAGCAACTAAGCAATCAAAAGAAAACAAAAAAATTCCAGCATTTCCTATGCAACTTCTAAGGAAGCATTAAAAGTGATTATCCGGCACTTCAGGAATTAGCTAACACATATATTCTTTTGAAAACTACATAAACACTCTGCCAAATACTGTGCTTAATAAGATGCCTACATGCCACTACGATAATCTGGTAGTTAATAAATTGGTGAACAGAATATCATATTTTCTAACTGAAATCATTCTCTATTTACCTACTGTATATAAAATGTATATTTCCTAGACTCAAGGTTTCTTATTGACTGTACTTTAATTTAAAAACTATTTTTCTACTTTGGCACTCAAACATTAAGAAACAATCTATAGGCTAAATTGGAAAAATTTTAAATTGGAAAAATGACAGTTAGTAACAGAAAGTAACAAGCTTAACATTTGTTTAAAATGTATTATTAAAATTCATTGTAATAGGGAGTGAGGAAATATATTCTTTCCACATGAGGGGATAGGAAGCTAGATTAGATTTAAGAGGCTCTCATCTAAAGCAACTATACAATGTTACAGTTTAAAATCTCTCCAGTTTAGGCTTTACATTAAGTAATTGTGTCACAAATGTGTTTTAAGGCTATTTATAATGTATATGTTTGCTTGAAGGTCAATATGTGTGCAGAGAGCTTCTTCCCTTTAATTGCGTTATTGCAGTTGGGAAATCTATAGCATTACTAAAGTTTTGTTTCAACAACAGTAACCAAACTCCCTTCACCAGTCAAAACATCCCTATTAATATTAAGGAAATGAGATTGTTTATCAAATCATATTTATGTATGTGTGAACAAAGAGCCTGGGACACTGCTACAAACGTTGTATTTTCATTGATAATTTCAAAAACATCATTTTTCAAGACAGTAGGAAAAAACAATCAGTTATCCTTGCTTTGATTATTGTTCAAAGACAATGACTTTGCCAAATATGTGTTAATCATAATTGTTGTCAGTCAGAAAGACCATGTCATTATTAAGGAAATCATGTTCCTTATCTGAAATAGATTCTACATGTCTGAATCATAATTATTAAAGCCAAAACATTAAGATGTGGAGAGTAATGAAGATAGCAAGAATTTTGCTTTCAAAATATATAAAACACTCCCCTATTTCTCATGGTTTGTGAAAACAAGTAAGCTTTAAATTACTTCAAAGCTATAATGGTGTTTCAACTAATTTCAAGAATAAATCAAACAAGTGATAAAAGAATATTTTCTCTTAGGTTATGGGATATAAGTGAATAAGAAATGATCATGAAACAATGTATTATTCTATCCCACTAAACAACATAAAAACAAATTTCATCAAATGGCACACTGCATATTTCAAGGCAGCTATGATTGATTCATATAAAAGAAATTTATCTGGTGAGGAAAGTGGTCTGATTTACTTGATAAACCAACTAAGTATAGTGTTTAGTTCCGTGTGAATAAGCAGACATTTGCACCATGATTCTGTCCATGCATTTGTTCCACAGGAGTCACCTAATTATATGATTTGGAATTATATGTACTGGGAGTAAGATTTGAAATATTTCTATGTATTGATAAAAAATAATTTTTTGTAATTGGTATATTTCTTTTCTTGCATAATGATTGCTATATTATAATCAAAAAAGAAGGGAACAATACAATTCACATAAAGGTGTGAATTGATTGATTAAACATTTAATTTAGCAAAATGCAAAACACAACTGAATACTGCTTCATGAAAACTTTTGCTTAATAGAACACCCTAATTCACAGCATCTTGCTTCTTTTTTATTTTAACATTTTACGAAGGCCACTATTTTTCCTTTTATTTGAATTATAGAATGTACTTACATTTCTAAATCATTTGCAAAACCATACTTGGTTTTGTATAAATGTAAGACAACCAAGTAAAAACTAATGCTTACCCACTTGAGCTAAGGCACATATAGTACTAGCATGAGTCCAACCACAACATAGTACAAAGAGATAAATGCCATCAAATACTTAGAGCAGTATTAGGTTTAAATTGGATGACATGAATGTAAAGAAGAGGTGAAAATTTCACTGAGACTTTGACAAATACACCTAAAATGAGGGGGAAAGTCAGTTATCAAATTCAAACTCATGCTGCACAAAGATCTTTATTAGAAAAATTAGGTATTAAGCTCTGTGATGTTAACATGATTACTTTCTTTTTTTAATATTTACTTTTTATTGGATATAATCTATATTTACAATTCATTTCCCTTTTTCTTGTTCCCCATCCCCAAAGGTCCCACATGCCCCTTTCCCTCCCCCTGCTCCCTCAGCCACCCCCTCCCACCTCACTGTTCTTGTACTCCCCCACAATGATGTTTTGGTCCATTCTAGCTCCAGTGTCCACTCCTTTCTTCTTGTCAGACATCACTTGGTATGTGATTTGGTCTTTTGTGTTCCAAGCTTCTAGGCTAATATCCACTTATCAGTGACTGCATACCATGGGTATTCTTTTGAGCCTGGGTCACCTCACTTAGTATGACGTTCTCCAGCTCCATCCATTTCTCTAAGAATTTCATTATTTCATTGTTTCTAATGGCTGAATAGTACTCCATTGTGTATATATACCACATTTTTTGTATCCATTCCTCTGTTGAGGGACATCTGGGTTCTTTCCAGCTTCTGGCTCTTATAAATAAGGCTGCTATGAACATAATGGAGCATGTATCCTTATTGTATGCTGGAGAATCTTCTGGGTATATTCCCAGGAGTGGTATGGCTGGATCCTCCGGAAGTATCACATCCAGTTTTCTGAGGAACCGCCATACTGATTTCCAAAGTGGTTGTACCAGCTTGCATTCCCACCAGCAGTGGAGGAGTGTTCCTCTTTCTCCACATCCTTGCCAACACCTGATGTCTTCTGAGTTTTTAATGTTAGCCATTCTGACTGGTGTGAGGTGAAATCTCAGGGTTGTTTTGATTTGCATTTCCCTAATGACTAATGATGTTGACATTTTTTAAGGTGTTTCTCAGCCATCTGAATTTCTTCAGGTGAAAAGTCTCTGTTTAGCTCTGTACCCCATTTTTGGATAGGGTTATTAGGTTTTCTGTGGTTTAACCTCTTGAGTTCTTTGTATACATTGGATATTAGCCCTTTGTCGGATGTGGGGTTGGTGAAGATTTTTTTCCCAATTTGTTGGTTGCCGATTTATCCTTTTGACAGTGTCTTTTGCCTTACAGAAACTTTGTAATTTTATGAGGTCCCATTTGTCTATTCTTGCTCTTAGAGCATAAGCAATTGGTGTTCTGTTCAGGAATTTTTCCCCTGAGCATATGTCCTCAAGGGTCTTCCCCAGTTTCTTTTCTATTTTAGTGTGTCTGGTTTTATGTGGAGGTCCTTGATCCACTTGGAGTTGAGCTTAGTGCAAGGAGATAAGAGTGGATCAATTCTCATTCTTCTGCATGTTGACTTCCAGTTGAGCCATCACCATCTGTTGAAAAGGCTATCTTTTTTCCACTGGATGTTTTCAGCTCCTTTGTCGAAGACCAATTGGCCATAGATGTGTGGGTTCAATTATGGGTCTTAGATTACTTTCTATTATATGGCAAATTTAATCATCTTGAAACTACATAAAATTTCTTTATTCATTCTTTTCTTCTGCAATTTAACCCTTTTTTATTTTCTATATTCTTTGTTTCCATTCCAAATGCTTTCCCATTTCCCAGTCCTCCCCCCACCATATGTCCTATAAGTGCTCTTCCCTCCTCCCATTTCCCAATCATGCACCCTCCCCAATTTCTCTGTTCTGGTACTCCCCTACAATACTAGATCAAGCCTTTTCAGACTTGATCTTCTCTCCTTCCTTCTTCTTGGGAATCTTTTGATTTGCTAATTGTGCCTTGAGTATTCAGAGCTTCTGGACTAATTAATATCCACTTATCAGTGATTGCATTTCATGTGTATTCTTTTGTGATTGGGTTAGCTCACTTAGAATGATATTTTCTAGCTCCAACCATTTGCCTACAAATTTCATGAATTCATTGTTTTTAATTGCTGAGAAGTATTCCATTGTGTAAATATACCACATTTTCTGTATCCATTCTACCATTGAGGGACATCTGGGTTCTTTCCCGCTTCTGGCTATAATAAATAAGGCTGCTATGAGTATAGTGGAGCATGTGTCTTTGTTGCATGCAGGAGAATCCCCTGGGTATATGCCCAGTAGTGGTATGACAGGGTCCTCTGAAAGTGTCTTGCCCAATTTTCTGAGGAAGCATAAGACTGATTTCCAGAGTGGTTGTACCATCTTGCAATCACACCAACAGTGGAGGAGTATTCATCTTTTTCCACATCCTCGACAACACCTGCTAACTCTTGAGTTTTTAATCTTAGCCATTCTGATTGTTGTGAGGTAGAATTTCAGGGTTGTTTTGATTTGCATTTCCCTGATGAGTAATGATGTTGAACATCTCTTAAGGTGCTTCTCAGCCATCTGAATTTCGTCAGGTGAAAATTCTTTGTTGAGCTCTGTATCTCATTTTTAATAGGGTTATTTGGTTCTCTGGGGTCTAACTTCCTGAGTTCTTTGTATATATTGGACATGACCCCTATGTCAGATGTTGGATTGGTGAAGATCTTTTTCCATTTTTTTTAGTTGCTGTTTTGTCCTTCTGATCATGTCCTATGCTTTACAGAAACTTTGTAATTTTATGAAGTCCCATTTGTCAATTCTTGATCTTAGAGCATAAGCTATTTGTTTTCTGTTCAGGAACTTTCCCTCTGTGCCCATGTCCTCCATGGTCTTCCCCAGTTTCTTTTCTATTAGTTTCAGTGTGTCTGGTTTTATTTGGAGGTCCTTGATCCACTTGGAGTTGAGCTTACTACAAGGAGATTAGAGTGGATCAATTTGCTTTCATGTGCATGCTGACCTCCAGTTGAACCAGCACCATTTGTTAAACAGGCTATCTTTTTTCCACTGGATGGTTGTAGCTCCTTTATCAAAGATCAAGTGACCATAATCTGTTGGTTCATTTCCAGGTCTTCAATCCTATTCCACTGATCTACTTGCCTGTCACTGTACCAATACCATGCTGTTTTTAACACAATTGCTCTGTAGTACTACTTGAGGTCAGGGATATTGAATATCCCAGAAGTTCTTTCATTGTGGATAATAGTTTTAGCTATCCTGGGTTTTTTTGCTACTTCAGATGAAGTTGAGAATTGCTCTTTCTAAATCTATGAAGAATTGGTTTGGGATTTTGATGGGGATTGCATTAAATCTGTAGATTGCTTTTGGCAAGATGGCCATTTTTACTATATTAATCTTGCCATTCCAAGAGCATGAAATATTTTCCATCTTTTGAGGTCTTCTTCGATTTCTTTCTACACGACTTTCACTTGTTTGGTTAGAGTCACACCAAGATACTTTATATTGTTTGTGGATACTGTGAAGAGTGTCATTTCCCTAACTTCTTTCTCAGGCAGCTTATCCTTTTGGTATAGGAAGGCTACTGATTTGCTTGAGTTGACATTATAACCAGCCACTTTGCTGAAGTTGTTTATCAGCTGTAGAAGTTCTCTGGTGGAGTTTTTGGGTCACTTAAGTATACTATCATATCACCTGCAATTAGTGATAGTTTGACTTCTTCCTTTCCAATTTGTATCCCTTTGACTTCCTTATGTTGTCTAATTGCTCTTACTAGAACTTTAAGTACTATATTGAAAAGATATGGAGAGAGAGGGCAGCCTTGTCTAGTCCCTGATTTTAGTGGGATTGCTTTAAGTTTCTCTCCATTTAGTTTGATTTTGGCTACTGTTTTGCTGTATATTGCTTTTACTATGTTTAGGTATGGGCCTTGAATTCCTGTTCTTTCCAAGACTCTTAGCAGGAAAGGATGCTGAAACTTTCAAATGCTTTTTCAGCATCTAATCAAATGATCAACTGGTTTCCTATTTGAGTTTGTTTATGTAGTGGATTGCATTGATGGATTTCCATATATTGAACCATCTCTGCATCCCTGGAATGAGGCCTACCTGATCAAGATGGATGATTGTTTTGATGTGTTCTTGGATTCAGTTGGCAAGAATTTTATTTAGTATTTTTGCCTCAATATTCATAAGGGAATTTGGCCTGAAGTTCTCTTACTTTGTTGGATCTTTGTGTGGTTTTGGAATCAGCGTAATTGTGGCTTTGTAGAACGATTTGGGTAGTGTTCCTTCTGTTTCTATTCCTGGAATAGTTTGAAGAGTATTGGTGTTAGGTCTTCTTTGAAGGTCTGATAGAATTATGTACTAAAACCATCTGGTCCCGTACTTTTTTTGGTTAGAAGACTTTCTCTGATCCCTTCTATTTCTTTAGTGGTTATAGGACTGTTTAGATGATCTATTTGATCCTGATTGAATCTTGGTATTTGATATCTGCCTAGGAAATTGTCCATTTCCTCCAGATTCTCCAGTTTTGTTGAGTAAAGGCTTTTGTAGCATGATGTGATGATTTTTTGAATTTCCTCTGTTTCTGTTGTTATTTTTATTTCTGATTTTGTTAATTTGGATAGTATCTCTGTGCCCTTTGGTTAGTCTGGCTAAGGGTTTATATATCTTGTTGATTTTCTCAAAGAACCAGCTCCTTTTTTTTGATTCTTTGTATGGTTTTCTTTGTTTCTACTTGATCAATCAAGATACAGTTCACAGACCACATGAAGCTCAAGAAGAAGAAAGACCAATGTGGATGCTTCAGTCCTTCTTAGAAAGGGAACAAGACTAATTCCATATTCTGGATATTATAAATAAGGCTGCTATGAACATAGTGGAGCATATGTCCTTGTTATATGTTAGAACATTTTTTGCGTATATGCCCAGGAGTGGTATAGCTGGGTCATCAGGTACTACTTTGTCCAGTTTTTCTGAGGAACTACCAGACTGATTTCCACAGTGTCTGTACCAGCTTTCAAACCCACCAATAATGGAGGAGTGTTCCTCTTTCTCCACATTCTTGCCAGCATCTGCTCTCACCTGAGTTTTTGATCTTAGCCATTCTGACTGGTGTGAGGTGGAATCTAAGTGTTGTTTTAATTTGTGTTTCCCTGATAACTAAGGATGTTGAACATTTCTTAGGTGCTTCAAAGTCATTCCAGTTTCCATAGTTAAAAATTTTCTGTTTAGCTCTGTACCCCATTTTAAAAATAGGGTTATTTGATTTTCTAGATTCTAACTTCTTATGTTCTTTGTACACATTGGATATTAGTCCTCTGTCAGATATAGGGTTGATAAAGATCTGTTCCAAATTTGTTGGTTGCTATTTTGTTCTATTGACACTATCCTTTGCCTTACAGAAGCTGTGTAATTTTATGAAGTCCCATTTGTTGATTCTTGTTTTTAGAGCATAATCCATTGGGGTTAGGATTAGGATTAGGGTTAGGGTTAGGGTTAGGGTTAGGGTTAGGGTTCAGGAAATTTGCCCCTGTGCCCATGTGTTCAAGGGTCTTCCCCACTTTCTCCTCTATAAGCTTCAGTATATCTGCTTTTATGTGGAGGTCCTTGACCCACCTGGACTTGATCTTTGAACAAGGAGATAATAATGGGTCTATTTCCATTTTTCTGTATGCTAATCTCCAGTTAAAACAGCACCATTTGTTAAAAATGCTGTCTTTTTTCCACTGAATGTTTTTAGCTCCTTTGTCAAATATCAAGTGACCATAAGCTTGTGGCTTCATTTCTGGGACTTTAATTCTATTCTATTGTTCTACCTGCCCATCTCTGTACCAATATGATGCAGTTTTTTGACACTATTATTCTGTAATACAGCTTGAGGTGAGGGATGGTGATTCCACCAAAATTCTCTTATTGTTGGAAATAGTTTTTGCTCTCCTGGGTTTTTTGTTATTCCAAATGAATTTGTTGTAGAGAATAGTTTGTGTTATCCTGGGTTCAGTTTTCAAGTCTTAAATCCATTTATCTGGGGGCACAGACTATGCAGGGGTGGTTTCTGCAAAAAAAAAATATGTATCCAGCAAATTTGTTTATTGGCTTTAAGGTAGTATTGGTGTGACAGCAAAGGTTAATGTGAAAGTCAATAAAGGCCCCCATTTCAACCTCCTCTTTCCAGGTACATAATTATATACACTCCACACAAATACTCACTCATCCCTAAGGAGTACTAGGAGACAACCCTAGTGGTAAAGACTTTCAATACCAGACATCAAAAACAAAATCATCCCCTTTTCTCTTTGTGGTACTTTTGAGCAGACTGCAGAAGGAACAATAACAATTAATAATGAAGCTCTCTCTTTTGTTCCACACAGTGTCTCGCCAATACTGACAGGCAAGACAGCTGGGACTATGGCTTCAATATCAGAGTAAAAAGGAGACCCAACTCTTAGGTGTCAGTAGAGACTAAATAAAAATACTAGTTCTGCTGGGTGGTGGTGGCGCATGCCTGTAATCCCAGCACTCTGGGAGGCAGAGGCAGGCGGATTTCTGAGTCCGAGGCCAGCCTGGTCTACAGAGTGTGTTCCAGGAAAGCCAAGGCTATACAGAGAAACCCTGTCTCGAAAAAAAAAAACAAACCTAGTTCTTTGTAGACCTCTGTAATAGTACAGTAATATGACCCACTCCACAACAATGATAGAAACTTCAATATGGTTGAATATTATTATACCATGCCCAAACCTTCATGATCCAATGTACAAAATCACATCCAGAAATAGGAATATATCAAAGTTACTGGGAAAAATGGTTGATTTATAATAGGTGGCAATAGATGTCAGCATGGAGAAGACAGAAGTTGTGAGGAGAAAGAGGTCACTATAAAACTGATCCAAGGAATAGTAACAAAGATTTTTATACAAAATTAAAAATAAACAGTCTTGAAAAAATACTGTCTTAGTGAACAAATAGAACACAATTAAATTGAAAAATTTGGAAGTGAAAAATGTAGCTAAAGCAGATTGACTCAGCAACAGGGGCAGTGACAAGAATCAATGAACAGGACACAGAACTATTGAATTTATCTCATCCTAAAGACAGAGAGAAAAAGACCTGAATATAAACTAACTCCCGAGTATACAACAAAGGATTTACTCTTTATGTCATTGGATCCCAAAAGGAGAGATGAAAGTCTATAGGGCAGAAACATTGCAGAAACAGAAATAATGAATGAAAACTCCACAAATTTATCAAAAGAAATAATATAAAGATTTTTTGACATAAACTCCAGAATGGATAAACTCAAGCAAATCTATAGCAAAGCATATCCTAACTAAACTTCCAAAAAGTAAAGACCATAAGAGATTGGAGCATGAAGAGGAAAATGACCCCATCTTTCTCAAAAACAGGATTCTCTGACAAAGATAGGATTTCGATTGTAGAACATTTTTCATTAGGCCTATGGAGACAAACAAAACATAATAAATCATTATGTATGCTGCCAGAGGAAAGAAATAATTAATAGCCCTATCAGCTGTCATAACCATGAATGACAACAGAATGGTAAGTTAAAAGGGAATCAATAGTGGCATTCACAAATTGGTGATAACCAACAGCTGTGTAAGTGGGTCTAAGGCCCACTTCACAGGACGGCAATCATACCTGGTACTAGAAACCTAGCTAAAGTGGCCAGAAATCTTAGAAGAGAATTTCTACTCTCATTACTAAATCATTACTTTGATAAACCGGCATACTTCCCTAACTATATTTAAATTTTATTCTTAAATCTACAGATAAACACAATGATTATCCCACATCATAGAAGTCACTCTCTAGGGCAAATGAAGATAATTCAAGAAAACCACAAAGATCAATGAGTTGTGGGAAGATCACACCTAATGTGAAGATGTGCAGTATAACTCCTACAATTTTGGGTTAGGAAACAATGTGTAAGCAAGAGCAAGAAGAATATAATAGGAATTGACCAGGAAGTCTTATGTATACCCGCCTTTCCTAGAAAGAGATAAACATATTAATTATATTAATATACAATTTCTGTATTATACATTATCATATATATATATATATATATATATATATTGTGTCTTTTATATTAATAGAGATACCAACACCAAGAAGAGGACCTCTCAAAGTTTGCCACCCCTAGACAAAAGAACTAAAAGCAATTAATAACTCCTGAGAGGAAGAATTAGTCTCTCCCAACCATCTCCCATCTGCTTTATTGTCAGATACAGAGGATCCATCCTAAAACATACACAAACAAAAAAAATTGGCTGAATACATTGTATTTGTAGATTTTTTTTCTATATAGACATATATGTGTGTATAACAATAATAATAAAATAAATACACTTTTGTAACTTTAGTTTTTTCAAATCCTATTTTTAATGATGGTTCTTAAACATGTTAAACTTCCCTTAATCCACCACCCACCAGAGGTAGTAGAAGAGATATGATACAGGGTAAGTGGACATATTTAAATGGGTTCTCTTGAGAAACTCCTGTCTGTGTCATCTGGAAATCAGCAGTTCAGTTCAAAGGTGAGCAGGCAGCTGCAGCGCAGTCCACTTGCAAACACCTCATGGATACACCAGAGGTTCAGTTCCATAGTTAGGTTAGCATGAGCAGTGACAAAACCTAAGTGAGACAGCGAGGCCGTGACCTCTGCTTGAGTCAGCAGGAGGGGCCAACAGGAACACCAGGAGAAGTTCTCAGCTGTGCCTCTCTCAGGAAAGTGAAAATCAGTGAAGACAGGAATACACTCAAGCATTGCACAGCTAGCTGTAGCAACAAGCCGAGCTCTGTATCTCTCAGTCCGTGGAGTCCTGTTTATACTTTCCAAACATCATGTGTTCTCCAAGACATGGGTCTTGCCTCAGCATGTGCATCCTATCAGCCCAAGTCCTTGGAACACCACCAGAAGTTGTTTGGTGCATTTCTCTCTATGAACTCCAGAAAAATGCAGCTCAACTTTTCAGTGTAAGGTGTACCAGTACATGCATGCCATTAGCAAAGAAGCTGTCATATGTCCTTTCATATGCTTGCTTTAGCAGAACATCCTCTCTCCTGTGTCTGCTTTAGTGAAACGTTCCTTCCAAGTCTACCTTAGCCTTTCACACCTGTGTCCACATTAACGAAACATTCCTTCACTTGTTTGCCCTCACTTGTGTTTTGCTGGGGTTTTGGGGTTTTTTGTTTGTTTGTTTGTTTGTTTGCTTGAGACAGGGTTTCTCTGTGTAGCCCTGGCTGTCCTGGAACACAATCCTTAGACCAGGCTGTCCTCGACTCAGAAATCTGCCTGCCTCTGCCTCCCAAATGCTGGGATTAAAGGTGTGTGCCACCACTGCCTGGCTTACTTTTTGTTTTTTATTACAGTTCATATCTATTATAAGTGTCTTAAAGTTTCTATTACTGTTAAGAGACACTATGGCCACAGCAACTTTTATAAAGAAAAATATCTATGTGTGGCTGGCTTACTGTTGAGAGGTTTACTCCATTGTTATCACAGTGAGAAGCATGGTGGCATGCATGGGGCTGAAGGGATAGCTGCCCGTTGGATCTTCAGGCAGCAGGAAGAGAATGTCACAGTAAGCCTGGCTTGAGTATCTGAGAACTCAAGCCCCCATCCAGTGACATACTTCCTTCAATAAGACCACACCTCCTACAGCAAGGCCACACCCCCTAATAACAGAATTCTCTAGGAGCCTAAAGTGTTCATTTTATTTAAATACCACTAAAGTAAGCAAAGCATAAATACTAAAACCATGAGAACAGGCTTAAATATTTATAGCTCTTACTATTAAAAATCATTTTACTGGGGAGTGGAGATGGGGAGAGTGCACAAGAGGTAAGAGCCTTAGATACTTTCCCACAGGGCCAAGGTTTAATTCTTAGCATGCCTATAGTGACAAAAAGCTGTCTTTAATTTTGTTTTCACTTGACCTGACATCTTCTAGCCTCCATAGGTAACAGGCACACAAGTGTGGTAAAGGCATCCATGTGTGTGTGTGTGTGTGTGTGTAGAGAGAGAGAGAGAAAAGCATTCATATACAAAAAAATAAAATAACGCCAGGCAGTGGTGGCACACGCCTTTAATCCCAGCACTTGGGAGGCAGAGGCAGGCGGATTTCTGAGTTCGAGGCCAGCCTGGTCTACAGAGTGAGTTCCAGGACAGCCAGGACTACATAGAGAAACCCTGTCTCAAAAAAACAAAAACAAAAACAAAAAAACAAAAAAAAACCCAAACCAAACCAAAACAAAACAAAAAAACAAAACAGAAAAAAACAAAAAAACCAAATTAAATAAATAAATAAATAAATAAATAAATATAATTTTAATGAAGAATATTTTTACTATTTGTATATGTATACACCTACTTTTGACAAAAGATCAATTCTACTAAAATTAAAAATGATAATTTAAAAACTATTTTGGATGCTGAAATATTAGTATAATAAAGTTTTATAGCTGTATCATATATGAAATGATTCAACTAATTTTATATTTTAAAATGCCTATTAACTTTTTCTAGAAGTCAAATAGCCATTTTTAAGACCATATTAAACATTCTATTCTATTGCCTTAGTTTTTGGTCTATCTTGATTCCTGTGTAATAATTTTGAGCAATGTAGCTTTATGGAAAAGTAATAGGCAGTGAATTTTTAAAATGATTCTTTTCCATAGTTATCCTAGATATATTATATCTATTTTATATCTGCAGGAATTTGGGTATTGTTGTCATATAATAATTAGTTTGCTGAAATTTGATTCAAAAATGAAAATGGGGAGAATTATAGTTTATTCATATTTATCTGTGTATGTATCATTATCTGTTAGGATTTCAGAAGATAAAAGCATTTCTGATCTATACTTTGCAGAATTTTCTCATGTTTAACCCAAACCAATTCATATTTTATGCTTTTATAGTTAGTATTGATGTGTTAATTGAAAATGTAGTTGTATGGTTTTACATTTTTTATTTACATTTTGCACTTACATTATTTCTATTGCATTCTAATTTTATTTTTCATCACTTTATAGTCGTAGTAAATGTTTGAGATTCCTTGCGAGTTTTTAAACAGATGATTTTGTTTTCTGTATAAACAGCTTTATTTATTTGCTTCCAATTTGAATGGTTTTATTTTTCTTGAATGATTGTATTGGCTAACATTTCCCTCACACAGTTAAAGAGAAGTTTCAGACATTCTCTCCCAAAACATTATGCACGCTCTCCTCTGGAACTGGAAGGCAGACAGAACTCCTTTATAAGTGCCACACAAAAGCAGCAGTAATAACAAAAGCAAAACTTACAAAAACATCAACAACAGGATCTGAAAGAAACTTTTTAAAGCTGTGGTCTTATTTCCAATACAAACTGTTATCAGGAATGAAAACAGAATTAGTAAAGGAAAACTGAATTGTCACCAATAGAGCTGCACTACAAAGAAAATTGGCTCTAAAATAAGAAAGAAATCATAAGAAAATCAAATTAAAAATCTAACCTAAAATAAAAGAGCAGAATGTACAAAAGTCTAAGGAAGTTAACTACCAGTCTAGTAGAATAACAAAGACACAAAATGCTGACAAAGCCAGATTTTCCAAAGACAATAATAGAGGTCTCAGTTTTGATTGTGAGGAATAACAATATCTCCACTATGCAGGGCAACCTAACAACCCCTTACAAAGTTAAATACAGTCTTATTGCCTGACCCTAATATTCCACTATGTGAATGAAGTAGATACTGTAATGTTTATATTATGTATTTCATTTATTAATAAATTATATGAAAATAAGATGTTGCTAAATGAAAGAGGATAATCTCAAAAGGCTGAATTTTGCACAGTTTTCTTGATATTTGTCAAAGATGTACTTTAAAAACAATAAAAAGAAGGGGTGTGTGCAGGAGCAATAGCTCAGTTGTTAAGATCACAGACTGCTCTCTAGGGGACTGTTTGATTCCGAGTACCCAGAAATTGGCTCACAACCATTTCTATCTTTAGTTACAAGGGATCTGAACCTTCTTCTGGACTATGTGTAAGGCATTTTGTAGTACACAGACATAGATGAAAGAAGATACACCTACATACATAAAATATCTAAACTAAACTAATATTAATAATAAATATATAAAAAGTAGCATCTGTTGAGATTATTTTTTCTGAAATAACTAATGACTAAATCTAAACACAGAAAATCTTTAAGACTGGGAAATTATCTAGTATAATATGCCAAAATGATAAGAAATATAAATAAGAAACAAATGTAGTAGGGATTACTGCTTGAACTGAGTGTTAAGATAAAGAGAATTTCAGATATCAGCCATCTATATTGGTTCAATGGTTATAATTACTATGTCAGTGTAATAAAAGATGCTATCAGGGGTAGCATTGCAGAATAGTAGAAAGGGCATGTATGTGAGCCCTCTGCACTTCAGTGTTTGTATAATTTTTTTCTGAAAGGTAGAGTCTACTTATTAGAAATACAGATTATACAATATACCTCTGACTCCACAAAGCTATTGATCATTCATCTCTGTTGATGAAAGTTATTAACAAATAGGTCATGGTAACATAATGGAAACTTGTCTAGAAAAAGAAGAGCAAATATATGATGTAGAGAGGGCAGCCTGGATTCTTCTGAAGTAATCGTGGCAAGTGAAGCCAATATCAATCCCCAAAAGGCCACAAGCTATATGAACCTGTTTATTTAATATTCCTGCAATGGCAAAATTATATCCATGTGGAAGAGATACATGATTTCTGAAGATCAGGATAGAGATATAGAAACAAAGGAAGCAAATAAATCCTAAATTTAGTGAATTTATATTTATAAACAAACAAGAAATAAGTTAAAATCTAGGTAACAATAAAGCAATTGTGTAAAGAGAAAAATAAATCTCCTGCACACCCAGAAATTGCCTCACATCCATTTGTAACTCCTGCAAACAAGAGTTGAATTTTAAATCTTCCAAAAGTTCAAATTAGAATCAAATACAAGCTATTGTAATATTAACTGCACTGATCTTCAGCTTAAAGTATCACTATGTAGAAAAAACTGTGCTACGTAGATAGGAAGCAGTGACTGAGCTATACTGGAGAAAAACAGGTTTTGTTGAATGACTGGCAGTATTACTACATTAAATATATATGCTACAAGGGGAAGAAAACTTCAAAGCCCAGCATGAAGAAAACTAGCATTGCAAAGTAAGCCATCACAGAGCCCCAGTGCTAAATACAAGCATATAAACAATATAGCCAGGAGAAATTTTGATATGCTCTTGGAGGGCTAAAACTAATTGGCTAGCATAAAATATTTATTAGTGAATATAGGATAAAATAATGAGGAAATGTTAGAATTTGTATATTTTAATTATCAATGGACAACACCAGAATTGGATTCATTTCACACACTGTGGAAGATGGACCTTATTTCAACTTAGGATAAAAAATGTCAAAGATACTATAGACAGTTAAATACACTGCAGAAAATGTTGTTGTGAAAAAGCACTCCAAAACAACATAAATGAAGTTCTATTAATACCAAGACTGCCCCTATCAAATAGTACCATGAGTTGAAATGATCATAACATTCACAGGAATGAAATATTTGCACCAATTAAAAGATTCATCAACAAATACTAAAAATTTGGCCCAAATCTTGAACAACTGCTTCAAAGAAGTCTAAAATAAAATATCCAAGACTGAAATCTTAAAATAAGCTTAAGCTCATTAGCCTTCGTAAAATTTATCTATTAAAGGAGAACTAGGATCTCATAGCCAATGTGAAGACACACAAGACTGTGCAAGCTCAGGCCAGAACAAAAACCTCAAGTTGTAAAAGGGAGGTGTGTATAAATTCCCAAGCTTGCCTGATAACTCACTGAGAGAAACAGAGAGTCAGTTTTCATTAAGAATTCACCCCCTTGTAGATAGTTGCAGAGAAAGGTCATACAACCAAGCACACATAGGTAGCACACAAATTACCAGACCAGTTTAAATATAAAAATAAAAGAGGGCATAAATTTGAGTGAGTATGGATGAGGTTAGGTCTGGGAGGGAGATAAAAATACATTATTTGCAGTTCACAAAGAACTTAATAAAATGTAAGGAAAAACATGTCAATTCATGCCAATTATATCCTATTGGGCTTTGTTTTATATAGTTACATTTTAAACACTGTGTGTCTGCATACATGGTATGTAGGTGCCAGGGTTTGCATGTTGTGATCAAAGGACAAACTTTCATTGTCTGCTCTTTTATTTTTTTTTCAGTCTTCTATGTGCACTCTGAGGATCAAGCTTAAATCATGAGGTATTCTTGGGTATCTCCACACTTCCTAGGAGGCCATCAGCCTCTCAGGAAAGCACCTTTACTTCATGAAATACTTCACTGGCCCCAATTCACATGATTAAGACAGTAATAACCACTGTAGAGGCACATGCAATAAACATCAGGTTTGAAATTTGAGTGCTGCAATTAGATTGACTGACTATTGCTTGGAACACGTATATGTATGTCCAGGTAAAATTGAAGCCGGGGGAGCATAAAAAAATAATTGTAACTACTTTTAACATTTATCAGTTGAAATAGAACTTACATAGAATATCAGTCTGCTTTGGATTTTTTGATTTGCTTTGTTTTGGTTTTTTGTTTTTCTGTTTTATCCCTCCTGGTCTGACTTCTCCCTCCTTTGTGATTCTTTCTAGGTACGATTTACTGTCAACATGGGTGGGAGTATAGGGGAGTCAGGGGTGTTGGAGTGAGGTACAGAGAATGTTTACAGCCTAACAGTGCATCCTAGTCCTGCTGAATCTTGTGCCCTTGTGACATAGGTCAACATGGTTCTTCTAACCTGGCTGTTTTGTATGATAGCCTTGGGCCCATCTTCTAGTTCTTGTAGGACAATGTTTGTACATGTTAGTGATTCAGTTTATGTGATCAGGAGTTTAACTAAAATATTCACTTCTTGTTTAATATCCCCAGTCTCTTGCAGATTGACTCTTCCTACTGCATAGATAACTGACTTAAAATGATGTTTATATAATCCTCGAATACTATTTTGGATGAGCATTATACATACTCAAACCTCTCTGTACTGAGAAGCAAAATATTAGACAACTGTAACTTTGGCTTGAGATTCCTGCAGTTTGAGTCTAACTGAAAATCAATCCTAGTGAGTCTGGATAAACTCTTTCTTGCTTTTGTTTTTTCCTCATCTTCTTGAGTTAATTCCTTAACCAGAAGGTATTTTAACGAAGATTTTTCATCTTGTGTAATATCAGTCTCCTATTCATACAGATACTTAGTTTTCTACGGTAAAAGTAATTCTATGAGAAATCTCATAAAGTCCCCATGCATATGCATCAGCTTCTGCTAGAATTCATAAAAACATTTTTTCTCAAAGAGATGAATTTCAATAGTCAGAATAAAATTAATGAACAATAAATATATGTAATTTTAGGTTATATAAAAATAGATACCTAGTGAGATCCACCAAGTTATACATTATACTTCCTCCATCTTCATGCAATTTTCACTCAGAAAATTAGAAATCATAAGTAACACTTGGTTGAAAATTTCACAGAGAGTCATTCTCTGAGTTACTTGTTTTTGTTTGACTTGTTAGAATGAAATTATTCTTAAGAGTCTTTTTGCTACATAGTAAGTAGTAACTCCATACTAAATAAAGTGGCTTGACTTTATAATTGTATTCTTGAGTAGGAAAAACAGTAGTATTCAAAATGCAATTTCCTTAATGCTCAGGGTTCTTTTCTATACTTACCCCTGTGGCTTTTTAAGGACTAGATTGACCCTTCAGATTTTTATAATTAGCAAAGAAGTATTTCAAACTAGAACTCGACTATATTTAAGTATGTTTTCAATATAATTGGATATATTATCCATTAGCAATGGGACATCTGAATGCTTGTTTAACTTTGGAACTGAGATACTGAAAACACATCCATCTTGTGAGCCTTGTAGTAAAACCATATAGAAACTGATAGGCCAAAGTCAAGCTTCACTCTGCCCTGGTAAGTAAACAATGAATCTTATTGAAGCGGTTTGACAGGAAAACAATTGTTTCCATCTGGAACAACAGGAGTATAGGACATGTTCATCACTGAACAAGTCTCAGAAATGGTGATGGCTTCTGCCTCAGGCATTTGTAGCCCCGCACTGGCCATGCAGGACCTTCTGCTGGAGCAGGGTTACATACAGTGCACTGAGCTGCTCCCTTATTCTTGTCTGACACCATACTCTTTCAGACATTGGAGAGAAGACCGTCTCCATGAAGTGAGACAAAAGATATTATTCTGATTTTTTTAACTTCATATTTCTTAGTAAGCACCAATGGCATTCTCATTTGACTACAGAGCTTCCAAAATAGAAACCTTAGAAAACAATGAAAGGTTTGACTTTCATAAGTTGTATTGAACTTATTTATTTGTGTAACAATAAATTAAATTATCCTGCTTGAGAATTTTAAAAACTACATCAAATTCATGTGACCAAATATAAAATACTCAGGACTAGAGACAGAAAGTACTTTTATTCTGTTTACGGGATGAGGGTAGGTAGGAGGTTTTCATTCTAATGTATGAGAAGGGAGTAACTAATATTCTGACCACTGTGGTTATCAAGGGGAAAATTAAATAAAATTAATGCATAGGACAAAAGAAGGTATTTTCAATCAAAATACAGCACTAAATCCAGAATTAAAATCAAAAATGGAAATTTTTGTACACATTATATTTTATAACTAATTTGATAATGTCATGCAATGTATTTTGAGCATTTTGACTCCTCCTCCAACTTCTCTAGATCCATATTTCCATCCTTATTCAGCCATATATTATGTCCTCGAATTTCCAGAGCTCACTAAATTTGACCTTTGCTGACCATGTACTTTTGTGTATCTACCCATCCGTAAGAGTGAACTTGACCCAACAGAGACAAAACACTTCATGAAAATTCTTCCTCCTTGTCTCAGTGACTATCACTTCACACCAGTCCCTCAGGTAGGGGTGAAACGACCTGCTCCCTTAGTCTCTCCCAGCTGGGATTTTGCAGTTTGAGCCTGCCTGCACGGGCCTGGTTCATGGTATCTCAACTTCTATAACTTCTTATGTGCAACTTCCCTATAATATCCCCAAACCACATTTGTTTTTGTTTTTGTTTTTGTTTTTGCGTTTGGTTTTTGATTTTATTAGATATTTTCTTTATTTACATTTAAACGTTATTCTCTTTCCTTGTTTCCCTTTCAAAAACCCACTGTCCCATCCCCCTCCCCCTGCTCACTAACCAACCCACTCCCATTCCCTGACCTGGCATTCCTATATACTGGAGCAACCAGCCTTCATAGAACAAAGGGCCTCTCCTCTCATTGATATCCAGCAAGGCCATCCTCTGCCACATGGGTCCCTCCATGTGTACTCTTTGATTGGTGGTTTAGCCCCTGAGAACTCTAGGGATACTAGTGGGTTGATATAGTTCCTCCTATGTGGTTGCAAACCCCTTTAGCTCATTAGGTCCTTTCTCTAGCTCCTCCATTGGAGTCCCTGTGCCCAGTCCAATGGTTGGCTGAGAGCATCCACCTCTGTATTTGTCAGTCTCTGACACTGGCAGAGTCTCTCAGGAGACAGCTATATCAGGTTCCTGTCAAAAGCACTTGTTGGCATCCACAATAGTGTCTGGGTTTGGTAACTATATATGGGATGGATCCTCAGGTGGGACAGTCTCTAGATGGCCTTTCCTTCAGTCTCTGTTCCTTAATTTGTCTCTGTATTTCCTCCCATGGGTATTTTGTTCCCTCTTTTAAGAAGGACCGAAGTATCTTCACATTGATCTTCCTTCTTGAGCTTCATGTGGTCTGTGAATTATGTCATGGGCATTCCTAGCTGCAGGGCTAATATCCATTATCAGTGAATGGATAGCATATGTGCTTTTTTTGTGATTAGGTTACCGCACTCAAGATGATATTTTCTAGTTCCATCCATTTGCATAAGAATTTCATAAAGTCATTATTTTCAATAGCTGAATAGTACTCCATTATTTAAATGTACCAGATTTTCTGTATCCAGTCCTCTGTTGAGGGACATCTGGGTTCTTTACAGCTCTGGCTATTATCAATAAGGCTGCTATGAACATAGTGGAACATGTGTCCTTATTACATGTTTGAGCATCTTCTGAGATATGCATAGGAGTAGTATAGCTTGGTCCTCAGGTACTATGTCCAATTTTCTAAGGAACTGCCAAACTGATTTCCAGAGTGGTTGTACCATCTTGCAAACCCACCATCAATGGAGGTGTGTTCCTGTTTCTTCACATCCTCTCCAGCATGTGCTGACATCTGTGTTTTTGATCCTAGCCACTCTGACAGGTGTGAGGTGGAATCTCTGGATTTTTTTCTTTGTTTTGGTTGTCTTCCACTTCCTACTTATGGGTTTTATAGCATTCCTATCCATTTTCTCACAATGATCCCTGTAACATGAAATCGGGGGTAATAGAGGTGAGGATTGAGCATTCTGCTCTTGATTTGTATGTTAACACCATCTATAGTCAAACGCAGATTTGCTGAAAGTTGAAAGGAACTAATGTGTGGGTATAAGGTCAGGTCTTTAATAACTGGATTAACACTGTGTCTATTTAGCAAAGCAGTAGTTTGTTCTCACCTTGAACTCAAGGTGTATCCAGACACAGGTTCTGGAGACTGCTAATGCAGAGGAAGATCCTATGAGCCATATTTTCTTTTCTCTGGATCTAGGTTTGAGTGGACCATATGGGAAGCTGTCTAATTACATTTAATCTCCCCCAAAATATTTTTAGCACATATACTCACCATATAATCCTACTTGTCTTGTAAGATGCCTCATTCAGTTGATTAGTATTGTAAAATTAGTATTGTTGAAATTAGTAAAATAATCCTACAGGAAGCATAAAATCAAAGAAAGAGACATTTGTAACTAATAAATTGTGCATGCTCATTACAAATAAATGCCAGTTATTCCTGATGATTTCCCGTCATTACAGTGGTAACATATTTGCTTTGGATAATTAAGGCATTGAACTTGATTTTTTTAAAAATCACTTTTTCCACCATAGCACATGATCCCACTTGTCCACAAAATATGATTTTTAAATATTTTATCATTTTACGGATTGTCTACAATTTGCAAATTTCAAGGAATGCTTGCAAAAAATATTGCCTTATGAGCCAATAAATGTTTTTAAAAATATCTACTGATGATTCTTGAGGATTTCATATGGGTTGCAACAGCATTTCCTGAACAATACAATGAATATTTTAGGATGCATACAACGGTGAGGTTATTTAAGTAACAGTTATTACCAGACATTACATTCTGATCATGCGTATTTATTCCCATTTTAATGGAGACAGGTGATTCAACTAATCAGACAGCCAAAGTCAAATAGCTGCTGTTGTGTGTGTGTGTGTGTGTGTGTGTGTATGTATATATATATATATATATATATATATATGTGTGTGTGTGTGTGTGTGTGTGTGTGTAACTTGAAAAAGTCTACTGTCCAAACCAACATATTTTACCTTCATAGTCATTTTAATTAACTTGGGGTTGTTTTAGGTGCAGTACTAATTACATGTTAGGGATAAAAGAAATAAAAATTAGGAACATGTTCATAATTGTCTATAAGTTGTTTCTGATGCATATTATATTTATAAAAGTATTCCACAATATGTGAAATGTAGAGGATACAAAGAATATGCTTTGATATGATCAAAATAATATAAAACTAGTCTACAGATTTAATAATAATATGCATTATATAATTTTAATTATATATAATGTTTTTATATTATATTACTTCTCAAGGCACCTCTGTATATAGCTGTGTATATATAATAATTTATATTATATTATATTATATTATATTATATTATATTATATTATATTATAAAATTATAAATAATAATTTATATTAGTCTATCCATGTAAAATTAATTATCTTTAATATAAATGTAAACAGTGAATTAACCTGGCAGCTGCATTTCTTAACCAGCTAATTCCCCAGTAACCATAGAGAGAAACTAAGATTTGTTAAAATTGCTTATAACCAAATACTGAGTTATTATTTCTCCATTTTTTCCAATTTCTAAGCTAGTCAGGCTTCCACCCAGATAATATCTTACTTGAAGTTTTCATCCTTTCTTGATCCCACTCTCTCCTGATGTTTCCTTTACCTCCTTCTGGTTGCTTTCACTTCCTCTCTCTTTCTTCACACATCCTAGAATCCGCATTCCTTCCTATTCTCTCTCTCTAAAGTTCTATATTGACTGGTTGGCTTTTATTATCAAAGCAGAGAATGAGTGAGAAACAATGTTTGCACAAACATGAGACAACAGCTTCTAAGAATAAACATAACATTGCCACATCCAGATTGAAAGGAATATGAGGGGAGAGAAATCAGCATTTGAGTAACCCAAGAGTACACTTTTACACAACACACAAATATGTTGTGCCTACATATCCTTTTTTTTTGCATTCTCTATTGATTTCTTAGTTTTATTACCCAACTGACTATAAGATGATAGATAAATAAAAACCTACAAATAAAGACATAAAATTTGAATGAAAACCCTTACCCCCCCCTAGAGCCATTAGGAACACACTCGATAATTTTGTTTCTTATTACTACAATTATTGGGTTTAATACTCGGTGTAGAAACCCATCTGTATTACCACTATTATGTCCCACCTCCTAAATTCTATGGAGTTATTTTTAATTTCTAAAGTTATATAAATTATTAAGCAATATTTTTGCATTAAAAATATAAACTATTTAACACTTATAGGCTCCATTTTAATATATCATTAGTGTTCACAAATGTTAAAACAAGACTTCAAAACTGTATCCTCAATATTTATTGTGTCATTCTCTCTATGAGAAAAGTACATCTACATTTGTCATATAAGGTAATTTCAAAATACCCATAGACCCACAATTATGGCCAATAATCTTGGTTTCCTTTCCAGTACTCTACAGATGACTCTGTTGCTGAAGACACCAAAAATTTAGTCATAGAACATAATGGTAAGTGAAATATTTTGATTGAAGTTATAGTGTATTTACTAGCCAAAACTGCCAAAAATTATATAATATATCAAAACAGATATACTATTTTATATACAGAGTCACACTATTTTAAAAAAACATACCAAGCGTGTTCTCTGAAATTCAATTCAATGAGTAAATCAATTTTGACTGATCAATCTGTGGTTATATTTTTCCCATTTAGAATTGCTACATTAGCAACCCATTTCAAAAGCCAATCCCTTAACATTACAATACATAATGTTTTTATTCCCTTTCCATTGACTGGACAGTTAAGGTTCTGTTTGCAATGTGCAGTTTGCTCTTTGGGGCTTCCAAGGACATTGCAGCTGACATCAAAATAATCCTGAGCTGTTGACTTAAGATGGTCTTGCCCTGAAGTATTACACTTGAGATTCCTTAATAGTTGGGGTTATAGGAGTGATAGGATCTTTGCTTTTCATTAGGGAACATATTAGATTAGGACTTGCAAGAAGTTCATATCCCAGCACTGAATTTCCTGCCAGGCTTCTTCCTGATCACTGCTTTCCTGTTCACCAAGTCAGGCTACATGGCCACAATGGAGATGCTTGGAGAGACACAGCTATATACAGAGGTGCCTGGAGAAGTGAATAAGGTACAAACATTTTATGCATTTAAATAGTTTCAACTTCTTCCAGAATATTGTTGAAACGAATTTTTTTGTATAGGCTTCTATAGGAAGTACAGCAGCTTGAGGACATAGCTTTGACTGCAAGGAACATACAACAGTAAAATCCAAAGCCAGCACTACTGGGTACTTTCCATAGCTGTGTGAAAATTGGTAATTGTTTTCTTTAAAACTTGTTTGCATCTCCATTTTGGTCCCAGTGTAAACATTTATAAGTTATGAAGTGCCTTGGTGATTTGAAGCTCTAACTGGTACAGAAGGCTAGGATATCAGTGCCAACAGAGTAAGAAATATTAGCCAGGTTTTCAGACACACAGAGAACTAAACTATGACTTCTGAAAATCAGCAAGGCATTTGGATGTTGGCTTAGAGTAAAATGGAGCATCTGTACAGATGGTATTTAGACATTTAATAACATCACAAATAATTACTTGGTATTCTAGGGAAATGTTTATGACAGACCAACATCACTATTCAATAAAGTAATTTTTAGTGTCTTAGGCCAAGGACCAAATACACAATCACTCATTAATGTTTGATGACTAGATTTTTCAAATATTTAATTATGCAAGTTCTTTATTTATCATTGATATAATGGAGATATTTTAATAC
The DNA here is from genome assembly GCA_964023405.1 of Apodemus agrarius. Classification (NCBI taxonomy): domain Eukaryota; kingdom Metazoa; phylum Chordata; class Mammalia; order Rodentia; family Muridae; genus Apodemus; species Apodemus agrarius. Next base: position 88,679,951 of record OZ030006.1, on the reverse strand, counting down.
CAATTTACTGGGATAATCATAAAAAATGCATGATGAATATTTTACTACATTTTAAAACTGAAAAAAAATGCCACATACCTTCTGCTTTATTGCAATTCACTTGGAGTGTTCTAAAAAGGAATCAGGCATTATCAGAACAATATTTTAATGAGAGTGTTTCCATGGAAGTCAGACATCAGGAGGTTAAAGGCATCATGACATTCGCACACTTCCTCTCCATAAAAATGTACAGACCATTTTACATAGAATATAGATGATTTTTCATCAGTAGTATAAAATTCCAATACTCAAAATAGAAAGCAACTATTTAATCTGTTTACTATCATATACCAGTGCTGAATGCTTCTGAGGCTGGAAATCAGAACAAGTTTAGTTTATAATTTGAAATAGTAATTCCCAAATTCAAATCACACAGTCTTATTTTACAATTTGTGAATTTACACATTTTTGGTGAATTCTGAAAGCTCTTTGAAAGAAATTGAGTTTGTGTTGGGGGTGGGGGCAGATAAGGGAAAGAGAAAGGGAGAGAGACACAGACACAAAGACTGAGAAAGCTTATGTGAAACAATAATGGAGTAGACAAACTAAAATAGATTCTTCTAATAAGTATGAGATTAATATTATATCTTATTTTAGATACTTCAAGATAATATTTGTGCTAAGTACATATTAAAAAGTCTTCTCATAGTACTATAAAAGCCAACTCAATAAATCCTTGTGGTACATGGATGGAGCAAAATGTTTCTGATGTGTTTATCTTATAGTGAGGAAATCAATCTCACATCTACAATTGGCCTAAATTCATAATCATTGCAGGTTGAAATAATCAGATAATCTTTGTACTATTTAGAAAAGACAGAATTTAGCTTGAAATGAGTTATTTACTTGTAAGATTATATTGTAACATTTGGCCCATTATTCAGTTCTGTTTGCAAAATAGAAATGTCTCAGAAATAGAATATTAAATATCAGGTTTCTGTTCTTTTTATTTTGTATCTGGTCATTAAAAAGTGCTTGGATTTTAAATATTTTTATTTTTAAATATATATTTTATATAAAATCCCTTCTCCTAAGTGTTTACTACAATTGGTTTGTGTGTATGCATCTTTACTCCTCTTCAGAAAATCTTTCTTTTGCTTTACACATACAATAAAAAGTATTTAATAATTTACTCAGATAACATTTCTCAATTATTACTAATCTACCAGTGCAAACCCAATTTCAATATCCATGAAAATAATTAGAATACTACTTTATCTCTTGTCACCCACATGGCAGGCAGGGCAGGGTTTGAGTTACAAAGGTTTAATTTTGGAAACTCCTGTGTAGTGAGAGGAACAGCATGGCGAGGCTTGGGTAGTCAGCCACTGCAGTGTTGGAGTAAATATTGTGAAAGAAAAGTATACATAAATATAAGTAAGCTTGTATTCTGGTGAAGCTCTAGAGTCATTTCACTGTGTCCTAGAAGTGGTCCCTGGACATGAATGAATTAGAACAGAACAAATATGAGATGTTCTGCATAATGACATTTCCATATTCAGTCCCCCTCCAGAGAGGATGCCATGGAGGCTCAGGCATGTTCATATGGCTGAGCTGGTTCAAGTTGTCATCTCAAGACTGTTCTAAAGGGAGATTTTAGTAGTATCATCTAAGCTTGATATAGATAATTGGACACTGTTACTTCTGTTTGCTTCTGTTGTTTCATCTATATAAAACACTCTTTGTAATACATGTTGTTAATGAAATGTCAGTAAACAAGATACAGACTAGTCCATTTGTTCTAAAACACATGAAATGTTATAGAGATATTAATCATATTATTCTTAGTACCTTGCAATAATATATCACCATATTTAAGAAAGGAGAAAAATAAATTTGTTTCTCAGAAAACTCTACCCTGTTTTAATGTGGTAAAGACAAACATTTCACAGCATTTCTGTTGGAAAAAATATTGAAAGACACTTTTAACTTAAGTCCAAGGGAAGGAAGAACATGCTATTCTGTGCTTTCTATACATGCACCATGCTTTCTACACATGAAGAGTTAAAAATTAACATAAATTTTTATTGGCTTGCCTTAATAACTTTAAATCATTCTAAAATATTTAAAGTCTTTAATTTGTAAGATAAAAAGGTACATAAACTGTATCAATATCAACTATAATTTCTGTTATAATAAACATTATCAACGATTCACAAACTGATGAAGCATAAGACTTCATGGGATAAGTTCTAGACTATTACAGTTAAGGAAAATGTAGAAAAGCTCTATATCTATAGCCAGAGAACTGTCTCAACAGTCAAACACTGTTCAATTCTATGGACCCGAGTTAGATCACTAGAACTGATGTTAACATCCATAAGTGGTGCTACACAGCAGTAGCCACAGATTACCTGTCGTACAATAGGAGAAAGAGGTAAAGAAAACTACCTAGAAGCTCTATGCTGGGTGCTGCAGAGTATTAACTGCAGCAAAAAAAAAATGAGTTACCCTTCCTCCACAAGGTGGAAGATGAGAACCCATTTATGGAAGTTGTTTTCTGACCACCACACTTGGGCTGTTGGATGTATGCTATGGTGTATATACAGGCATTCATCCAGCATGTGCATACAAGCACACCACACACACACACACACACACACACACACACAAAATAGGGAAAGCCTTGCCTTTTACTATACAATATCAACTTCAAGGATTGGCTGCAAACAAGATGTACAATGTAATGATTTGATTCACAAGGGTAATGATTCTTGTGATCTATGTAACTAACACATTTATCACCATCACTCTCATAGCTAGGATCTGACAGTAGTCTTTGAGAAACAGTGCCTCAGGAGGATATATGCTTGCCTGAGTCCCTAAGCAAGCTTGATAGGATGCTTCCACAAAGTCTGTTCTTTATAATGCCAGGCATGATTTTTCATCTGGGTAGAGCATACAGATTTATCTTTTAAGCAACTACATTTCATAAAACTTGAGAAAATTATGTACAGTATTAAAAACTGCAGAATGTAATTCTTCCATTTTTATAGTACAATTTTATATAACAGTAAAAGAAATTTCTCCTTGTCCCACAAGCTTTTGCTACTATATTCTTTATTTAATACCTCATAATGTTTACCTCAAGATTATATATTTAACTTGAAAACATTTTTCTCATAGACTACACTTGGTACTTGATAAGATAAATGAGTTATAGTGTAGGCAATGAAGAAAAATAGAGTAATGAAAATATAACTACTATCTACCATAGCATAATACTGAAATACTTTTTTTTATGTTATATAAATGAATTTTATTTCATAGCATAATAATAAGCAGTTAAAATTAACTTAGCTGAAAAGTAGTGGTGCACGCCTTTAATCCCAGCACTTGGGAGGCAGAGGCAGGCATATTTCTGAGTTGGAGGCCAGCCTGGACAGTCAGGCTACACAGAAAAACCCTGTCTCAAAAACCAAAAAAAAATTAACCAGGCTTCAATACTGTATGTACTTGCTATACTAAATTAAGTCCCTTGTATCACACTCTGGTTACATTTAAAGAATACACTTATCTGACTATCCCTAAAGCTCCAGGAAATGAATCAACAGAAATGGAAAATGTTGCTTACTGCCAATCAAGAAAGAGATTTCCACGTTTTCATGGTTCTTCCATATTTCTGATCACAGTTTCTAAGAATATAATTTTAAAACAAAATGTCTTAACACAACACAAAATTTAAAAAAAGACTATCAGTAAATACTGATTTAATAGTAATATTAAGATGCTAACTTTAAAGGCAATTATAGTCACTGTTGTTCTTCTATCTACTAAAGCACCGTATTCCTATTTGATTAAGTCTCTAACTTATATCATCTGATTATCCTAGATCCTCAGTCTATTCTAGAACATCAAGTACCAGGGCCTTAGTGCTCTTCTATGTAGCACTGTGTGACAGTCTGCACATTCTTTATAGTGACCAGTCAAAACCAAAGCCCTGTTTGAGCATGACTGCCTATATGTGGTACATATAGTATATATGTTATATAGTTCTATTTCACTAACATTGGATATTGATAGACATTCTGAAACATGTATACATCTGATTTCTCCTACGACATGGCCCCAAATTACATTTTCGAAAAAGGTATTGAGTACCCTACTTTTACCAAGGGTTCCCGAGGAACATTCCACAGTGCAGATCTTATTTTAGGCCTGGGAATAAATAGGTCACCAAACTATGTGCAAAGAAAACACGTGCCATTTCTCAAATAATGAGGGTCAGGCTTTCAAGGAACTAAACTCTAATCAATCTGAATGCATTTATGGAGCAACATGATTTATATAAAATTTATAGTTCTGTTGGACTTGAATGGAATAGTTCTATAAACCATTATTTTTACTGTTTTTCTTTATCTGGATTTTATAAAGCCAAAGTAAAGATACTCTTGAGAGCTGAGTTTGTTAACTAACCAACTTGGATATTGAATCATATTTTTCTTGCCCACAAGGTTTCTTCTTAGACCTAACAGCAACTTTAAGGTACCAGTTCTGATAGCAGCCTTTGACACTGATAGAAATTAAGTCTTTATCACCACAGCTTTCAGTACTTAACCCACAGCCCTGGAGAGAAGGTTATAGCTGACATGGGAAGGTAGCAAGTGCTTGTGCAAGATATATAGTGGCAAGAAACAACTTTTGAGGGAGAAGTTTTAAGTAAGCCTTTATAACTGACACTAAAACTCATGATTCAGACTGCCATATTCTAGGGCAACTAAAATACTATGGTCTAGAGTCTGATTGATAGCACATTTCAGGCAGAACAAAATGTGAATATACAGGTAGTTTACTCCATTATTTTGACAAAAGAAATTACTTTATGTGTGGAAGGAGATAATACACAAGTGAACAAAATGGTGCATAAAACACACTATGTTAGATTAATATCAGACTGATATATGAAACCCAGCTCTAGTGCGACTTCAGGTTGTGTGATTTCATCATCTTAAGCACAAATTAGTTGTCTGGGTATGAAGAACACAAAATAAGGAGTCAAAGCATTGTTCCTTCATTGTCAGCTCTTTCTTTCAATAAATAGGTAGGAACATTTATAATGAATGGGGAATTCACTTTCCATAGACTTATATGTTGAATTAACAACCTTTTGCTTTATTTTTATTATGATGTCTTTAGACTACCAGAGCCAGAAGAAAACATTTCAGAAAGAGCATATCATATTTTTATTTATAGCAATAAAAATATTTTTCATAAAGTTGGTGCTTCAATCTATGAATGTAAATACATACAGATTTACATGCCTATATGAATGTGTGTGTTTGTGTGTATGTATCTCAAAGGCTTTCTTAAAACACTGCATATAAAAGTATTAAAAGTAAACAGAATACCTGATACATAGTCATTGAGTACTAAAGAGTATGTGCCATATACTTACTGTAAGAGACCAAGAAGTGATGGAGACAATGAGGTTAAAATTATAATTTGCATTAAGGAATGTATATTTACATCACAAAATGCTTTCTGTTATGTAGGAGCACAGTGGTGAAAAAACAGTAGAAAAATATGAACGACAAATGTATTTCCTTATCAAGTCACTAAATTAACCACATACGACTTCAGTTAGTACAGTGTAAATCTGTAACAGAGGAGATTTAAATGGAGGTATGAAGTAATTGATCCTAGGTCACAGTAATGACAACTTAAAAGTTCTTTTTCTAAATAATATGAAAAGTCATTTACTTGCAAATCTACATCAAATGTGTAGACTACAGACAAGACATAATGTGTAGTCTTTTTTATCTTTTTTTATTTTCTATATTCTTTGTTTACATTCCGAAGGCTTTCCCCTTTCCCAGTTCCCCCCTCACCATATGTCCCAAATGTCCTCTTCCACCCCAACCAACCCCCGCCTATTCCCCAATCACCACCCCACCATTTCTCTGCTCTGTTCTGGTACACTCCTACAAAACTGAATCCAGTCCTTTCAGGACCAGGGTCCTCTCCTTTCTTCTTCTTGGGAACCAATTGACTTGCTAATTGTGCCTTGAGTATTTAGGGCTTCTGGGCTCATTAATATCAACTTATCAGTGATTGCATTTTATGTGTATTCTTTTGTGATTGGGTTAACTCACTTAGGATGATATTTTCCAGATCCAACCATTTGCCTACAAATTGCATGAATTCATTATTTTTAATTGCTGAGTAGTATTCCATTGTATAAATATACCACATTTTCTGTATCCATTCCTTCTTTGAGGGAAATTTGGGCTCCTTCCAATTTCTGGCTATTATAAACAAGGCTGCTATAAACATAGTGGAGCATGTGTCTTTATTGTATGCAGGGGAATCCTCTGGGTATATGCCCAGGAGTGGTATGCCAGGGTCCTCTGGAAGTGACATGCCCAATTTTCTGAGGAACTGCCAGACTGACTTCCAGAGCGGTTGTACCATCTTGCAGTCCCACTAACAGTGGAGGAGTGTTCCTCTTTCTCCACATCCTCGCCAGCACTTGTTGTCTCTTGAGTTTTTAATCTTAGCCATTCTGATTGGTGTGAGGTGGAATCTCAGGGTTGTTTTGATTTGCATTTCCCTGATGACTAATGATGTTGAACATCTCTTAAGGTGTTTCTCGGCCATCTGAATTTCTTCTGGTTAAAATTCTTTGTTTAGCTCTGTACCCCATTTTTTGATAGGGTTATTTGGTTCTTTGGGGTCTAACTTTTGAGTTCTTTGTATATATTGGATATGAGCCCTCTGTTGGATGGGGGGTTGGTGAAGATCTTTTCCCACTTAGTTGGTTGTAGTTTTGTCCTCCTGACAGTGTCCTTTGCTTTGCAGAAACTTTGTAATTTTATGAGGTCCCATTTGTCAATTCTTGATCTTACTGTGTAAGCTATTGGTGTTCTGTTCAGGAACTTTCCCCCTGTGCCTATGTCCTCCAGGGTCTTCCCAAGTTTCTTTTCAATAGTTTCAGTGTGTCTGGTTTTATGTGGAGGTCCTTGATCCACTTGGAGTTGATCTTAGTGCAAAGAGATAAGATTGGGTCAATTCGCATACTTCTGCATGTTGACCTCCAGTTGAACCAGCACCATTTGTTGAAAAGGCTATCTTTATTCCATTGGATGGTTGTAGCTCCTTTATCAAGGATCAAATGACCATAAGTCTGTGGGTTAATTTCTGAGTCTTCAATCCTATTCCATTGATCCCCTTGCCTGTTGCTGTACCAATACCATGCAGTTTTTAACACAATTGCTCTGTAGTACTGTTTAAGGTCAGGGATATTGATTCCCCCAGAAGTCCTTTTATTGTTGAGAATAGTTTTAGCTATCCTGGGTTTTTTGTTGCTTCAGATGAATTTGAGAATTGCTCTTTCTAGATCTATGAAGAATTGAGTTGGGATTTTGATGGGGATCTCATTGAATCTGTATATTGCTTTTGGCAAGATGGCCATTTTTACTATATTGATCCTGCCAATCCAGGAGCAAGAAATATTTTCCATCTTCTCAGGTCTTCTTCGATTTCTTTCTTCAAGGACTTGAAGTTCCTGTTGTACAGATCTTTCCCGTGTTTTGTTAGAGTTACGCCAAGGTACTTTATGTTGTTTGTGGCTATTGTGAAGGGTGTTATTTCCCTAACTTCTTTCTCAGCTTGCTTGTCCTTTGAGTACAAGAAGGCTACTGATTTGCTTGAGCTAATTTTATAACCAGCCACTTTGCTGAAGTTATTTATCAGCTCTAGAAATTCTCTGGTGGAGTTTTTTGGGTCGCTTAAGTAAACTATCATATCATCTGCAAATAATGATAGTTTGACTTCTTCCTTTCCAATTTGTATCCCTTTGACTTCCTTATGTTGTCTAATTGCTCTCGCTAGAACTTCAAGTACTATATTGAAAAGATATGGAGAGAGAGGGCAGCCTTGTCTAGTCCCTGATTTAATGGGATTGCTTCAAGTTTCTCTCCATTTATTTTGATGTTGGCTACTGGTTTGCTGTAGATTGCTTTTACTATGTTTAGGTATGTTCCTTGAATTCCTGCTCTTTCCAATACTTTTAGCATGAAAGGATGCTGAATTTTGTCGAATGCTTTTTCAGCATCTAATGAGATGACCATGTGGTTTTGTTCTTTTAGTTTGTTTATGTAGTGGATTACATTGATGGATTTCCATATATTGAACCATCCCTGCATCCTTGGGATGAAGCCTACTTGATCATGGTGAATGATCGTTTTGATGTGCTCTTGGATTCAATTGGCAAGAAATTTATTTAGTATTTTTGCATCGATATTCATAAGAGAAATTGTTCTGTAGTTCTCCTTCTTTGTTGGATCTTTTTGTGGTTTAGGTATTAGCATAATTGTGGCTTCAAAGAATGAGTTTGGCAGTATCCCTTCTGTCTCTATTTTGTGGAATAGTTTGAAAAGTATTGGTGTTAAGTCTTCTTTGAAGGTCTGGTAGAATTCTGCACTAAAACCATCTGGTCCTGTACTTTTCTTGGTTGGGAGGCTTTCTATCGTCCCTTCTATTTCTTTAGGGGTTATGGGACTATTTAGCTGATCTATTTGATGCTGATTTAATTTTGGTATTTGGTATCTGTCTAGGAAATTGTCCATTTCCTCCAGATTCTCCAGTTGTTTTGAGTATAGGCCTTTGTAGTAGGATCTGATGATCTTTTGAATTTCCTCAGTTTCTGTTGTTATGTCTCCCTTTTCATATCTAATTTTGTTAATTTGTATATTGTCTCTGTTTCCTTTGGTTAGTCTGCCTAAGGGTTTATCTATCTTGTTGATTTTCTCAAAGAACCAGCCGCCTGTCTTGTTGATTCTTTGTCTGGTTTTCGTTGTTTCTACTTGATTGATTTCAGCCCTGAGTTTGATGATTTCTTGTCTTCTACTCCTCCTGGGTGAATTAACTTCTTTTTCTTCCATGGCTTTAAAGTGTGCTGTTAAGCTGCTAGTGTATGCTCTCTCCAATTTCTTTTTGGATGCACTTAGAGCTATGAGTTTTCCTCTTAGCACTGCTTTCATTGTGCCCATAGATTCAGGTAGGTTGTACCTTCATTTTCACTGAATTCTAAAAAGTCTTTGATTTCTTTTTTTATTTCTTCCTTGACCAAGGTGTCATTGACTAAAGTATTGTTCAGTTTCCATGTGTATGTAGGCTTTCTGTTGTTTTTGTTGCTATTGAAGACCACTCTTACTCCATGGTGATCTGATAGGAGGCATGGGATTAGCTCGATCTTCTTGTATTTGTTGACATCTGTCATGTGACCAATTATATGATCAATTTTGGAGAAGGTACCATGCGGTGCTGAGAAAAAGGTATATTCTTTAGCTTTAGGATGAAATGTTTTATATATATATATATATATATATATATATATATATATATATATATATATATCTGTTAAATCCAATTGGTCCAGAGTTTCCATTAGTTTCACTGTGTCCCTGTTTAGTTTCTGCTTTCCTGATCAGTGCATTGAGGAGAGTGGTGTGTTCAAGTCACCCACAATTATTGTGTTAGGTGTAATGTGTGCTTTAAGCTTTAGTAAGGTTTCTTTTACGAATGAAGGTGCCCTTGCATTTGGAGCATAGATGTTCAGTATTGAGAGCTCTTCTTGGTGGATTTGCCCTTTGGCCAGCAAGAAGTGACCTTCTGAGTCTCTTTTGATGACTTTACATTGGAAGTCAATTTTATCTTATATTAGAATGGCTACTCCAGCTTGTTTCCTGAGACCATTTGCTTGTAAAATTGTCTTCCAGCCTTTTACTCTAAGGCAGTGTTTTTTTTAACACTGACATATGTTTCCTGTATGCAGCAAAATGTAGGGTCCTGTTTCTGTATCCAGTCTGTTAATCTATGTCTTTTTATTGGGGAATTGAGTCCATTGATGTTAAGAGATATTAAGGAATAGTAATTATTACCTCCAGTTTTCTTCTGGTGAAAATTCTTTGTTTAGCTCTGTACCCCATTTTTTGATAGGGTTATTTGGTTCTTTGGGGTCTAACTTCTTGAGTTCTTTGTATATATTGAATAGTAGCCCCCTGTCAGTTATAGGGTTGGTGAAGATCTTTTCCCAATTTGTTGATGGCAACATTAGAAAGCCTTTTTTTTGAGACAGGGTTTCTATGTGTAGCTCTGGCTGTTCTGGAACTCACTCTGTAGACCAGGCTGGCCTCGAACTCAGAAATCCACTTGACTGCCTCCCAACTGTTGGGATTAAAGGTGTGTGCCACCATGCCCGGCATGTGTAGTCTTAAAGTTCGACAATCAGAACCAATATCCATACTCATGTAGACACTATGTAAATAAGGCAGCAAAGGCAACAGCAACAGGTCCCATCCTCAATAAAACTGGTGCTTGGAGAGAGGAATACAGGCAGGGTTCTACAACATATTTTGTGGACAGTCGATTTGGCTGTTCATGTTTGGGGGAAGTGATTGTTTTCATTGCTATGCCCTAGTCTATCATCATTCCAACTGTAATAAAACAGTAAAATACAATACTACCAAGAATAGGGAGGTGCAGTCACCTTCCCTGTCTTCCTCTTTTCCAATATAGAATCTCTCACATTCCATCTATTTTCTTGATGGTATAAAGCTGCTTCCAGACAGAAAGGAGGTGAAATATGATGATGATGATTTAAAGTTGATTCCATAGTAAAATAATGAGATGTCATTTTCCTTCCAAATAATAATTGTAGGCTTAAATTTTTTTAAAACTTTCTTTTAATATTAGGTTCTCAAACTCTTCAACCCCCCCCCCGTAGCCCATTGTTCGAAGGGAGGAGAGAAAAGATAGGAAATAGGAAAACAGGGTGTGGACCTGCTTAGAAATAATTCTTTGGGACAATTCCAATGTCAATTTTTAAGGATATAAGCATTCCAGTTCAGTACTGTCAGGATTGTAAACACGAATCAGCAGTGGTGACACAATCTAGCAGAAACTGCCAGGCCTCTGCTGAGTCAGCCTGAGTCAGAGTCAGTGGGAGTGACCAGGACAGCCAGGAGAAGTTATCTCCTGTGCCTCTCTCAAAAATGTCAAGATCACCAAAAATGAAGGCACTAAACCTAGAGTTGCAAAGCTAGCTATGCAAGCATGCCATCACTGGTCATTGGGTTCTATTTATACTCTCTCCAAACATCATGTGTGCTCCCAAGTGTCTTGCCTCAGCAAAACACAACGTGAGTCTATATCACCTGATTTACCCAGACGTTTTCACTTCAAATGATGATGATGATGATGACGATGGTGATGATGATGAGGATGTATTTCATGTGATATATAGAAATCATTAATGATGCAACAAATAGAACATTTGTGAACTTTGAGGGTTTTCACAATTAACAAAAACAAGTCTGGTTGGCTTAGCCAAGGCACTGGCCCAAGCACTGAGACAACACAGAGTGCAAGTGAGGCATTAGAAGGATGAACAAGAAAGAAGGGAGCTCATAGCTGGTGGAGAGGCAGAATAGGAGGAGAAGATAAGCTGTTTGTGATCTCTGAAGAGAGGTGGAGCTGAGGATGTGAAGGCAGTTGCTATTCTTGCTCCTTAGGAAATGCTGATCTATACTGTCCATTAATAGAGCCAGTAATAAAGACAAGTACCCATGAGCCTATGACTTCTTCCTGTAGAAAACTGACTGACATGCAAATTGCAGTGACTCCCAGAGCTGCAGCCTAGCCCATGAAGAAGAGCAATAGTAGCAGAGTGGAGACTCACATCTGACTCAACACAAACTTTTGTGTTTATTTTCATGACTGGCCTATTTGCTGATCTCTTTAGTTGCTTGTGGTGGCAAGTTCAACCACGAGACAACAACTCTACTTTGAATATCGTTTTTTCTATGCTGAGTTATTTTTGGCCAGGAATTTATTTCCTTTGAAGTTTTTGGGTTGGATAAACATTTAACCATCCTACCTTTCAAAATATATCATTGCTGACTGGGCACATGCTGGTGCTATTGTTATGAGCACATATGAGACAAAGAGATGATATAGAAAGACAAATAGAATGGTTGCTATTCTATGATGAGAGGGCAGGTGGAACTGGAGAGTGGTGAGGGATGGCATGATGTGAGTAGTCTTCACTGCTACCATAGGCCATGTATTGCTGCCCCTGTTCTGGGCTGTATGTGGGGTCCATATAGACATCTGAATGCTGAGCAGCGCTGGCCTTGTCCCTAACCTGAGCATCACAGAGGAGCTGGCCTCAAGAGGGAAAAATGACCTGGCCCCTTGTAAACTATAACACTCAGCACTCAGGAGAATCTTCCCTATCCCCTATCTGTACCTCTCTGGGACAGCACAGTAAAACTTCCCTGGTGGGTGAGGTGCAGGTGAAATGGCCCCAGGGTATAGGCTCTACAGAGCCCATCTTGCCCCTTTCCAGCTGCCACAGACAAGAATCCTGGCTCTGCCCCTTACCTGTGCAAAGCAGAAGGGCTGATCCTGGTGGCATATGTGGAAGAGAGCTGTCAAGTAGACAAAGTCAGCTACCACCAAGGCCCAGTCACAGTATTTTGAGTTAGCCCAGCCGTTTATCTACCCCATCTATGAACTGCTAAAGTTCTTAAAGTGGCCAAGCCTGAAGAACTAAAACTGCAAATTACTCTGACACAGGGCAACAGCAGATTAGTCCTGCTGAGGATCCAGTATTGACATCACAGGAGAAGCCAGAGTTACTGAAACAGACCAACGAATCATTACAATGAGCATTTGCAAGTGAAGCTCTTTGGCCAGAATAGTATACTGTGTGATGCACTGCAGCTTTTGAGAGAGACAAGATAATGTTTTGTTTTGTTTTGTTTTGTTTTGTTTTGTTTTGTTTTGTTTTGTTTTACATAGAGAGTTTCTTTGCAAAACAGAGGTCATATATGCAGTGACAGAGATGAGTGGGATTGGGATGCAATTGAAAAGGTTGAAAATGTTTTGAAAAGCACCAAATGAGAAACTTAAGTGGAAACAAGAAAGTCTTAGAAGGCATATATTTGTATATTTGTCCTCCATTACAGTCTAAAAGATCTAGTATTGTGTGTATATATACACACACACAATACAGTATAAAACTACATATTACAGTATAACATTCCTCTATACCATGTTATATTCCAAAGTCAAGTGGAATCTATGAAAATATTTTTCAACTTTAATTTTTCTTCAATCCTTTTAATTTTCTAATTACCCATTTAGTTTTAATTTGTTTGGATCTCACAATACATTAGACACAGATATATTCATATTTTAGCTTTTCTTTTTGCTGGTTACATTATCTTCTCATTCTATCACGTTTCTTCTTCATTTGTAGTCTCACATTGCCCCGTAGTATGTAATTCAGATCGTCTTCTTCATTATGTTACATCCTATAAGACTGCATATCCCCAGACGCCAGGGAAGGAAGAGGCTGCCAGGACCAAATGGGAATGCCTTCAGCAGAAACACCCAACAAATGGGGAGATGGAACCTGTAGAGACCACCTCCAATATTTAGGCACAGTCCCAAGTTGAGGGATAGGACCACCCGCTCATCTCAAAAGTGTTAACTCAAGAATGTTCCTGTTCAAAGGAAAGACAGGGACAAAAATTGAAACAGATACAGAAGGAAAGGCCACCCAGAGCCCTCCCCACCTAGGGATCCGTCCTATCTGCAGACACCAAGCTCTGAAACTCTTGCTGATACTAAGAAGAACTTGCTGACAGGAGCCTGGTATGGCTGTTCCCTGAGAGATTCTACTAGCACCTGATCAATGTGTATGTAGATTCTCACAGCCAATCATCTGACTGAGCCTGGGAGCTCCAATAAAAGTTCTATGAAAAGGACTAAAGGAGATAAAGGGGACTACAACCACCTAAGAAGAATAATATCAACTAACCAGACCCTACCCAGAGTTTTCAGAGACTAAACCACCAACCAATGAGTATATATGGAGGGAATCCTGCCTCTAGATACATATATAGCAGAGGATGGCCTTATCTGACATCCGTGGAAGGGTAGGCCTTTCATACTGTGGTGGCTTGATTCTGCAGCATAGGGGTATGCTAGAGCAGTGAGGCAGGAGTTGGGGAGTGGCTGGAATAGTACCATAGGGGTAAATTGGAAGGGGAAGAGGGGAAGAGGACAGGGGGTTTGTAGAGGGGTAATTGGGAAGGAGGAATATCACTTGAAATGTAAATAATTGAAATGATTAATAAAAAAGAAAAGAAAAAACAAAAAAAAACATTTTCCATCTAGATGTTTTCTGTTTTGTTTTTTATTCTTCTCTTATTCTTGAAATTACTTAGAACTAAATTTCAATGATTTTTAGATGATTTTTAGGCATATTTGGTAATGAGGCTAATGCTAAACATTATATGAACAATTACATCCCTTGATATTGTATATCTTTTTTGAAGAAAAGTAGGTAGATTTGAGAGCTTCACCAACAAATATCACCATATTGTGGTGCTTGATATGTTCTCAGGCATAGACTGAATCATTTAGAAAGGGTTTTACATGAGCTGGGCTAAAATATGTAAAGTGAGATTACAGACTATCAGATATATGATATGTTCCTGACCAAATATTTATAAAAAAGGCAAATTGGGAACAAAGTAAACTGAAATCTTACTGTATACAAGCTGTTCAAATATTGATGTAACACATATTAAAAGATATAAATTTGTGCTTGAAAAATTATAAGCTGCTGAGAAAATATCCTTAACTACATTGAAATTAGTGAGAGCTCTTAAATTTTCTATTTGATTTTATTAACAACAGTTGAATTATTTATGTAATAAGTCCAAATTAATTAACAAGTTGAATAAACAAATTTGAAATTTTTAAAGCTGTCACTCTACAAAATTGCCTACACTGAAGAACTATTTGTGGGTGTTCATGTGTGTGTGTGTGTGTGTGTGTGTGTGTGTGTGTGTGTGTATGTATGTATGTATGTATGTATGTATGTATGTTTGGGTGGTTTTGTGATATATATATATATATATATATATATATATATATATATATATATTCTTGAGAGTGTCTGCATTATTTTGGTTTGCTCATGTGTGCACATTCTCCATGATGGGGTTAGAGGTTAATGTTGTTATATTTTCTTTCTACCTCCAAAATTTGTTGAGACAGGATTACTCTGTGTGCTTGGAGCAAATCTGTTGGTTAAACTGGCTGGGCAATAATTTGTGAATCCACATATTTTCACCCCACAAAGAGTTCATTATATAAAGCCAGGAACTCATAGTTCTACTAATAGGCTCTTTCCTGGCTAAGCATCACTCCATGCCCTGTCAATAACTCTTACACATCTGAAGGTGAGTGATAATACTATATTAAATGCTAAAAATGCAAATCCATATGGATTATGGCAATTTTAACATATATAATTGGTGAAATTCTTTCAAATGGCATTGTTTTCAATTTTTAGGATATCTTCTTACTTTATGTATGCATGTTAGTGTGTGTATGAGAGAGAGACCACATACTCCAAAGCATGCATGCAGAGGTCATAAGACACCCTTGAAGAGTTTCCTCTCTTCTGGCTTTTATCTAGAGTACAGAATCTAAATCATGTACATGGGATTGGGATGCAGGTGCTTTACCCACTGAGTGATTTCATGGTCTTGCAGTGAGTAGGTTTTCTTGTGGATTTATGTTTACATATTGTAATTTGATTAACTGACTTTTGAAAATTACGCTATTTATGAAACTGAACTATCCATTTGTGTGGTGTGTCTATAGATATTAATAGTGTTGCTGAAACATCTACAAAATGTAGTATGTAGTAATGTAGTCTCACAAACACAAAGTTTACCAAAGCAGATTTTGAGTCTAAGATTTTAGGTGACATAGACCAGAGGTGATTTCAAGAATTGTCAACTTCATAATTAAAGAGAAGAATAGAGAAGGAAAAGTCGAAGCCAACGCTGATGCATCCACGAGAATGTTATGTCTGTGGAAATCTGGGTAGTTTCACGGGCTGCTGTTTGGATTATAAAACTACACACAATTATTTCCCATTTTCTATTGGTAGACAGTGCCATCACCACACTGGCTTGTTACTGACATAGAACAACATAAATCTTAAAACCTAGGGACAAGCTATATGTTTCTAAAAAACAGTAGGCAATATTCTTGACTTTTCCATGCTTATAACCTCACAAATGTTAGCTTACTCAATGCAAAATATTTCCTTTTTTCAAATACCTTTTTTAAAAATTTGTTTTATTTATTTACATTCCAAATATGGCCCCCTTCCAGGTACCCATTCCGAGAAGTTTTCACCCCATTCCTCTTCCCATTTGACTCTGAAAGGGTGCTCTCTCAACTACCACCATAACCTACCTAACCCACCTTATCTCCCCCCTTCACATTCTTCCCTGGGGTATCAATTCTCTATAGGATTAAGCACTTCCTCTCACACTGAGGCTAGACAAGGCAGTCCTCTTCTGCATATGTGCCAGGGGCCACAAGCCAGCCCGTGTATGCTCTTTGGTTTGTGATTTAGTCTGTATGAGCACCCATGGGTCTGTGTTAGTTGTGACTCTTGGTCTTCCTATAGGATTGCCATCCATTTCAGCTCCTTCAGTCTTTCCTCTAACTCTTCCATAGGGGTCACCAACCTTAGTCCAGTAGTTGGCTGTAAGAATCTTCATCTGTCTAAGTCAGTTGCTGGTAGAATCTCTCCAGGGACAGCCATTTATAGTTCTCCTCATGATTGAATTTATCTTGGTTCCAGCAGTTTCTGCCCTCTGGCTGAAGAAAGTGTATCTTTAAAAGGTAGGAGGGGCCTTCCATCTTTTACAGCATTCTCTAAGATCATATTTTGGTAATATGGCTGGTAAGAACTTTTGGGATAGCCCCTGCTCTAGTTGTTCAGAACCCACATGAAGATCAAGCTGCACATCTCCTATATATGAGCAGGAAGGCCCACATCTATTCTTTGGTTTGTGGTTCAGACTCTAAGAAACCCAAGGGTTCAGGTTAGTTGACTCTATTGGTATTCCAGTGGAGTTACTATATGCTTTGGGATCCATAATCTTCCTCCTATTATTCCATAAGAATCCTAAAGTTCCATTCATTGCTTGACTCTAGGTGTCTGTATCTGTCTGAGTCAGCTTCTGGGTGGAGCCTCTTAGAGGACAACATGCTACTCTAAACAGCAAACATGACAAGGTATCATTAATCATGCTAGAGACTGGTGCTTGGGCATGGAACAGATCTCAAGTTGGTCCAGTTGGAATGGTGAGCCATTCCCACAGTCTTTGCTACTTCCTCTATGCCTCCATGTCCTTGTAGACAGAATCAATATCAAATCAAGACAACTCTGAGGTTCTATGTTATACCCATTAGAATGGCTAAGATCAACAACTCAAGAGATAGCACATGTTAGTGAGTATGTGAAGCAAGAACACTCTTCTATTGGTGGTTGGAGTGCAGACTTGTACAACCTGTTTTAAAATCAATGTTGTGTTTTCTCAAGAAACAGGGAACAGTTCTGCCTGAAAACCACCTATGCCACTCCTGTGGATATACCCAAAAGAAACTCCAACATCTCACAAAGACTCTTACTCAACTTTGTTCATAGCAGCTTTATTTGGAATAGCCACAAACTGGCAACAACTTAGATGTTCCTCCACTGAAAAATGGGTAAAGAAAACACAATGGAATACTATTTAGCTACTAAAAACCAAGATTGTGAACTTTTCAGGCAAATGGATGGAACTTGAGAATATAATTTTGAATGTAGTAATTCAGTCCCAAAGTGACATGCTTGCTATGCACTCAGTTATAAGTGAATATTAACCATAAAATACAGCTATCTTGCTATTCTCCTCAGACCCAAAGAGGCTAAACAAGAAGGAAAGCCCAAGAGAGGAACCTTGACTCTTACTTAGAAGGGGGAATAAAATAAAAGACAGATGGAGAGTGGGAACTGAGAGGGATGAGGCATGGAGATGGGAATGGGGACTTTAGGATCAGGTTTGGGAAGGACAGGAGAGATGGTCAAAGGGCCATGAAAATGAGTGGAAATCTGCAACTGACAGGAATATGAAGCTAGAAGTAAGAAGCTAGAGGACAAGACATTGCACCCAAGAATCAATGAGAGTGACCATAGCTATGACTCACTACATTGAGGATATGGACCCTGAAGAGGTTACCTCCTGTAGCCAGACAGGAACTGTAGTGGAGAGATAGTGACACCAACCCACACACTAAACTTTCAACACAAAATTTTTCTTCAAAGTGGTTTATTCAAAATTTCTAAATAAGAATAATCAATAGAACTTTGCTAATGGGACAAGTTTATATACTATTTACGTTTGTTAAAAATAGGCTACAACTAACAGTTGTCCTTTGTCCTCTAACATATATTCTGGATCCCCCTATTCTTTGTTTTGCACTGTGATACTTGAGGCTCATGATATCCTCAGATGCTTCAGTCTTCTTCATATTCTTCCCATTCAGGCTGTGACTAGTAAAAGTGTGTGAACTTCATAATGGATGAATTCAGAGGAAATCCAGTGACTTCTCTGAGTATGCATCAGATTCCTCCATTCTTCCATTTGAAGAAAGCATTCTATTTCTGTATGATGTTTAGGGTCTCTTAAGCATGACTTCCTGAGACAATCTTCATTTGGTAACCAACCATTGTAAAAATCAAAAACTGACTTAACATGAGTCACAGATTTGTTTTTTTTTTACTTTTATTTTCTATATTCTATGTTTACATTCCAAAGGCTTTCCCCTTTCCCAGTTCCCACCCACCATACTTCCCATAGTTCCTCTCCCCCCAACTATTCCCCAATCATTCCCCCTCCCCCCTCGGTTTCTTTACTAAACTGGATGCAATCTTTACAGGCCCAGGGTCCTCTCCTTTCTTCTTCTTGGGAATCATTTGACTTGCTATTTGTGTCTTGAGTATTTAGGGCTTCTGGGCTCATTAATATCCACTTATCAGTGATTGCATTTCATGTGTATTCTTTTGTGATTGGGTTAACTCACTCAGGATGATATTTTCCAGGTCTAACCATTTACCTACAAATTGCATGAATTCATTATTTTTAATTGCTGAGTAGTATTCCATTGTATAAATATACCACATTTTCTGTATCCATTCCTCCTTTGAGGGATATTTGGGCTCCTTCCAATTTCTGGCTATTATAAACAAGGCTGCTATAAACATAGTGGAGCATGTGTCTTTATTGTATGCAGGGGAATCCTCTGGGTATATGCCCAGGAGTGGTATGCCAGTGTCCTCTGGAAGTGACATGCCAAATTTTCTGAGGAACCGCCACACTGATCTCCAGAGCGGTTTTACCATTTTGCAATCCCACCAACAGTGGAGGAGTGTTCCTCTTTCTCCACATCCTCGCCAGCAATTGTTGTCTCTTGAGTTTTTAATCTTAGCCATTCTGACTGGTATAGGTGGAATCTCAGGGTTGTTTTGATTTGCATTTCTCTGATGACTAATGATGTTGAACATCTCTTAAAGTGTTTCTTGGCCATCCGAATTTCTTCTGGTGAAAATTCTTTGTTTAGCTCTGTACCCCATTTTTTGATAGGGTTATTTGGTTCTTTGGGGTCTAACTTCTTGAGTTCTTTGTATATATTGGATATTAGCCCTCTGTTGGATGTGGGGTTGGTGAAGATCTTTTCCCACTTTGTTGGTTGCCTTTTAACCAGTTATGCTCTCTAGTAGAAAATTTAATCTCCGTCATTAAAAAAAAAAACAGGCCACAAATTAAAATGCTTAAAAATCCCAAAGCCTTGTAAATTATAAACACAAAATTTCCCATGTTTCCATGATAATTTTAGCAATAGGAGCAGAAATTGTTTCTGGGGACTACTTACCACAAACATTACTTAGAAATGCTGGCCTGCTTAGGAAGGCTCAAATATCTTTGTGTTCATTTAAAGTTACAGATTAGAATAGAAATCAACTCATCAACAATAGTTATTATGTACTAAAATACTTAGGAATAATATCAAGTACCTTAGTGGTTTTATATTGAATACTAAAATTCAGTGAAAATTTTGAAAAGACAAAACTGAAAGAAATTGCATGCTGATGATATTTGGGGAATTTTTAACACTAAACTGTACATGACTTAAAGCAATACATACATTTAATGCATGGCCTGTAGTAAGAAAATATTTAAAACCTATAAGAAGTAACTTCTTTAATTTGCATTTTCCTGACAACTAATGATGTTGAACATCTCAAAGTGTTTCTCGGTCATCCGAATTTCTTCTGGTGAAAATTCTTTGTTTAGCTCTGTTCCCCATTATTTGATAGGGTTATTTGGTTCTTTGGGGGTCTAACTTCTTGAGTCCTTTGTAAATATTGGATATTAGCCCTCTGTCAGGTGTGGGGTTGGGGAAGATCTTTTCCCACTTTGTTGGTTGCCATTTTGTCCTTCTAACAGTGTCCTTTGCCTTACAGAAACTTTGTAATTTTATGAGGTCCCATTTGTCAATTCTTGATCTTAGAGCATAAACTATTGGTGTTCTGTTCAGGTACTTTCCCGCTGGGCCCATGTCCTCCAGGGTCTTCCCAAGTTTCTTTTCTAATAGTTTCAGTGTGTCTTTTATGTGGAGGTTCTTGATCCACTTGGAGTTGATCTTAGTACAAGGAGATAAGAGTGGGTCAATTCGCATTCTTCTGCATGTTGACCTCCTTAAGAGATGTTCAACATCATTAGTCATCAGGGAAATGCAAATCAAAACAACCCTGAGATTCCACCTCACACCAGTCAGAATGGCTAAGATTAAAAACACAAGAGACAACAGGTGCTGGCGAGGATGTGGAGAAAGAGGAACACTCCTCCACTGTTGGTGGGATTGCAAGATGGTACTACCGCTCTGGAAATCAGTCTGGCGGTTCCTCAGAAAATTGGGCATGTCACTTCCAGAGGATCCTGGCATACCACTCCTGGGCATATACCCAGATCATTCCTCTGCATGCTCCACTATGTTCATAGCAACCTTGTTTATAATAGCCAGAAGTTTGAAGGAGCCCAGATATCCCTCAAAAGAGGAATGGATACAGAAAATGTGGTATATATATATATATATATATATATATATATATATATACACACAATGGAATACTACCCAGCAATTAAAAATAATGAATTCATGCAATTTGTAGGCAAATAGTTAGATCTGGACAATATCATCCTAAGCGAGTTAACCCAATCACTAAAGAATACACATGAAATGCAATCATGATAAGTGGATATTAATAAGCGCAGAAGCCCTAAATACTCAAGGCACAATTAGCAAGTCAAAAGTTTCCCAAGAAGAAGAAAGGAGAGTACCCTGGCCCTGAAAATATTGGATCCAGTTTTGTAGGAGAGTAACAGAACAGAGAAATGGTGGGGGGGTGATTGGGGAATAGATGGGGGGGAGAGAGGACTTATGGGATGTATGTTGGGGGGAACTGGGAAAGGGGAAAGCCTTTGGAATGTAAACAAAGAATATAGAATAAAAAAATTTTAAAAAAGAAGTAACTTCTTATGTTAGATCTGTAGTTGAAACCTGTGAATGTTAAACAAACACTCTACCACTGAGCTGTATCTTATTGTCAGCTAATCTTTATGTTGTACTTTAAAGCAGGTTATCAGTTAGCATCCCAGACAGATTTAAACTCAGGTTCTTGAATTTGTCATTTTTCTGTTTCAGCTTTCTTTTGGAAAAACTGGCATGTGTAACAATGCTTGACTGATGTATTTGCTTAAAAAATGCAAAAAGATGTCACAGTACCTGATCTCAACACCTAAATACAAATCCACAGTGACCAAAGAAGGATAGTAGTGAAATAAAAAAGGAGGCATCAAAAGAGACTGCAGAAAGCACAGACATTACTTACTCATGGACAGCCAATTCACACTTCCAAGAACAGTGATGAGCAATCTCTTTAATAAATGCCACTAAAAAAAAAATGGATATCTTCTAGCTGAAGAATGAGACTTCTCTACTACCTTACATCACTTAAAATTATGACCCCAGCAGGAGACTTGACCATGCCCCTGGCAAGCTGTAGAAATCAAGAGAGTGAGCCTTGCACTTCACCTGGGCAACACAGTGAAGATGGCCTTGACAGTGAAGGCAGGAGTAAGTGAGCCCTGAGGGTATGAGAAGAGCTTAGCTGGCTCAGTCCCACTCTAGTTGTATTACTTGGGAGAGTGGGTCTTCTCTTAGATTGGGTATCATAATGAGAGTAGTAAAACAAGAGAGCAGCACTAGGTGACTTAATTGGAGCAGTGCAAGGGAGCTTGTCCTATTGGTGAAGTAAAAGGGAGTCTTTGTGCTAAACATCCCAACTACCATAAAGACCCCAATCCTATAGTCACAGTTGGCCCTCCTCAAAATCTATATCATTGCAAAAAAAATGGGATTTGTGAAAGGGCCTGTACTGCTGATCCAAAGATGCTAGATTTCCATGACATAAGGCAACAATAGAATAACCAGGAGGATTCCCAGTGAGGATTCAATATTGATGATATTACAGAAGCCAGAGATCTCAAACCAGGACAATTTCTCATTGCAATGAATATTTGCCAAGTGAAGATGTGTGAAAAGAGGAATATACTATGTGTGGTTGTTTGAATATGCTTGGCCAATGGAAGTACTATTAGGAAGTGAGCCTTTGTGCAGTAAGTATGACAGTGTATAGGTGGGCTTTGAAATCTTCTAGACCTCAAGCTCTGGCCAGTATGCCAGTCAGTCTTCTCCTGGCTACATTTGGATAAAGATATAGATCTATCAGCTCCTTCTACAATACCATGTCTGCCTGAACACTGTCATGTTTCCCACCTTATGATAATGGACAGAACCTCAGAAACAGTAAGCCAGTTCCAATTAAATGTTGCCATTTATAGTAGTTGACTTGGTCATGATGTCTTTTCATAGCAATTGTACCAGAAATTGGGGCATCTCTGTGATAGATATGTCCAGGCTTTTGTTTGGAAGAATGGAGACTTTGGGACTTTGGATTTGAAAAGCCATGTAATTCTTTAAGTGGGACTTAATGGGCTACCCTAGTGGGAATATGGAAGCCATTGTTGCTGAGGGTAGTTTGAATTCTGGAGATTGTTCTTATGGTGTTTCGGTAAAGAATATTGCTTCATTTTACCCTTGTCCAAAGAACATGCGTAAGGCTAAGCTAAAGAGATTTATATTAATTGCATTGACAAAGGAAGTTTCAAAAACCCCAGCATAGAGTTTGTCCTCTGGTTTCCTCTCATGAAGAACATTTTGATCAAACAAACAAGTTAGGAAATGAAAAATATAAAAATATAAAAATGTATAATAATGTATGGTTCAAAGAATAAAGGGGTATCAGGAAGTTGAAAGAAGCTAATGTCTGTGTTCCTGGATATTAAATATAGTTAAGGGAGTGACCACAGAGCAAAATCCCACCTAGCTAGACTTAAGAATTTGCAATTGTACAATGGAGACTTATATCAGGTTAGGTCTTATTATGGCCTAATATGATAATGTTTTCATTTAGACACAAGGAGATATGACTATGTGTCAAATTGACAAGGGATGGACTATGATGTCTATTTTCAATTTTCATCTTCATTAGACCTACAGTGAATACTTTAGGTCTTAGTATGGTGGTATGTGCCTTACATTCCAGAACACAGAGGGAAACTTATTGCTAAGTTCAAGATAAGCCTGGTGCAAAGAAGTTCCAGATAATGAAAACTTTAAGTCCAGGTTTGGTGGTACTCAACTTTAATCAAGATACTCAGGAGAGAGAGCCTTGCAGAGATCTGAGTTCAATGTTAATCTACAGAGCAAGTTCTAGGATCTTGCCAAGGACACCATTGTTGCACAAGTGATGAAATGACATGGTTCCTGCCCCTGGAGCAAAGTCAGCAGGAAGTGACCCTCCAAAGGTGTTGGCAGTTGCTAGTCATAAGGCTTATTTGTATATTTTATTTTATGTTCTTCCTTGAAGGAAATGTTCTTTCTGCCAAAGTCAATGGTTCCATGATAATCAGAGACAGAACAAGACTAGGAGGCAGGAGTGTGTCTAATGTCATTAGCAAAACTGTAAATTCTGAGTCCTTCAGAAAGGTCTTAAGGCTGTGAGAAAGAACTCTGAAAACATGAGTTCAAATATATATGATTTCTCAACTATGCAAAATATAAAGAAGCAATGTAAATTATATTAAGGGCTTCATGGACCTAAAAAAACAGAAACAGCTTCACTATGAACCATGCTATACCCACACTCTAAAGTTCCCCCCCTCCAGAAAATACCAGGAGTCCAGACAGTATGCAAAAAGCAAAGAATCTTTATTCAAGTTTTAGCTTCGCCCCTCCAACCTGTCCAGCACAGTTGAAAGTGTGGAATGTGCTGAGCTTGCACAGCTATCATGGTAGGAGAGTGAAGTGCTTTCCATCTTGGAAGTAACATGATTGTTTGGCATTTGCTTTTTGCATTTCTATTGGCTAGTAATGATTTCAGTTTGGTATGAACAAGGTTTGTTAGCTTATTCAATCTACTTTAGACATTAGCTAAAGAACACATTTGCTGTTGCTAAGAGTAGAGTGGCTATTTGCCCAGGGGAATTGTGAATGTTATGAGGGTGACATGGCTCCTGGAACAAGTTGGAGTTTGTCTAGTATCTGAGTTCATTTACAAGGCAAGCTAATCATAAAATGGTGTCTGAAAGCAAAATGTAGTTTGTAGTGTTAGACTGGACTCCTCATGCCAGAGTGTCAGGAAGATATTAAAGAAAAAAGTAAAGAGATTTGGGGACTGATGATCATAGGGCAAGAACCCACCCAGATAAGTTTATTGTTTATATTTACAAAGGTAGGCAGAGTTCAAGGTCTGCCTGAAACAGAGCAAATTTAGACAAAGGCATGGTGGCATAGCAATCTGAAAATGAAATCTCACCAAATACTTTATTGTCTGCTGTTGCAAAAGCAGGCAAATCTCTGAATTAATTTACCATGTTTTTTTTTAAATAACTTGCTACCTTTTTCTAAGAATCAAGGGGCTGTGGTTATAAAATGTCAATTTGTGGAATAATCAAAAGAGAACCTGGAGTAAATAAATGACTGAATTGATATATAAATAAAAGAAAAGCTATGGTCTTCAAGAGAGATATAGGCAGAGTGAACTGCTTGGAGAGCGAACACAATTCTTTAGGATTTTTCTAGCAGCTTTTCTGAATTTGATCAGAAAACCCAAGACCTGTCCAAAGAGCTTTTAAATTTCTTCTAGCCTTAAAGAACTGTCTTTATCAGAGAACTAGCTCACGCAGACAGCGGTCGACCAGCAGTGAGTTGTTTCCAGCAGACTACAAAGCCAAAAGCTATATACATTGTGCTGTCCAGAAAACCATCTCAAGCAGACTTCAAGGCTCTTCTCTGGGATGCCATAATTAACTTCAAGTTGAATCCTGAAACACCCATTCCTCAGGACAGCCAACCAAGCTGAGGCTGACCCTTGGCTTTGTCATAGGCAATGAAGGAGTTAAAAAACAGAAAGCTAATGACAATGTAGTATAACAAAGTGCCATGTTACAAGTCCAGCAAGCAGCAGAAGTCAGCAGCTATGGACATGTGGCTCTGGCTTTAGTAAAGAATAGAAGAGACTAATGAGACAATTGATGCTGTTTAGCTAGAACTAGGAAATTAGTTGTGATTAAGAAGAGACTACCAGCACTGAGGGGAAATCTTCTGAGAAGTGTTTTCTGAGAGCAAAAAGAAGCTGTGTTCCACAGATTACCCAGATGTTGTGGCTAGACTTGGTAAAATGTAAAAATTACCAATGATTATCTGTTTTTACAAGTATGAAGGAGTCATGCATTGCAGCTGTGGATTGATACTATGAAAAGCTAGGGAAGGCCATTGGTAAAGGTGCAGGATAAGTTGGAATTGACAGCCTAGTACTGAAGCAAATAAGTTGAGGCTTGTCACTGTGAAGAGAACCTAATGGTGAAGCATACTTACAATGGAAGACTCCAGCAAATTGAACATGCCAATACTGTGGAATGATCAAAAAGAACAGGAGCAAAAGTGGAGTGGACTCAAAAGAGCCTAGAGTGCTACATGGGCTTCCAAGTCTTGCTTGTCTATGTAAGGAACAGAATGACATAATTTCCACCCTTAGAACAGATCCAGCAAGACATGTAATTCCATGAGTGTTGATGGTTGCTTTGGATGGAAGGCTTTTTATAAAATAAAGTACATATTTTCATGCTGCTCCTTGGAAGTATGAGCTCTGTGCCAAGGCTAATGACTCCATGATAATCAGAGACAGCAGAAGTCCAGGAGGCCAGGGTATGACAAATGTCTCAGAAAAATGGTAGAATGTTGTGACCTTCTGAATATCACTTAAGGCTATAGGACAGACCTCTGAAAATATGGGTATATATATATATATATATATATATATATATATATATATAATTTCCCAATTTACAAACCATAAGGATGCAATATAAATTATAGGAGGGGATTCTTGGGCCTGTAAAAACAGAGGCAACTGCATTATTAACCTGCTTGTCAGATAGTTACTAAGATACAGAGATTTAGGTAATGGTGACTGAAAGGCAAGGTCCTACCCAGCTATGTTGACAAAGCCAGGAAGATCTTTGAATTCTTTTGCAATGTTAAAAGAAATGTACTTATTGTTCTTTTCCTAAGAGTCAAGGGGCTAAGGCCATGGAATTCCTTGGATGGTCAAGAGGAAACCTAGAATAAATGACCCAAATGATCAAATTGTGATGGTTCAAGAATCACCACACAAACCATACAACCAGCAATCTCAGCAAGAACATTTTATTTAATACACATTCTAATACACAACATTCAGGACCTCAAAAATATACTTGGAAGCCTAATTGTGGTATTAGTCTGTCATGTTAGGCTTTTTATATGTAAACTAGGTTCAAAAGTTTAAAAGCAAACACTGAAGGGGTATAATATTTTGGCTAACTATACAAATTATTCTCAGCAAACCTTTAAGCTAATTGGCCCTGAGTGACATAGAGGGGTAGTGGGCTGGTGGTGAACAGGGTAATTTCAGAATATAAATAATTCATCCATAACTTTTTTGCCTATTAGTAGAATTCTTTAGTGTTAGCCATGAATAATTACTTCTGGGAAGTAGAGTCTGAGAATCTGAACTTAATTTCACCTGATGAACAAAATGGAGACTGAATAGAAAATGGCTACAATCAAAAGGAATAGGCTTCAGAGAATTCAAATGTAACTAAAAGACTGGATTTTTGGCCCATATGAGATGAGCTAGCAGAGAGCAATAGCAGTTCTTTTTTAGAATTGTTTTCTAGCGAGACCTGAGATGTCTGGAGATCTCTGTAGAATGAACACAGATCGTCAAGATTTTTTTTCTAACAGGGTTTCTAGTGTGGTTGAAAAATCCATGAAGAGTCAACACAGCTCTTTTAGAATTATTTTATACTTCTTTTAAAATTTTTTTTTCTAAAAGGATTGCTGGCCTTGGTCAGAAATCTCAAGAATTACTTAGAGAGCTCACATAGATCCTTTGAATGTTTTCAATCAGCTATCTAGATCAGACTGTCTGAAGAGTCAATATAGCTCTTTGACAATGTTTTCTGGCTTTCTGATTTTGACCAGAAAACCCATGAATTACATTTAGAGTTTTTCTAACCGGAAGAAATTTTTATAGCAGCTTTTCTGGCTTTGATTAGAAGATCTATTCACTATACTGAGAGCTTTTAGAATTTTTATTTAAGCAAGAATCTGTCTCAAGCAGAGAGAGCTGTCTTGAGAGAGAAAGAGAGTGGTTTCAAGCAGGAAGCTGTCTTGCTCAGACTACAGAGCCAAGAACTATCTACAGAGAAGTTTCTACAGAGCAATGTAGAGCAGAATATAGGCCCTCAACTGAGACCCACCATTTGTTCAAATTATTTGTTTTACCACTCTCAAACACCCCTTCTCTCAGATACCCCTATCTAAGGTGAGGGTGGTCTTTGACAAAGGGAAGAGCTATAGAAGTGACCCAAGCTCTTTGAAGGAGCCCAGAAGATTATGTGGAGATTACAGAGACTGGAAAAAGAAACTATGAAGTTGAAGTTGCTTTGAATACCAGGAGATGTTAGAGATGCCAGAGATGTGTGATATCTGCAGAGAAAAGCTATAATGGAAACATATAAAGAAAGAGGACTGTAACACAGTTGACAAAGATGAAAGGACTTAGAGATATGAAGACAGTTTGACAGCAGAAAACTTCCCTAACTGAAAGAAAGATATGCCCATGAACATACAAGAAGCCTACAGAACTCCAAATAGACTGAACCAGAACAGAAATTCCTCCTGCCACATAATAATCAAAAACACCAAGTGCACTAAACAAAGAAAGAATATTAAAAGCAGTAAGGGAAAAGGTCAAGTAATGTAAGATGCACAATATTTCTGAAAAAATGAAGAACTATATAGAAAAATGTGTTAAAATTGAAAATTTTTTCATGGACAATGATACAAATAAAATTGTAGACCTTAAAACTTTTCTAAAATAATTGAAAAAGGAAGTAAAAATTTTTCTGGTAAAATGGAAGATTTATATGGAAATATTTCTGATAAAATTGGATGAATATGTAGAAAAAAGTATAAAATTTAAAAATATGATGAAAGTTACAACTGATAAAAAAGAGAGGTGGGAAATATTACTAATTGTCAAAGTATGTTGAATATTTTTCTGATAAAATTGAATATTTTCAAGGAAAATATTTCTGATAAAATTGAAGAAATATATAGAAAATGTGCTAAATTGAATAATTAAATGAAAAATAATAATGGCAATATCATAAACTTAGAAAATGCATCTATACTAATTTTCCAAGCACATTGAAATTTTTTCAGATAAAAAGAATATTTTGATGGAAAATATTTCTGATGGAACTTAAGAAATATAGAGAAGAAAGTGTTAACATTGAAGATTTTAATGTAAAATAATAAAGGTAAATGGTAGACATAAAAAAATCTAAAATAATTGAAAGATAGAAGTAGAAACTTTTTCTGATAAGATGAAAGCAAAGATTCCCAGCTAAAAGGGCCAGTAAATATCTTCAACAAAATTATTGACGAAAACTTCCCTAACCTAAAAAAAGAGATGCCCATGAACATACAAGAAGCCTACAGAACTACAAATAAATTGGACCAGAACAGAAATGCCTCCTGTCAGATAATAATCAAAACACAAAATGCTCTAAACAAAGAATATTAAAAGCAGTAAGGAAAAATGGTCGAGTAACATATAAAGCAGACCTATCAGATATATACCAGATTTCTCACCAGAAATTATGAAAGCAAGAAGATCCTGGGCAGATGTCACACAGATCCCCAAGAGAACATAAATGCCAGCCCAGGCTACAATACCCAGCAAAACTTACAATTACCACAGACAGAGAAGATAAGATATATTCTGTCAAAAGCAAATTTATACAATATCTTTCAACAAACCCAGCTTTACAAAGGATAATAGATGGAAAATACCAACACAAGGAGGGAAACTACACCTTAGAAAAATGAAGAAGATAATCTTTGGACAAACCCAAAAGAAGATAGGCACACAAACATAATTCTACCTCTAATAACAAAAATAAGAGGAAGTATCTCTTTTGCTTAATATTTCTTAACATCAGTGGTTTCAATTCCTCAATAAAAAGACCTAGACTGACAGACTGGATACAGAAATAGGACCCAATATTTTGCTGCATACAGAAAACACACCTTAGTGACAAAGACAGAAACTAACTTACAGTAAAAGTTTGGAAAACAAATTTCTAAGTAAGTAGTCCCAAGAAACAAGTTGGAATAGCCATTCTAATATTGAGTAAAATCGACTTTCAACCAAAAGTTGTCAAAAAAAGACAAGGAGGGACACTTCATACTGTTAAAAGGAAAATTCTACCAAGATGAACTCTCAATTCTGAACCTTTATGTGCTAAATGAAAGGGCACCTGCATTCAAAAAAGAAATTTTCTAAAACTCAAAGCATACATCACACCACACACAATAATATTTGGAAACTTCAACACCCCACTCTCAGCAATGAATAGATCATGGAAACAGAAACTAAACAGACACAGTGAAACAAACAGAAGTAATGAACAAAATGGGTCTAACAGATATTTATAGACCATTTCATCCTAATATAACAAGCACAAGGAACACTACCTAATTTGTTCTATGAAGCTACAATTATACTTATACCTAAACCTAACAATGACTAAACAAAGAAAACTTCAGACCAATTTCCCTTATGAACACTGATACAAAATTAATCAATAAATTCTTGCCAACCCAATCAAAGAACACATCAAAATGTTCATTCACCACTATCAAGTAGGCTTCATTTCAGGGATGCAGGGATGGTTCAATATATGGAAATCCATCAAAGTAATCTACTACACAAACAATCTCAAAGAAAATAACCACAGGATTATCTCATTGGATGCTGAAGAAGCATTTAAAAATATTCAGCATCCCTTTGTTATAAAAGTCTTAGAAAGATCAGGAATTTAAGGCCCATACCCAAACATAGTAAAAACAATATACAGTACACCAGTCAGCAACATCAAACTAAATAGAGAGAAACTTGAAGCAATTCCACTAAAATCAGGGACAAGACTAGGCTTCCCACTATCTCACTATCTACTCAGTGTAGTACTTGATGTCTAGCTAGAGCAATTAGGCAACAAAAGGAGGTTAAAGAGATAAAAATTGGAAAAGAAGAAGTCAAATTATCACTATTTGTAGAGGATATGATTGTTTGCCTAAGCAACCCAAAAAAACCTACACCGGAAACTTCTACAGCTGATAAATAACTTCAGCAAAGTGGCTGGATATAAAATGAACTCAAGCAAATCAGTAGCCTTCCTACACTCAAAGGATAAACAGGCTGAGAAAGAAATTAGGGAAATAACACTCTTCACAATAGTCACAAATAATATTACATACTTTGGTGTGACTCTAACCAAGCAAGTGAAAGACCCGTATGACAACAATGTCAAGTCTCTGAAGAAATAAATCAAAGATCTCAGAAGATGGAAGGATCTCCCATGCTCATGGATTGGCAGGATTAATATAGTAAAAATGGCTATCCTGCTGAAAGCAATCTACAGATTCAATGCAATTCCCATCAAAATTCCAACTCAATTCTTCATAGGTTAGAGCAATTTGCAATTCATTTTTCATGACAAAACTAAACCACAGCAGAGCAAAAACTACTCTCAACAATAAAAGAATTCTAGGGAGAATCATCATCCTTGACCTCAAGCTCTATTACAGAACAATAGTGATAAAAAAAATCTGCATGGAATTGGTACAGAGACATGCAGGTAGATCAATGAAATAGAATTGAAGTCCCAGAAATGAAGTCACACATTCATGCTCACTTGATATTAGACAAAGGAACTAAAAACATCCAGTGGAAAAAATACTGCATTTTTAATAAATGGTGCTGTATCAACTGGAGGTCAATATGTAGAAAAATGCAAATCAACTCATTCTTATCACAAAGAAGTCAAGAAGTTAGACTCTAGAGAATCAAATAACCCTATTAAAAATTGGGTACAGAGCTAAACAGAGAATTCTCAACTGAGGAAACTTGAATGACTTTGAAGCAGCTAGAGAAATGTTCAACATCCTTATTTATCAGAAAAATACAAATTGAAACCTTGAGATTCCACACCCCACCAGTAAGAATGGCTAAAATTAAAAAACTCAGGTGTCAGCAGATGCTAGCTGGTGAAAATGTGGAGAAACTGGAACACTCCTCTATCGCTGGTAAGATTTATGCTGTTCCAACCACTCTGGAAATCAATTTGGCAGTCCCTCAGAAAATTAGACATAGTACTAACTGAGGACCCCTTGGCATATACCCATAAGTTGCTCCAAGATTTAATAAGGACAGATGCTACACTATACCCATAGAAGTCTTATTTATAATAGTCAGAAGCTGGAGAGAACCCAGATGTCCTTCAACAGAGGAATGGATACAGAAAATGTGGCATATTTATACAATGGAGTACTATTCAGCTATTAAGAACAATGAATTCGTGAAATTCCCAGGCTAATTGATGGAACTACAAAATATCCTGAGTGAGGTAACTCAATCACAACAGAACATACTTGGTATGAACTCACTGATAAGTAGATACTGGCCTAAAAGCTCAGAATACCCAAGATACAATTCACAGAACACATGAAGCTCAAGAAGAAGGACGACCAAAGTGTGGGTAATTTGGTTCTTCTGAGAAAGGGAACAAAATGTTCACAGGAATGATTATGGAGATAAAATGTAAAGCAGAGACTGAAAGAAGGGCCATCCAGAGATTGTCCTACCTGGGGATTCATCCTATAAGAAGTCACCAAACCCCAATACTATTGTGAATGTCAAGAAATGCTTACTGAAAGGAGCCTGATATGTCTGTCTCCTGAGCGGCCCTGCCAAAGTCTTACAAATACAGAGGCAGATGCTTGCAGGCAACAGTTGGACTGAGCGTGGGGTCCCCAGTGGAGGAGTTAGAGAAAGTACTAAAGTAGCTCAAAGTGTTTGCATCCTCATAGGAAGAACAACAATATCAACCAACCAGACCCCACCCTGCAGAGCTCCCAGAGACTATGCCATCAACTAAAGGGTACACATGGCTCTAGCTGCATATGTAGCAGAGGATTGCCTTCTCAGGCCTCAATGGGAAGAGAGTTCCTTGGTTCTATGATGCCTCAATGTAGGAGAATTGAGGGAGGGGAGGTAGGAGTGGGATGGGCTGAAAAACACACTCATACAAGTAGGGAGAGGGAAGATTGGATAGGGGCTAGCTGGGAGCGTGGGAACAGGGAAAGGGGATAGCATTTGAAATGTAAATAAAAATATATATCCAATAGAAAGAAAGAAAGAAAGAAAGAAAGAAAGAAAGAAAGAAAGAAAGAAAGAAAGAAGGGAAGGAGGGAAGGAGGGAAGGAGGGAGGGAGGGAGGGAGGGAGGGAGGGAGGGAAGGAAGGAAGGAGAGAGAGGAAGGAAGGAAGGAGTGAGAAAGAAAGTGAGAGAGAGAGAGAGAGAGAGAGAGAGAGAGAGAGAGAGAGAGAGAGAGAAAGCTTGCCTAAGGAAACATACTGAAACAAGGGATCTGTCCATTACTTAACTTATTATTTTCTATATACTGTGAAAGTACAAAGAAGAGATAAATGGAAGAGCCAGTTTTTAGGCTGAAAGTGCCCGTTCCCTGCCTCCATGCCATATCCACAGCAGTGCTGACTAGTGTCCTAAGCAGAAGTCTGGCTGGGTAAACAGGACTGTGTTGAATTAACAAAACCTGAAAGGCTGATTTCTGTTTACCAGGAACCTCTCTTAATCTGATCCAGTGGACGAGTATTCATCAAGATTATGCAGTTCCTTGTCAACCCTTACTGACCCTATCATCTGAAAGCCGCCCTCTCTGCTGTTGATTATCATATAAAATCTGTTTGCTTTTCTAGCATTTTGATTTTCTCCATGGCTCACCGCCAACAATGAGTAAGATTTGGAAGTTTGGTCCCTAATAAATCTTTCTTTCCACCCACTTGAGAGGTCCAGTTAACAGTTTTGACTGAGTATTTCCAACTACTTGATATGGTGAAGTTGGGAGAGTAGAGCCTAAAAACCAAGGCAGACAAAACCCTCATGCAATAGCCAGCTTTATTCAGAGCATACAGTCTGATGCTTGGTTCAGTCTCGAAGATCTGTGTTAGGTCTCAAACCCTAAACAAATGACTGATATGCTTGTATCTTACTGCAAAGCTCATACCTGTTACAGAGTATGGCTGGCATATACCACTCCCTGCTCTAAACTTTTCCAGCCCAGTAGTTGGGCTACTCTTTCCTTAGCTGGCCTTCCCTATACAATCCAGTCACATTAGGTACCTGGTGCTTTTGTCTACTCTCTTGGCCTGTCTCTTGTCCCAGGTTGCCCCTTTTGGTCAGGAGATGCTCTCCCTAAGCTCTTCTTACATGGCTCAGGGTCATGTCCACTCAGACCTCATCATGATGACCCTGTGTCTGCCCATGCTCTCCATATCGTCTACAGAAATCTTTTTCCTCATCCATAACTATGTGCATTCATGTTATTTTCATTTTTTTCTTCTATTTCTTCCATCCAATGCCAAAAGCCTGGATCACTCATGTCCTTTTCCTCATATTTCTTGTTTTCATTACATTAGATTCTGCTTGCCCTCTGACCCAGTTTTCCTATCTGTTTTGTATCTGTTAAAGCAGTTCAATCATATTCATGAACTTACTATGATTTACTGCTTATCTTAAATGGATGAATTCATGTTCTTAGCGACATCAGTACCTTAATGGCTTCAAATACAGTTATTAACCAGCCTATAATTAGAATGTTTGGTAAAATTATTGCTCATTTTAAAAACAGGGTTTGAATTTCTACTTAGTTGTTAAAACACAGGAATTCATTTGTAACTCTTAGTAAAGCAATGAGTTGAAATATTGATTTTAGGTGGTATTCTTGGTTTATTTATTTGTTATTTTAATGTTTTATCTTTTTGATTGTTTGATTATTTTCCTTTCTTTGCTGTTAGTGGGACATTTGCTTTTGTTACAGCATGTTACCAGCAATAAAACTCAACTTACTGTTTTATTTCAAATCCACTTTTTCTCTTTTATCGTTAGACAGAGGGTAAATCTATTCCTAAACATATAAGTCAATCATAAAATATACAAATGTATCATTTTCACAAAATAATGAATTTATTTTCTCTTAGAAATGGTTGAAAATATTTATGTATTCTAGAACTTGCTCAGGATATGCTTTCTGAACAAATTAAACATGGTATTTTGCCGCAATGCTAGACTTAACAATAGCTAAACAATTTCTCTTGGTTATTAAAACTTAATCTTTTTAAGTGGCCATACGAGTTTCTGACCATGTGTTATGAATTAGACATGGCCTGTACAATAATTAATTTTCTTCATGTTGGATGTAAAAATGATTATTATAGATCTGTCCATAAGAAGAAAAGACTTAGATACTGCCCAGTTCGATATTCTTTACTGTAATAAACATCGTTATCATAGATACCATGTAGGGAAGAATATGTTTTTCATCTTTATACTTTTCTATTGGTTATTTTATTTATTTACATTTCAAATGTTGTTTCACTTCCTGGTGGTCTCCCCTCCACAAGCTCATATCCCATTTCCACTCCCCTTTGTTTCTAGAAGGTTGCTGCTCCACCCATCCACCCACTCTCATCTCACTTGTCTAGTATCCCCCTACACTGGGTCAATAAGCCTCATCAGGATCAAGGGCCTCTTCTCTCATTGATATACAACAAGGCCCTCCTCTGCTACATATGCAGCTGGTGCCATGGGTCTCTCCATGTGTATACTCTTTGGTTGGTGGTTTAGTCCCTGGGAACTCTGGGGAATCAGGTGACTTGATATTGTTGTTCTTCCTATGGGGCACAATCCTCTTCAGCTCCTGAAATACTTCTCCTAACCCTTCCATTGGGATTCCCAGGCTCAATCTGATAATTAGCTAGGAGTATCTGCATCTGTATTAGTCATGTTCTGGCAGAGTCTCTCAGGGGGCAACTATACCAGACTACTGTCAGCAAGTACTTCTAGGCATCAGCAATAGTGTTGGGGTTTGGTGACTACAGATGGAATGGATTCCTAAGTCGGGTAAACTTTGAATGGTCTTTCCTTCAGTCTCTGCTTCCTTTCTTTGGCCCTGCATTTCCTTTGGACAGGAACAACTCTGGTTTAAAATTTTTGAGATGGGTAAGTGGCCCCATCCCTCAACTGGGGGTCGTGTCTATCTACTTTATATGGTCTCTACAGGTTTTATTTCCCCTTTGTTGGATATTTCGGCAAATGTCATTGATGTTGTCTCTTGGGAATGTTTCACTTCCCTAGCATCTGGGACTTTCTAGTGGCTGCCCTCAGTTCTTCACACCCTGTTGCTACATATTTCTATTCATTTTCCTGACCCTCTGGACTTCAATTCCTTCTCTTCCTGTACTTGATCCTGCCTCCCCCCTTCAATTTCCCTTCCTCTCTTCTCTCCCTCCCAGATCCCTCTATCTACCTCCCATGATTATTGTGGTCCTACTTCTATGTGGGATTGAAGCATCCACACTTTGGTCTTACTTCTTGTTAAGCTTCATATGGTCTGTGAGTTGTATTGTGGGTATTCTGAGCTTTTGGGCTAATATCCACTTATTAGTGAGTACATACCATGTGTTTCCTTTTATGTCCCAGTTACATCACACAGGATGATGTTTTCTAGTTCCATACATGCAAATTTCATGAATTTATTGTTTTTAACTGATGAGTAGTACTTCATTGTCTAAATATACCACATTTTTTATATACATTCTTCTGTTGAGGGACATCTGGGGTGTTTTCCAGCTTCTGGCTATCAAAAATAAGGATGCTAAGAACATAATGAAGCATGTGTCTTTGTTATGTGTTGGAGTGTCTTTTGGGTATATCCCTAGTATGGCGGGATCTTCAGGTAGAACTATTTCCAGTTTTCTTAGGAACCAACAGATTGTTTTCCCAAATGGTTTTTACCAGCTTACAATCCTACCAGCAATGGAAGATTGTTCCTCTTCCTTCATAAACTCACCAGCATATGCTGTTGCCTGAAATTTTGATCTGGTCATTCTAGTTGGTGCGAGGTGTAATCTCAGAGTCATTTTAATTTACTTTTCCCAGATGGCTAATGATGTTGAACATTTCTTTAGGTGCTCCTCAACCATTTGGTATTCGTCAGTTGAGAATTCTTTGTGTATCTTTTTACTCCATTTTTAATAGGGTTATTTGGTTCTCTTGAGTCTAACTTCTTGAGTTTTTTGTATATTTTGGATATTAACCCTCTTTTGTATATAGGGTTAATAAAGATCTTTTCCCAATCTGTAGATGGCTGTAATGACTCAGATAATCTTCCACTTTTACTTCACAGTCCATCAGTGTGAAATGCCAGAGCATGATCTCTAGCAATAGCTACAATCAGGAACTAAAGTAAAGACCAAAGAGGAATGCTGCTTGCTGTTCATGGTTTGCTCAGTCAGCCTTCTAGCACAACCCAGGACCTCATGGACATTTGTGGCTCCACCCACAGAAGAATGGACCTTCTTACAAACATTATTAATCCAGTAAATGCCTCTCTGTCTTCACAAAGTACAATCTTAAGTAAATGTATTCAATTTAGCTTCTCCTTTTCCAGATTACACTAGTTTATATAAAATTGACAAGAAACAACAATAACAAGTACTACTAGAATTTACCCCATGCAATTGACCCATAAGTTCGTCACTATTAAATTATAACTTTTCTTTTGTTGCTTGTTCTCATGATCATGTTATTATAATATAAAGCATATTTTAACTTTTAACATCCCACAGTTTTTAAACAATTCAAACACTTTAAAATTTTAATATCTTTAAAATATCTAATGTCTCTTTGAAAGTCTAATGTCTCTCTACTGTGGTCTCCTGTAAAATTAGGGGAAAAAAAGGTTATATACTTCTTATTTCAAGAAGCAGGGAATGGTGACAATCACATCAAAGCAAGTCCCAAATACAACAATGTAAAAATCCTAGTATACTGTTTTTTCACTACAACTAAGGCAGTACCTTTACAAATGTTTTCATAGCCTCTCTGCAGGAACTTTGACTATGTTACTTGGCAATATAATGTTCCTTCTCCCCTGACTCTTTCTATTCTGGGGCCTTATCTGTTGCTGGGAATGCTGCTTTAAGAACAGTATACGGGAATTTTTCCAGAGACTACAAAACTGCCCTATGTTGTCAATCCTCAGGTTCTACACATGATTCCTTTATGCCTTCAAAACAAATGCTTGTGAGACTCTCAGACACATCCCCACATTTGGCCCAGCTTGAGATATAACACTGCATCCTCTTGACCACAGTTTCTCTGTGCTAATTCTGAAGAAAGTCTTTCCACAAGAGTTTGCTTCAATAACACCAGTCTCTTGTCATTCATAGCTAATTTCTAAGTTGGTCAGTACCAACTGGCAGATTGAAACAAGCTTTTTTTTCCCCATGGTGGTGGTGGGTTATTGTTTGTTTGTGTTTTGTTTTGTTTTCCAGTGGGGCTTGTCTCTTACTAATCTAATCACAACTGATTCTTTCAGTCCTACATGAATAGAAACCTCAGATTGTTATTTTCAAATAGCACACACATGATCTGTATGTAAAGTCTTGTGGTAAAGTCTTTGAAGCATTCTCAGACTTCCTTCTGAAATAGCATAAACCAGATTACCAGCATCTGCATTTCACTCAGTGGTCCTACCTTCTAGGCTCCCAAACAACAGCTCCTTAAAATCTGAGCACTCAAGGACTTTTCCATTTTAAAGTTCCAAAATTCTTTCACAGTCTTCCCAAACAGGACATGGTCAAGTCTGTCACAGCAGTCTCCTACTCTCTGGTCCCAAATTCTGTTCTAGTTTGCTTTCCATTGCTGTGATAAGCACCATAGCTAAAAGCAACACATGTAAGATAGAGTCCAGTTCATTTTATACTTTCACTTTTCAGTCAACCACTGAAGGAACCAGTGAAGAAACTAAAAGGCAGGAACCTAGAGGCAAGGACCTGGAGGCAGACATAAAAGCAGGTATCATGGGGTAATGCTGCTTACTTATTTAATCTCCATGACTCTATTATGTTGGCATTTTATTTACTCAAGGATGACATGCCTAGAGATGATACCACCCATAGTGGTCTGATCATCTCCCATGAAAAATTAATCAAGAAAATACCTTG
Organism: Apodemus agrarius; assembly: GCA_964023405.1. Lineage (NCBI taxonomy): Eukaryota > Metazoa > Chordata > Mammalia > Rodentia > Muridae > Apodemus > Apodemus agrarius. The sequence goes on along the minus strand of OZ030006.1, from coordinate 88,641,158 downwards.
CATACTTGCTGGCAGTTCAATCTCATGGATGTATTTTCTCAATTCAAGTTCTTACTTCCAGGATGACTGTATCTTGGATCAGGTTCAAAAAGCACAGAGACAACACACACATGCATACACACACACACACACACACACACACACACACACACACACACAAGTCCCTTAAAAGAGAAAGAGATAAAAAAAATGACTCATTTTTTTGTATAGTTATTATTCTGACTGACTTATTAATGGGAAATGATCATACTTTAAATGATCGGGAGCAACATTGAACATCAGTTTCTCAAATACATACAGATGAGTTTACACATCCATTTGCCCCAACAGATTGTAATATTTATTATTTATACTCATTATTTAATGAATGTTTCTCCTAACCACCAGCATATGACTATACACAGACAAGATTGCAGATGTCAGACACAGTGAGAGCAGGAACTTGTGATGGTAAGGCAGATCCCACGCTCACTCTCTTATTCAGAGAACTGGGTAGTATTTTTATCATTAATTATGTTCTTGACTGTTTCTCCAAGGGCAACCATTTCTGTAGGAAGCCAAAGATATGCTAAAAGAAGAATGTTATGGTGGTATAGTAAATTGTTATATATTGAACAGCAAAGCTGTTTATAGACATTAAAAAACATTTGAAAGAGTTTCAGTATCATCCTTAAATGTACTCTTGTTTCTAACAATTTGTTAAAATAAAATTAAGTCATTTAATGATATTTTGCTCTGAACATTGTTATTTAGTGATTTTTCTCACATTCTTTGTCACAGTAATGGGTCATGCTTATTTCAAATATGAGTTCTGTACCATATATATATATATATATACATATATATATATATATGTGTGTGTGTGTGTGTGTGTGTGTGTGTGTGTATATATACATACATACATACATACATACATATATATGTAACATTTCCTTCAACGAATTTAATTTTTTATCATATACCTGGTTTCTTAATAGAAATTTGTAAGGTATACCAAAAATATAATTATCCTACAAATGTTTCCTATTTATTTTTTATTTCTCTGAAGAAGCAAGGAAACAGAATGATTTTCACGTGTTAAAATCTTGCCAGGGAGGCATTTCAGAGGATGTTCTGCTCAAGTGCTGTTATGTCTTATGTTCTGTGTGGTGTTGCTGCAAGAGCTTTTTTTTTTCTTCTTTTGGTATAACCCTCTCTTCTTTTTCAGCCTTAATCTTGCCAGTCTGTGTGGAAAGAAACTATATCTAAGGTAACAAATTAATATTAAAGGAATCTGTGGGAAATGCCACTTGATATTTAAACTTCATTGCACACTTCATTGATATGCTGTCTTTAAATAAGTATTACTTACTAATTCTTTCTGGAGAAAGTGGTGTGTGCCTCATGAACTAAGTGGGGACCACTATTTCACCAGCTTCATATGGAAACAATACTTCATATGAAAACAAGTAAAATGTAACAAAATATTAGGAACAGTTAACCAGGTAAATAATCTCTGGAATGGTCACTTAAAAAAAATTCCCTGTTCTTAAAACTTCTGAGGCTGTACAATGTTTCCAACACCTAGTTAGGCTTTCAGAGACTGGATACTCTGTCTCTTAAGTACTCTATGTAAACACATATTACTACACAGAACCTAGCCTTAGTACAACATTGAATTTGCTTAGCCATCTGTTATATTTGCATAGACAGAGTCCAGGCTGTTCCCTGGGGCTCTACAACTTAATCAAATACTCTATTTACACAGTGTAGTATTTCCTGAGAGCTGCCTCTGCTGATGAAGTTTACATGGCTCTGTCTATTAATTAGTTCTAGCTACTTGCCAATTAGCTAATAAAACTAGAAAGGTAGCTTAGACAGAAGTGTTAGTTAAATGGCCTTTCACTGGTACAGACTTTTTAAAAGAATGTTGACATTGTTGGATTCTTTTATTTAGTTACTTTGGTTCCACTTATTGATAAGAAAGCATGATTCATTTCAAGAGGGATGAAGATAGCTTGTTCTGGAGACAATTTTCATTATATCCATGCCCCAACGATACTCCAAATTTCATATTTCAATATGGAAATAATTTATATGTGTTTTGTCATGGCACATTAAGACTTTTTTAATGACATTGTTGACCACATCAGGTAGGTATGTTATAGGAAGCCTTGCACACAGTTTGACAACACTCTTAGATATGTGATTGGCAGAACAAGACTATTCTGTTAATGCAATATATTCCAAAGGGTTTTATGTGTTTGTGTACCTGTTAGTTCCAACAGAAAACTGGAGCAAGAATGACTATTTGGAACGGTAAAGCTAACCCCACATGTGTCATCTAACACTAAGCTCTGGAATGGCAACATTCCAACTTGTCTGCATGTTAAAGTTTTAATCCCTTAGTCGGCCTTTGCAGGCAGGAGACTCTCCTTCACACCTTCAAAACACGTTCTATTACAGACTCATCTAAAACATTGAGATACAATAAGCAATGAGGATTAACATTGTTTGAGCATGTAAAAACAACTAAAGGATGGTGTACTTTTTACTAGTCAGTGATTCTGGAAATTTCTGGTAAAAAAAGAAGCATTTGAACAAACAAAGCCATTGGTGAAATAACTTCTATTGGTAGCAATGGCTGTACTTAGTCTTGGATGTGTGTATATTTAAACTAGTAATGACATTCTTCATATTTGTGTGTCATATTATTATGTTTTATGTAGTAAAATAATATGCTAAATATAGTACTATTGACCTCAAGAATGCTGTAAATTATATCTGTATATTCAAAACACTATTTCCAGTTTTTTGTTTTTTCTTAGTTTTGTTTTATTTTGTTTTTTCGAGACAGGGTTTCTCTGTGTATTTCCGGCTGTCCTGAAACTCACTCTGTAGACCAGGCTGGCCTCGAACTCAGAAATCCGCCTGCCTCTGCCTCCCAAGTGCTGGGATTAAATGTGTGCTCCACCACTGCCCGGCCTGTTTTGTTTTGTTTTAATGAGAAGCTTTGCTATGTAGTCTTGACTGTCCTGGAACTTGGTCTGTAGACCAAGCTCTGGAACTTATAGGGATCCACCTCCCTCTGCCTCCTGTTGAAATTAAAGACGTGCACCAACACCACCTGACACATTACCATATATAACACATCTATTTTGTCCAATACTATATTCTTCATAATATACTCTAGAAGGTTTGATGAGTGAATCTATTATAGTCCTCTGCCTTGACCAAGGTTTGTGTATTTCAAGTCAGACATACAGAACATTTACACTAAAGCCAAGAACATTGTTCATTGACAAAAATTTTAAAAGTGGAGACAGGTTGAATAGATAAAGCAAATATTTTCCTTCAGAAGTCCCCTTCATTTGCAGTACTTCCTCCCTCATGAGCATCTTCCACGGAGTTAGTAGCAAGGGAGTTACTATTTAGAGGTCAGCCTCAGCCTTGCTTCACTGTGTCAATAAAAGGATAATAGTTCTAGCTATACTCCACTGTGTTGTTAAGCTGGTTTGAAAAGAATTTGGAATGTGACCTATGTTCCTTTGTCTGAATAAATGCTGTCAAATGTAAATTTCTCCTCTTTCATCTCTTCTCATCCATCAGACCAAAGTTCCTGTCAAGTATTGAACTTTTTATTCTCTCTTTAAGTTTGTCTTCCTCAGAACTTTGAATCCACAAAGAGTGTGGATTTCAGGCTGGAGCCTTGCACCTTGCATGTAAGGCTCTCTTCTTTACTGCTCAGTAATAATCAATGATATAGATAGGCCACTTACATTTTGTCATGTATTAAAGGAAAATTTTATTGATTTTAGCTTAGAGTACTAATGAACAAATCTGACTTCAATATTTATGTGCAACTGTTTTGTCAGTTTAAATAGATTCACTTTCTTGGAGATGATAAACAAAATGCCTAGATCCTGTGGGGATAGTGTGCATGGACTGGGAGCTACCATTCAATATGGATTTCCATCTGGCTTTCTAACTAACAAAGAAAAGTGCTCCTATCAATTCATATCAGTCCCAGCACTAGGAATGATAGCATTTAACTATTCATAATGGTATTATTGCATCAATCAAATTGTAACTCTTTAAAAGCATATGGCATGGAACTCCTTCCTGAGGATTTAGCATCCATTCTTAAATCATCCACTAAGACATTGAGTGCTTAGACCTTGCTTAACAATAGTTACAACTGATGTGAAATGACACCAGGACTAAGGCAACCTACAAAATAAGTATTGTAATTGTGACTTCCTTTTAAGTTCAGAGGCTTTTGAGCCAGGCAATCATAGTGCTGGTAGCTGAAAGCTTACATAATGATACACAAGCAAGAAGCAGAAAGACAGCAAGAAGGCCCTCTTTCTTTAGGCTTTGGAAGTTCAAGACTCACTTGCAGTGGCTGACCTCCAAGGCCAAGGTCATATTTCCTACTCCTTACTAAACAGTCCACCACTGGGGACAAAGCATTAAAAAAAAAAGAGGCCTATGGGGCAACTCTTGTTCTATAGGGCTACTCTCATTCAAACCATCACAGACATGATGATTTAAAAGTTTGCTCTATGCAAATGAGAAAAATGCTTGTTTTTCAAATTGGCTTTTAGGTCATTTTTGTAGTTGATGAACATATCTGAACCATATTACGGTTATTTCTTTAAATACTGACAATAAAATGAGGAGAAAAGGGTAAGGGATTAAGTTGTTGAAAATATACACTTCCAGGCAAAATTATCTTATATCAAAAATTATAATTATATTGTTTTCCATGCTTGTAACATATATTTCATATTCAAAAGTTTTCATATTGGGGACTGTACCATAGCTCAGGACCCACTGGTACTATTTAGATAGTCTCCATATGTCCTAGCTCACAGATATTCCAGTGAATCATTTATTCCACACAATGACATTATAAGAAGCATAAACAAATATACACAGTTATTAGAAAATAAAAAGAAAATATGTATGGTAAAGTTATTATAAAAGCAAAATAATTTGGTAATTTATAAGAAGTTGTGCCATTCCTTGAGATCTTTAAAAATGTTATAATCAGCATTTAGAGAAAAGGCTATGCATGTAGATATAGTTCAAAGCATGGCGGTGAGGACAGTACATGATATAAAAGCCAAGAATGCAAATTAAAACATTACAGTTTTGGTATGTGAGCAATAGCTTCAGGGAACTATGAACATAAACTATTAGTGACCTTATCTCATGTCACCAAAGCATGCTTTTCCTCCACTTCAGCTCTCTCCACATGCCCCAGAGTCCTGCTGTCTCTAAAATAGAGTTGTCTCAATTTTCACAAACTGTCAGGCAATGAGATATGCCTTTTTCTTCTTATATTTATGGATAGCTAAAATTCCTGAGGGGACGAATCACTCAAGATAGTTAAAGATGGTTAGACAAGAAATAATGGTTCAAAATGTGACCAGAAAAGGCATAAGTTAGATAAGATGGAGAAACTCTTAGTCATATGGGTGATTGAAGCAATCAGACAAGGTGCCAAAGAGACCGAGGTACCATCAGTAAACACTGCTCACATGCAAGGGAAAATTAGAGATATATTCTGTGCAGAAGGAAGAAAAATCATCCATGTTTCAGAGAAAAAAATATTCCATCATGGTTAAACCAACATGCAGTTTATGACTTATTAACGTTAACAAATGTTACCCCTAAAGGGACTCTGTGGCAACATTTTAAACTTAAACACTTTAAAATGATTTTAAAGGCTTTACAGAGGGCATCTCTCAAGCCTCATTGGAGAAGCTCCTTGCAATATATGTTGGTGGGCATAGTACAGACTTTGGGATGCTTGGCCTTAAATGGAATGTTTAGATCACATTCTTCCCCTTGAGCCTCAGTAATCTTGTTTGAAGACAGAATGGAATAATTTATTATTCAGTAGGGAGAGATGACTTGATGGAAAAGGCATTTCCCAAGTACAAAAATGCAGGTGCATGGACAAACTCATGATGACTGTGATAGCAACTCCAAGAGCTGCACAAACCCAAACAAACCAACAACAAATAAAAAGCAAAACAAAACCATCCCAATATGGAGGGAAGATTGGTATGAAATTGCAGCCCTACTCAAGAAGTTATTGCCCTTTGATTGCTTCTGAGAAAGGGAAAAGTCAGTTTACCTCAACTGAGTGGCCCTGGGTATATTGGCACACTTTTTCAGGTCTGGTACCTGGAAGTAGTTGATCAAAAAAACTGAGTTACAATTATTTGTTTGTTTGTTTTTAAGGAGGAGGAATATGAACTTGCGTAGGAAGGAAGACAGAGAGAAACTTAAAGAATTGGAAGTGAATGAATATGACCAATAAATATTGTGTAAAATTCTCAAAGAACAAAAACATAAAACTTCTCTTCATGTTGATTCAACACATATTTACTGAATGTTTATTTCAAGGAAGAATAATGAAGAATTTAACCAGTGTCCTTACAAAGTATTTGTAGCTTAAATATTCTGCTTACTTACTTATCTGATTATATATAATAGGAATGGTTTCCTGACTGGTATATTTCTTAATTTCCCTTAATTTTGCCTATCAAAATCAACCATTTTCCCTACTATTCTATTATGGTTATTCCACAGTGATGATTAGTGGTACATACTTTATTTATATGGATTAATTTCATTATCCCAAAATAATTGAGTATAAAATTATATTTTTAGAAGCTGTACTAGAAAAATAATATAAAGAGCATTTAATTTACAGAATGATGTGTAAATATAAAATAACATTTGAGACTTATCTAAAACATAAACTAGTTATTACTTAAATTATGTAATTTGCTATGTTTTGATGTATATATATAACTTAAAAATCAACATTATAATCAAGATAATGAACATAGCCATCAAAACCAAAAGTAATTGTTTCTTCCCACTTTTCTCTTAAACCAAATACATTGCTGAAAATATTTAATGTTTCCTCTTACTATATTATATTGTATATTATTAAATCATTCACAAATGTAACAAATGATTATACTCTGTTTTGCCTTAGTCTATCAACTCAGTATAAATAATAAGTTTAATATACTTCTATTTGTTCCTAAAGAATAACCCATTCTTTATTATCCCTGAAATAATTTCACTGAATTAATTTATCACCACTTGCTTGAACACTCACCTAACCAAAATTCTACTGCATATCTTAGGATTTTGACAACATTACATATCACTTTGCTTTAAATTTGCATGTCAAAATCTTTGTGTATTCTCTTGCTTGTTTGGGCCAAATAACAAAATAGAATTATTGGAATTGATATTTAAATAATGGTAGTACTCTCAAAATCTCATAATTTTACATTTTAATTAGCAATTTGACATTCATTAATGGACATCCTTTTTCATCCTACCTATCCTACTTGGCAATGTGTGTAATCTTCTCTCATTGTCAGTGACTATATTCTAAATACTGACAATGTGTAAAAACAGCATGACCTTGCTCTTAGTCCTTGCATCTCTTCATGGTATGTATGGTATGTGTATTAGCTACCTTTACATTGATATGATAAAATACCACGGGCAAGGTAACTTATAGAAAGAACAGTTTATTTGGACTTAAGGTTACAGGAGCTAAGAGTCCATCCTGATGGGGAGGTATGGTAGCAAACATTTAACATAGTTACAGAAAGAGTAACTGAGAGCTAACATCCTGAGAGAGAGAGAGAGAGAGAGAGAGAGAGAGAGAGAGAGAGAGAGAGAGAGAGACTAGGCACACTGGGAATGTCATAAGGCTTTGAAGTCAAAGCCTACCTCCAATGACACCCCATAAACCTCCATAAACAACACCACCAAGACCAAGTGTGCAAATATGAGACTATGAGAGACACACATTTAGCATCCCATGGCATGGTGGTCAGATACATTGCTCGTTAGTGTTGGGGTGTGGTACAAAGTGTCAGATACACATTGTTTTATTTATTGGATGTAGTTCTTAATAACGATATGGTCATGTTAAAAGTTTTGTTACAAAATCAAAATTCTGCTACCTTAAGTTCAGAAATAATTTCTACATAGTTGTACAAAATGTGCTCTATGAATCAGTGTTCATATTTGTTGAATCCAGTTTCTAATGAACAGCACTTATGGAGAATGGTACTTAATTTCTCTTATGACATGCCTCTGTATTTTATCAGAGGAAACTGACCATTTATGTAATCAGGCCCCATTCTAAACTCCCTGTTGTATTTCACTAACTTACTCATATGTAACTTAGTACCCAGAGTCTTAGCAGCACATGCTATTCAAACATCAGCTTGTCTATAAATACACAGTATCTATAGGGATTTCACTGAGTAAGCAAGTGCATACTGAATAGTTGAAAGTGCCCTTCTACTGCAGCAAGTCTTTGGCTTCATGGTTGTTTCTTTGTGTGTATGGGTGTGGGTGTGGGTGTGTGTACTTTTCAATACTCTTTTCTTTCTTCCTTAAGAAAAATATAAAGTATAAATTTTAATGTGATTGTTATTCAAAGATTTGTTTTTCCTACTTCACATTATCATGCTTTTTAAAAAGGATTATTCTTAATTTTACTTTTAAAATTTAAGTTTACAGATGTAAAAGTGTTTTTTAATTTATTATTGCATCTCAAAATCTTACTAAGCGTATTTATTATAGTTTTTATAATGCAGAGAATTATCTATTACATGGAAGTCTATGGCAAGAATTAACATTAATTTCACTGCAAAGCTCACAAAGATTCCAATGATAATTTTTTTTGTTTTGTTTTTTGGATTTGGTTTTTTTGAGACATGGTTTCTCTGTCTAGCCCTGGCTGTCCTGGAACTCACTCTGTAGACCAGGCTGGCCTCAAACTCAGAAATCTGCCTGCCTCTGACTCCCAGAGTGCTGGGATTACAGGCGTGCGCCACCACTGCCCTGCTCTCCAATGATAATTTTTACAGAAGCAGAAAAGGCAATCCTATAGTAAATCTCATAATGAATAGATGCATGGGCATGGGGACCTGTGCACAGGTGCACACGCGCAAACATACACAAAACTACCTAAAGTAAACATTTAAACACATCTTGGGCAATGGTTCAATGTGTACACTAAAAACAGGGCAGCCTGTTCAACAAATGGTGCTTGGAAAATTGGATATCTACATGTAGAAGAATGAACGTAGAAAAAAATCAATTCCAAAAAGTTCAAAGAACATTAAAATAAGACCAGAAAGTGCAACTTCCAGAGGAAAACACAAGATGTATTTCTTAAAACTACTCAATAGCACAGTAAATAACCCCTCAAAATTCTTAAAATAAAAACCAAACAAGAAAATCTCCCTCACAAACATAACATAACATAATAAACAAACAAAAATGTAGTGTTGTACACAACAAACAAAACAATGAATAATGAAAAGAAATTCATTACAGATGTAATGAATGCACAGAATAAAATGCATTTACCAAATATAAACCTGAGGGGGGATAATATTCAGAGTCTACAAACATCATTTAGAAAATTAAACAAAAACATAAGCACTCACTCTAGAAATTGTCAGATGAATTGGACACACCTTTACACAAAAGAAGAAATGCAAGTATCCAAAAAAATATTTGAGTACATTTATTAAAAACCTTAGTCTACTAGAGAAATGAGGTTCCTTCCATATCAACTATAAATTAAGACTAAATGCCTTCTAGCCCTTCTGATGGGAAGGTTTTGACTACCGAGTTTCCCTCTTCTCAGATTACTCTAGTTTATGTCAAGTTGGCAGAAACCAAAACCACTTAAGATCCATAATGAAGAATATCATGGTAGCAGCAGCATGCAGTGTGGCCTACTCATGGCTTAGCATAGAGTGGCAGAAGAGAGAACACGTGGGCTCTTGACCAGCTTCATTGTTCCCTCCAGTTCCTTTGGATCCCATTCTCTGTAATAGTGCTGTTCAAATTCACAGAAGCTCTCCTCGCACTGTTCATCATCTCAGGATTTCAACTGACAGCAGGGCTGGGTGTGCTAATAACCTAGGCCCTTCTCAATCTAGTGTAACTTCAAAACAAGACATTAACTATAGTCTGAAAAACATGACGATCAGTGTTTACAGGGAAGGTAGATGATCCTATACCATATAATAATAGCAATGGTAGACTCTGATGGGATTAGTCTAAAACTGCTTACAAAAGACTCTAATGTTTATTAACTAACCAAAAACCAAAACTATTGCCTCACTAACACTAGAAATATCAAGATTTGGTTAATGGCAAGTACATTTAGTCAATGTTTTACGAAGCTTTAAAAGTTGACCCTCATGTTTAAGTGGCCTTGCTTGTTGCTGTTGGCATGAACAAGTAAAGGGAGAGCTTGAATAAAACCATGTTTACTAGCTTTGGAAGGATAATGGTACTTGTCTCATTGTTTTATCAGTTTGCATATATATATATTATATTTATATATATATAAATTAAATATTTTAGTTATATATATATATATAGTAGGTCATTGTCTGGATGGCTCAGTAGTGGAGAGGTACTACACACACTAAAAACTTCTCTCAAATAAAAGCAGAACTAGTTAAGCAAACATAACTTCATCAAGGAATGATTCAAAATTAAAATTAAAAATTATTCAACTATGTATAATTTTATTCACAATTAAGCTGGGCAGCGGTGGCACACGCCTGTAATCCCAGCACTTGGGAGGCAGAGGCAGGAGGATTTCTGAGTTTGAGGCCAGCCTGGTCTACAGAGTGAGTTGCAGGACAGCCAGAGCTACACAGAGAAACCCTGTCTCGAAAAAAACAAACAAACAAACAAAAGGCCTGGAGAGATGGCTCAGTGAGTAAGAGCACAGGCTACTCTTCGGAAGGTCATGAGTTCAAATCCCAGAACCCACATGGTGGCTCACACACATCCGTAAGGATATCTGACACCCTCTTCTAGTGTCTGAAGACAGCTACAGTGTACTTACATATAATAAATAAATAAATCTTGTAAAAAATTTTATTCACAATTCTTTATCTTAATATAGTATTTATTTGTTCTCTTTCAGGGAACCATTTTCTGGGAATTTCCTGGGGAAGTAGAGGGAAAGCAACATAAGGAGGAGTGGAAACATAGGATAAATAACTATATGAAATGGAAGAGGAAACAGCTATGTCTTATGGAGAAGAGGATGGGAAGAACCAAGGCTAGGAGAGGAGATGATCATAGCCTCAAAGAAGACATACCCAGAATGGAGTAAGAGAAGAGATGTTGTTTCAGAGAAGCACTCTTGGCAGACTCACTGATAAGACTCTCTCCATACCATCCAAACCCCAGCCCAAAGCTAGCTACTAAACTGTGACAGCTATGGTCCCAATAGCCATGGCCACGTCCTTGAAATAGAGCTTGTTTGGAAGCTGCAGTAGGGATGAGTGGCTGTGGGTCTGCCAACATAGTAGGTCATTGTCTGGTTGGCTCAGTAGTGGAGAGGTACTACTGAAGCAGAGATGAACATGAAGCTGGCCTATGCTTTCAGGAGGAAAGCTAGCCTATGTGGGAGAGCTGCACTCAGGGCAGAGAAGGCAGGGAGGCAAAGACTATTTATAATTCCTAAGCTCATTTTGCTTATATAAACTTAGGCATTTGTAAACTTAATGAATCAAATAGTGTATTTATACTCAAATATATACTATATATTACTTATGCTTACTTATTATGGATATATTAGAACATTATCTATAACCAGTTTATTTTATGGGATATAGAAAATATGTACATTGAGGTAAAAAATATCTCTTAAAAGAATTATTTATCATGTTTTTTTGTATACTGAGCCTAATTGTTTACAAAATAATCACTTTCTTAATGAGAATTTAATTTGGGTCAAATTTCAATTATAAGTAAATCATTCTGAATTATCTTGTGGCTCAGTGTTTCTCCCAACACATAATAATATTCAATTAACACAATGTTTAGAGGAGGTTTAAAATAAGCCTTGGGACTGTCAGTTTCAAAAACTGTGGAATTAATATTTTCAATGATTTTATGAAAAGTAACATATAATGTTCAATTTCTTTTCTAAATAATAATTTGTAAAGTTGTATTTTCTTACATTAAAGATAATACAGTGAAAGCATAGCAAATGGTTTGACCTCTAAAGTGATTGTTGGTGCGATTGCAAGCTGGTACAACCACCTTGGAAATAAGTCTGGCGGTTCCTCAGAAAACTAGACATAGTATTACCTTAGGACCCAGCCATACCACTCCTGGGAATATACCCCAAAAATACTTCAACATATAACAAGGACACATGCTCCACTATGCTCATAGCAGTTTTATTTATAATAGCCAGAAGTTGGAAACAACCCAGATGTCCTTCAACAGAAGAATGGATACGAAAAATGTACATTTACACAATGGAATACTACTCAGCTATAAAAAACAATAACTGAGTTACCTCAGTCAGTATGATATTCTCAAGATCCAACTATTTGCCTGTGAATTTCATGAAGTCATTGTTTTTAATACCTGAGTAGTACTCCACTCTGTAAATGTACCACATTTCTGTATTCATTCCTCTGTTTAGGGACATCTTGGTTGTTTCCAGCTTCTGGCTATTATAAATATGTACTCACTGATAAGTGGATATTAACCCAAAAGTTTAGAATACCAAAGATTCAATTCACAGACCATATGAAGCCCAAGAAAGAAGACTGAAGTGTGGATGCTTCAGTGCTTTTTAGAAGGGGGAACAAAATACTCACAGGAAGAAATATGAAGGAAAAGGATCAAGCAGAGGCTGGAGGAAAGGACATCCAGAGACTGCCCCACCTGGAGATCTATCCCATATACAGCTACCAAACCCGGACACTATTGTGGATGCCAGGAAGTGCTTGCTGACAGAAGCCTGATATGGGGATCTCCTGAGAGGCTCCTCCAGAACCTGACAAATACAAAGGCAGATGTTTAGAGCCAACCATGGGACTGAGCACAGGGTCCCCAATAGAGGAGTTAGAGGATGGACTGAAGGAACTGAATGGGTTTGCAACACCATAGGAAGAAGGGCAATATCAACCATGCAGACCCCCCAGAGCTCCCGGAGACTAAACCGCCAACCAGAGTGCACATGGAGGGAGCCATGGTTCCAGCTGCATATGCAGCAGAGAATGGCCTTTTCAAGCAGGCATCATTGAGAGGAGTGGTCCTTGGTTCTGTGAAGGCTGGATGCCCCAGGGTAGGGGAATGTGAGGGTAGGGAGACAGGAGTGGGTGGGTATGTTGGGGAAGACTCTCATAGAAGCAGGGGGAGGGGATGGGATAAGGTATTGTCAGGGGTAGGGGAAAACTGGGAAAGTAGGAAATATTTGAAATGTAAATAAAGAAAATATCCGATTTTTAAAAAGGGAGAAAGCATGTTTATGTAGGTTAAGAAATACAATTTTGACTATGAAAAAAAGAACTTAGAACTGTTTACGTTTTACAGTCTGTTAGTGTATATCAGTGACATTTGCTAGAATTGCTTGTTCAGTATGTATTTACTTTAATTTAAGAAAAGTTAAGGAGTTTAACCACTTAGAAATCTTGGGTAATATTATTAATGGTGTGTGTGTGGGGGGGGGTGGTGTGCACATGCTATAGTAGAGTTCCATGACATACAGATACCTATTAATACTACCTGGTTTGGTAAGATGGTAGTTGTTTGAATTACAAAATCCATATTTATTTCATATAAATCTAAAATACCAAATTATTTCTGTACTCACCTAATTTGGACTTTTCAAATTTCACTTTTATATATAATGATAAAAGGACCATTAGTACAAATTAGTAGATTTACAATGTAAGATGTATATTATTAACTGGCATGAAGATTTTGTAACTGTTTTTTTAAAGCACTAAGTTTAGAATACTTTTACCTGTATCAATTAAAGACTTAATGCTCAGATAGTCCTTCTTAATTAAGCAGTGGTTATCAAGTTTCCTGTTGGCCAGACACTATTTTAAGAAAAATGAAAAAAAGTCACAGTCATCCCGTTACCTCCTGGAGTTTTTGTTGTAGCACTGGACTTTCTTACTATCAACTATTCATAGTGGCACCTGTCTATGTAAGACTGAATGATAAAAAATCTTAAATAATAACTGAGCACATCTTAAGAGCTTATATAAAACCTCTTGTCACCATATAAAGTACTCTGTATCTCTCACTGTTTCCTGCAGAAAATGTCAAATTCTGGAAAACCTATTTTTATACACCAGTAGTATAACAGATTTTGAAAGACAAGATATACATTCTTTAAAATTTTATGTTCCAAGTTGAAGCATGTAATTCAGAAACTATCCACAGCATAAGAAAAATTTGAATACTCATTTATAATATATTAAATATTTTCAAAACCTTATTTTTGTATTATAGATCACATAGGAGGCTAATTTACAATATATTTTATGCTTATGATACTATCAAAAATATTTAAGGTTGTAGTTATGAAGAATATACAATAATTTGTGTACAAAACTTGTGTCCTCTGGGAGCTTCAGAATGTAACTGCATTTAGTAACTGTAACATCTCAAATGTCAATAATCGACAAGGGCAAAATAGGAAATAAGGGCCCTAAAGGATGCCTGTGTCCTTATGGCAAAGGAATTGTGAAGTGCAGACCTGGAGGTGGGCAATTGATCATCATGATAGAGGTAAGGGTCAGAAGGAAGTGTCTACAAACCATATATATATATGGTATAGAGTTAGAGTTGTCCCATGGTGACTGTTTCGTTTCAAAGAGGCTGGCAACTGCACCCATTGTTGATGTCTTAGCAGTCCAAATCTGATGTCCAAAACATAGAAGGTCCCTGGGACCCTGGGACCCACTGGTCCTTAGTCAACCATGGTATGTATGTGTGTATATATATATATATATATATATATATATATATATATATATATATATATACACATACATACATACCATGAATTCCTGTAAAAACAGCACATGACATAATCTTACTCCATGCTAGAAGAAAAACTTCTAATGTGATGTTTGATTTTACTGTTAACTTGCCATTTATCTAGAAAGCCTTAGCTGAGGAATTTTCTTAAATGCCTTAACGAGTCAGAGAAGTCCTACTTTACCTTCAGGTAGCCACCAAACACCAAGATAAAAATGGACAAGGCAGAATTATGATCACTCATTCACATTTTCTTTGATTTTTCTTCTATATCAAAGCGTTAACCTATTTTGTGGTTGTTGCTGCTGGTGGTTCTTTCCCTGTTCTCAGAACCAGTATCTCCAGGATTCCATCTTGACTAAGGACCAGTGGGTCCCAGGGACCTTCTATGTTTTGGGCATCAGATTTGGACTGCTAAGACATCAAAACTGGGTGCGGTTGCCAGCCTCTTTGAAATGAAACAGTCACCATGGGACAACTTGAACTGAGATATCCTGTTTCAAGGATCCAGCAACTGCTAAGTTCTCAGACTCTCAGTTGTGATTGATTCATCTCTTGCTACTGTTTCAGTGTAAGCTGACTTAGTAAATTGTTTTAATATGTATCTGTTCATACTGTTGGTTGTGTTCTTTTCACGAACTCCCACTAATATACTTAACTTCATACTTGACAATTCTTACAGCACTCTAAAAGAGTAAATGCTGTTATTTTGTGTCACCTAGATTGTTGTTTATACAATAACCCATGAAAATTAATATTTAATTGATAGTAAAAGCCAAAACATTGCTGTAGTAATTTGCCTAAGAAAACACAGTGTTACCTTGTCACATTGCTTAGTTTCAAACTAAAACCTCACTTTCAGATTATACCTTTTAAGAAGCATAGCATTCTTCAATGTCATCATGAAATGGGTTTTCCAGTAGACTGTTCATATTGTTCTTTTGATCACATTTATTATAGTTATTTATTTTAAAAACTGAGGAAATGAGACTTCCTTATTTGCTATATTATAAGAGAAATTCATGATCATTCAAGAACAAATGGAAATGTGAAAGTTCTCACAATTTGCATCAAGTCACCAACTAACAAAGACTGCAAAATAAAGGACTAGGATTTTGGAAGAAACATTTTAAAAAATAACAGAGAAACAAGAAGCATTAAAGCCTTAAAATTAAGCCTATTTCTAAAGACCCAATTTATGAACTGAATGAGCAGAATTCAAAATTACAAGGGCCAGAATTCATTTGAAGCAAAAATAAAAGAATATGTACTAAGCATATGAATAGGAGAAATCAAGGGACTCAAGAAGATTTTAGTACTTCCAGATAATGAGCTTGTCTTAATGTTATGAGTGTGACAGTAACAGATTGCTAAAATGTTTTGTTAACTACTGCAGTGTGTACCACCATTCATGCTATATTGGGACCTAACCCCCCAGGAAAGAGAGATTAAGATGCCTGAATATATGGGGAGTATTGACACAAGGAGAAATACAAGTATTGTTTAAACTCATAAGAAAACTTGGGAACAAAAAAGAGGAATCTATGATTTTTATGAAAAAAATGATAGTAAGAGATACACTACAAATTTCAAAAAATCCTGTAACATAATTTGAAATAAATATTAATTCAAACATGCAAACAATTAAAATCTAATTTAAACATTTTGTTAGGTTACTTTGCTCAAACTCTCTTAATTTATAAAGAAGAAAGTTCTCTGGGTAATTAAAGGTTTCCCTAATGTTCTAGGATTAGATGCCTTAATCTGGAATTTTTTACTGTAATAGTGAAAATGAAAATTATAATTATGAGGGCATTAACAACAACATATTTTTATTATTTCATGTTTTCTTTGATGCAAGTGTAAAGTTTTCAAAAGCGAAAGGATAGGAAGGTTACAGTGAAACTTTATGAACATATACAGTCAAAGAAACTGTTTTGTTTTTTAAATAGTTTTTTAATGTGATGTATATGGCTACCTTGCATTAATGATTCTCTGTGTGAAGTGGCCCATATAGACCTAAAGAGGGCACCAGGTATGTCCAGAGATGGGAGTAACAGAGTTGTGAGCCATCATGTGTATGCATGTATGCTGGGAATCAAAGTCATGTGAGCTTACAGTTTGTTTCCAGCACTTAGTAGGTCTGTGCTCTAGAGCACATTATTAGGTATCTTTTAAATCTTGAGAAACAAAATGTATAGCTAGAATTCTGTTAGCATGAAACAGAATTAATTGCAGGATTATTTTCTATTTTTTACAGTCATGTGTATGTGTGTATACCTGCATTTAAAATGAAACTTTCTAAGAAAATTAGCAGATCCCTGAGCTTCTTTCTTTTTTTTACCTTGACTTTGCAAATCACTGATGTAGCATATTCAGATTGCAGAAAAAAGAAACATAGCTGCCAACTATACAAGAGAATTTTCCCATCAAAGCTAATATGAAGAGGTAAATACTTGCCAAGATTAGAAACAGGAGAGACTTTGTATTAAGTAGACATGTCTTAAAATTTCCAAAGGATTCCATCAGCTTGAAACAAAGTGACACTAGGAAACAATATATTTGTCATGAAATGATATACATCTCCTGACAAAAAGAAAAGCTCTACTTACATATTTATGAAGATCACACACAGACAAACACACACTCACAGACACACATACACAGTCAAATACATTTAACCCCATACACACACAGACTCACACACACACAGTCACACTCACACCCATATAAACTTACACATGCACATAAACACATATGCTTAACTTTGTATTAAACAATCATCACTGTAACAAAGAAATCAATGATTTGAATCCTCTATATCATGAAAAACAAAATTAAATGATAACAAATTAAGAATAAGTAAGAGAATTTTGACTACAACACAAAGAGGCTGTTAAAAGGGGAAATATTGGACAGACAGTGGTGGTACATGCCTTTAATCCCAGTGCTTGGGAAGCAGAGGCAGGAGAATATCCAAGTTCAAGGATGGCCTGGTCTATAGAGTGAGCTCCATATCATCCAGTGCTACTCAGAGAAACTCTGTCTGGAAAAACAAAACCAAATGAAAGAGAATGTTGTGGATGTGAATACAGCTCAGTTCAAAGAATACTTGAGTAGCCTGTAGAGGCCCTGGGTTTGGTCACAGGCACCACACACTAAATATGATTATATCTGCTTGTAATCACAACATTTAGAGGGTGGTGTCAAGAAGAAAAGGGTCATCTTTAGTCACCTACCAAGTCCTTAGCTAGCCTGGACTGAAAGAAAGTCAATGTACCAAAAAGGTAAACAAATGTGTGGTTTTTAAACAAACAAAATGAAAAACTAAATAAAACAGGAATGAAAAAATAAATAGAAAGTAAGCAAGAAAGGAAGCTGTCATTTTTAAACAAAATTTATTGTTTGAAAATTTTCCACATGCATATAATGCACTTGATCAACTCTATATTCACATCTTCACTTATTCCCTTTACTTCCCACTTCCTGTACTCTTTTTTGAATTCCATACAATATGTGGTAGATCTATTGTCAAGTTTTTGAGGAACTTCTATACTGACCTCCTGTTTACACTCCTGCATAGGTGAAAACTGTCTTTTTTAGTAATTTTATACTCCATTTTTAATTGTTTTTTTTTATTTTCTTAATGTTACTTTTGAGTTCTGTATTTTCTAGATCAGTGGTTCTCAACTTGTTGGTCATGACCTTTTTGGGGATCAAATGATTCTTTTACTGGGTCACCTGAGACCATCAAGAAGCAGATATGTATATTGCAATTCATAACTGTTATAAAGTAGCAACAAAAATAATTTTATCACTGGGGTTACCACAACATGGGAAAATGTATTAAAGGGTCACAACATCAAGATAGTTGAGAACCCCTGCTCTATACACTAGCCTTTGGTCATATGTACAATTAGTAAAGACTTTTCCCATTCTGTAGGCTACCTCCTTGCTCAAATAAGAAAATCCTTTTTGTACAAAAGTTCTCAGTTTTATGTTGTCCCATTACTACTCTTAATTCTGTGACATGAAGCTCCTGATTATAAAGTCCTTTTTTTGTTTAAGTATAGTTATAAACTAGCAACAAAAATAATTTTATAATTGGACATGAATCTTGCCATGGTCAAAGTTCATGGAATCTGCTGAAATACTAAAAACTCAAAAAAGCCATGTCTGCTATGCTCTAAGGAAGTGGCAACAGGGTCACTTGGAGCAATGTCTGCTCTAGGAAGTTGGATAACTGAAGATAATATATATTGATTTGATACCAGTAGTTTTCCTGTTATCTCTTTGTTGTCTGCTTCTTGTGTGTTGCAACAAGATGAAGCTTAGCTATCCTCCAGCCAACATGCACATGAGTTCTTATATGACTGATCTCTTTATATGTCAAAGGATTTTGCCTCACCTTTAAAGTCATATAGTTGACATCAAAACCCTCAATATATTATAAAGCAGCTAGTGCCACCAGAAGCTCAGGTGGAAATTCAGCAGACAGAATTAAAGACAAGGAATCTTGCAGAAACTGTGCTGTCCTACCCTTGAATTTAATTTCACACCATACACCACACAATTTATCATGTATAATATAATAGCTAATTGTTTTGGAAAATCAATCTTTATTTATCCTCAATATTAACAAATTTTGAATTACATTTGCTTGGAGTACAGACACATTGCATCTAAACTTGTGATGGCTTCATAAACTGGGAAAATCAAAATTATATTGACAGATAAGGTAGGAATTATTATATTTATACAATCTTTACTTTAAAAAGCTAGCCTTTTATAGTCAAGTAGTGGAACAATTTCAAATTATTTTAACATTGGTGCTATAATTTTATATATTCATCAGATTTCTCACACTAAAATTCACACATGGTAGAAATTACTAATTTAAAATTTGTTTGTATAATATTGAGCAGCCCATGCAATTAATACTTTGAGATGACATCATGGTAAAATAAATAAAGAGCAACAAATTTAGAAGAAAATTGTCTTTCCATTTCATAGATATTTCAACACAACTTTTATTAATAAAAATCCAATATAAAAGTAATTTTAGTATCTCAAAGTAAAATAGACTTGATAAAGATTTAAACTTCAAATCCTTTACTATTTAGAGGAAAAATGCTAAAAGTATAGAAAACTATTGAAGTGTTCAAGTTAAAGCTTTTAAATTTGGGGAGCTATCCAAAACACTATTAAGAAATGTAATTTAATAGCACAGAAATATCCCAAAACAATAAAATATATGCTTTATGTTGTTTTTCCAATGTTTATCTATTATAACTACTGTGTGAATTATAAAGTAGGAGTTATAAATCTGTTTTCCTGTGAAGAAGGTTCACTGTTGCAGTAGATATGTACACTATTTTCTCTCTATAAAAACTTAGTAGATTGATGTAAAACCACTGGAGAAAGAAAAGAAAATGGCCCTGGGAGAAAATAACAGAAAGTGTCTGTTGCAGCGAGAGCTCAATGATATATTACTACTGATCTAAGAATACAGACTGCTTCATGAAGTCTGTAAACAAAATCGAGAAGCATTGATTCTAAAATTATACAAAATTGTCAAAATAACTGTAATCTTAATCAGTTAAGGAAAAAATAGTCTTAGAATTTTTCATACCTGGCGAAAATGTCAAAAAGAATGGATGAAATGACAATTTGTAGAGTGATTTATTAGGGCTTACATGGTGTGGGCAAGATGCTAGAGCTCACTTGTGGGCTAAGTACAATAGATGGTCTGGTGGTAAAATAGCCCTTAATAATAGAGGGATCATATGAATGTAGAATAATATGGGTTACAGTTCTATACATTACTCAGGGAGCTATGTTAGGCATAGTTGATTTTATGTATCCAAATACTTACATTGGTTTATTATTAACCAACACCACTGAACTATTACAGCCAAAAGTATTTATTTTTATATTAAATATAACGCCCATATATTATTTTACAAAAAGAGCAGCTGTAGAATTAAAGAGAGCACAAAGTGAGAAAAAAAGAAAAACAGTTTTGCTCAATGAGTTTATTTTTTTCACAACTCTATTCTAGGACATATGTACTTATTATGATATCAGGAATCATGGAAGAGACAGAATATTAATGTTCTTTTAAAAATATGTATTATTCTGCACTGTATATTATATCCCAGTCTGCTGCAGATTGCTTTATACCTTCTAATCTTAGAATATCTACAAAAGTCTATTGAAGCAATGTAACAATGTAATTGTTGTCATCCAACATTCAAGTTTAGTTAGCTTCCCTCTTCTATTATCAATTAAACTATACCAAAGTTTATATTGCACATATTTCTTTTTATTTTTATTTCATCTGAACACAAACATTCTGGAAAAATAATTTTGATATTGATAGTGAATATATAGACACTGAAGTTGGAGATATAATTTTACACCATCTTTACTATTTCATTATTGGTTGCAATTAACATTTTTGCATTTTTTCTTTTTTATTTGAAACTTTTTTATTGGTTATTTTATTTATTTACATTTATTTTTATTGGATATTTTATGTGCTTATATTCAAAGTGCTGTCCCACTTCCCAGCTGGTTTCCCCTTCCAAACCTCCCATCTCATACCCCCCTCCCCTTTGCTTCTATGAGGGTATTCCACTACCCACCCACCCACTTCTGCCTCACAGCTCTAGCATACCCCCTTTGCTGGGGCATTAAGCCTCCACAGGACCAAGGGCCTCCCATCCCATTGATGCCCGATACCTATGTAGCTGGAGCCATGGATCCCTCCATGTGTCCTATTTGGTTGGTGTGTTATTCCCTGGGAGCTCTGAGTGGTCTAGTTGGTTGATATTGTTTTTCTTCCTATGGGGTTGTAATTCCCTTCAGCTCCTTCAGTCCTTCCACTAACTCTTCCACTGGGGTCCCAAGACTTAGGCTGATGGTTGACTGTGAGTATCTGCATCTGGCAGAGCCTCTCAGGGGACATTTATACCAACTTCCTGTCAGCAAGCCCTTTTTGGCATCAACAATAGTGCTGAGATTTGGTATCTGCAGATGGGATAGATTCCTAGGTGGGGTAGTCCTGCATTTTTCCATTTCTTTTTTTAAAATTATTTTTATTCAATATATTCTTTATTTATACTTCAAATGATTTCCCCTTTCCAGGATTCCCCCTTCCAGAAAGTCCCATAAGCCCTCTTCCCTCTCCCTGTTTCCCAATCAACCCCTTTCTGCTTCCCTGTCCTGGTAATTCCCTGCACTACTGCACTGAGTCTTTCTAGGACCAGGGGCCTCTCTTTCCTTCTTCTTCTTTGTCATCATTTGATATGTGAATTGTTTCTTGCGTATTCCAAGTTTCTGGGCTATTTACACTATGGAACTCAGCTATACAAAGAATCAACAAGACCAGGAGCTGGTTCTTTGAGAAAATCAACAAGATAGATAAACCCTTAGCCAGACTAACCAAAGGACACAGAGACAGTATACAAATTAACAAAATTAGAAATGAAAAGGGAGACATAACAACAGAAACTGAGGAAATTCAAAACATCATCAGATCCTACTACAAAGGTCTATACTCAAAACAACTGGAGAACCTGGAGGAAATGGACAATTTCCTAGACAGATATCAAATACCAAAATTAAATCAGCATCAAGTAGATCAGCTAAATAGTCCCATAACCCCTAAAGAAATAGAAGGGGTTATAGAAAGCCTCCCAACCAAAAAAAGTACGGGACCAGATGGTTTTAGTGCAGAATTCTACCAGACCTTCAAAGAAGACTTAACACCAATACTCTCCAAACTATTCCACAAAATAGAGACAGAAGGGACACTGCCCAACTCATTCTTCGAAGCCACAATTACGCTAATACCTAAACCACAAAAAGATCCAACAAAGAAAGAGAACTACAGGCCAATTTCTCTTATGAATATACATGCAAAAATACTAAATAAAATTCTTGCTAACCGAATCCAAGAGCACATCAAAACGATCATCCACCATGTTCAAGTAGGCTTCATCCCAGGGATGCAGGGATGGTTCAATATACGGAAATCCATCAATGTAATCCACTACATAAACAAACTGAAAGAAAAAAACCACATGGTCATCTCAATAGATGCTGAAAAAGCATTCGACAAAATTCAGCATCCTTTCATGCTAAAAGTCTTGGAAAGAGCAGGAATTCAAGGCCCATACCTAAACATAGTAAAAGCAATCTACAGCAAACCAGTAGCCAACATCAAAATAAATGGAGAGAAACTTGAAGCATTGCCACTAAAATCAGGGACTAGACAAGGCTGCCCTCTCTCTCCATATCTTTTCAATATAGTACTTGAAGTTCTAGCAAGAGCAATTAGACAACATAAGGAAGTCAAAGGGATACAAATTGGAAAGGAAGAAGTGAAACTATCATTATTTGCAGACGATATGATAGTTTACCTAAGCGACCCAAAAAACTCCACCAGAGAACTTCTACAGCTGATAAAAAACTTCAGCAAAGTGGCAGGTTATAAAATTAACTCAAGCAAGTCAGTGGCCTTCTTGTACTCAAAGGACAAGCAGGCAGAGAAAGAAATTAGGGAAATAACACCCTTCACAATAGCCACAAACAACATAAAGTATCTTGGCGTAACTCTAACCAAACAAGTGAAAGATCTGTACAACAGGAACTTCAAGTCCTTGAAGAAAGAAATCGAAGAAGACCTCAGAAGATGGAAAAATATTTCTTGCTCCTGGAATGGCAGGATCAATATAGTAAAAATGGCCATCTTGCCAAAAGCAATATACAGATTCAATGCGATCCCCATCAAAATCCCAACTCAATTCTTCATAGATCTAGAAAGAGCAATTCTCAAATTCATCTGGAGCAACAAAAAACCCAGGATAGCTAAAACTATTCTCAACAATAAAAGGACTTCTGGGGGAATCAATATCCCTGACCTCAAGCAGTACTACAGAGCAATTGTGTTAAAAACTGCATGGTATTGGTATAGCAACAGGCAAGCAGATCAATGGAACAGGATTGAAGACCCAGAGGTTAACCCACAGACTTATGGTCACTTGATCTTTGATAAAGGAGCCACAACCATCCGGTGGAATAAAGATAGCCTTTTTAACAAATGGTGCTGGTTCAACTGGAAGTCAACATGCAGAAGAATGCGAATTGATCCAATCTTATCTCCTTGCACTAAGATCAACTCCAAGTGGATCAAGGACCTCCACATAAAACCAGACACACTGAAACTATTAGAAAAGAAACTTGGGAAGACCCTGGAGGACTTGGGCACAGGGGAAAAGTTCCTGAACAGAACACCAATAGCTTATGCTCTAAGATCAAGAATCGACAAATGGGACCTCATAAAATTACAAAGTTTCTGCAAAGCAAAGGACACTGTCAGAAGGACAAAACGGCAACCAACAAAGTGGGAAAAGATCTTCACCAACTCCACATCTGACAGAGGGCTAATATCCAATATATACAAAGAACTCAAGAAGTTAGACCGCAAAGAACCAAATAACCCTATCAAAAAATGGGGCACAGAGCTAAACAAAGAATTTTCACCAGAAGAAATTCGGATGGCCGAGAAACACCTTAAAAGATGTTCAACATCATTAGTCATCAGGGAAATGCAAATCAAAACAACCCTGAGATTCCACCTCACACCAGTCAGAATGGCTAAGATTAAAAACTCAAGAGACAACAAGTGCTGGCGAGGATGTGGAGAAAGAGGAACACTCCTCCACTGTTGGTGGGATTGCAAAATGGTAAAACCGCTCTGGAAATCAGTTTGGCAGTTCCTCAGAAAATTGGGCATGTTACTTCCAGAGGACCCTGGCATACCACTCCTGGGCATATACCCAAAGGATTCCCCTGCATGCAATAAGGACACATGCTCCACTATGTTTATAGCAGCCTTGTTTATAATAGCCAGAAATTGGAAGGAGCCCAAATATCCCTCAAAGGAGGAATGGATACAGAAAATGTGGTATATTTATACAATGGAATACTACACAGCAATTAAAAATAATGAATTCATGCAATTTGTAGGTAAATGGTTAGACCTGGAAAATATCATCCTGAGTGAATTAACCCAATCACAAAAGAATGCACCTGAAATGCAATCACTGATAAGTGGATATTAATGAGCCCAGAAGCCCTAAATACTCAAGACACAAATAGCAAGTCAAATGATTCCCAAGAAGAAGAAAGGAGAGGACCCTGGGCCTGTAAAGATTGCTTCCAGTTTAGTAAAGAAACCGAGGGGGGAGGGGGAATTATTGGGGAACAGATGGGGGGGGAGAGGAACTATGGGAACTATGGTGGGTGGGAACTGGGAAAGGGGAAAGCCTTTGGAATGTAAACATAGAATATAGAAAATAAAATTAAAAAAAAAGAATTAAAAAAAAAAATAAAAATAAAATAAAAAAAAAGAACAATGAATTGATGAAATTCTTAGGCAAGTGGTTGGAACTGGAGAATGTTATCCTGAGTGAGGGGACCCAATCACAAAAGAACACACATGGTAAGCACTCACTGATAAGTGGATATTAGCATTTTTGCATTTCAATCTAGATTATAAACCCTCAGCAATAAATAAATAAATAAATAAATAAATAAATAAATAATGTATATTTAACAATTTAATTAAAATACAAATGGTTTAAATTGACTCTAAAATTTTACTTTTCAAGTATTCAGTATGCAACTAACTCTTTAAATTGTTATAATCTTGTTGTGACATAGGAACATTTGGCTAACGAGGAGGTGTGGAATTAACTACTACATAGATATAAAAAGATAAAGTACTTTTAAAGATATGGGAATAGATAGAGAAATGTAGGAGCAATAAATAGGTTAGATGAACAAACGAATCCACATAGAAGCCTAGTGTGTGACAGACATAGCACCAATTCAGAAAAGACAGAAATTCCCGTTCACCAACAGCACATATCTATACATGATTCCCCTCCATATCAGAGCAATTGTTATCTTCTTAAATCTCCTTAACTAGAGAAAGTGTCTGGATATGATAGTATTTTTTTGCTTTTCATTATGAACATTTTGTTTTTAACTATGTATTTATTAATGATTCAGTCTCAACTCCAAATGAAGAATAAGGCAGAAAATCTAGTTATTTTCTCATTAATAAGTTGAGGGACTAGTCATGTTTAAAGGAAAAGAAAGAAATCTCTTTACTGAAAGAGTTAAAGAGATCTTTGGGATCTCGATAAGGGAATCAAAGTATATAATAAGCCTTGAGGAATTAATTTTAAAAAGTAGAAGATGCAGGATTTTTAGTAGCAAGAGAACAAAACTAAGTGGGTACAGAAGTTAAAGAATGTGTTTTCTCTAGATAGTATTGTGATTAATACTGATGGCTAATTGTGTGCTTAGGAAAAGTTAACATCTTGGTGAAATTAGGATCATAAGCCAAGCTCAGTTCAGCTGAAAGCATGGAACAGAAAGAGTGAAATGAAAATGAGCTATGACATGTACTTTCCAGGCCTAACCCTATTGGCACACTTCTTGCAATATAAATGTACCAATTATACTGTAGCCTCAGCAAGGGAGAGATCTACCCCTTCACTTTGATCCTCACTACATGCTAAGTGCAGCAGGTCCAGCACAGCCCCTTACCTACTGCAGCACTCAGGAGAGCTGATCCTGCACTTAGCCTGGTCAGCAGAGTAGAGTTTCTCCTGGACATGAAGATTGCATTTGAACAGCAGTCCTCAAAGTGTAAGCTTAGCATAGCTGGCTGATGCTGCCACATGTCTGTTGTGTGTGGAGATTGAAGAGAGATAGACTGCCTTCTCTCCTTCCTCATCTCTCACTACCTATGGATGATGGAAGAGCTTGGAGAACTTGGAGAGCCGGCCCCAGTTTCATGAGAGTGGGAGAACTGGCCCATACTTCATCAGCTGCAACACTTGGAAAAGTGGAGCCTGCACCTTTCTGGGAAGCAGTATAGAGCTTACCTTGATTGCAAGGGATGTGAGTGAGCCTGGGGGTGTAAGAGTAGGAGAGCTGGTGGGCTTTCAAGCTTAAATTAGTCTCAGGAGAAGATCTAGGGTTTCAAACTTGCACACCCTATCATCTACCCAATCATGGAACTGCTGGAAAACATGAAGAAGACAGTCCTACAGATGCAATTGTATAAATTTTCCTTGACAGAGGGCAACAAACAGATATTAGTGAGGAGCCCCAGTGAGGCTCTATTATTGAAAAGGATTGGGAACCCGGGGCATCTTACTTGACCAATGAGTCATTGCAATGAACATTTGCAAGCAAAGAAATGTGGACAAAGGGTATATCATAGGACACACTGTACCTACTGCTTCCACAGACTTTTTTTCCTCTATGATGAAGGGGAGTTTGAATGGGTGGACCTTGGGTAAAAGAGAAGGGGCAGATGTGTGGAAATAGGGTATGTGACATTATATTCTGAAAGAACCAATCAGAAGGTAGAAAAAATAGTATATATGATTCCCAAACTACATTACCAACTGGGGACCAAGTATTCAAATGCCTTAGTCTTCAAGGTACATTTTTTTCCACTCAAAACACCACAGCCTCCCAACCACAAGTATATGCTTTTTTAAATATATTCTCAATAGAGTAAATATAGTGATTCTCCACAACTATACTTATTATTTTTATACTACTGTATTGACAATTCTCCATCTCTCCTTGAATATAAACCTAGAAACCTATGTAAGACAAAGCCTCTCTTAGGGATCTGAAATCCTCCAACACCTCTGCTTCCTACTCTCTATATGTGAGAGCCCTCCTGATGTTTACAACAATGCAGAGTTTTCACATGGCTCACTCTACTTTAACAGAGATTTCTTCCCTCAGTTGCCAGTGCCATCATGTTGTACCTCCATCCTAGATTGAGTGCAGAGTTGATCATCCTATTTAAATTTAACCCCACTGGTGACAAATATCTATCTTGAGAATCCCCATTTTTTTAAATTTTATTTTCTATATACTTTGTTTACATTCCAAAGGCTTTCCCCTTTCGCAGTTCCCCTCTCCTATATGTCCCATAAGTCTTCTCCTCCCCAATCACCCCACCACCATCATTTCTCTCTTCTGGATCTACAAAACTGGATCCAATTTTTTCAGGCCCAGGGTCCTCTCATTTCTTCTTCTTGGGAATCATTTGACTTGCTAATTGTGCCTTGAGTATTTAGGGCTTCTGGGCTCATTAATATCCACTTATCAGTGATTGCATTTCATGTGTATTCTTTTGTGATTGGGTTAACTCACACAGGATGTTCCAGATGTAACCATTTGCCTACATATTGCATAAATTCATTATTTTAATTGCTGAGTAGTATTTTATTGTATAAATATACCACATTTTCTGTATCCATTCCTCCTTTGAGGGATATCTGGGCTCCTTCCAAATTCTGGCTATTATAAACAAGGCTGCTATGAACATAGTAGAGCATGAGTCTTTACTGTATGCAGGGGAATCCTCGGGGTATATGCCCAGGAGTGGTATGCCAGGGTCCTCTGGAAGTGACATGCCCAATTTTCTGAGGAACCTCCAAACTGATTTCCAGAGCGGTTTTATCATTTTGCAATCCCACCAACAGTGGAGGAGTGTTCCTCTTTCTCCACATCCTTGCCAGCACTTGTTGTCTCTTGAGTTTTTAATCTTAGCCATTCTGACTGGTGTGAGGTACAATCTCAGGGTTGTTTTGATTTGCATTTCCCTGATGACTAATGATGTTGAACATCTCTTAAGGTGTTTCTTGGCCATCCGAATTTCTTCTGGTGAAAATTCTTTGTTTAGCCCTGTACCCTATTTTTTGATAGGGTTATTTGGATCTTTGGGGTCTAACTTCTTGAGTTCTTTGTATATATCGGATATTAGCTCTCTGTCAGATGTGGGGTTGGTGAATAATTTTCCCACTTTGTTGGTTGCCGTTTTTTCCTTCTGACAGTATTCTTTGCCTTACAGAAACTTTGTAATTTTATGAGGTCCCATTTGTCAATTCTTGATCTTAGAGCATAAGCTATTGGTGTTAAGTTCAGGAACTTTCCCCCTGTGCCCATGTCCTCCAGGGTCTTCCCAAGTTTCTTTTCTAATAGTTTCAGTGTGTCTGGTTTTATGTGGAGGTCCTTAATCCACTTGGATTTGATCTTAGTACAAGGAGATAAGAATGGGTTGATTAGCATTCTTCTGCATGTTGACCTCCAGTTGAAACAACACCATTTGTTGAAAAAGCTATCTTTTTCCACTGGATGGTTGTGGCTCGTTTACCAAAGATCAAGTGACCATAAGTCTGTGGATTAATTTCTGGGTCTTCAACCGTATTCCATTGATCTACTTGCCTGTTGTTGTACCAATACCCCGCAGTTTTTAACACAATTGCTCTGTAATAATGCTTGAAGTCAGGCATATTGATTCCCCCAGAAGTCCTTTTATTGTTGAGAATAGTTTTAGCTATCCTGGGTTTTTTGTTGCTCCAGATGAATTTGAGAATTGCTCTTTCTAGATCTATGAAGAATTGAGTTGGGATTTTGATGGGGATTGCATTGAATCTGTAGATTGCTTTTAGCAAGATGGCCATTTTTACTATATTGATCCTGCCAATCCAGGAGCAAGAAATATTTTTCCATCTTCTGATGTCTTCTTCGATTTCTTTCTTCAAGGACTTGAAGTTCCTGTCATACAGATCTTTCGCTTTTTTGGTTAGAGTTACACCAAGGTACTTTATGTTATTTGTGGCTATTGTGAAGGGTGTTATTTCCCTAACTTTTTTCTCAGTCTGCTTGTCCTTTGAGTACAGGAAGGCTACTGATTTGCTTGAGTTGATTTTATAACCAGCCACTTTGCTGAAGTTGTTTACCAGCTGTAGAAGTTCTCTGGTGGAATTTTTGGGGTCGCTTAACTAAGCTATCTTATCGTCTAAAAATAATGATAGTTTGACTTCTTCCTTTCCAATTTGTATCCCTTTGACTTCCTTATGTTGTCTAATTGCTCTCGCTAGAACTTCAAGTACTATATTGAAAAGATATGGAGAGAGAGGGCAGCCTTGTCTAGTCCCTGATTTTAGTGGGATTGCTTCAAGTTTCTCTCCATTTCTACTTGTTTGCTCTATATTGCGTTTGCCATGTTTAGGTATGGGCTTTGAATTCCTGCTCTTTCCAAGACTTTTAGCATGAAAGGATGCTGAATTTTGTCGTATGCTTTTTCAGCATCTAATGAGATGACCATGTGGTTTTTCTTTTAGTTTGTTTATGTAGTGGATTGCATTGATGGATTTCCGTATATTGAACTATCCCTGCATCCCTGGGATGAAGCCTACTTGATCATGATGAATGATAGTTTTGATGTGCTCTTGGATTCAGTTGGCAAGAATTTTATTTAGTATTTTTGCATCAATATTCATAAGGGAAATTGGCCTGTAGTTCTCTGTCTTTGTTGGATCTTTGTGTGGTTTTGGTATCAGCGTAATTGTGGCTTCGAAGAATGAGTTGGGCAGTGTCCCTTCTGTCTCTATTTTGTGGAATAATTTGAAGAGTATTGGTATTAAGTCTTCTTTGAATGTCTGGTAGAATTCTGCACTAAAACCATCTGGCCCTGTATTTTTTGGGTTGGGAGGCTTTCTATAACCCCTTCTATTTCTTTAGGAGTTATGGGACTATTTAGCCCATCTAATTGATCCTGATTTAAGTTTGGTATTTGGTTTCTGTCTACGAAATTGTCCATTTCCTCTTGATTCTCCAGTTGTGTTGAGTATAGACCTTTGTAGTAGGATCTGATGATCTTTTGAATTTCCTCAGTTTCTGTAGCTATGTCCCTCTTTTCATTTCTAAGTTTGTTAATTTGGATACTGTCTCTGTGTCCTTTGGTTAGTCTGGCTAAGGATTTATCTATCTTGTTGATTTTCTCAAAGAACCAGCTCCTGGTTTTGTTGATTCTTTGTATGGTTTTTCTTTGTTTCTTCTTGATTGATTTCAGCCCTGAGTTTGATGATTTCCTGTCTTCTACTCCTCCTGGGTGAATTAACTTCTTTTTCTTCCAGGGCTTTAAGGTGTGCTGTTAAGCTGCTAGTGTATGCTCTTTCTTTTTGGATGCACTTAGAGCTATGAGTTTTCCTCTTAGCACTGCTTTCATTGTGTCCCATAGATTTGGGTAGGCAGTACTTTCATTTTCACTGAATTCTAAAAAGTCTTTGATTTCTTTTTTTATTTCTTCCTTGAGCAAGATGTCATTCAGTAAATTATTGTTCAGTTTCCATGTGTATGTGGGCTTTCTGTTATTTTTGTTGCTATTAAAGACCACTCTTACTCCATGGTGATCTGATAGGAGGCATGGGATTAGCTTGATCTTCTTGTGTTTGTTGACATCTGTCTTGTGACCAATTATATGATCAGTTTTGGAGAAGGTACCATGCGGTGCTGAGAAAAAGGTATATTGTTTTGCTTTAGGATGAAATGTTATATATATATATATATATATATATATATATATATATATATATATATCAGTTAAATCCAATTGTTCTAAAGTTTCAATTAGTTTCACTGTGTCCCTGTTTAGTTTCTGCTTTCCTGATCGGTCCATTGAGGAGAATGGAGTGTTGAAGTCACCCACAACTATTGTGTTAGGTGCAATATGTGCTTTAAGCTTTAGTAAGGTTTCTTTTATGAATGAGGGTCCCCTTGCATTTGGAGCAAAGATCTTCAGTATTGAGAGCTCTTCTTGGTGGATTTTCCCTTCAATCAGCAAGAAGTGACCTACTGAATCTCTTTTGATGACTTTAGGTTGAAAGTCAATTTTATCTGATATTAGAATAACTACTCTAGCTTGTTTCCTGAGACCATTTGCTTGTAAAATTGTCTTCCAGCCTTTTACTCTAAGACAGTGTTTGTCTTTAACACTGAGATATGTTTCCTGTATGCAGCAAAATGTAGGGTCCTGTTTCTGCATCCAGTCTGTTAGTCTATGTCATTTTATTGGGGTATTGAGTCCATTGATGTTAGGAGATATTAAGGAATAGCAATCCTTACCTCCTGACATTTTTGAAATTATTTTTTTATATTTGACAGGTTACCTTCTTTTGGGTTTGATGAGAGGAGGTTTCTATCTTGATTCTTCTGGGGTGCGGTTTCCCTCCCTGTGTTGTTGTTTTTTCCCTATTATCCTTTGTAGGGCTGGTCTGTGGAAAGATAATGTGCAAATTTGGTTTGTCAAGGAATACCTTGGTTTCTCCATCTATGGCGATTGAGAGTTTTGCTGGGTATAGTAGTTTTGGCTGAAGTTTGTTTTATCTTAGAGTCTGCATGATATCTACCCAGGATCTTCTAGCTTTCATGGTCCCAGGTGAGAAGTCTGGTTTAATCCTGATAGGTCTTCCTTTATATATTACTTGGCCTTTTTATCTTGCTGCCCTTAATATTCTTTCTTTGTTTAGTACGTTTGTGGTTTTGATTATTATGTGACAGGAGGTATTTCTGTTCTGGTCCAGTTTGTTTGGAGTTCTGTGGGCTTCTTGAATATTCATGGGCATCTCTCTCTTTAGATTGGGGAAGTTTTCTTCCATAATTTGGTAGAAGATATTTACTGGCCCTTTAAGTTGTATATCTTCCCTCTCATCTATGCCTATAATCCTTAGTTGTGGTCTTCTCATTGTGTCCTGGATTTCCTGGATGTTTTGGGTTACAAGCTTTTTGCATTTTGTATTTTCTTGGACTGTTGAATCAATGGTTCCTACGGTATCTTCAGCATCTGAGATTCTTTCTTCTATCTCTTGTATTCTATTGTTGATATTTGCATCTATGGCCCCTGATTTCTTCCCAAGGTTTCTATCTCCAATGTTGTCTCCCTTTGCGATTTCTTAGTTGTTTCTACTTCTGTTTTTAGATCCTGGATGGTTTTGCTCAGATCTTCCACTTGCTTGTTTGTATTTTCATGTATTTCTTTGAGAGTTTTTTGTGTTTCTTCTTTCATGACTTCTACTTGTTTTCCCATGTTCTCCTTTATTTCTTTAAGTGATTTTTGTACTTCCTCCTTATTGACTCCTAATTTTTGATCCATATTCTCCTGAATTTCTTTAAGTGATTTTTGTGTTTGCCTTGAAAGGGCTTCATATTTTTGATCCATTTTCTCCTGTATTTCTTTAAGAGATTTATCTATGTGTTCTGCTATCAGCATCCTGACCAGTGATTTTAGATCCAAATCTTGTTTTTCTGGTGTGGTGGAGTATCTGGTACTTACTGCTGTCGGGGTGCTCGGTTCAGATGCTGCCATAATGCCTTGATTTCTGTTAGTAAAGTTCCTACATTTGCCTTTTGCCATCTGGTTATCTCTGGCCTTAGATGGTTTTGTAGTCACTAGCTGGTGCTTGAACCTCCTGTGAGCTCGAAAGGCTATTTCCCCACCACTGGATGACTGGGTTTCCCCTGGCACAGATTGCTGATGTGTTGTTCTCCTCTTGGGTGCTGTTGGACCCCTGGTGTATCTTGCTCTATGCAATGTTGTATTCGGTTATCACTGTGGACCTGATGCTGCTTGTCTTCTCTGGATCTGTTTGCTTAGTTCAGTCAGCAGCAAGGATGCTGTCTGAGACCTCGGGGAGTGGGGAGTGAGGAGTGCTGAGTGCAGTGACTCCGGGAACCCATGCCCTGCTGGAACAGAGGAACTGCTGCTCTGCCAAGCTTCAGTTCTTAGATGACCTGCTGGCAACCCAGGTCCCCCGAGATCTTAAGCTTGGGATATCTCGGGTATCTGGTCCTGTCTGCTCAGTCTAAGCACCTGCCACCAAGATGGTCGTGGATGAGCAGAGTGCAAGGTTCCTCTCAGAGTGCCTGCTCTGCCTGGTTCGCTGCCAGGCAGTCTTGAATCCCCAAAGATTCCAAGTTCTTGGTGTCGCAGGTACCTGGATTAGCTCTCCTTAATCCGGACTACTGCAAGGATGCTGGCTGTGGCCGCTGGATGTGTGGAGTGCAGCTTGCCGAATCCCTTGCAGGGCAGGGCTGTTTTCGAGAATCCCCATTTTAATCATCATTTTGACATTCATTTCTTTTTCACAACTTTAAATTTTATTATTTTATGAGTTGTTTTCACACTCCCAGTCAGCGGGATTATTATATCACATATAACTTTTGTCTTTTAAGTTTATTGCATATCACAAGGGCACAAAATAGAATGGATCAAATGAGACGGGTGCTTGATAATTATCTTTACACTGGCATAACAACTTTGAAGATGTAGGGAAATTGGTTGTGACAGATATGATAGCTGTCATATTGATGAAAGACAGATAGCAGGCATTCCTGTGCATGATTATTTAACTGGTTGATTGAAGTACCACTTATTGTGTGTGGCACAATTCCTTGGATATGATCCTGGAATGTATAAGAGGGGTAAGTAAACCAACCATAAGCTTTCACTGTTACATTTTTCCCATCCTGTGAATACAACAGCTTTGAATTTCTGGTGGTTTGAATTTTTTGCCATGATGTGAGCCAACTATGTCAACCTAATGTGTCATATACAATACCTATAATTTTGGATCTATAAACTGGTCCCTTTATGTGCTCTAGCAGTTCATTGATGGGGTAGATGTTGGGATGTGCCAATTCAAAGCCCTGGGACTATTCCTGAGAGCTATCTGAGCTTTAATACTTACATTTTCTTTTTTCTTAACCTAAGTAGTTTACAACAGCAATAGTATTATATTGGTGGGTAGATAATGCATGATTTCTTTTCAGAACATAAAACAAGAGTAAAGGCAACATTAGTATCATTATTATTAGAGAATATGGTTTGGTCATGTAACATTGACGATGGGATGAAATTCTTAGTTAAAATTGAAAACTAGATTGCCAGTAATGACATATGGGACATTTAGCTCTAAGAAAGAGAGAAACAAGATTACTTGAGCTAATAGAGTTGAGATGTATTATATGATTGTACCTAAAGAGTAAACAAATCAACATTTGTTTGCTAGAAATTTGAGAAACCAACCTAAGTCATTAAATTGGGTTAAAGAGAGAAATCCATGAAGCTGGTAAAATGACTCAGCAGGTAATGATGCTTGACACCAAGCCTAATTACCTGAGTTTGATTTCCAGAACCCACAGAATTGAAGGAGAAAATCGACTCCCACAATCCTGACCTCCCCTTGTGCACAGTGGCACAGGAATATGTCTGCACGTGCATTTGCACACACACACACACACACACACACACACACACACACACACACACAATCACACACACAAATAAAGCCAGTTAAAGCCTGAAGTATGTAATTAGGTTTTTCTTAAGGATTTGATGCTGTATCTTAAAGGAATGTAAATGTCACCACCTGATTATAATCATTTTGCAGTTATTTTCATCCCAGTCTTCTTCTGTGTGTCTGTTACAT
This sequence comes from Apodemus agrarius, assembly GCA_964023405.1. Lineage (NCBI taxonomy): Eukaryota > Metazoa > Chordata > Mammalia > Rodentia > Muridae > Apodemus > Apodemus agrarius. The sequence goes on along the minus strand of OZ030006.1, from coordinate 88,605,906 downwards.
TCTCTGGCACTGTAATAACTTCCTTCAAGTCTCACAGTGCTCCTGCATGAATATGAGAGACAACTTACTTCGGCATTTGATTAACTCCCTTTCTGTTTTGACAAATTAGCATCCTCATTTTGCTTATTGCTGTTCAAAATGCTGGTTAGGTCTGCTTTCAAATGTTCCATATTTGAAATATGTTGCTTGTATTATTAAACAATTTCAAAATCCAATTAAAAGGAAAAACAAGCAATTAAGAAGAAAACACATTTTTGCCACATGCCAGTCTCATTACTAGGGCAACATGATTACCTCTAATTAAGATGGTGTTTGGAGAGCTGTGTAAACTGACAGTTATTATTTCCTACCTGAGCTCACAGTTCTAGGAATCTCCTAAAAAACACCAACACCCTAAAAATACCTCTGTCCATAACTTGCATTGTATTATCAACTACATCTCTACATGGTTTTAGTCATAAATTCTCCAAAGACACATTTTTCTCCCTGTTCATAGACTTGTATGCGCCACTGTGTAAAATAAGTAGAAAATTTTCTTTATGTTGGAAAAAAAAACATTCTCAACCGAATAAATTAGTCACAATATACTGAAGGACATCTGCCTAGGTCCTGGATTTCATTCAGTAAATAATGTCTAACCATGACAACTGTGGGCTGAACCATTTCCTACTTCCAACACTATTTCACATTACACAGCACCGATGCTGGATATGTCCCATAGCAAACCTGCACAGGGGTGCCAGTGCTGGTGCTTCGCCAGTACTGCTTTCACCTACCAAAAAAGCTGTATTCGTAAAACATTGTTCATGTCAGTTTACTATCTTCACAGCCTCAAAAGGAAGAAGTATGAGTTTTGTAATATGGGTTAAGAAATTACAAACATATTTAACATTGAAATGACACTTCAAAATTACATCAATAGCACTTTGAAGGTCTTAAAGGACCTGAATCTTTAGGAATGAGGCATTACTCACCTCTCTTCGCTTCTTACTATAATATATATTTATCTTTACTCTCTTTCAGACATTTTATAAAAAACAGTATTTTTCTTTTTGCAACCACCATTAATTCCTTTAGGGAAAAAACTATTTTATAGTATTAAGAATTATGTATTAAACGTCAAAATGATATCATAATCTTACAACAATTTATATGAAATAACCATAAAAACCTTTCTCCGACACCTACACATATGTCCCTCCAAGTCACTCTGCTGTCCACCCAAGCTTTCTCCTTTTTAGTAACATCTAAAGAACAGCTTCAATGTAAAACATTTGGCTTATATAGAAGTTTCTTAAAATTTTCATTTATTTTTCTGTGTTGCTCATTGCCCATTCTTTCATGTTTAATTCAGCAAGCATGCTGATTACTAAGCACTGCAGTGTCCAAGAAGTTTTGGTAAAATGCCTTTTTTGAACTGTGTGTACTTCAGTGGAAAAGATCAAGAAAATTGCTAATTACTATACTGGTCTTTGAAAAAGGCGGTCAGAGAAATCAAAGTAGGTAGTACCGTGTCCCTTGGCACACGCCTGAACTCACCTTGTACAAAGGAAACAGTTCTGTCCACTGCTCTTTTTGTTTTCTTGAGGACCACAATAGAGGAAAGAAAGATCAGAAAGTGGGAGCAGCAGGTAGCTTTCAGAAAGACCGCATACCACAAGGGTAACAGGCACTGACATTGCTTTCTCCTAAGCATGAACAGCATAATAGTAGTTGAGATCCCTTGCTGCATGTGTGCCAGTGATGCTGGAGTAGAGTTCCTCATCCTTTTTTCAGGGTTTTAGCTTCCCATTATGAGCTGTGAACCACTAATGTCCCAACAGCATGGCATATGTGTTAGAGTCTCCCTGTATATTTTTCAGTTTTTTTTTCCATTTGCCTTCACTGTTCTTGGCATAGTTAAAGTCAGATTGCTCTAGGCTCTCCAATTTTATTTTGGTGATCACATTTACTGTAAGGGACTTTTAAGGCAATTTGTGAAATTTAAGTATCCTAAGAATTGTTTGAGGAAAGGCTGACCTTTCTGGCTCAGTCCTAATTTCACACCTATCATCCCCTGTGTTTATCCCTGAGGTATTAGCAATTGATAATCATTTTCTATACTCCACATTAATATCTTTAATTTTTATATGAAAAACATTTAATCCCTTTGCACATCTTCATATTCACCCATTTTAGTTCAAACTAGCCTGACAGGCTTGAATTATTAAAATAACTTCATAAATCATTCCCCAATTAATAATTCTTTAACCTATTTTTGTGAATTTATCTTTATCCTTTAAGTGTGTGTGTGTGTGTGTGTGTGTGTGTGTGTGCGCGCAGGTACCTATGCAGTCAGGACCAGAGGTTTGATCTGGTAAAAGAGAAATTATAGTTATGAGCAACTGCATATGAATGCTGGGAATCAAACTTGGGTCCTAAAGAACAGTACATGCCCTTAACTATTAAGCCAGCCCCTAAGCCCTGTCTCCTTTAGTTAAAATAACTCAAGAAATTCTCTTCTTTAAAAATTTTCAATTACTTTCCAATGTGTTTCAAGTGAAATTCTAATTGAATGATAGAATCTGTAAAGGTGCAAGGGAAAAATAAATGCAAAATAAACCAGGTATGGTACTATTAACATTTGACCCCTAAGCATCCAATATGTTATAATTATCAGCAAACAAACAAACAAACAAAATACTGGTCAATAGTTCATGTCCTTTTAAAAGTTTAGAAGGTGAGATAAAGGGTAGAGTGTAGATTTGGTAGCAGTTAAAAGTAGGTGGGAATGAGTAGGTTTCAATACATTGTATCAATGTATAAATTCTCTGAATGAATAAAATATATTAAAATACCTTTGACAATTCATTATTACTGAGGATCAGAATCTACTGATACGTTAACTATTACTAACCACTAAAATAGGTTATTATGTAGAAAAAATACGTAAAACACATAGTGAATTTGAACCAATTAACTTTTTAATGCTGTTATTCTTCCAAGAGCAAAAAATATGTGTTGTGTTTTGTATCAGATGTTTTTCTTGTTATGTCAAACAAATTATATATGGCGGTCCTTCTCAGATAAGAGTTTTTGTTATTCATTTTGCAAGATTCAATCATGCCTAGCTATAATGTTCATCTTTATCCAAACTTGAATAACCAGAGTATACTCATGCTGTGTTCTTTCATTTATATACACAAAAGAACTTTGATCAAGGCCGGATGTGATGGTGGCAGTGGTTAACTATTCTGTTATGTTTCCTACATAGCATGGTATGACTTGATGTCATAATGGTAGGCACTGAGGTGATCATAGAAAGCAGCTCACAGGATATGATCACTTCTAAGCAATGGTGCCAATATTTGCAGCTCTTCTCATAAAAATCAGGATAATATCTGTGAGATGTTGTTGTTGAAACTGCCCAGATGTGGTTTCAGCATTTATAACCTGTCCTGAGAAGATTCCATCAGCATCTTTTACTGGATACTGCACAGGACCACAAAGAAGGAGGCCCAACATTCCCAATGAAAGTTCTGAAGACAGTCCAAAACTTATGGCCAAAAATTGTGAATTTAATCTTTCTACCTTGCCCCGTTCTTTCATGAGATATAGGGTAAGGCCTATATTGCTGTTGAAGTAGCAATTAGAGTTGGAGAATTTATTATTTATTATTCTCTAAGGCTTTTTTGTATAATTTATGTCTGCTGTAAATAGAATCATCTTTGTGAGAAGTAATCTTGTCTGTCTGTATAAACATAAGTAGGTAGAATGCAATTAGAAATTATGTCAGTTTAGGGAAAGGATGGTAATAGCTCTCCAGGGGTTTCTAGATCCTCATAATCAGGGGTAAATATCTAGATTTACAATATCAGACATAGATTTCCTTCTATTGAATGAGAAATAAGTACAAATAAACGTGTTGGTTATTCTCAAGATACAAGGACCACCTTGCTACCTGGGAGCTGCCTGTCCTGCAGGTAATTGTTGTGGTTCATAGGACATATACCTAGGTAGGAAATTTTTCCCTTAGGAAGCTTCCATAATCCCTTCAGACTACATGAGAGCTAGCTGTCAGGAAAGTGTTTGAGGTTAGTTCAAAAAATTCTGTGTTCAAAAATATGGTGTTACCCTGTATTTTGGAGGGGAAACCACAGGCATTGGCAAGACTATAATTCATGTCTGATGTTGTAAATACAATTACCTACCATGACTATAAGGTTCCTGACTCCCAGAAGAATGTACCACTATCCTGTGCCTATATTGGTATCCTTTCTAACTGAATCTTTATATTTACACTTACAGAGACAGATGAATATACTTGTCAACCTTACCAAAGAATCATTTTTCTCCAGCAAGCAGAAATCCAAAGCTATTTGAAACATAGAGAACACCAACAATAGGGTTCCCACCTCTAGCTGATACTGCAACAATATAGTTTCTATATCTAAAGCTCATGGAGTTTTGCAAAAAAGTGTAGAAAGATTATAAAATCCAGAGGATCAGGTATCTGTTATGAGACAGTCTTTTCTATGACAAGGATCTCCACTTATGAAATCTCAATGTCATATTTGTTTAACATATAACAATGTGTTATATTTGATATGTAGCAGAGGTCTGACTTATCTGGTACCAGTAGAAGGGGAGTCTCTTGGTCCAATGGAGGCATGATGTACCAGAGAAGGGGAGACTAGAGGAGTGAGTTGGGAGTGTGAGTGGGTGGGGGAGCCCCCTCTTAGAGGCAAAGGGAAGGGGTATGGAGTGGGTTTGGTTCATGGGGAGGAGACCAAAAAAGGAGACAACTTTTGATATGTAAACAAATAAATTAACAAAACACCGTATTTCATAAATACAAAAAGTATAGGCAAAATATTATTTGATGTGCTAATTCAAATGTGGAAAATTTCACAGATCTTCAACCCTAGAAGAAAAGCTCTTGATAATGGCTCTTGAGAACAGGTCCAGTATTTTCCAGTATCAAGTACTCTGATACGTTTTTCAATTCCGAGTGGCCATTCTTCAAAATAAACACATAAAAGCAACATTAAGAGCGCTCAGCTGGTCGTATTGTATGTATACATGGGGGATGTCAGGACATGGGGGAAGTTGGTGGGGAGAGAGCAGGCAAGCGACAGTCCATGACACTATTAATGATACTGTGTTATTCTTGCAGACAGCAGCCTAGCATAACTCTTCTGAGAGTCTCTGTCAAGCAGCTGATTGAAACAGATACAGAGACCCACAGCCAAACATTGGGCAGAGCTCTGGGAGTCTTGTGGAGGAGCAATTGGGGGAAGGATTGATGGATCCAAAGTGGATAGACCACAGAAAGACCAATAGAATCAATTAATCTGGAAGCCTTGGGGTTCTCAGAGACTGAACCACCAACCAAAGACAATACATAGGCTGGCCGTAGGCCCCTGCACATATGTTGCAGCTATGCTGCTTGGTTTTCATGTCGATTCCCATCATCTGGAGCAGAGACTGTCCCTCAAACCATTGCCTGTCTGCCAAATCCATTCCCCTAACTGGGCTGCCTTGTCAGGCCTCAGTGGGAGAGGACACACCCTCTATCACTGCAGAAACTGGATTTACAGGGTGTGAGGAGACAGAATGGGAGTCTTTATCCTTTCAGAAGAAAAAGGGACTAAATTTGGGGGAGGGATTTTATGAGGGAAGTACTGGGAGGAGGTGGCCACTATCAGGATGTAAAATAAATAAATAAATAAATAAATAATTAAATAAATAAATAGAAATTGATTAATTAGTTAACAAATGGAAAATTTCGTGGTGAAAAAACTAACATCTAAAATATTTTCAAAAATATTCCTACAAATATTTTAACTTAAAAAAGAAGTAATTAAGTTAAAACAGAATAATTGAAATAATGTACTTAATGCATTTAAAGACCACTCTAAATAGAGCCAAACTACAATAATTGACTATTAAGAAAACAATACTCTTTGCGTTAGGATGGAGGCTGAGGACACTCATTCTCATAACAAAGCTATACAGAATCACTTGAAGGACTCCTAAAACTGAAGAAATAGGTAAATATATGATGGAAATCTAAATAGTAATAATGAAAATGAGGGCATCCACTAATATGTATATTTAAAAAACAGGACAAAGAATTAAAGAGCTCTCTTTCAAAAATATAGATAAGAGAGATACATCATTAACCAAATCAAACAAATGACAGAGAAACAAAGTATTTACTCAGATGAAAAGAGTCACAGAAAGAGCTACGGATGAAATTAAAACAAAACAAAGTCAAACAACAATCATAATTACACCCCTCAATAGTTTTGTTTTAGTAAATTGGAGAAATAAGAGAAATTGGAAAATTTCCAAAAGGATATAACCTACACAGTTAAGGCAAATCTGCACATTCACTTTTAGAATCAAGCTAGGTAACATCTCATCATGCATAAAAATAGCCTCCATGTTTAACAAACAACCTGAAGTAAGTTCTGAAACATTGAATCCATGAGAGGGAAACTGATAAACCCACACTTTCTAATAGGAATGTACCTCCTCAAAGGATGGTAGTAAACTACTGGGACTTTCTAAATTAAAAACTTCTCTATAGCAAAGGAAAAAATAAGTAATCCCACATGAAGATACAGCATACAGAATGAATTAAAATCTTTGGTAGCTAAACATCTGACAGAAGATTCAAACCTAGAATATAAATAAACTCAGAAAAGTAAAAAAAAATAAATAAATAAAAAAGAATCCAAACATCCAATCAATAAATGCACTAATGAAATGGAAAGCATTCTCAAAGATGAAAAGCAAGAATGTTCTATATTCCTTCTCTTGATAGCCCTTCCCCATGGACATTTAGTAACTCCCTGAACTTGATGATTCTTTTTTTAATCCAATAAAAACATAATTTTTATTGGTTATGTTATTTATTTACAATTCAGAAACTCCCTATCCCATGCCCTTCCTCTTGCTTCTATGACAGTGTGCTCCCACCCTCCTACCTACTCCTGCCTTCACACACCCCTATACTGGGTCATCAAGCCCTCATTTGACCAGGGGTGCTTCTCCCATTGATGACCAACAAGACCATTCTCTGCTACATATGGAGCTGAAGCCATGGGTTCCTCCATGTGAAATTCTTGGTTGGTTGTTTATACACGGGGAGCTATGGTTGGTTGATATTGTTGTTCTTCCTATGGTATTGCAAACCCCTTAAGCTCCTTCAATACTTTCTCTAACTCTTCCATTGGGGACCCCATGATCCATTCAATGGTTGGCTATGAGTATATGACTCATTATATGTCAGACTCTGGCAGAGCTTCTCAGGAGACAGCTGTATCAGGCTACTGTCAGCGTGTGCTTCTTGGCATCCACAATAGTGTCTGATTTTGATGACTGTATATGGGATCCCCAGGAGAGGCAGTCTCTGGATAGCTTTTCCTTCAGTCTCTGCTCCATACTTAATCTCTGTATTTGCTCCCATCAGCATTTTGTTAACCCTGCTAAGAAGGACCTAATCACCCACACTTTGCTCTTCCTTCTTCTTGAGCTTCAACTGACATGTAAATTGTATCTTGGCTATTTGTATCTTTGGGGTACAAAGCCCAAGTCCAAGTGGATCAAGGACCTCCACATAAAACCATATACACTGAAACTAATAGAAGAGAAAGTGGGGAAGAGCATAGAATCCATGGGCATAGGTGAACAGTTCCCAAACAAAACACAAATGACTTATGCTCTAAGATCAAGAATTGTCAAATGGGACCTCATGAAGTTGTAAAGTTTCTGTAAGGCAAAGGACACTGTCAATAGGACAAATGGCAATCAAGAGATAGGGAAAAGATCTTTCCTAATCCTAGATCTGATGGAGGGTTAATAAACAGAATATACAAAGAACTCAAGAAGTAAGACTCCAGAGAATCAAACAACCTATTAAAAATGGAGTACAGTGCTAAACAAAGCATTCTCAGCTGGGGAATAATCAAATGGAGGAGAAGCACATAAATGTTCAACATACTTAGTCATCAGAGAAATGCAAAAGAAAACAACCCTGAGCTTCCACTTCACACCAATCAGAATGGCTAAGCTCAAAAAGTCAGGTGACAGCAGATGATGGCTAGGATGTGGAACACTCCTCCATTGCTGATTGCAAGCTGGTATAACCACTCTGGAAAAGAGTCTGGTGGTTCCTCCAATATTGGACATAGTACTACCTGAGGACCCAGATATACCACTTCTGGGAATATACCCAAAAGTTTCCCCAACACAAAACAAGCACGCATGCTTCACTATGTTCATAGCAGCCTTATTTATAAGAGTCAGAAGATGGAAAGAGCCCAGATGTCCTTCAACAGAGGAATGGGTACAGAATATGTGGTACGGTACATTTACACTTTGGAGTACTACTTAGTTATTAAAAGCAATGAATTCATGAAATTCTAAGGCAAATAGAAGGAACTAGAAAATAACCTCACAAAAGAACACAAATGGTATGCACTTACTGAGAAGTGGATATTAGTCCAAAGCTCCGAATATCCAAGATACAATTCACTGACTACATGAAGCTCAAGAAGAAAGAAGACCAAATTGTGAATACTTCAGTACTTAAAAGGGGGAACAAAATAGTAAAGGGAGCAAATCTGGAGACAATGTGTAGAGACTGAAGGAAAGGTCATCAGAAATAACTCCCCCGGGCTTCCATCCCATATACAGTCAACAAATCCAGACACTATTGCTGAGAAGTGCTTGCTGAAAGGAGCCTGAAACATCTTTTCAAACAAAAGTTTTATTATTATTTTAAATTATGTATATGTGTGTGTGTGTGTCTACTTGCATGTGAGTGCAGGAAATAAGGAAACCAGAGGTGTAGGATTCCCTGAAGCTGGAGAAAGAGCCACACAGCATCAATGCAGGGAATCAAACTCTGGTCCTCTGTAGGAGACAAGTATGAATTTTAAATGACTGAGACATCTCCCCAGTCTCATATATGGTATTTCTTTGCTAATGTTGCATACATGGCCATCACCATACAGGGAATGAGAAATAAATTAACAGTCATATACTAATTTTACTACCAATAAAGTGTTTGTTAGTTTGATTTTGTTTGTTTTGATTCAAGTTCTCACTGAAAGGTCCAGGCTGGCCTTGAAGTTAATATGCATCTGCTGTCTCTAACTCTGGAGTGCTAGAATTACAGGCACACATTAAACTAAATGTGGAACTAAAATATATTAAAACCAAATACCAGCAGATCATCTACCACCCATAAATCTGCAGATTTGTTTGTTCATTTATAATTTTAATTCGAGTTGCCTGGTAGAAAAGTGCCTTGCTTGATTTGTTTTTACATAGAGTCAACGAATATATAACTTTTTTTAAAAAAATTAAAAAATCACTTACTTACAAATTGTGTTCTTTGATTTTCTCAACAGCCTGCCTGGATAAGTTATCTACCTGTTCAAAATGTTTGTGTGCTGTTAGGCCCATACCAAACAGTTATCTAATCCAAATATCTGAGCAGGAAACTGATCATTCTGGAGAAAGTATGAATGAACAGGCAATAGGATAGTTGAATAAAAGAGTTCATAGCCAGCCTGGTCTACAGAGTGAGTTCCAGGACAACCAGGTCTACACAGAAAAATCCTGTCTTGAAAAAACAAAAAAAAAAAAAAGAAAGAAAGAAAGAAAGAAAGAAAGAAAGAAAAGAAAAAAAGAAAAAAAAGAAAGAAAAAAAGAAAAAACAAAACAAAATAATACAAAACAAAAATGAGCACTCTTCCTGAGCACCCTAGTCTGGTATGATGAGAAGTCAGCTGACAACTGGATGTGCAGAATGGCCATTGTCTAACCATTGTTTCTGCATGCTTCTGCCACAAATACAGTAGGGATGCTACCTCCTTCAAGTTCTGTTTTTGATTCTCAAGCTTTCATCTAATTCTCTACAAGCAGATGTTACTCATGGTTCACATGGAATTCCTAGTTGTTTGCAGACCTTATAGATTTTGTTCTCAGTGAGCATGATAAGAACTTGAACTCATCAATATTGTGACCACACACTGACCTATTTAAAAAAGCCACTCTATTTGCAACATACTCAGTTATCTTTATCATATAGAGCCCCTCCAATGTCATCTCTTTGAGATGCGCTAAGACTGTCATTCTGCTGACTCAGATACAATAAGCAGAGTTTGGAGGAATCAATCAATGACTTCAACAAGAACAATCTCTTTGGTTGTTACATCAACACCCAATTTAATCTTCATATCAACCAGTGTGCAGTTCTCATGCAGTTCAGGTCTCTTAAATATTTCAAAAAATCTATGCTAGTGTGAACCATGCTCCTCAGCCCACTATGGATCATTATTGGATCTTCTATGAAGCATGTCTCCACTTTCCTTGCTTACAACTTGCATACTTTTTTTATACCAGGATTTAAGAACCAGTTGAAATCTTTGGCACACCCGTTCAGTTGGAATCATTTCACACTGGGGTGCAATGAAAGCTGCCGCTCCACCTTTTCTGGTGAAAGCAGTTTTGATACATGCTTCCTGCAACTACGGAAAGATACAGCTGGTAGTTTTATTGGCCTTGACAGCATTGCCTTCCAGGTGATTCTTTCTATATGTTTTTGGCTATAATTCTGTCCTTGAACTGCAAGACTTTCTGGATTACCTGATGATTCATAGACTTCTTTTGTTTGCCCTTCTGAGCTTTCTACTGGTGCTCAACACCTTTTCTGTACCATTATTCACAGTGGGCTGAGGTTGGAAATAGAGCAGGAAATATAGGTAGCAACTCTGGACTACAGAAGCTTTTGGGTTTTATGAGAGATGATTTATCAGTTGTTAGTCTTATTTCCCATGTTATTAGATTCCTATTCAGAAAATCTTCACTTGTGCTAAAAGTTAAGGTATGCCCAGTTTTTCTTCAATAAATATTAGGAAATTGGGACTCATGTAAAAGACCTTGGTCTATTTGGAGTTAATATTTGCATAAAGTGAAAGATAATGATCTATTTTCATTATTTTATATGTCCTTATCAAGTCTGGGTATCACCTCTTGCTAAAGATGTTGTCTTTTCTCCATTGTGTTTTGGTAGGAAGTCAGATGGCTGTGGGAATATGGGCTTTAACCTGAGTCCTTAATCCTCTTCTACTGATCAATGTGTCTATTTCAATTTCACTACAATGATGTTTTTATTATTGTTTTATTTGAAAACAGAGATGGTGATGCCTTTAAAAGTGTTTTGCTGTGTGGAATTGTTTTGAGTATCTATAGTCTTTTGTACTGTAGTCCTATCTCACTTGTGAATTCTATCGTTAATTTGTGGGTTTTAGCTTATGTCTAACAGGGAAGTTAGGGGATTGGGAAGGGACAATAGATATGACATGGATTACTTGAAAGTAATACAGGCAAAATGAAATTAAAGCTATAAAATACCAGATGTGGAAAAATGCAAGCAGGATGAGACATTGAAAGATGGGGTGGTAGATCAGGTGATGAGAAAAACAGTCTAAAGGATGGTTACATTAAAAAGCCATATGGGAACCTATTCTCTACCAACTCAACAAAGAAATTTAATTATAGACGTTAATAGAACACACATAATGTAAATAAACAAAAATGGGGAATGTAGATAGATTATAGTTTTAAGGTAGGGCGTGGGATGCATTGACGGGAAAACAAAATCAGTAAGAAATAAATTACTAAAGAATAAGGGTCTTTGAAAACAACTTATGAAAGCCTAGTAGTTTATAAACTAATTTCAATGTTTTTATTTATTTTTTAAAGGAATTCAAATGCATATACCCCTATGACTTTCAAAAGACCAGAATGCTAAAGTAAATCAGTTCTAGGCATGAAATATAAGTAATTAGAACAGAGTTTTCTAGGAAAAAAATAAACAAAACAAAACAAAACAAAAGTTACATTTTTCTAAAATTGTTTCACAATGCCCCAACTTTGGGGTATTGTAAGACATTATACTAATTCTAGATAAAGTAGCAATATTTTTTAATCACTAAAAATTCTGAAAAGAAATCTTGTCAGTAACAGAATTGATTTGATTTAATCTATTTATTCACTTAAGCTATAGTAAGAGGAAAGGATTTCTTCTAGGGGTACCATATTATTCCTCATAGAAATTCTAGTTCTTTAAGTTAACACATAAATAGCAAGGAAAGAATATGCCATTTTCTGGCTGTGTCTAAATTTACAAAATTAGTCACTGAAGCTAACATAAAGCGATGGGCACCTGTGATTTAATTGTGATCTTTCCTGTCACTTGTACATGCTTAAAGGAGACAAGAAGCAAAATCAGCAGCATTGGAGAGATTTAAAAAAATAGGTTGATTAAATGTCCCTTTTATCAGTATGTTTTTAGAGTATTTCTTTAAATTTGTAAAATTGTAGACTCTTAGTCACAGAGAATTCTGTATGAAGTAATAGTTTTCTATAAAACAATAGCTACTCAGATGGAAAAAATTAATCATGAAACTTTGATCTAAAAAGAATCCATGTAAACCTCCAGTCCAGTATTTTTAATTTACACTTGATGAACTTTAACTTAGCTAGAAAAGACTTCTCCAAATATTAACTTTGCTCCTCTTTTCATCAGGTTAATGAGATCTACAAATTGATTAAATATGCACTTTGTTTTTAAGAAAAACACAGTCTCCAGTTTTATGAGTTTGATGTAAATGGTAGGCCTCATGGTGGGTAAAATTTTGAGGGAACAGATCTTTTAGTAACTTTGTTCACTTAGAAAATAATTTGTTATAAAAAGGTATAAATAAGTTTCACAAAAAAGTTGATACAATTAATTTCACTTTACCTGTGGTATGAGATGCATCAAAGGTAATTCTGTACACAATGTAAGAAAGCCTAATCAATAGCAAAGGGATCTTTTGATCTTAAAACAAATTACAGGCATTATAAAATTTACCAGTGACTGATGAATGGGCCATAGGGGTGAGGGGAGAGAAGAGAAAGCCTCCAAAATTGGACTAAACCACAATATTTTGGTGTTAAAGGAAAAGCAATTCCAAGAGGTATATTTACAGCATTAAGTGTTTATGTTTAAAAAAGAATAATAAGAAGAAACATAAATAGATTAAATAATAGTGATCCCCCTGAGTCTAGAAATTCAAAAACAAAACAAACCTGAAAAGAGCAGGTGAAAGGAACTTTTAAGAAGACAGAAATCAATGAATTCAAAACAAAAAAAAATCAAATAAGAAGAGTCAATTAACCTAAGGGTCCATTCTTTAAAGAAAGGAAAGATTGGCAAATCCTTTGCTGAATTATTCCCAAGAAAGAAGGAGAAGACCTAAGTCAATAAAATGAGAAGTAAATAAATAAGTAATAGTCACCAAAAGTTCAACAATTTATAAAGCAAACCTTAAAATTTTTAAGTCTGTTAAAGAGGAAAAGTCAAAGGGAATGGTTGAGTTTCTAGACAAGTCTCAACCACCAAAGTTAAACAAAAAAGATCAACAACTTAAGGAGACCTGTGACAATTAAGGAGATTAAAACAGTAATAAAAATCTTCTAAATAAAGTAGCACAGATAGACTCACAGTAGAATTAGTACTAAGCTTTTAACCAACTACAATCAATACTTCTCAAATTATTTTAAAAAGTAGAAATAGGAAAAGTTTTAAGCTCCCATGAAAGCAGAATTACTCTAATACCCAAGCCAGGTAGATATAAAGGAAAACAACAAATTGCAAATCAATATCCATGATAAGTATAGGTGCAAAACTCTTAAAGGAAAAACCATGCTGAATATAGACATTCAGCTAAAAGTTATACACCATGATCATATTGGCTTTATTCTGGAGAATTGGGTATATTTCAACATATATAATCCCATAAGTCAAATAAATCATATAAATGGACTTAACAGCAAAAGCCACATAATCATCATAATAGATGCTGATATGACTTTTGACTGAAATCCAACATGATATCATGACAAAATTTTTATAGAGAATATGACTTGAGAGAAAATATATTAACATAATAAAGGTTATACATTACAAACCTACCACTAACATCATCCTAAATGGATAGAAACTTGAAGAAATATCATTAAAACAAGATTAGTGTTATGACAGGAATATCATTATGCCCATTTTTAAATAAATATACTACTAGAAGCCCTGGTTAGAGCAATAAGAATAGAAAAAGAAACTAAATGGATACAAACAGAAAGGAAGTAAAATTATCCTTATTTGCAGATGTTTTAATATTATACAAAAGTTTCCACAAAAAAACTAGAAATAATAAAAACTTTCAACATATGGTAAGATACAAAATTAAATTTTAGAACAGATTGGTCCTTTTACACATTAATAACATGCTTACAAAAATCATAGAAACCTTTCCATTCAATGGGTTTACAAGACATAGAATGGACTATTCTAGTCACAGAGGTGAGAGATCTTTCAACAGGAAACCTTAAATCTCTAATGAAAGAATTTCAGAAAAAGGCAACTTCTACAAGTTGGGCAACCATGAGGTTGGCTGGATATCCCCTTCATTCTGAGTAGAAAAGTCAACTTTTCATTTATCATTTTTATGTTTTTTCATTACAGTTGCTTTCCAATAACTATGCTTTTCTTGATATTACATGATTCCTTACTTTTTATTAAACTTTTGCTCACTACCACGAGGCTGATCAAACTTCATGTGCCTGACCTTCATGTCAGCGTCAATGGTACACTCCCTTACCCCCAAGCCAGTGCATTTGCACAGCACTCCCCTCCTTGTTTACCCAGCCTCTGAGATTTGCAGCACACTTATTCTGTAGTGTATATATTACTTTTAAACTTTAGCAAAATTGTTGTCCACTGTCTTTCAGTCCATTCTTAAGTTACTTTATTAATATGACTATGAACCATAAACAGGTCCCAGATTTCTCTTGTCTCTATGGGGATACATATGAGACATACTCCCAAATTCTGTTAACATATTTGATTACTCCTTAGGAGATATTACAGAAGTGTCTCTGAAGATAAAACAGATAACTACCTTTATCTTTCTTTTTCTTTTTTACACTTAATCTTAGCCAAAAGGCTGAGAAGTGATTCTTTTTCTTTTTTAATATTTCTTTTTTTCTTTATTTTTTTACACTCCCATTTTTATTCCCCTCCCAGTTCACTCTCTTACTGTTCCACATCCCATACCTCCTCCCTGTCCCCCTGTCTCTACTAGGATATCCCTACCACCACCACTATCACCACCACCACCAGCAGCAGCAGCACCACCACCACCACTGCTACCACCATCATCACCACCACCACACCAGACCTCTAAACTCCCTGGGACACCCATTCTCTTGAGAGTTAGGTGCATCTTCTCTAACTATACCCAGACCTGGCAGTTCTCTGCTGTATATGTGTTGGGGTGGTACATATCAGCTGGTGTATGCTGCCTGGTTGGTGGTCCAGTGATTGAGAGATCTCAGGGATGCAGATTTATTGAGACTACTGGTCCTCCCACAGGGGTAACCTCTTCCTCAACTTCTTCTAACTTTTCCCTACTTCAACAAAAGGGGCCAACAGTTTTTGTCCTTTCGTTGGGTGCAAATATCTGTATCTAACTCTACAAATTCCCTCTCCTAACTGTAAGGCATTTCACCTAGGGTCCCTCCCTTTCAGTTCTGGGAAAAAATCATCACTCATCTCACATCTGGTAGAGGGCTAATGTCCAAAATATGCAAAGAACTCAAGAAGCTAACTACCAAAAATCCAAACAACCCAATCAAAAAATGGAAAATGGAACTAAATCAAGAATTCACAGCAGGAATCTCAAGGCTGAGAAGTACCTAAAAAAAAAAAAAAAACTGTTCAAAGTCCTTAGTGATCAGAAAAAGGCAAATCCAAATGGCCCTCAGATTCCACCTTATACAAATCAGAATAGCTAAAATCAAAACCTTAGGTGACAACACATGTTGAAGAGGATGTGGAGAAAGGGGAACACTCCTCCACTGCTGGTGAGATTACAAATTGGTACAACCACTCTGGAATTCAATCTGGAGTTTCCTCAGAAAATTAGAAATAGACTATATATTCCTATATACTATATATTCCTATAGACTCAGGAATTCCACTCTTGGCTATATATCCAAAAGATGCCCCACCATGTTACAGGGCACATGCTGCACTATATTCCTAGTGACCCTATTTGTGATAGCCAGAAGCTGGAAAAAACCCAGACGTCTCAAGACAGAAAAGTAGCTACAGAAAAATGTAGTTCATTTACACAATGGAATACTACTCAGCTATTAAGAATGAGGACATCCTGAGTTTTGCAGGCAAATGAGTAGAACTAGAAAATATCATCCTGAGTGAGGTAACTCAGACCCAAAAGGACAAGCATGGTATGTACTCACTAATAAGTGGGTATTAGCAAAAAAGAAAGAAAGAAAGAAAGAAAGAAAGGAAGGAAGGAAGGAAGGAAGGAAGGAAGGAAGGAAGGAAGGAAGGAAGGAAGAAAGAAAACCACAATACCCAAGATGCAGTGCACAGAACTCAAATAGATCGACAAGCTGAAGGGCCCAATTGAGGAGGCCTTAGTCTCACTTGGGAGGGAGAAGAAAGTAATCACAAGGTGGGAGTGAGGGACCTGAGAGGGAAAGAGGACAGGGCAGGGGCTGGAGAGAGGAACATGTTCTGGTTTCGGGTGAGGGAAAAGAACTAAAGCCCTGAGGACCAGAAGAAAAATGAAAATAGGCAATCTGGGAAGGCAGGAGGTTGGAGGGACCCTCCAGAAAGTACCTTTATCTTCTTGACTTGGAATTATGACCTGCTTGTAGGGAACTTTGCCTTCCTGCATAGAAATAGTCGGTTTCTTACAATGCCTCACTTTCTCACATTCTTTTTCCATTCATCTCTTACTGTAGGATCCGTATGAGCTGAATGATACTATGCAGAATTCTTTGTCTGCTCTCTTATTTCCATTATCACAGGATTTCCTTCACAATGCAAGGGAAATTGCATGAGATTTGAGGGGACAGAATGAAAAGAGAGTCGTTTGTTTTGGTTTGGTTCTAGTCTATATTACATTCTGTCAGGTTTTTTTTTCTAACTGGTTAAAAGTACCGCCAAAGGCTGCCAATGTTTTAAATAAATATTAACTATTTCTAAGCAATTGATTTTTAGGGTTCTTATGTTTCTAAGAACATGGTAAGTCACAGATCTGTCTGTTTACTGTCCATACTAATTCTAGGTTTGGAAAAACTTCTACCAGTTACTTCTTGGCCAATTCCTCCACATACTACCAGAGCAATAGTGCCATGTATGGGTAGTGGAAACTCCATCACATTTGTTTCTATTTATTTCATGATCTCCCTCCCACAACAGTGTAGACCTCAGAACTGAGAGCCAGAGGTAAATAAAATCCAGACTCCATCAGGTGGTGTTCACAATCACAGTTTGTGATAATCCATACAAGCTTCCATTTCCTACTTTCAGATCATGGAATTGCTTCCATTTCTTTGTATTGACACTTTGGAGCAACTTAACTGAGGACAATCTCCCTTGCTGTATCCATTCTAATATCACTTGTGTGTTTCGTTGTTGTAACAGCATTTAATCTTCATGATTGGTAGAGCTCATAGTCACACATGTTCTGATAGGGAGTGTGCTTATTGTATTGTGTAGTTGAGCTCACCATAGGCAGAAAATAGCCATGTGACTTTCTCACGATTTCTCTGTTGACCTTATCAAAATAGAAGCAACTGTGGGACATGGTTAGAAAGTAACGCCCATCACTATTTCCATAGCCACATGTCTCCATCATTATCATGGTTAGTAACCTTTTTAAAATGGCTACAACCTTGTGAACTCACCAGTATCTTTGCTAATTCAACCACAAAATATAATCATATAAATTAATTGTGTTGCCCATAAAACTTCCCAGTCACACTAAATCTTCAAGGTTCATAACATGGTAGGTGTTTCCTGCATCACAGGCATCAAGTTCCAATTCCCAAATCTCTCTTCCCAATCCCCATTCCCTTCCTTTTTTTCACTTCTCAGAGTACATAGTGTGATCTAGAAAATGCGAGATCCAGATGAGCTTTCTTGCTGTGTGATACAGTCAATAATGCATTTCTCATATCAGGCTAAGGGTGGAATATCAGACCTCTGTGACAAACAATTTGCTTTTATTTTGAAGGCATTCTTTTGAACGAAACTTTTACTGGCATCTAAAGGGACTTGCAGTTCCACCAATCTTGTGTCTCCAACACTACACAAACTACACACGGAGCTCACATTTTGAGATGGATAGACCTAGGAAGATCAGATGAGTTTGCATCAACAGAGGCCTGTTTCATGAAAGTACAGATCTTAACTGGGAGCCAAAGGATAGACTGCCAGGTGCTAGACAAGCTGCTGCCCATAAGCCTCTGCAACACATGAGGTAGGATGGGCCTATAGGGTGAGCTTGGGGCCAGGCAGGGACAGGAGCTATGGTCTTTCTAGTAGCAACTATGTGCTCATTTTTTTCAATATCTGGGAGAGCGTTGATCCACACTCATTCATACACTTCCATTTCTGTCTTGTCATACTCTGGGAACCCCTGCTTTTGTTTCAGTTTCTATTTGTGGAGATCTAGAGAAGCTAAATAGTGACTTCACTATTAGAAGTAAATATAAAAGGGCTCATAACTCTCCTAATTCATATAGTCATTAAAATCCTTAGAATTTCAGTGATATATGAAGGTAAATATTCACTTCAGAGATTTTTCTTGCTGTGGGCTAGGCACAGGGAAAAATAAGATAAACCAGGCTAGATGCATGAAAATTTGTTTAGCTAACAGTATATTAGTTTTCTAGAGCCAAACTGGTTGAAACAAACACTCTGATTCCCCCACACAGTTGCTAATGAAGCTCAGGGTCTGTGCGTAAGATCACCTAGTGGTGTCACAGAACTATTCTTCCTCACGGTCCATTTCAAGGGAAGCAGGAAGAAATAAAGGCAAGTGCTAGAGGATGATCTAAAGGAGAAGTCAAAGGAAATCTTGCAGCTATTCCACTACAAGTTGCTTTTGTTTTACAGAGTGGCAAGAAGACATTCCTAGTCTAAAATCCCAGATCTCAAAATGCAAAAAAAGAAAGAGAAAGAAAGAAAAGTCAGATGTATTTTGTACACAATTATAGCCTAAAGTTAGGCCAGAACATAAAATGTAGTCTCTAGTATGAAATATCAGAGTACTATATTATTCTACAGTTAAATCTATTTATAGGAGGGGCAGTCCTTGTTTTGTTTTTCTTGTTGTCGACTTCCATTTGCAGGCAGATCCACGCTAGTTGTAAGTACAGGCTCCCAAACAATTGTTCACATGATGTCTATCCAGGGAAGATATTTACAGGTTAAATACTGGTAAAGACAGATATTTCTGTTTATTTGATCTTCAATGGTAATGAAACCTGACTGCATCTCACCTTATAAAGTTTAAAAATAATCAGGGGGTTACATTTAAAAATCAAGTGTTTGTACTCTTAAAGCCCTCTCAGGGAAGAGAGACTTTCTGTTTCTTGTGAATTCCCCAAAGAGAACAAGCACATCTGCACAAGTATGCAGGTAATGAAGACAAGTGCTTTTAGACATATGCAACAGTAAGTCTCATTCTTTTCTGTGTCTTTTGACCCTTGCAGAAAAAGACAAAACAAAACAAATCTGTTAAGTTGTTACCTTCAGTGATATAGAGTAGCAAATACCTTTTGTGGATACACTATATTGGCAAACTTCCATGTGCTTTTTGAGCTGACTCAGAAGCTACTTCAACTTCAGGCCAAACATGTTTGTTTCAATGTGTCCTCATAAGTACTCTTGTGAATGAGGGTTTCCCCCTGACTTTGTGCTAGGGAAAAGGAAGACAACAACATTACACAAACATAAGGGCATTGCACATTTATTACATGGAATGCTCATCCCTGAAATGACGGAGAGGATGCTCTGACTAAGAGGAGTTTTAGAAACTCATCCAACGGTAATTTCTGTATCATATTTTTCAGAGAATTTGCTAAATTCATTTCCACTTTATCATACACACATGAGATGTTTAAAGATCTTTTGTTCTGGAACAGCTTCTACCTTCTGTTTACTATTTTGCTTTGTACATGCATCCAAAAGTGCATGCATGGCTATGGCAGTAAATTCTTGGATAAGAGCTTGACAATATTAATTTATTAGCCTTTCCTTATCTGTGTATATTGCTTGGATTGAGCTTTCTTTAAATAATATGGTGTTGTACAGGACTATCCTTGAAGCCAGACAATTGTCATCATAATATCAGCTGTATATGTAACAGAGGACGGCATTGCTAGGCATCGGTGGGAGGAGAGCTTGGGCTTACTCACTCTTGACAGTCACTCATAGAAACAATGCTTAACAGGGTCACTGAAACCCCCCCCCATGAATATCCAAACACTTTTCTCAATGACTTATGTGCAGTTTTGCCCTAATCACATATGGTCTTGTGATCTTGGGGAGGATCTAAAGTATATAGTCAAGAAAAGTGTGAAGAGTGGAATCTCTATCAATGCAACTCTGAGGAAGCCATTCATCCTGAATGAGGGCTTTCCCAGGAGGCTACCTTTGACTCACATGTGGTCCTTTCAGTAAGACCCTGGCTATGTTCCATAAGTATGCCAGATAAAATCCCAGGTTCCACGGGTGTAAATTCTTTGAAATTAAACTTTTCTTTGTCATTAAGACCTTATAAAGAGGGGTCAGTCATTGCTTAGATTTTTCCCCCCAGAAGAAAAATATTTTCACAAGTGATGGTAATTTTTTTAAATGTTATTATGGCCAATAGTATTAATAAAAGTGAACTTGGAAAAAGGAAAAGAATTGTCAGAAGGAAAAATGTACTTAATAGTTAAGAAGGATTTGTGTGTCAAGACTAAGGTAGCTGTCTGATTTTTCAGAATGGGAAGGAAAATTGGAAAGCCTAACACTGTACTAACATTTGGATATTCACATGAAGTACGTAAAAGGTGAACTTACAGATATTTGCATATTAGAATTTTTAAGTTCAAAGTTCAATACATAACATTAAATAACTAATAAACACAGCTAAGTTGTTGATTTTTATAACATAAGGAATGGCTTAATGAACAAAATGGATATCAAATCAAGGCTTACTTGGAAGTGTTAGGTTTTGTGCCAACTGTTTTCTAAATATAATGCAAAGAGTTTTGCAATACTATAGGAGGAACAACAATACCAACCGGCCATATTCCCCATAGATCTCAGGGATTAAACCACCAACTGAAGAGTACACATAGAGGGACCCATGACTCCTGACACATATGTAACAGAGGATGGCATTGTCAGGCATCATTGGGAGGAGAGGCCTTTCCTCCTATGAAGGCTCCATGCCCCAGTGTACGGGAATGCCAGGGTAGAGAGGCAGAAGTGGGTCAGTGGGTGAATACCATCATCGAAACAGGGAAGGGGTGATGGGATAGGGGAGTTTCCAGTGGGGGAGAACGGGGAAAGGGGTTAACATTTGAAATGTTACTAAAGAAAATATTCAATAAAAAAGAGAAAAATACCAGGAAAAATATTGTCAAAACTGGTGTCAGTTCTGGGTATCCAGTAACTGTTCTTGAGGGTCTATACTAATGTGGCTAGGATAACTAAATGGTCAATATTTTGCCCCATGCAATTTAAAGACAACAAGTACCCAGGGATATCTCTCAAAATGTCCTATATCTGAGTCAAGTCACCTGTCATGCTGTTCAAGAAGAAGATGGAGATCCCCACAAGATGGACTCTAACAAGTCCATCCTGTGAGAAAGTGACATCTATTAGAAAGTAAAATGTCAATAAAGAAAAAATGTCCCTCAGTTTTTCCAAGTAAAATGCTGGAAAAACAGATGATTTGGTTTATTTTCAAAATATGAAACAACTGGCAAAACAAAGATCATCTGAGTTCTATAAAGCACTCAACAGAGTTCAATAAACAATTAAATAGTTGATTTGGTTTTTGAACAATTTATGAAATCACATCCCACAGACACAGAACTACTGATGGTTTTCCCTGAAAACTAAATAATGGCTAAACAACAACTATTTATTTCAAGAATTCATCTAGAAGAAATTTAACTTTTTTACTCTTTAACTGTAGCCATTCAAACAGCTATAAAAATGCCTGAAAACACACTATATAAACAGCTACAGTATCTGACTTCCTTGTGCAGTTGTTATATGCCTAGATAAATGTGTCTTGCAAACCTCATTAAAGAAGCTTACTATTATTATGCTTCTTCTGGTAGCAGATGAAAACATTATAGAGAATTACAACTGTTAAAAAGTGCAGAAAACCAGTCATTATCTCAAAATAGGAGGTATGTAGCATATTCTATACCCTACAGGCTCAGTGAAAATGTTGGAGAAATGGGCTTAAAGAGTATAAAAGCCAGAGGATTAAGAGGAAGGCTATAAAATAGTATCTCATAGAAAATATAGGCAAATATTTATATGTATACATCTACATATATACACATACATACATACATACATATACATAAGCAAATAGATACATACATACACACACACACACACACACACACACACACACACACACATACACACACACACACATATACATATATTCCCACTGAAGACACAGAGAAAAAGGATGTAGAATCAGTTTATTCAGGGACAATCACACTTTCAAGTTATCTATGCCATAGTGGTATGCTTTATACTCAAATAGATAATGGAGTGCATCAATTAGAAACAGTATATGTAGTGAGAGAGGACAGGGCAGAAATTTGAGAAGGAAATATGGATCTGATGGTAGTTGCATAGAAGGACTGGAGGAGTGAGGAAGGTTTTGTTATAATGAAAATACATTGTATAAAATTATGAAAGTAATTTATTTTTAAAATTTTGAGGTCATAATATTCTTACATCATTTTGCCCACTGACTTCCCCCTATTAAACCCACCCATCTGCCCATATCCTTGTTAACTAAAAATGTAGAGGCATACAGACATAATAAAATTTACATTTTAAAGGCATATGTTCTCTACCAATGAGCAATATCTGAAGGTCAATAATTTATTTGAAGCTTCTCTGTTTTATTGCATGAAGATGGGACTCGGGACTTTGCATTTTACAAGTATTTTTGTCCATATTTAAAGTTTTATAGCATGACACTAGTTAGTTGCAAGATTTTTAATTTTGCTGTTTTTTTTAATTCATAACTATTTAATAATCCCATAGTTTTCCTTCTGAACTTGACCTAGAATGTATAATATACTAAGACTGTCCCTTGTTTGACATAAATAACTATATGGTTAAATATTATTTTTAAGCAACAATACTTTTTCAGGATTTTGGGCTAGGGACAGATGGGAGGGTTTGCTGGAAGGAACACAGAGGGGAAAATGCTGTAACCATATTATAACTAAATTTTGTAAAATAATTTATTTTTATAGTTCTATACAAGATAGAGAATACAACATCTTAGCTTTGTTTTATTCAGTCCAAGAGGAATGTTACATAACAAAGCTTTATTTTTTTCATTAATAAAATAAATGTGCAACTTTAATGTTGTCAGTTGCTTTAAGATGGTTTTCTATAATAATATTCTCTTGGGAACTCTCAGAGTGTTTGTATTTTTAATGTTGTTATGATAAAGACGTGTGGATGCAAAGCAATATTGGATGCTTCCTTCACTCCCAAATGACCCTATCTTTTATTTATTTTAGAAATGTCTGTCAATTTTAATTTCATCTTCACTGAAAATGAAGTGATATGAAGGCTAAGCAGATGGTTGTCACAAATGGTAAACTATAAGTAAAACTTATGAAAAATTTTCCAGTCTAGTAGCAGAAAAGATAATTAGTTACCACACATACTTTATTATTCATAGATACTAAAAGAATCGTAAAATGAGAAACATTATCTAAAATATAAATCTAAACATATTGTCATATATTTAAATTGTCTCTGACTATTGTAAATTATTAGTGCTAATGGTCTATAGTAATTTTTATTAATATAATGGAAAAATCATATAATAATTGAAAGTGTTTAGAAATTACAGGTAAAATAATAATTACATTGTGAAGTAATCTTTTTCTTGAGCAGAGATTTGTTTTAAGAGAAAATAATAAATATATGGGGGAAATTGTTAGAAAGTATTTGGAGGATTTTAGAGTCCTTCATTCATTTATTTATTAGGATCACTTAGGTAAATGAATTCAGGTCTTAAGTCAAATTTTTAAATTAAAAGATGGAAAGATATATTGTAATATTCAAGTACATATAGAAATAATTTTCTATAATCTATTCAATGTTTTAAGAATTATAAAATGTATCATTCTTTATTATGAAAATTAATCCAAATTAAATTTTGATATATGTTATAACTGAAAGAAATTCTGAAGATATTCAATTCTCATGACATGTTAAAGTAAGACAATTCTTCTTACTATGAATTATTCAAACTAATATTCTAAGACAGATGAAATGTAAACATATAGTAGGAATCTTAACAAAGAAACCTGTGCCTTAAATCACAACAAATAAAAAGCTGACATCATTGTTAATTGCCAAGGACCAGCTTTGTCTTGGAAAGGGGTTCTAAGGAAGGGGTATTTGAGAGCAGGGAAACCAAATGACTTGAATTCAAATTGTAGGTTACAATCTAATGGCCTGTGTTCTGCTCCAGACAGCTCTTTCTTGCTATCTTCAAAACTCTGGTTAGCTCATCTCTTGCAGATCAAAAGTCCAAACTTTAATTTACATATCAATTAAGGTTCCCATTTGATTATCCCATGAATCAGCATCCCATGATCCCTGGTACTTGATTCTTAGAAGGAGACAGCAAGCAAGCACATTCTTTTATTCTTTTTACTCATTGCAAAAGAATTCAGAGATCTCTCTGCCTTTGTTAAGCACAGACAATAAGACAGCTGGGTGGGATACCACCTTGAAATTAACATTCCCATCACACCAGAGTGTCTTCTCTTAATATTATACACCTGTACTTCATCATCCAGGGTCATTAGATTGGATCATTAGGTTTTACCTGAGGAGAAGATTTTCAGCATCTACCAGCTGCCAAATGACCTATCACCCTCGCTGGTCTTCCTAGCCAGAGCCAGGTGCAGTGCCAGGGCATTGTCATTGCTAGGGCCATCACCATTGTCAGGGCCAGGACCAGGGACATTGCCTTTCTAACATGGTCTATTTCTTCAAAATCAAAATGGTTATATACTCAAAAATGATTATGGATTATAATAGTTTTCTGTTGTGATTTAGTAAGGTGGACTTGTGTATATCACAAAGACGTACTGAAGCACCTTTCCAGTGACATCACCATCCTAGAGAGCACCCCAAGCAGTGAGCACTCCAGAGTGGCCTTCCACCTAAGCTTTCAGTTTCAGATAAAAAGGGAACAGCAACAAAAGCTGCTGAAAATGTTGGCCAAGAGGCGC
This sequence comes from Apodemus agrarius, assembly GCA_964023405.1. NCBI lineage: Eukaryota > Metazoa > Chordata > Mammalia > Rodentia > Muridae > Apodemus > Apodemus agrarius. Next base: position 88,580,463 of record OZ030006.1, on the reverse strand, counting down.
AGATCTGCCTCGAGCTTGCAGCTGAACCTAGCAGTGTTAGCTACGAGGCAAGGATGCATGAGTAAACCGATCATTGAATTTTCTTCCATCTTTGTAGACAGACACTGAGGCCAAGCAATGTTGTATATATAGGCCCTGTAGTATCATTGTTTGAAGCTGTAAAGTGTGGATTGTCTTGGAACTCAGAGATATTTTAGATGTTATAATCGTGAGAAGGAGATCTTCAAACAAGAGGTGAACAAGTCCTAAAGAGAAATATCTCAAGAATCAAAATTAGAAGGGCAGAGCTACCTAAGACTGTATTACCTCTATACACTGCCATTACCCCATTTTTGGAATGATAATGTATATGCTGTGCCACTGTATATTTGAGGTATGTAATGTGACTTTTGATTTTCTGAGTGTTTATAGTTACAAAGTTGCATGGAGTCTCAGAAGAGACTTTGGACATTTTAATAGTACTGGAACTTATAAAGACTATGGAGTATTTTGTTTTCAGACTTATAACTCTGCATATGGGATGACCTTAAGCCTATTGTGATCAGGGAATGAAATGTGGTGTTTTCAATGAGAATGTTTAAAAACTTGACCTCTAGTTGTTTGTGTTGGTTTAGGAGATATATACTTATAAAGCTGGGAGAACTATGCAACTGAGTTATGTTTTGAGATTTTAAAGCCACACGCTCTTCTCAGTTCATAAGCTCCTTTTTTGTAGTTCAAGATATTTGATATCAGGTATTCCATCTATCTTGATTGTATGATGCTAGCACCATGCCTCTATGATTCTAATAGAAGCTTATTCTGCTAGAACAAAACAAACCATTCTATTAGATGTTTTGCTGACTGTATTTTATTATAGCAAGGGAAAAGTCAAAAGTATTCCTTTTGAAACTCATTTCATATTCTAACAGATAATCTCCAGCCAACTCATATGACCCAGAGTACCACATAGGCTACCTGTGCCTCCTCTTTCTAACCTCAACCATTTGAATCATCCAAACCTGATATTAATATTACCAAAGAATGCCATTTATTCCTGGAGCTTCTCATATAATTATTATTGTTGTTGTTGTTATTGATGATGATGATTTTGTTGTTACTATTGCAATTTGAAGATCCCAGCCAACTTCATACTTGGGAATGTCCAGTGACCACATGTCTGAAAAATCTAGGCATTTCCCTCCCTTTAGTACTCACCACAGTCTTGGCATCTGTTTCATAATAACTCTCCAGTGCCCTTTCTAGTGGTGTTATGACCCATGACCAGTCCACATAGCCAGAAGCAATGTGTTTCAAGCTTCCTGATCAAACCACTGATGGTTTCAGACTACATCTGAGAAGAATGCCTGCATTGTGGAAGCAGCCTCAACAATCAGACAAGGCAGAAAAAAATTGAGATTCTTATCTTACCATGCTTTGACTTCCTCATGAGAATGTAAACAACCCTGCTGAAAGAAGAAAGATAACTTAAAAAAAAGAGAGAAAACTGAACTAACATATCTAAAATGAAAAAAAAGTATAAAGTAGAAATAAAATAATACGAACAAAATAACATATGTACTCTCCAAAAAATACTAATGAGCCTTAATAAAATGACCTGGAATAGTTTTCAGACAAGGAGTTCATAGGAATGATTATAAAAATGTTGAAAGAAATCAGAGCTCAAAGACAGAGAGAACAATGAATGTGAAATATAGTCGTCCATCAAAGACATTAAAATGAAGTTCATGAAGTCAACATAAACTAGAATGATATTAGAAATGAAATTTCAATAATCTAAATGAAATATTGACAGCAAAGCCTCAGCAACAAAATGGATCATGTTGAAAATAAAGTTGGTAACTGGACAAGGTAGAAGAATCTGTCAATGAGAAATAAACAAAACCAAACAGACAACAATGAAAGAGAGAATCTTTTTTTACTTGATAATCATTAACAAAGAGATCAAAACTGGTCAACATGAGACGAATAAGAGACTGAAGAATGTTCAGGCATAGGATTGTACTCTTATTCCACACCACCACCTTCTAAAAACAGGGGTTTTTCATGTAAGAGGGGATGGAAAGTTTGTAAGAGCTGGGATGGTCATGGTGCTGGATAACTACAAGATTATATTGTTTCCAGACACTGCAGGGTTGTTGTGTGAAGTCTGAGTGGTTGTATGTTCTTAACATGAGCACATTCATGTCAAGCACCCCTATGCCTCAGAGTCATGTAAATTTATATGGTATAGCCTTCCCCAGGTATACCTCAGAGGAATGCCTCATCCTTTGTCTTCTCAATGTACATGTTATTGAGCATTGTATGCAAAAACTATCAATTATTTCTTCCTCCATCCAGATTTTTATAGCTTATAAATATTACACACACATACACGCATGCACACACACACACACACACACACACTCTTTCTCTCTCTCTCTCTCTCTCTCTCTCTCTCTCTCTCTCTCTCTCTCTCTCTGAGACTATCTAAAGCCTCTCTTTTGTTCTGTAAATAATAAATGAACTGATTATCTAGGTAGCATCTAATAGCCTTCCATTAAAGCAAGGACAATCACCACCAGATTCCAGTTGTTAGATATGTGGGTCTGTCATTTCTTCACTGTGTGTTTCTTCAATCCCATGTGGTATAAGTCAAGTTTCCAGGATCAAGCCACACAACCCTCAGCAGCTAGTCATATGGCATCCTAGGGACTGCATATGCTTGCATAAGATGAGCATGAAATTGAAAGGAGGTTCTTATTCTGCTACCTGAGGGACTACTAGAAGTTTATAACTGTTGGAGATAGATAATATCAGTTTTCTTGTAGAGTGTTGT